>OX632364.1:24120473-24720473 GCA_951751655.1 Ophion costatus | reverse complement strand
GTGTATGCTGCGTCACGATTTCAGGGTATAAGTAATTCCGTCCACGAGAAGTTTCTTCCCGCCCTACTGTAAATACCATACAATATTATATCCGTATTTGTATGGTCATGAATATATATATATATATATATATATTTCTAATCTGCAACTAAACGATTTAGTAGACGGCAATACTTTGTGGTCGGTGCGAAAATGAAACTTCCGTGACAAGTAGCGCATCTCACCCCCGCAACCATTGTGGTTCTTGCCATTGTGGTGCCGTCACTTTTATTTACAGCGCGTCGAGAGTGCGTAAAAATAAGAGAGATGAATATACCTAAGAAACATGGTCACTGAATTCCCCATTTCCTCGTGTTCTTTTACTTTCCATTTCCTCTCGCTATCCCCCCCCCCCCCCCACGCCCCCCGTATTGCTGCTTTTCAGTGACGTTTCTCGGCCGACGTCTCCCCAGCGATATTGCGGGAGGTAAATCTGAATTAATAGGAGCGACGCAACACAAAATTGTACCGAAACGTGTCCCCTAGTTTTGTTCGAGCGTAATGGAACAGGTGGACGAGAGAAGGAAAGAAAAAAAAGAACGATAAAAAAGCATCAATGTGAAGACAATCGTTTTAACAACAGCATACACCGAGACGCATTCACGCTCTTACAAAGATACTATGCAATTTGAAAAGACTTTTGGCACACATAGTCATTTTCTCAGAGTTCCGCAGCCAAAACAATGAATTTCTGCAGTTTTAGACCTGAATGCATGAAATTTAGCGAAATGATGCTCCAGATGGTGATTGGAATTGATATGCATCAATATCGTGGATCTTTTTAGGGGACTTCTATATGTAGAATAGGGGTGATTTTTTTTTACGGTCACCCCATTGATTAGGGGTGTCAGTGGGCAGGTCTTTAAAAAAAAACAACCGTTTCATGGACCATTTGTTTTATTTTTTAAGGTATTCCTTTATTTTAAGGTATTCCAAGCTATAATCAATTATTATATCCAACGATAAACTGGAATAAAAAATTTCGCCCAAATTTAGTAAATTTAGAGATTTTACCTTTTCTCTGAAACGTCTCAGCTACGAAAATTGTTCTGCTAGTCACATTTTTCCAAGTTTTATCAATGAGAAATCATCAGTGTAAATTTTTTTTTAAATCGCTTGTTTTTACATAGACGGTTACAAACGTGGACCTGGCATCGCCGATTGATCGTTAGTAGACAATGTATATGAAAATTCCGTACTGGATAAACGCGTTTTTCTCGAAATGTCGTTTTTGAAAATGGTGTACTCTCCCAAAGGAACAAATCTCAAGGTAGCCGTCTCAAATTTCGACACAATATTCTTCTCGCCATTCTCTATCTTGACATCGAAGCTTTTTTTAAATCTTCATATTTTTTTAACAAAAAAATCGAAAAAATAGACTAAATTCAATATATTTTTTTCCAAATCACTGCCAATTTGTCAATTTTGATTTTAAAAAAAACCCCCATAGCAAGATGGCGATTTTCACACTGATTAATAACTTCTTTACTAATTTTGTTTTAGATAATATTTAGGGCCTCAACCATGTACATCGTGAAGACTTCTTTTCCTTCGAAGACATTTTCAGACATTAAAAAAATGTAAAAAAATGAATAAAAATAAACGTTTTAAATTGATTTTCTGTTTTCCATGAGAGCTTTGATGTGACATAAAAAAGTTAGACGGATTAGCGTATTTCAACCATTGGAAAAAATCGCGAAAGTCAGCTATTTTTTGACCCGTACACTGTGATGAATTCTTAATATTTTCTTTAAAGATTCGGTGACCCCCGTTTTAATGCCGTTATATCAGGCATCTATAAATTTTACCAGTATACTGGGATGTATCTTTGCTTGATTATAGACGAAAATCAGTTAATTGTTAAATATTCGACATCGTGAAAGGAATACCTTGACGACTTTTGCGGATCATCAAGCTTCAAAGTGGTGTGCAATGTGCATCTGCCTAATTGTTCGACGGTCCATTTGACGAAAAAAAACTGAAAAAACCTAGTTACTAGCGTTTGATAAAAACATTCAACTAGTATTATTCCATTTAAGTGACATAAAAAGCTCAGGAGATCCGACGAACCAAATTATAGCTGACTTGACTTGATGGACACTGCATGAAAGGATTGCACTAATAACTTCGTCGCATGTTTGAAGCCTCGATAATAGACTATCGAAGATCAAACAAACGACCCCCCCCCCCCCTTCTGAACTCCACTGATACCATTGGAGCATTATGATTGCGGATTATTAAACGAAATCGAAACTCGTTTGCGAGAAACGATTCTGGCACTACGTAATAATAATAACCACATTTTGGTTGAACATTGATGCACCAAATAATTTAATTAACTTCAATTGTATGTTGCCTCTGTACGTCCCTCAGTCCGTCTTTCCACGATTCGTATACTACGAGGATATTACGTGCCTGCTCATTCGAGAAAGCTTCTCGAATGAGTGCTATTGAAGCGAAACATTGTGAGTACACACTGCTTTGGTAGAAGATCCCTCGGCATACGAAGAGCATCAGTTTTTCGTCAAGATTGCCAAGACAACGTGGCACAGTTTTACTCCACTTAATACTATATTGTTTCGCCTAAACAATTTACAGCTGTCTGATTGTGAGTCCTTTCAAGGCTGACGGATCGTACCGAAACTATATATTTTCGTAGCCATTCACGTTCCACCGATCCATTGAATCTATTTGGATACATATATAGGCTCTGACGTATCGCACTGGTGGAGCGAGTATGGAGAATCTTCGCAAATACAAGCCCTGTCCGTCGCACCCGTGTCAAATGGTGATCATAAGACATACATCCACCGTTACGTATCTTCTTGACCGGTCGGTGCGACCTTGTCCCGCTCCCTGTGGATGCTTAATGAAAACGACTCGCGTATCTTCCTTCAATACATTTCTCTTCAGCTAATTTACACTTATTTGTATGAAGAACGGCCGTCATTTCTACCGAATAGAAGGTATATTCAAATTAGATTGAATTCAACGAAACAGTGTTGGTATGCCGAAGTTTCGACGCTTCGAGAAACTTTCGGGCGTTATCGTTACGAACCATAATTAAACGCTTACACAAGGCTCCGTAATTACATTCACGCGGAATTGAAATATAAGGTGTCTCAAAATGACCTGACATTTTTATTTATTGATAAAACGTGATATTTATTTGAAAAGTACGAATATTTTTGTTTTGATATAAGGTACAAGCACGGAGGTTGCGTATGGAATACAATATCCGATTAATGGCCGTCCCTGTTTGCAAACGTTCTTTTGACACAATTTTCAATAACATTTTGACATAATTGCGGATTAATTTCATAAATGGTTCGTCCTGTTGCTTCCTTGGGCTCCGGAATGGTCTGTGGATCATTGACATACACTTTTCAGAAAAGCCCAAAGAACGACCATAAAACTTCGTCTGCAGTGACTATGCAGTAACAATGCAGCAGATGACTTCTCCTTGACTAAACATCAATACTTCCTGATGCCAGTTGTCGAAGATTAGGACTCTATGTTCGGGACGTAAAAAAATGGCGCACATTTTTAAATGTCAAATAATTTTGAGATACCCTTCATATAGAGAATGTTATGACAAAATGGAAATCTCTCCTGTGGGGAAGCGAAAAGAACTTATGCGGTCTACGGCCACTATGTTCACGAAAGATCCTTTTTTCTTGACTCGTGGTCCTCGTGTTTAGGTGCGTCCCCATCATTTCCCCGATAATGCACTTACGTCATGAGTGGAGGAATTGATCTTGGAGAAAAATGGAGAGAGATAGAGAGGTCTATTCGCAGTACTTCAGTTTTCTATTCAACTTCGCACTTTCTGTGACGGTTGTCACAAGACCTCGAAACTTCCAAAATACCGCTTGCAAACTCAAGAACAGACCTCGTCGAAACTCGGAAAACAGGAATTATCTTTCCGTATGAAAGTTCGAGAAAATCGGGTTTTATCTCTTCTTCGTGTTTGTTTCCTTCGGCCAAAAGTCTGTGGAACTACGTGTCATCTGCTCGTCAACCATTCTCGATGCTGTGCTTACACACAATCTCATTTAGCCGTGTCCATTTTACTCCGTACTCTCTCTCTCTCTCTCTCTCTCTCTCTCTCTCTCTCCCGCGATATATTTTTTGCATTCACTGCCTCCTGAAATCACGACTTCGTCCTCACTGAATGTACTCAAACCGCGCCTCTTCAGCCACCTTTTTAGCGGTGATTTGTAATTTGTAATTTGTTTTGTTAATTTCTAATTTTAAATTATATAGAGTATTGTCGATATATGCTTCTGCATCCGTAACTTAGTTATTAATTTACTTAGCTTCCAGATCTGTAATTTAGTCATTAATTTAGTTAGCTATTACCATGAATAGTTATAATATGGTTAAGAAAATCATCTTTAGTCATAAGCACTCAAGGCCTATTTATAGTCTTTACTTATAAAACAATATTGTTATTTTTATTTATTTTATTTTATTTTGTTTTCTTTCTCAAATTGTACACCATTTGCCTCAAGGCTTTGCCAAGGCATAGTTAATATATAATCATTCAATCAGTCTCTCTCTCTCTCTCTCTCTCTCTCTCTCTCTCTCTCTCTCCCTCCCTGTTTTCTTTCTCTCTGTGCATCTCTGTGGATCGAAGGAATGTTCCAGAGAAGAAGACCGCTCGGATGATTCTCCCGGTCTTCTCGAAAATTTCCCCATTTTTCTCATTTTTCGCGATATCTAGATTTTGCTCGGTGAACTGCTACCGAATTCACCGCAACGGGCACGTGTTTCGAACGTTTTGCTCTTCGAGATCAATCTCGAGCAAAAACCAAGTGTCCGGAACGGAATCGAAAAGTATTTATCCCTCGAGCCACCGTCAATTACGTTGATGCGGAAATCGTCCATCGGAAATTTAAACCTCGTTGCAGCTGCTTGCAATCACAGTTAATCATGTTAGATACAATAAAGATATACGGAAACTTGCGATTCCCGCGAGGAAGATTAATTCCTCGGGAAATTTTCGAAAAACCAAAAATGCAGCGATAATCGTTTGGTAATTTTTTGGCAGTCCCGAACCATTGCAACACGCGTTCAATATAACGAAAGAAAATCGACAGTAGTGGACGCGCCGTTCGTTTGCGGCTGTGGCAACTTCCCATGTCGAGCAGTGTTGGCCGCAGCCAATACTCGGATGGGTGACCGTTCAGCTGCGCACTCACTTGCGCGCCAAATATCCAACAGAAGACAGTTTTACTGGTGAATAAGTTTTAACTTTTAACCCTTCGACTGCAAACTGGGCCGTTTTGACGGCCATTTTTTTTTTCAACTGACCGTATGGCAAAATGGGGCAAACTATTTGGCCGCAGTGCGGCGCTCGAATTTTCCCCCACGCCTACTCTGTAGGTGGACACTCGGCCTTCAGCCTACATCCTGCCCGTGGACTGAGGACAGCTGGCGAAAAAGGACCTGGGGTCGAGTCAACCCCGCTTATGCAGTAATGCGGTGAATGTGGAACATTTTTGTTGTTGTGAAATTTGCCGTTTAATTACAACATGTAAGTGAGTTACGATAGAAAATGATCGTAGATTTTTTTTAATTTTGCGCTAATATGATAAATTATGTATTTGGAATGCCTATCACAGAACTGAAAGCAAGTGTTTGTTATGTAGGAGGGCAACGACCACCGAATGTACTTATGCAACGATTGTGGTAAATGCGAATAGTAAGTCATTGAAGTTTCAAAAATGCGCAAAATATACATTTTCAACAATTAATTTACCGGAAGAGTCGATTTTTTTCATCTTTTTCACTATCCCGAAAATGCTCAAACTCAAACCTCCGGATGAATATACTTTTTGGAAAAACAGTCGGCACTGTATTTTTTTCGTATCTACAAACCTTTCTCTTTAAAAACCTCAAAGGTCTTTTTTCAAGTTTGAAAAAAAAGTATGATCTTTTTTGTGAAAGTACGTATTTTTCCAACGCATCTCCCACTTTGGACAAATGTTTGCGCACTTAATTTTTGTTTTTCTTCAAAAATAAATTTCGGGCCATAAAGTACGATTCATTGACTACAAAAAACATTTCTACAAAAAAAAACATGTATATGTAATGAAATTCAACGATTTGAAGAACGTCTGGGGACCGATCAACCCCATATGCCGAGGTTCGTGGCGGCGGCGTGCAGTCAAAGGGTTATAAATAAGCGGGTTTCCATAGTTTCCCTGTGCCCTCGTTCGAATACGACGCAGGTCAGGTAACGGATTGGGAGAGAATATTGTAAAAAAAAATGTAACGTAACGAAAGAAAGAGAAAGTCAAATTTGCACAAGTCAAATCTCCTCGATCCAAAAATTCTTCTATAATTTTTTTTTTAATTTGTATACCCGCCACGCAACTTTGTCCTAAAGAAAGTTTCTCCGAACGAAATCATTCGTACAGGCGAAACCCAATTTAAAAACATCAAAACGCGCCCGTCTATCCGGAGATTAAAAAAAATCCCACAAAATCGATTGGAGAATCAAAGTACATACGCAAATGCAGCACAAATTGGCAACCGAGCGACGAATGTTATCAAGGCTGTATAATATAATTCAAAACTGTCGATATCAATCATTCGCGGCTAATTAATGCCTCCTCGCTTGTTTCACCGGATCCCTTGGACAAACAAACGGTCCGCCTCAAGCGCGGTACAGATGTCCCGTCGCATTTAATCGCATTAATTGATTGTTAGACCGCTGCTGAATTTTTTTGCCTCCTATAGATAATGCACACAAGCATGTCCGTTTAGCAGCAAGGTTACCGGCTATGTAGGCTAAATAAATAAATCCCAAGTCGGCCCATATTGCGTGGTTCGTCATCGATTATGTGTCGTGACCGTTCTGTCGTTCAATTATAATCACATTTCGGAGTTAGCTAAATATAGAGGATAAATGTCAGCGTTTTGTGGTAGTTTTAGAATGATTTCAGGTTTATCGAATGTTCCGAATGAAATCCGACAAAAATAGCCATTGCCCAGTGTTTCAATGAGAATTATTTGGTCAACGTTAACTTAGTGTGTGAACAAGATAGTGAAGCTATCAATTCGGGATTATCAATTTATTGGCTCAGCTATATTCGCTAGGCAACTTTTTCTGTCAGTCAATAAATCTGACTGAACCAAAATTGACCCTGACTTTTGTTAGTATTTTGCAGTGTTCAGCATAAAACGAAGTGACTTCATATAAGGGAATACTTTATCATATTAATATACATTCGATATTGAAATAAAGCTGTTTGAACATTTTCATTGTGAAGCTCTCTTTCGACTACCTACAGTGCTCTACCTCAGTTATCGCAATTTTAATTTTAAACTGGACTTTGTTCTACTTTTTAGAAATCCTAATGAGAAATAAAATAGAGAGAAATAATGGAAAATTTTTTGTCCATTATTTTATTAATTTCCACCCGTAGTGCAGTGCTTACACTAATATAAATAACGAAAATATTGCACTCTTAGTTCCAGTGTTAAATTTACGACAGTTCTATTGCGTGCCACGAAAAGGGTTGGCTGAAAAGTAGTGCTATAGCGACTCGTGCGCCGCCATTTTGTGTTATTTTTACATATAATTTTTTTTTACATACTTCGATATATACCTAACAAAGCCTAAAAGTTCTTGCGACCATGTATTTTATTCCTTTCTTGAAAATAAAAAAAATCAAAGAAAACGGTCGAAAATGGGCAGTTACAGTTGTGTCCTCCCTTAAGGCTTTAGGCCACAGTAACGGGTATGAAGTCAATTGCAAATTTAACCATTTTTTTCGTATGAAAAAGTGATTCACTCATAAAATTAATTACGCATCTATTTAGTATAAATATCAAGCTGCTAGACATTTTTTTTTTTCCATATAAAAAGTGGCCGACTACTAATATTTTCTTTTATCTTTTTTAGGCCCTCCGCGGCGTGACATTTAGCATCCACAATTTTTTATCTAGAACAAAAAACAAAAATTCTCGTCAATCTACATTAAAATACCCAGAGAAGTACGTACGGAGTTTAAAAAAAATTGTTTTATTCAAAAGTTGTAGGTATTTGAACTTAAGAAAGGAATTTTCAGTGAAAAATTGCGTTATAACTGCTCATAAAATGAAAAGTTTTCGATTAATCAGATATTCCGTACGTACTTCTCTGCGAAATGCAATTAGGAACATAACTTTTAAATGAGAAGTAAATCGAATGAAAATTGTTGAAGTGATTTGTCACGCCAATTGGAAAAAAGCTGTTTCGAGAAGTTTCGAGTAGTCGGCCATATTGTACATCGAAAAACAAAATATATATTTTCTAACAGCTTGATATTCATACTTAAGGATGTTGAGTCCCTATGAAACATGTTAATGTTAATTGTTTAATAAATAGCTTCTTAATCGTCATGAAATTTTTACACGACCATATAAAAACTTCATGTAAAAACATACAACATTTTCAGAATTCTATCATCATTACTTCAACCTCCTTAAGGGTTGAATAAAAAAATGATAAGAATATTCTGAAAATTTAGTATGTTTTTGTATAAAGTATTTAAGAGGTCGTGTTCAAATTTCACGACGATTAGGAAGCTCGTTATTAAAAAATTGACATTTTGTTAAGAACAATTTTTAAAAGAAATAAAAGAAAATATATCGATAAACTTTGTTTTGTTTCCGTTGCTTTCAGTGTATTGGAGATATTACAAAATTGAGAGGTCAAAAAAAACCGTATTGCAAAGTTACATCAGTTTCCATAAGACAGCATTTAATTTGTGAATGTTAATTGTTCAATAACGAGCTTCCTAATTGTCGTGAAATTTTTACACGACCTCTGAAATACTTCATACAAAAACATACCAAATTTTCAGAATTTTATCATCATTTGCTATTTGGGACTCAACATCCTTAACAGATGTGTAATTAATTTTATGAGTGAATCACTTTTTCATACGAAAAAAACATTGTTAAATTCGCACATGATTTTATACCCGTTACTGTGGCCTAAGGCCTTAATTGTGGTCATCCACGTCCAAATTAAAGCGCTATCAGCTTTAGTTGTTTTTTCCGGTGACTATGCGGTAGACCCGGTTGAAAATACGAAATCAAACTTTTGCTCAATATGTCGACTTGCAAGAAGAAATAGTATAATTCAACATTTATCGGCGAAACGTTCGGCCTTCATTGTGTTGGAACGCCTGGAACTTGTCTGGCTTCTCGTAGCAAGATACAGAGACGATGTCACGCAGCCAAGACAAATGAGCAACCTGTTGCCGGGTAAAGGTTGCGGCTCTTTTCCACATTCACTCTCACTCGTAAACCAACACCGTGTGTGAACTCGTTTGCAACGTTTCCACCGCATGTTTGACGCATAATAAGTTGTTCCTACTGTCATCTACGGCAGTTCGGACACGGACAAATTCACTGACACCGTTTTCACTTGTATTTTAGCCACAACGAAGAGACAAACAAGAAACTATCAAAATAATTTGCCGTACTGATCTTGTTATTGAATTTTTTTTCGTTCAGCTTTATTGGAATGGTTCGAATGGAGAAAAATAGTCACCCGTACTCTGTTAAGCTTTATGCTCGTTTTCTCGTTCCATGGAGCACTCGGTACGTAAATATTTCTCTCGAAGCTAAGCTCAATTTTCATACTTTTCCCCTTCAGATTAGTGCGCTCATGCATACGTAAGTACGCGTGTATGGACGCATGTTTATATATGGTGTACACCTATACGCATACGCACACATACATTCCCAGAAATATATGATATTCTCTGCATTTTTTAGCCATTGCAGCACGGTACTGAATAAATAGTGAAATTAAATCGGTACATGAAGATTTAAGTGCGAAAATGTCATACGCAACATTCTCGTCTCTTCTGGACTGTACGTAACTAGTGAAATTTCTGTACAGCGTAGCACGTCACTCAAAAGGAATTTTGTGCTGTTGAATTTACCTCCTCTCTCTCTCTCTCTCTCTCTCTCTCTCTCTCTCTCTCTCTCTCTCTCTCTCTCTCTCTCTCTCTCTCTCTCTCTCTCTCTCTCTCTCTCTCTCTCTCTCTCTCTCTCTCTCTCTCTCTCTCTCTCTCTCTCTCTCTCTCTCTCTCTCTCTCTCTCTCTCTCTCTCTCTCTCTCTCTCCACCTGGACCGATTTCCAGGTGGAGAGAGAGAGGTCTATCAAAAAAGTTCTCGCCTACGGAGTGAGCTTGACACTGTGAAATTTTACGCAAGAGGCGAGTCTCGTGACACTTTTGATCGGATATTAAAATATCCATAGTCGAACGCCGGCAAAAAATGATTTCTATGAAAAGTCTATATGTAAAAGTGTCGAGAATCGATTGATTGTGAAGAGAAGAACATTCGTTCGAAAAGAGCACTCTGATTTAATTGCAGTTGTAATTCCTCGATCGAGACGTGTATCTTCTTCGTCTGAGCTTTCGGGGAACAGATTACCTTGAGTTAATTCAAAGGATAGATCCGAGGTAGTAATCCGGTAGAACCAACAGCCACTAATCTTGATATAGCCGCCCGCGTACATACATAGCGTTCGATTCAGTACGCTATCGAGACTCGCGAAAAAAAGCTCCTACGCGAGATGAAGAGTGGGCGAGGAGGGAAAAAACCATTTCAGACATTGTACATTACAGGCTCTTGGTACTGTTTTTACAAATCCCTTGATACTGTTTTTACAAATCCCTTGGTACTGTTTTTACAAATCTCCGCCTCTATCCTCGCCCAGGACTACGGAGAACGATAAACGGATAAGAGCGGTTGAATTTAACGCGGGTAATGCTTTCCATCTCTTCCTCCTTCGACGAACTTTATTGCGACGTACAACCAACGAGATCGATCATTTTTTTTTTGCCAGTTGTGCACAATTTTCGTTGTTACGAAAAATCGTCGACGGCAAAATAATTATCCAGGCTATTGAGTCGGAACGAAAAATACATAGATGGCGGGTCTTCTTGTCGTGTATTAAATGATCGGAGAAAACGCAAGAGGGACCGAGGAAATCAAACTTTCGCAATGTGATATTTTCCCGGTGTCTATTTCAGGAAACATATACGTTTCAGTTCTTCGCTATACACTTTCCATGGAAAGCCATGAATAGTTTTTTTTTCAAAGAAGGACATAGCTGGCCCGGTGAAAAAAAAAGGAAACGTATATAGTTGACAACGAGGAATTTCGTCGCCACCCTGGCAGGGCGGGAAGTTTTCCGTAACTTATACGGGAACGCAAACACGCAAATCGACAATTTGTAGGAGAAATTGAGCTGACAAAAAGCTCAGGGCTTTCTGCCAACTGGACGCTTGGCACGAGCGCCTTTCCCTCGCTACACTCGTAATATATGTCTACGCATTTGGTGAAGATAGACAGAAACGTATTCACCTTTGAATTGCCCACGCATGAAAGTCTCCCCGTTGGGAATCCCGCGAAGTACAACGTCTAACTGTACTTCCGAGTGAAAAATCGGCATGCAATACATCTTTGTGCAACATATACGAAGATTCGCCGTTTCTTGTTTTCCCTTCTACACTGAGAGAAAAGTGCATGGTATGTACAACAAACGTGCATGGTAAAAGAGAGTATAGTCGAATTCCCTATAGTTTGTTGTCAACGCAATCATAATATGGTTACCACCCCTATAAGCGAAGAATATATCTAAACATGCAACTTTGGTGACGTGCTCGACTATCTATTATCCCGGAAAAAAACGACTAACTATTGTAAAAATATTAACTGAATTAACTATATCGATATTGTAAAGTCTTTCACAGTAGTTAATAGTTATTTCAGGGATACTAGATAAAAAAAACACACTACCAAAACGGCATGATTAGATAGACGCTTATAGTTGTGTTAACCATATTATGATTGCGGTAGCAATAAGCTATATGAATTTTACTATGGCCACTTTTACCATGGGTGTTTTTTTATATTATAAATACTATGGACATTTTCTCAGTGCAAGTTTGCACTATTTATATGGTTGACATTAACACTCGTTGAGTATAAACTGTTACAAGATCTTACGAAAAGTGACTATACGAACAACATTATGGTAATCGTATAGTGAAGACGTAAAGCATTTGTCAATAAAGTAGAGACAGCGGTGGCACGCTATGATCGAGATAGATATATTAGCGCATTCATTTATCAGTTTTTAGAATCCGATGTTTCGAAAACTATTGGGCCGCGCCGAAAATCCATTTAAGCAGTGACATATATTGTCAAAAAAGCAATCTGTTAAAAATTCCACCTATATTAGAGGTAGCAGCTATTCGGAAATGTAGCTGGAATTACTTTTATCCGTTATGCCAAATCTACGATCGAAATACCATAAGTACTCGGTAGCATAGTGGCAGCGTGCCTGGATATAGATAGGCAGGTCATAGGTTCGACTGTCCATGTAGGTGAAATATTTTCTTCGATAGGAATCATTTCAGGAGGTCAGGGAATAACAAATCGTGATAAGCAATCATACAGGTAGTACTCTCAATTGAAATTTTTTGAATTTATGAATTTATGAAATATCATATACATTTAGTAGACATACCATTCAATATGGTAAAAACCACTACTGTTTGATAGTGTAAGGAATCATCTATTTTCTGAAAACCTACTATATTATATAGCATTGACAAACAACGTATGCTTGAACGATTGTTGGTTGCGGTTAACATATGATCATAGTTAACACAACTGCTAAAATATCATAAGCCGTACTATATTTTCGGCAGTAACCATCACTATAAAATATGATTGTCCCCTCAGGGTAATATAAAATGTAGTTGAAATATGGTTGAGGTTACTATACATTTCTCTCTGTGTACGCACTTGTCTCTCGTGCAAGCGTGCAAGCTATAGCCTCGTTATCAGGCCTCCAGCTCTCTTGACTCTACGGTAAACCGTATTAAAAATAGCGCCAAATCGGGACGATTTCCTGTCAATATATTATAGCTCGTTGAAAATGAAATTAGGCTTATCCAAAACTTTCAGCAGCTTTTCAAACGAACATAAAAATTTTGGTAATTATTCGGCAGTGGAGCTCCAGCTAGAATCGGGCTAATTTTCCTCAAGGGTTCAAACAACCCCAAACAACCCGAGACTCGTTCTAGCAGGAGCTCCACTTCCGAAAATTTACCAAAATGTTTAACCTTTCATGTTCCTAAGATCGCTCATCCAGTCATCGAGGGCCATGGCAGCCTATAGAAGACAACCCCAAACAACCCTAAACAACCACAAAACAAACCCAAACAAATCAAAACAAAAATGAGCCTGATTCTAGCATTCCGAAAATTTACCAAAATGTTTAACCTTTCATGTTCCTAAGGGCGTTCATCCAATGATCAAGGCCCATGACAGCCTATAGAAAGGGTTCCTTAAAAACTGTAACAGATCAGAAAAAACGAATTCTTCAGAGTTCTTCCAGGGTGGAAATCGACCCCGCATCGAGAGAAATTGATGGTTTGATTAGGATGAAATTTTGATCGAATCTTTGTCTACTGTAGTTTTTTGGATATTCAATAAGAACTATATCTCCTCCAATCAAATGTTCCAATTGGTCAAAAGTGGCGCCACAAAGTACGGGAAATTTAACTATCATGGAGCCATAGTTGTTTACTGAAATGATACATTTACCTTATGCCAATATGTTGTTTCGTCCGAAAAGGCTTCTAATAGGAAAATATATGTTTGACTCTTATGGTATGTCATTCTAGTCTGATAACCTAACTGCCAACTTGGCTGATTTACGTTTGTCTTTAGTACCATTTTGTGAAAACTTTTTGAAATAACAGATATGCTGCAAATGGAGCAAACTATTTAATTCGAATGCAAATGTTGGTAGAAGTTAATGAAAATACATTTGGTTCAAACATCAAATGTACCGCATTTGCTCGATTCAAACAAATGATATATTTCGACCAATGCGGTCATGCATCTAAGATTGGTGAAGATTTTACTTCAACGTTTGCATTTTCTTTAATCTCACGATTGTAATGTGGAGGAAGTAAAAAAATGTTCCGGACACTCGTTTCATTGACACGAGATTCTATAGTACGAAAGATTAATCGCAAAAAAATATGAACTCTTTTCGCGAAAGTGATGCACATTTTGTTCAACTTTTTCACTCCTATTCGCGTAACTTTGTAGAAGTGACGTCGCAGAATCCTTCAATAAAAATATGCCAATACTAGAATAAAACGTAACTTTGAATATTCACGATCTCAGCTGAACACTAGAATCATAAAGATGCCCTCTCTCGCTTTGCACTCGGAAATGTGCCCAAGCTTTTTTCACTTGTTACCTCCAGTACCGTGGTCCACCTCTACACTTCGGATATACGTAGAATACACGCCACGAAAAATATCGCAAATTCAATTCAGGCTGGTGCAGCAAAAACATACTCTCCTTACGAAAGGGAAATATGTTATCGGAAAAACGAATTTTCGCGATTTGGGAAGTAGTGTACCAGCTGCTCTCTTGTGAACAATTGAAAAAAATAAAACCTCAGCCACCGTAGTTTCATAAACAGCTGATAGGTGAGGTAGACTTTTTTTTACGGAAAACAGATACTTTTTATTTCTCCTTGAAGATTTTATTACCTCCCGCCATATACGTTCAGACATTTTCCCGCGCGATGAAAATACACAGAACTTTGCATGGAAAGAAAAGATCATCGAGGAAAAAGATGAATGTTCTGTTCGACCGAATTCGCGTTATGTATGGGCAGCCGGTAACAGGTGGTTCGCATGCATCGGATTTTTCATGAATATTCGATGCGGGGATGTTGAGTCATATAGACATCACTGCCTATTCGTTATATGCATTCACGATATCCCTTCGACACACACAGTACAAAAAACAACGCAGAATAATTAAAGGTTTAAATTATAATTGGAGATTTACATAAATATCGTTTAATTAATTCGTGTTATTGTTTACCGTGCTTGATCTTTCGACTTGCTGTTTTTTTTTTAATGATGTGACATCACGAGCTAAATTTCCGACAACGTTCCATCGATGTTTATCGAAAACGATTTTATCGTATTACAGCACTCCCATCCCTATATTTAATATCCGCGTGACAATGTAGATATTCATCTCGGGGATCGATTTTTCGACGCCACCTGAGGAACTCCGCAGCTCACATCAAAGTTCCCACTGATATTCCCTCGAACTATGCTTTATTTAAGACACCATTTTAATACCAGGGGAAGATCGTAGCCGAACCTCTCAACCCTTCGCGGACTTCAATCTCGCGAGTTTTCCACTTTTTCGACGCCCGCAGAGTGCGAGCGAAAGGAAAACTTTTTCTACGCGATTGCCACGACGCGATCAAAATCCAATCGACCCGTATACGGGATAGATCGGCCTCTTATTAGCTTTGAAATATTCGGCGAGCGGAAAACTCGATTATTTCGAGATAACTTTGCGAGATGAATATCAACGTAAAATTTTCGTCTTGACAAACTGACGAGAAATTCTGTGATATTACAGATTCTTTTTACCCATTTATTATACATCGAAAGGGCTTGAATCTCAAGTGAATTTCAAGTAAAATCAAACTGTTGCAATTCCTCTCTGAACATACGTCTTTTTTAATGCCGCATAATAAATGTGGGACAGTTGGTGCTTCTGCTTGTACAGTTGATATTTACTCGCGATATATAAATTGATAAAAATAAGTAATGAATTAATTCCGAATTGGTCATATGTGAAGAAGTTGCAGTTTATTGCCCGAATTCGGGGAAAAAGAATATTCTACATCCAATTTTTTCCTTCTATCGTATAAATACCAAATGAACAAGCATTAATTTTAATGAAGTAGCTCGTGTCAGACCAATTGCCAATTTATGACAACTTATCGTATGACAAGCACAATAGAGTGTATAATTGGACAATACTATAGTTCATTAGGTAATTTCGAACGACAGCTATCAAAGGAGTACACTTGACGAAGTGTACACGCTCTCAGTAGCATAACTCGTAATTTTTCTGTTAAGCAACCTTCCGCGTCTCTCGCGTTCGTTTCTCCCTTCAATATTGCTTCTACTACAAAGCACCGATGACTACGTGTATATCGCTGGGAACGCTCATTTCGCTAAAGTGGCCTATTTACTTCCCATCTTTGTGGCAGTCTTATGAATTTTTTCATTAAGTCTCGAAATCCCGGTAGGAACTTCTAGTTCAGCCACTTTTTTCGACGATCGTTTGACAAAAAGAAGCTATTCAAAGCCATAAAGTATTTGATAACGCGTACTTTGTTACTACGATGAAAAAACGTTATACATTCAAATTTACAGTTTCGTTTCGTCCCCTTGTTTGACTAAGATAGTTGACTATTGAATCTTGACACTGGAATCGTTCAAACATCCATAAAATATAACTTTCTGGATTGTCGCCGAATTTAATATCAAACTTGCTCCACCACAGCTTATTTCCGTTACAGTTTTGCCAAGATACTGTCTTGTATATACTCTTAAACGTTTATTATGTATGTGTGTGTGTATGTGTGTATATATGTATATATATGCGTGTAGCACATAAGCCTTCAGGCCATATGTTTTGTAAGGGTCTGACGCCGAGTTTTTGCGACCGAGAAAAATATGACGATCAATGGTGTTTTGGGTTTTTTTTGAAAAAAAAATATAGCGTATTTTTTAACGGGTAGGATTTAGCAGAAAAAAGTGAGCATCTTAGAAAAATGATCGAAATTCTAGCTTGAATTTAGCAGAATGAAGATAATTAAATTCCGAATACACTCCTTAAAAAGGAATAAATGGATTTGAATTCGATTTATCCACTGTAGAGTGCATCTTTTATCATTCTTTTCTCAATGACGGGACAAACAAAAAAAAAGTTTTTCGGCAGTTTTTCGTATTCGGAATTTTATTTTCTTCACTCTGCTGTACTCAAAATAGAATTATTAATTTTTTCCACAAAACTCATTTCTTTTGAGACAAATCGGGAAAAACAGCGAACATTTTATTTTCTACTTTCACCCCGTATGTACACGTTAAAATATGAACTGCGTTGGTAATAATTACAATGGGAAATTAATAGCTCTGCTCATTTTTAAAATATCAAGGATCCGTTTCCCTCTCATCTCGGCGAACGGTTTCTCTACAACTTTTAGGGGCGATATTTTTTCGGCCGAAGAATCCCTGATTGATGTTAAACGTCCAAATAATACAACATTATCCCGATAAGCCGCTGAACGAGGCCGTCATGTTCCCAAAGGAAAGTATGGTTGCATCAATTTTTTCTTCACGGGTCTCAAAAAGTGTATCAAAGGGATAAAAGTGAAAAAAAATCTCACGAATATCACGAATAATGTGACAAAAAATTTATTAATTATCCTGAGCGATACAGATGTCAGAGGCAAGTTTTGCAATTTTTCGCAAAAATCTCCGCAAATTATTGACCGAGATACTTTTTTTTTACTCTGTTATATTAAGTTCAGGATGTAAAATTTATAAATGACTACATGACGAGAAAGGTGAGCTTTTTTTTCGTGCCCGAACAATGAGTACTATTTTCTTGTCGTTTGTTTCCGTAAATAAGGAAAAATCGCCCGTCTTTCATTCAATTTTAATTTTTGTCACCACGATATGGACATAAGGTTGCGCCTTTCGGAAGAAAAAAGCATACGAGAAAGAAAAAACTGCACAACTTTGCAACTTAACTGTGGAAAATGACACATCCTGTATCAGTTCGTGCAAAATAAATCTTTCTTCTACTTGAAAAATTGTGACTCGGTTTGTTGTTCAACGATTTTATGCAAATTTATCCGGTTTATCATGTCGGGTGATTAAATTTGATTCGAATTAATTTATCTAATATTGAAATGGAATAAAATATAAATAATATATGATAACAACTTATCATATATTATATGATAAATAATTAAATTTCATTTCATTTGAATTAAATTGATTTATAGAATATTGAAATAAAATAAAATGCAAGTAACATGTGATAATAATTTATATAGTACTACGATTCCGAAAAAAGAACTCTTTTACAATCAACGCGTCGCGAATAATCGATGCACCTCGACGAATGTTCGAAAAAACGCTAAATTCGTTATACAATTATTTTTTTTAGAGAAGAACAAATGATTTAGCGATCACGTCGAGCACGCGAAATTGCGGAAACAGCGGGAGGTTCGAAATTCGCGGAAATAAGTTATAGTCTGATCGAAAACGTGAACGAGGTGCAACTTGTTGCAATCGATCGATCGCGCAAGCCTTGCGCAACCTCTGCGTTGTGTTTTCGGGCTTCAACTTTTCGCGAGTTCCTCTTGCTCTCTGCTGTACCTATATTCTTCGCAAACGACGACGAGAACTTTGCCTAAGCAAGTTATAGGTCCGCGTATAGCCCCCAAAAAAATAGTAACTTCATTTCGTATTGGCCGTTCGCCACTTTGCAGCTCTACAGAGCATCCAAAGAGAATAAAGGGAATCGAAACAGGAAATGCGACGAAAAAAAAACGTCACATTCTGGTCACAGTAACGTTCTGGTCATAATCACAGTAACGCAAATACAAGGGAATATTTCAGGCAGATTGAACGCAGTCAATCCGCAAAACGAATATTTTTTCCATTTTTTAATTAATAAAAAGAAAATCGATCTTAAATCTCCAATGAGTCCGACTTACCCGCTGTCTCTTGCTGTAAAGTCGAGCCGAAAAAACCAAAGAGCCGCCGCAACAAATTTTTCGTTCAAAAAAATATGTCGTTTCGCCTCGATGACAGGGTGTTTCCAATGATTTTTGTACTAATTTTGAGTAATGCGATATACGTGTATAGCACGGAGATAGGAAAGCTGTAGGCGTACGTATGTGTATGCGGATACGTGTGGAAAGTGTTTCACCGTGTTCCAGTCTCTGGGGTTGGCGATACAGTGGTGAGGATCAGCGAACCATCAGCCCTTAAATACGCTCAACGTTGCTCTGCCATGCGCGGTCCAAGGGGCGCCATGGAATTGATGTACTCTCCCGCTCTTTCCCTCTTTTCAGGCAAATTTCGTACTTGGAATTTTTATAACACGATATTCGTGATAAAAAAGAGTATGAGAGAGCAGCGTCCAGACGTATCCCAGAATACGTATATACAAACGCGTATAGCGTATGTACCCATTGCATTACGGTTACGTAAATGCCTCATACAATATAATATTCTCCGCTGTCAACGGGCGACAGTGGGAGAAAAAAAATGAAAGGTTATTTCGCAAAGAATTTTACCGGGTGGCTCCTACAAACGTCACACAATAACCAGCGCCTTTTTCCGACCCACACAATTATTCAAAGGGTGCCATTTTATTACAGTCATTTGGAAATCCATAATTAAACAGTCTTTTGCTTCCGTACTTTCGGGGAAATTGTACCGAACGGCGGGAAAAACATAAGTGTCGTGAAAGAAAAATAATTTTCCGAACGATTAAAATGCCATACAACTGGTCACGGTACCAATTTATCGCAATGGTGAAAATTCATGACAAACGAAACGAAAATTTATTTTTCTTTACCCAAACTACATATTCATTTCGAGACCTAGAACCTGAGCCAAACCAGTGCCCTGTTGAAAAATATTTTCGTAGTGTCGAAGTTTACTGATCAACAGGTTCAAAGTTAGGTATACGAAATATGACACACTCAACTTTGCGTCCATACCCCTGCCTCGATATTGCATGAATTTGACTATTGGCATCCGTGCTGCACGGGGTTAACCTTCGTTGGCGAGGATCCATCGATAGAATAATTATCGAAATAATTAAAAGAAAGGTTTTTCAAATAATTTCGTCGAAACTTTTGGCCATTGTGCTTTTTGCAAGAGATACTTTCACTGTATTCAAATGTTGGCATTGACCAGATATTTCGACGCTTACAGGTCTATGCAGGATACATTAGTAAAATTGCAAGGACATCAATTAAGTGCCCGCCTTTGATTTTATTGAAACTCGAATATGCGATAAAGCATTGAAAACTATTGGACACGTATTTTTTTTATCAGCGGAAAAACAGTTCCAAGGGGGGAAATGACCCCTCGAAGTAAGACCTGTCTCCCTGAGTTCAATCTTTTTTTCAATATTTCTATAGGAGATTTTTCATCGTTTTACATAGAAGAATTTTGGTTTTTGTTTCATTCAGATCGGCGGATTGCTTGTGGACTGCAAAATCACCACTTGACCTGCCTTTCTTAGAGGGGTGGTTTTCCCCCTTAAAAATTGTTTTTTCACCGATAAAAAAATACGTGTCTAAACGTTTTCAATGCTTTATCGCATATATGAGGTTCAACTAAATCGAAGGCAAACACTTGAGTGATGTTCTTTGTTAGACTGACAAATTGCGTACACAGCCGGTTGACAATTTTCTTAAGCAGCCGCAAGCAAATGTGCGAAATATGAGATGAAACTACTGTAGGTCTAATATAGCATTTCGTAAAATTTTATGAGACTCAAAAGAAGTAGTTTTTATAAGACTATGGAAAGCAAACAATGATTAAAACTTTCACTGCTTCTGTAACAAGGACTCGTAAAAAAGATTGAAAACAGAAGTCAAAATTTAAATCGGTAAGCCACAAGCTGTATCGATTTAATTCAAATTAGAAAAATCTCCCCGTTTTCGACCTCCGATGAGTCGAGGAGTTAAGGGGGAGAGATTTTGTTTCAAAAGGCAAGATTTCTTCACATTTTTTGCGACTCAGGGTATACTTTATTACTACTTTTGCCTGTTACATGGTATTTTTTTTATTTATTTATCTTTAAAAACGGAGGAGCGATGGCACGGTCTTCTAAACGGGTTGCGGCGGATGCTGTCAGACGGCGTGACACGTAGCGTCGGCGGAATTGATCTGAAAAAATATTTACGTAGATTTATCTTTCGTTCATACTTATAGGCAAAATATGAACCAAGAAAAAGTGAGAAATGTTAAAAATCGATAAAATGGTACGCTTTGAAAGGGAAAGATTGATCTTTCCGAAATAAATGGCTATATATTCCAATGAACAAAGTACTTTTCTTTTTTATTTTCAAAACCATTTAGGGTCATTTTTTAGGCAGTAAAGTCAGAAAGATTAACGCCAACTTCATTAGAATCAGTCGACTAGTTTTTTAGCTATACGTCACGCCAGTTTTGATAATGCAGTGTAGAAGACCGTGCTATACCTCCGGCATTCCTAAATATTAATAAAAAAAAGAAGTACCATATAACAGCCACAAGTAATAATAAAAAATACCCTAAGCTTCATCAAAAACGGTGAAAAAATATGTCCTTAAAAAACATCACGAAAATCAGTGATTTTTTCCTCGCCTAAAGGTATCTCCCACCTTAAAGGCCAAAATA
The DNA here is from genome assembly GCA_951751655.1 of Ophion costatus. Lineage (NCBI taxonomy): Eukaryota > Metazoa > Arthropoda > Insecta > Hymenoptera > Ichneumonidae > Ophion > Ophion costatus. The sequence goes on along the minus strand of OX632364.1, from coordinate 24,699,090 downwards.
GTACACCAATAATTCGAAGATCAATTTCGGAGATGTTCACGATGTCGATTGCATCCAAATTATTGGAAATGAGGAGCTGTCGAACAAACCCAAACTCGTTGACACTACGTCAAACTAAAGGAAAAGAATTCTTTTATTTATTTTCCTGCCTAAAAAATGCCCTTTTACTCGGAAAGACAGCTGTTGAAAAATTTTAAGGTGTTTCGAGCCGAATTCTATGCGAAATATTTCGGATGCTAATCAAGGTGTGCTTGAAAAAAAAAACGAAAAATAAAAACAAGAAAAATGTCTTATTAAAAAATGAGCAGTATGAAAAGAGTGCGAAATTTTTAAATCACCCAAAACTTAAACTTTTGTTTATTGCCATATTTGTATGGGCCCCTTTATTCGTTTATTTCGTTTCGAATTCATGAAAATTCGAGAACATACGAGAACATCGACAAGCTGCGATGCCAGGAAAATTATCGAAGTACGTTCACTTGCATGTGACATTGAATTATATGCAAGTACACTAGTAACGTCAAGTCGTGGAAGCCCGAAGAACGTTATGGTTATGTGGTGTACCAAAAGCGTGAGAACTAATAACGCGATCGTGACTTTCTCCCTCTCTCTTGCTCTATCTGCGTGCGTACCCTAGAAGTATATTGTCGCGATGGCTTTTGTCGAGTTTCCTCTGGGTAAGCCCGGCGGTAACTTCGGAAAATCGCTTGGTTGGTACACGTGTAATAACGAATATTAATTTTACCCAATACGCCTATTGTGTCGTATTAATGTTCCGTGTATGTACGAGGCACGTGGGATTATTTTTGTTCCCCAGAGTGCGGGCGATACGGATCGGCCTCATATAGACGAGTCTTATCTCGATAATAACGAGATGAGATTCGTCTTTGTCAGCCAAGTGCAAACAACGAATATGTTATTGGCGTCTAATTTTTACATTCCGTTTGAGATGTTCTGGAAATTTCCCTAAGGACGTAAAATTCTCCATGCGTTACGCAAGATGCGAGTAGCCTCACATATATGTATGCAAACGAACGAGCACTGATGTGAACAAGGATTGTAGATTATCGCAACTTTGCGATACGTTTCGAATATCAATTCGTCGACTTTACATAGCAGCCGCGAGAAACTTTCATAAAAGTTGAACAATTTTTTATCGATAGGGGTCCATCAATATGTTAATTTTTATGCACCGTAATGAAAATAATTATGAGGTCTGCTGCGATAAAAAAACTCGGAAGTATCTGGGCAGCGGGTAATGAAACGAAATAGCAATTTCTTGCACGTCAGAGGTAGCAGAAACGTAGTTCTTTTTCTTAAAACATTCAAATTTCGTGGAAATATCTCTACTACTGTTCATGAACAATATAAACTACTGTTCATTTTGTAAACGAGACGCGTAGGGTGTTTCTCTTTTCTTTTTCATAATGAAATTTGATTTCTTTGGAACGTTGTCTTACAGCTGAGTGTGCATCGTCAATGATTGAAATCATATGAAATTTCGTTTCAATCACGTCCTACTTTCGATTGATATTCAATAAAATTATATACTTACTTTATTTAAATGATTACAACTTAACCTAACATTCGCCATTTGGTTGCGTCTAACCATATATTATCAAGTTCAATTTACTCTTTTATTCACTGCATTGAAATTATATATTTAACTTATTGTTAGAGAAATACTTTATTCCGATAAAAAAGGATATAGCTTCTAATAGACGAATCAATATTTGACGCCAATAGTATTATAGTCTACAATCTTTAATTCTAATTATTCTAATTATTCTAATTATTTATTTCTATTTTATTCTATTATTATTTATTTCTATTTTATTCTATTTAATTCTAATTATTTATTTCGTTGACAAATATTTTTTATCGCCATAAGGTGGATATGAAATGACGTATAGACCTAACACGACCATTGAATTTTCACAAAAGAAAAATTATGGCGGTTAGGTTTTGAGGTTATATGCAGGGTGTCCCGAAAACCAAAGATAATATTCTTCAGTACTTCAGTAAAAGTGTCATAGTTTTCGAGATACTCGCACTCTTTTTTTAAACTCGTGAAAATCTGCAACTTAAGGCAATATTTCACATATGACAGCTGCCAATACGGATCTTTTCAGTTCGTTTTTTTCGTGCTATTAGTGATAACTACATATTTACATTGAATGTTTTCTTTTGCTTTTTTTGCTTTTTTTGAATTTACTCTTTTGAGTTTTCATTACTCAGTTTGATTGATAGTGGCATAATAAATGCACGATGACAAACTAGCAACATATCGTAAAAATGAGGCCATTTCGTCTAGATTTGGTAAAAACGCAACACGTAAGACTGTTTTTTTACTGTAACGAACAATATCGCTATTTTATTACAAGAAGAGCTGATTTTGAAATTATTCCGTTGATCTGTATTTATACTTATCTCGAAACTATGACTCGTACATAACTCGATAGCTATGACACTTTTACCGAGGTCGTAATTGGTTATGCTGGATCATCATGAACTGGCCTGTCAGCATCAGCAATATTATAGTTAGTTTTTGGAACACCCTGTATAACTAGCCATCCACCTCGTCTTTCCATACCGATTATACGTAATACGTTTAAAAGGCATAGGTTGTTGAACTGGCAGTTGAAACGCTACAATCTGTGATCACGTGGATAGACGGTTGACTCAAAAATATTTCTTTATACATCACCTTAATTTTCCGTTCTCCCGGGCCAACACGAACAGATTCTGCTTGGACGTTACACGTGTCACAACCACATACAATTGTCCATGAGAAGAACATTGAATGCTGACTTGCTTATGTTATGGAGTAATATTGTCGGAGCATCTTCTTCCAAAATCAGTTTCCAGGGTGGGGTGGCAGGAGACAAAGAATTTAAAAAATTGTGTTGGGGAATGTACCGCCTCGTCTCCATCTAGAACTGTATCTACTGAACTTCTGTTGACGCGTCAAATTTTTAGATTATAAAGTTTTTAACTTATCGAGATTTTAATAGGAATGGTTTTTTTATTATTTTATAAACGTCATAATCTTTGAGCAAAAAATCATCCTTGTGAGTAGGTACTTAGATACATCGCAGCAAAGTCCCAGGCACACAGTGGCACGTACTGCCACTTATTCCGAGCCACGGGCTTGTTAGGCTACTCAAAAACATCCTTGTGAAATCTAAATTATTCATCCGAGAATCGTTCGACGTACAGGAAAATTTTGCTCTCAATGAAATGCATAAAACGTATTGAATTTGATAATAATTTAATTTCTCTCGTCCTATTCTCCTTATTTGAAGCATTTTCGAGTCCTGTTTTTCGATATCGTGGTTTAATCTTACTAAATAGACATATGTTGTCGAGGATTTTTTTTGGAACTACACTAGTCCAAAAAGTGATAGGAACAGAAAATTTCTTAAATTTTTTTAGTTTTTTTTCGAAGTACTTTATCTGTGTGAAACCTGATTGAATCGAAATGAAAAAGAAAGCATTTTGAAGTTTCAAGGTTCTAGTTTTGAGATTTTTCAGGAAAAAATGTTTGTGAGCTACGGTCATTGCGCAATCATAAGGAATACGGCGAGGAAAACATTTTCCAAATATTTTAATTTTTTTCAAGGGTTCACGGGCTTGCGCCAGTTTTTTCAGTTAAATCAATGCATAGGTCAATTAGCTTTTTCATTCAGCTTCAATTTGGTTTTTCTTGGTCTCTCTACATCAATTTTTTACTGAGATATTCGACTTTGAATGAAAAAGGAATCCTTTTGTCTTTGCTCATGGGTATCACAGCAACCAACGGTGGCACATGGAATTAAAGGGCAGCTTTGACAACTAGTTAAATTAGAGAGAAAAAAAATCCAAAAATTTCCAAAACAAAATGTTGAATTGAATAGAATGATATAACTATACATTTGAGTCTGACACATATTTTGATAGAAATGAATAAAATTATATTTATTTCAAACAAAGATGCGTCAAATATACCACATTCAGTTGATTCAAACAAATTATTTCTCTCGTATATATGTCTTGCAGTCCGTCGTTTTTTCTACATAAACGGCAGCTTCAGTTTTCCAAGTATTGCCCCCATCCATTCGCTAAACGCTCACTGCTAAGAGAATTCATTTGGCATAACTAGCATCTATTCAAGTAAAATAATTTTTTATTGGCTCGCAGCCTGCTAGGATACCATGCGTTTCCAATATATTTTTTTTAATTTTTCAACATTTAGTATTCCTCGATGACGACAATTCGACAAATATGTATTTGATCAAGATACATTCGTGACTCGAACGTATATGAGATGTCTTTCAATAAAGCGATTTCTTCATCTTGTCAGTAAATGTGTCTTAGATTCAAATATAATTTTATCTCGAATAAATAAAAATTGTATTTCAATAATGTGTATTTTTTCTTGCGACCAGCAAATTTACCCTATTTTCAAATATACAATTCGTATTTCGGTGTTGTTAACTCAATTGTAAAATACTCAATTGTAAAATACTCAATGGTAAAAAAATTATAAAGGACATGTTTCATCGACTCCATTTCTATGTTTTCGCGGACCCAGTTATATGCTCGCTAAGAGTACAAATGGCTTCAGGGAGAAGCCTCACGCCCTGTGCCACACTGCAGCCACAGATCGTACTACTGCCCCTATGAATTTTCTCGTTAATTCAAATACAACAATCGAAATAGACCCTCTTAGTGTATACGACTGAATGTTGTGGTAGTTTATAATACCAAATACCAAAACCATCGGAAGCATACAAATTGTTCGTCGCCCAACGATGTTAGGTCTATTTTATTTTTAATAGATACATATATTTCAAATAAATCTATGGATTAGTAGAATAAAAAAAACCATTGAGCTTATCAACATTTTAGTTAATTGAAATAAAAAAAAGATGAAATAAATGCATTGAGTTGATTTCATTCAATCTTTCTTATCAGTATATTCGTAGAAATTTAAACCAACATCTTCATTACCCAGCATATGTGGGTCATTTGCGGATCGACACACGTTTGCAGTTGCCTTCATTGGGCGAACATTTTTTCATTCAATTTATTACCTGTCATTCATGCACTCGGCAAACGTTGTCTACTTTGTAAAATTGCGCAACAGATGGCCGTAGATAAAGGCTCTCGGGCTTTCATGGAGAATCGATTGTCCACAAACGGAGATTGACTCCTGTCAAAGATCCATTTGGTCTTTTCATTCAAACCGTGATGGGAAACATGTGCTCTTTCATATCCCACCCACCTCTCACTCGCGGTCATTGAGGAAGAACGGCGTAACTATGACCGTTTTACTGAAGTTGAGCCACATAATTAGCCCATAATTATTGAAAAAAGTGATGTACTGTCTCACGCGACTTTAGTTCAACGAGATAACGCACATTTGAACGCAAGAATGTTAACTGACGTTTCTAGACCTAGCTGGTGTTTTGTATTATTTTGTTCGACCTAGTATGGAATCGTACGTAAAAAAAATCAGTTTTGTCTTCCAAATGACTATCTTATCACGACTATGGTAAATTCGTAAAAGTGAGCCAACGTAATCGAAATTATGCCTTGCTCAAAAGTAACACGTTAAGGTCTTAGGCCACAGTAACGAGTATAAAATCATGTGCGAATTTAACAATTTTTTTCGTATGAAAAATGATTCACTCATAAAATTAATTACACTTCTAGTTAGTATGAATATCAAGCTGTTAGAAAATATATATATATTTTTTTTTTCGATGTACAAAATGGCCGAATACTAATATTTTCTTTTGTTGTTTTTTTTTAGGCGCTCCGCGGCCTGGCATTTAGCATCCACAATTTTTTACATAGAACAAAAGACAAAAATTCACGTCAATCTACATTAGAATACCTAGAGAAGTATGTGCGGAATTAAAAAAATATTGTTTTATTCGAAAGTTGTAGGTATTTGAACTTAAGAAATGAATTTGCAGTGAAAAATTTTGTTACAACTGCTTATAAACTGCTCCTAAAATGAAAAGTTTTCGATTAATCAGAAATTCCGTACATACTCCTCTGCGAAATGCAATTATGAACATTATTTTTTTTAATTTGAAGTAAATCGAGTGAGAATTGTTGCAGTTATTTTTCACGCCAATTGGAAAAAAGCTGTTTCGAGAAGTTTCGAGTAGTCGGCCGTTTTGTACATCGAAAAAAACATTCTAACAACTTGATATTCATACTAAATAGATGTTTGATTCATTTTATGAGGGAATCACTTTTTCATACGAAAAAAAATTGTTAAATTCGCACATTATTTTATACCCGTTACTGTGGCCTAAGGCCTTAAGGAATCATCACTGTGTAACGGATGGAAAAATAGCTGATTTTCGCGATGTTTTTTCGATGGTTAAAATACGCTAATCAGTCTGATTTTTTTATGTCAAATCAAAACAGTCATGAAGGACAGGAAATACAATATTAAACATTAAATGTATTTTGTTTTAACATTTTCTCAACGGTTCAAAATGTCTTCGGAAAAATAGGAGTACCCACGGTGTACACGGCCGTAAATATTATCTAAAACAAAACTTGTAGAAAGATTCTTAATCAGTATGAAAGCCGCTATCTTTCTATGAAGTTTTTTTTCAATCAAAGTGACAAAATGGCAAATCAAAGTGACAAAGTGAGAAAAGTATCGAATATAATCTGTTTTTTTCGACAGTTTTTCGTTAAACAAATATGAAGATTTAAACAAAGCTTCCATAGAAAGATAAAGAATGGCGTGAAGAATGTTGTGTCAAAATTTGAGGCAGGTAGCTTGAAAACTCTTCCTTTGAGAGTGTACACCGTTTTGAAAACCGACATTTCGATAAAAACGCGTTTGAAGTTTCAAGTGCCGAATTTTCATATAAATTGTCTGCTTACGATCAACCGACAATACCAGGTCCATGTTTATAACCGTCTATACTATCGAATAATGCAAAAAAATTAACGTTTTTTTTTTGACAAATTTCCACTGTGATGATTCCTCAACGCCACTTGTTCAATATGAATAAAAATTTAAAATTTCACCGAAAATTTCAAAATATATTAATGAGATATGAGTTTGGTAGCACGATACGTTTGGAATCTGAGGCAGAATTTTCTTACTATTTACGAACTATTCGTAACCGAAAGACAATGGTGATTCCGAAAAAAAAAATATCGAAAAATAGGTAGCAGGCAACGAGAGCTCGAAGCAGTTTGAAAAAATCGAATCCAACGCTTGAGGACCGTGGCACTGATGATTTTATCTGGGATTCCTCACATTTATGTCCGTACTAGATTTATCGAGCAAAGTATCGTGCCGTCACGCGAGGATTTTAGTACCGACTTTTTTTTCTTCCCTTCTCAAACACGGAACGGAATTCCCAGTGCGAGATTGAATGCAACTGGAAAAGCTTCTTTTCCATCGTTTTGCAGTGCGCGGTAAATTACCGGAGAGCTCTGGCGTAGATTCACGTTCGAATCATATATGTATATATCTATATATTCCCGCGAGTCGTAAGTACGAACTGCAATGAGCTTACAAATAGCCGGATTCGAGTTAAATAAGCCGCAAGGCAAATTCAGCGAATGTCACAAGTCGGGACTGAAGATGAGAACAATTAGCAGCTTGGACTGGTCGATGCAACGACGCGATAAAAACAAGTGGGACCCGCTGAATCATCTGTCGATGACGCAGTCGGGAATAATAAATCGTACGAAAAAAACTCGACGGCCGTTCACCCAAAATTTTCAAACGATAGTTGTTTTGTCGCGTATCCTTGGCTGTCATCCGCATACGATCATGTCGAGAAAAATCTTCAAAAGCACAAGACTTGCAAAATTTTACTCGAGCCTATGGATCTTCCTCTTGTTCGCCTCTATCGCATACGAAACACGAGAATTCATGAGAAATCTGAAGAGCAACGAGAATTACAAATTTTACACTTCGACCAATGCTTACAACCTGGCAGTTCTCTTCAGTTACCTGGCGTGTTGTATAGTGGCGATAATTCGAGCGAGCAATTTCGATAATGGAACAGTGAGAATTCGAGAATTCGACACTTTTGCGAATTCACGAAAGGCAATGGATCCTCTCGAGAATTTGTTTGCTGCAGTTTTAGTGGGTCTCACCTGGTTGTTGATCGCTTGGATGAATTGCCCTCTCAACGAGCTCGTCACTCATCCGTATCTCGTACTTTGTACACTTATCGATTGTGTTTTGACACTCGAAGTTTACAAGTTCTGCTTCATCTTCGGAACTTTACTCAGGCGTTTCGTCGAACTCAGAAATATTGTTTCGTCAAGTGAGTCAAGTTCATACTTCGTGAAAATTATTGGCATCGTTATTATTTGACGAAAAAAAATATATATTGGCGCACTGTAAAAGTGAATATGCATATTTACAAAGAAGTTGACAAAGTAAAATATTATTTCTCTCTTGTACGAATTGTTCGGGAAATATACATATACGAGGGTGAATGAAAAAAAAGTCTTGAAATAACTATAAAAATATTAGAAAATGCAAACAAATATTTTATTTTTCTACATAATCTCATTCTATAATACTTCTGTATATTTAGAATACCGCTTTTCTAATTTTCTCATTCCTTCTGAAAAAAAACTCTTCTACGGTAGTCATAATCGCGTCATCATCGTCAAATTTGTTCCCTCGGATATGCTCCTTTTATTTTGGAAAGATCACTCGGGTCTATGTTCGGAGAATATGCCGGGTGGTCAAAGATTTCAAAGCCAGGAGCTTTTTCAGGCACAGGTATTTTATCACTGCACGTAACTCACTTTTCTCCATATTTGAGTATTTTCAACAACTCTGTGCACAAAGTAATTAATAACTTAACAACAATACGATCAAGACGACTGCAACTTTGCATAAATATTGTTACATTGACACACTTCAAAATAAATATCAAACTACCCACAAAAATATTTGATCAAGATTCGCTTTCAAGGACTTTGTGATTCACACTCGTAAGAAGATCCACGTGACTTCTTAAATAGCGCACTATTGAAATGTCTAAAATATTGGCATGAAAACTCATTTTCGGGGGCACGGGTTTGATTAGCGAGAGAAAAAATCCATTTTTACTGGCCACGTGCAACTTGTTCATTGTACCGAGACAGATAAGGAACATCACTTAAGGGGTTAGGCCACAGTAACGGATATTAAATCACGTGCGAGTTGAACAATTTTTTTTCGTATGTAAAAGTGATTTACTCATAAAATTAATTACACATCTATTTAGTATAAATATCAAGTTGTTAGAAAAAACATATTTTCTTTTCGATGTACAACATGACCGACTACTAATATTTTCTTTTGTTATCTTTTTTCCAATTGGCGTGTCAAATAATGTATTTTTTTTCTCCACGGAAAAATGCTTTTAATGGGGGAAACCACCCCTCAAAGAAAGACGCGTCGAGGGGTCGTTTTGCAGTTTCACCCACAAGCAGTCCACCGATCTGAATGAAACAAAAACCAAAATTCTTTCGATGTAACGTGATGCAAAATCCACTATACAATCATTGAAAAAAAATGAGATTAACGCATGACACGCCTTTATTTGTGGGGTCGTTTCCCCCCATAAAAACGTTTTTCCGCAGATAAAAAAAATACGTCTCTAATAGTTTTCAATGCTTCGTCACATACATGAGTTTTAACAAGATCGGAGGCGGACACTTAAGGCGTTACCCCCACTTGTAGCGCAAAAAAAAAGGCCTTTTTCATGAATTTTTTTAAAGAAAACTACAAAACTTTTTTAATCGATCAATATACCATCTTAAAGAACACATCTTGAAGAACTTTCAGTAATTTTTTTATTGAAAAATATTACATTGTTTAGTGGCAAATGGCCGTCAATGAAATAATGTTTTTATATACACGGTTTGCGGTGACCAACATTGCGGCGAAGTGGATCATCTGAAAAAAAAATGCGGATGGATTTAGTCAAATATAAGTATAAACTAGTCTTTAATCGAAGGATTTTAAAAAATATTCATTTTTCACAAAATGGCGGACAGTCAAAGTTAATGGTCCGATTTTAGCGAAAAAAACGGCCGTTTTTTGGCTATAAAACGGCCATTTTTTTTCGAAAAAAAAATCGAACGATTAAAGACTACATTTTTATGTATTAAATAAGCCTGCAAAATTTCAAGAAGATCGGTTCATTAGTGTTCGAGTAATCTTGGTCATCGACTTCAGAAATGCCATTTTGAGAAAAACGCGTTTAAAGTTTCAATTTCAGTTTACACGAAGAACGGATTCTTCTCTTTCAACGCTCATATCTCAGTCAATTTTGTTCGGATCGACTTGAAATTTTCAGGACATATTCTCAGATACTTATACTTCAAAAAAATGCAATAAAAAAACGATATTTTCAAAATCGCAAGTGGGGGTAACCCCTTAAGTAATGGTCCTTTAGAGTGTTGTCGAACGATAATATTTGTGATGGGCGCAGGAAAAATTACCATCGATTCGCCCGAGGGCGTTTATTGCCAGGCTCTGACGGTGCAGGATGTTTTTACCCTTCATCATTGGCTCATCGATTCCGTGGAAAATTTCAACAAATACTACCACGCACAGATCGTCTATTGGTTTTGCCACCTCGTCTCGACTCTAATAATACAAGCGTCCGTGCTGGCTGACAAATTTCATGGTTCACACGTCGAGCCGAGGGATCTTGTGCACCTAGCTTTGACATTCTATCATCTTGTATTGCTCTGCGCAGTTCCTCATTTCACCTGTAAACGGGTAAATATATATTTTTTCGAGGCTTTCCTATCCTGCAGTGATGAACCTTTTTTTCTCGCCATCCGCCAATTTTGTCTTTAATTTCGATTCATTGAAATAGCGATAGGCAATAATGAATATTCCTCGATGAATATTCATCGATCTCTCCTCGCTCCGCATCGAGACAAAAAGCAGCACGCGTTTGGTTGCGCCTAAACGTACGACGAACCGATAGACGAAATCTCGTTTCTTTCATCTACAGACTACTTGCTCGAATTTTACACTGAATAGTGTTTAAGGCCGTATTTTGGTGTCAGTCCCCATTTTTCGAGGTTTTTTTTTTGAGAATTAAATTTGGGAATGCGATTGAATCTACCGAGTTAGTATTTCACAGTTATGATTTATACATGTTTGAAGTAACATCTAAAAATTGTCAAAAAATTTTTTTTTGAAATTTCACATCATATTTGATGTTGGGCAGGTCATGGCGCGAAATTTGTTTGATTGTCGGGCGTTATGATTACGGCCGTTCTTGTCATTTGAAACAACGATTTCTTTTATTCTACTCCTTACGAACGTAATCATCATTCGTCGAATAAAAAATATTAGGGAAAATTTACGAAATTGCGGCGTTTTAAGAAGAGTACTCTGATTTTTATAATGACACGTTCACTTCTCGAGACCTGGAAAAATAGTACTTATGAAGCAATCAAAAAAATGAAGAGCCGAACGATAGCCCGATATGTACTCTACATGTGTGCAAAATTGCAAGTCGATCGGCCCGGTAATTTCTGAGAAAAATACACGCCCGATTTAAAAAATGATGTATTGAGAAAAAAAACGCGTCATCGTGTAGAATTTAGAATTTAAATGCTTTGAAAAATTTAAGATGTTTTTTCAAACATATATAAATATAACTGTGAAATACTAACACTGTAGATGTAACCGTTTCTCTAAGTATAATTCCCAAAAGATCACCCTAAAAATGGGTGTTCACACTAGAATACGGCCTTAATTCAAAGTACGAGTTATTCAAAGTAAATAAGCCACTCCGGAGACGCAAAAAAATGTTCGTTACGATTCAATCACCGCAGGGTCAAGCATACTTTCTCATTCCAATGACTAAAAGCTTTAAGCTCTCCCAATTTAAAAGGCTAACGAATTGGGACCATTGTTATTCGGGCATGGAGCCCCGTCTCTGAAAACGACAGTTTCATCTCTCGTGAGTAACGTTCACGTATTTGTGTCGAACAAATGTATAACGCCCGATCGCTCTCTAAACTGATTTCATCACCCATTACAGGAGAGTCTGGAATTCGGATTTTACCTCTTCAAGAAACCCCTCAAGGTCACGGGTCTCGGGCTCTTCTCCGTCGATTTGCCACTTCTCCTATCGGTATTTACGAACCACTCGAAAAATCAAACAAAAAATTGAATATATACATTTCGGATATACATTTAGACGGTGAAAAACTAAACAATTTTCAGGGATTTTTTAAACTAAGAAATCTTTGTTCTACAATTATCAAACTATAGGTATACTTTAATAGTATATTTGAGAATACAAAACAATTTTTTTTTAATTTATTTATCATCAACATGGCGCAGCTGTGGCAGAGTATTACAGCAAGGCTGCCGCGGGAGTTGCGAATCAGCGTTCGATCAAATCAAACATTTTTTCAGTTAGAACATGTATAGTTTTCATTCGACGGTAATCAATATAAAGAAAATGCAAATTTAAGCAAATGGCACGCATTTACAAAAAATAATCAAACTTTGACGCAACATTTCTATAAAATTTATATTAAAAACGTTTTTTTTTTCTTTTAATTTGCCAAAAACAATTCTCTTCATGTAGACGGTAGCAATAGTATCGATAATTCTACCAAGTTTCAACTCCATCAGCTTAACAGTTTTTGCGTAATCCTGCATGCCAATTTCGATAATGCAGTTTTGCGAAAAAGGCGACAAATACGCCCGCTCCGAATCCGAACGGTGTTGACGAGCTGTAACGTTTGAAGTTTTTCAAATTTGCTTTGAAATTCGGGGAAAATATTCTACATATATATAGTTCTATCCTTTAACGAAACAAAAGGAATGGATTTTTTGCTCGTTTGTAAATGTATATCCCGCCTTAAGTAACGTTACTGTGCTTCACAATTGTGTTGACGAAACCTTTTTTCTCTTTCTTTTCTTCGTCGTGTCTCAGATCATCGAAGCATTAGTGACTTATACAACTTTTATTCTGCAATTGTCTACGGCAGCCGACAAAAAATCATCAAATGGTCAAATACAATGAAGCAAAGAAGAAGTCTTGGTCTCTGCGCATTCCTGAAGACAATATTGTGCAAAAATACACGTCGTTTTTAGACATGCCGAGAATTTTTGCGTACAAAAACCGATAGGCCCGTTGATACTGAAAAAAAATCTTATCGGATAACACGAAAATACCAAAAATTATTAAAATTTATTAAAAATAAAACTTATTTTCGCATTTTTTAATTTCTCGGTGAGACTCGGGAAAAAGCAGTAAACCTGTTCCAAAAAGGATTTCAAAAATCTCTTTGTAGATAAATCTTGATTGTAGGTATTTATATTTTGCAGGCGATGGTCGTTTCCATAGCACAAAAAAAAACCACGCGATCATGTGGCTCAGTAGAAAAGAATGAAAATGAAATAGTCAAGTTGTTCAGCGAGAGGGTACCTACTTTTGTTCTTTTTCTTTACTCTCGTCGCGTTGGTATAGAGTACGAGAGTAAGTAAGCCACAAACCTCCCCTTAGGGTTACCCGAGTTTGCATGTATTTTTCTCGTGTCTCCGAGCGAATTGTCGCCACCCTCCTACCCTCGCTCTTTACCTTTCTCCCTCTTCTTCCACGTCTTTTACTTTCTGCTACATAAAGTTTCCATCTACCTAGTAATACTTTTTTTTCATGTAAAACTGTAACGTTGTACGAACACTTGAGACGACTATAAAAATGTCATCAGACTATTCTTGAGTTTTATTATTGATAAAAATGTGTTCAGTTCTTAAGCATAAAATAAATAAAATTACGTTTATATATTTTACCGACACTGGTTAATGTACGGTCGGGGTTCGGCTCCGGCGGTACTTTGAAATAAGCAGCGTTGTTCATGGCCGATACTCGGAGCGGTGACCGCTTAGGCGTGCACCAGCTGGCATATTAAACAGTGAGCGGAAGGCCAATACTTCTGAAACCTTGGTGTAGATGCTTGAGTAAAAGTTTGTGCACTAAAGAATCAAAAGAATATGGGGCCGTCTATACCGGTACGGGTTTTCCACAGTTTCCCCGTATCCTCGACAAATGCGCTATAGTGCATCCTAAGACGGTGGTCGGCACAACGGAAAATAGGTTCAATTAGCAAAGTGCGCGCAGGAAGTAAAGGAAAAGATTCAATTGGGTACGTAATACGTACCCAATTACGTAATTTCTTTGGATCGTGTTAATTCTCGCAAAACGGAAAAATCAGTGTGATCCATGGGGAATTATATTATATCGATTACAACCGAAGTCAAATGCAATTTTTTAATCATATAGCTGATAATATCGCTAATTACAGTTTTCACGGTCGTCTTCAAGATTCATAATGGAAAGATCTTGTGTTATGGCTAACAAAAGCACTGGACTAGAACAACAAAGCCTATGGATTCGAAAAAAGACAAAACAAGGATCAGATACATATTGAGCTTCGTGTATAGGAATAAACGAGAACTTTTCAAGATCATCGAGCAATTACTCATATGGCATCTTGTTTTTTTTTATTAAGCCCGACTACGAATATGTTGACATCGACAAAATTCACCATCTACAAAAAATATTAATATTATAATTTACCAAAATTGTTTGCTTCCCTGCACGGAGAGAATTTTTAAGTAATTTTTACTGTGAAATCACAGTAACTCGGTGACAAATGTGCAATTCTTCAGGTTTTTAGGAAATAAATTATAAATTTTCATGGAAATGAATCAAAATTTACTTTTGCGTAACAGAAATTTAAAATATTTTCCAGAGTTTTTACTGAAATTAATAGTAAAATTTCATGAAACGTAAAGATTACGACAATAAGTTAAAAAAGTGCTAATATAAATGAAATTTTTCAGTGGAACATTGAGAAATTTGTGTGTTTTCCATAAAAATTTAAAAAAAGAAGCCGAAATTTTCCGTGCGTCCACCGGAATTTTACGTTCTTTATAGTAAAATCAGTTAGGGCTAGGTCGCCTGACCGTGCGCGTGAGCTCTGTGTGCGAGCGTGCGTATACGTGAACGCAAGCTGAGAGAGTGCGCTTGTGTATGACGCAGTATGACGAGCACGAACGACGCCGACCCGCGTTGCTTAGCAACAGCGGTACCGCGCATGCGCATTATAGTACGAAGCATCGGCCAAGAAAGCCTCGTGGTCTCGTGCAGTCTAACGTGTTATACGCAGTTCTACGCAAGAAAACAAAGAAACGTGAAAAGAAACTTCGATAAAGGACGTCTACAATGGTACGGAAAGATGATATGCTAAAATAAGTAGCAATCAAGAACACAAATGTTCAGAAATACAGTATATAGAGTATTTATTTAATCATAGGGAATTAATTTTTCGCTAGGGATTTTAGAAATCTCAAGTTTGTCCAGGTTATTTTTACTGTAGAAACTTGGAATTTTTGAGGCAGCCCATTGTTAAAATTCTACATGAGAATGTGTCAGAATTTTTACTGAAAGAAATGTAAAAAATTATGCTACTTGCTTAAATTTTTACATGAATGAAAGCAAAATATTAAAAGCTAGTGTCAATTTTTGACTATGTGCACATTTGTCACCGGTTTCAAATTTATTATGTAATTTTTACGGAGATTTCACCGTAAAAAATACTTAAAAATTCTCTCCGTGTGTAGATCAATGTTACCAGTCTTCAGAAAATAGATGTTTACCATTTTTCACATAGCACTTCTCGGTAAAATCATGAGGTTGTGGATACAACTGAGAAAATATCACTAGATTCTTCTAGTAATTTTTCTATTAATGAATATTTGTTTAATCTTTCAACGTGTAAATTGTTTAATGTGTATATTTTCGAGTTTCGGCTTCTTTAAATGTACAGCTGACGTTGATATTTTTTTTACCGAGTGCACATAGAGGAGTCGTCGGAGATGGTAATTGGGTCAAATAGATAGAAATATATTCAGCTAGTAACATTCCTTAATTACTTTCTTCCGGTTGACTGAAATATTTATGAAATATTTATGAAAGAGTAGTATAGCTATGCCGGTTCTGGACCAAGGGGAGGTGGTGTGTCAAGAATGGGGAAGCCATGGTGGCGCCACTGTCGAGGGGAGGTCGCCAGGCGCGTGTGACGTCACAGAGGGGACCTCTATGGAGGAAGTAGCCAAATGGTCCGTGGAGCGACTGGGGGGGGTGGGGGGGAGTCAGGGTTGATGAGTGTTTTGTGTGTGTGTGTGTGTGTGTGTGTGTGTGTGTGTGTGTGTGTGTGTGTGTGTGTGTGTGTGTGTGTGTGTGTGTGTGTGTGTGTGTGTGTGTGTGTGTGTGTGTGTGTGCGTGCGTGCGTGCGTGCGTGCGTGCGTGCGTGTGCGTGTGCGTGTGCGTGCGTGTCCGTGCGTGTGCGTGTGCGTGCGTGTCCGTGCGTGTGCGTATGTGTCCGTGCGTGCGTGCGTGCGTGCGTGTCCATGCGTACGTGTCCGTGCGTGCGTGCGTGCGTGTGCGTGTGCGTGCGTGTCCGTGCGTGTGCGTACGTGTCCGTGCGTGCGTGTGTGTGTGTGTGCGTGCGTGCATGGCGGCCTTTCAAAGCCCCGTAATTTATGACATGCAGCTGGTGCCACTCCAAACGACAATGCCAAGATGTTTCCGCCCCGTCTCAAAGCTCGCCGACACTCGAAACAGGTCCTGACAGGTTTCTCGGAAAAGCGTGCGTGCGTGCGTGCGTATGTAACAACCATATATGGGTCGGGAAATTTGCTGTAATATGAAAACGCTAGGCGCCACATGGGTGGTCTTTATTTATGACATGCAGCTGCCCTGCTTCTATCTCGAAGACAATGGCAATTGCATCCGCCCCGTCTCACAAAGCTCGCCGACACTCGAAACACGTCCTGACAGGTTCCTCGGGAAAACTATAGTTTAGGGATCTATCGTCAAGGGCTGTTGGCGCCGATGGACCACTTGAGCGCAGCTCTTGAAAAGTTGAGGTCACCATTCCAAAAGATAATGCCAAGATGTTTGCATGCGTGTCCATTCCTGTCACGAGTCTCGCCAACACTGTAGACAGGTCTCGACAAGTCACGATTTCTTGGAAAAACTATAAACTTTAGGGATCTATTGCCAAGGGCCGTTGGCGCCGATGGACCACTTAAGCTGCAGGACCCATAAAATCTTTCGACCCGAGACTTCCTGTTTTCGTCTCATGTTCCTCGAGCAATCTTCGCGTTTTCGGGAAACTCTGTTTTTTCCCGAGAGAGGGCCGAACTTTTTTCCCGAAGAGCCTTTTTAATGATCCACTCCGCTCAAAACTGACCGCAATTTGCATGAAGCAGTCAGTCTGTCAACATCGTGGAAGTTTTTCCTACTCGTCAACATGGAACAAGTCTTGCGTGACCAAGCCGTGCTTTTACGCTCGTTCGAAGAATTTGCTGCGTGGGAACAGCGATGTGTCGAGTTCATCGAAGGGCTGGAAACGCAGAGTCGGATTAAGCGCCCGCGATTATTAATTGGACATCAACGATTATTAATTGGACATCAACAATCACTAATCGCCCAAATAGCGCGTCTCGAAGGATTCAGGAATTCTGTGCGGAGTCGTTTCGTACACACGGGCGCAGGACATGCTGATCACGGGTTAATCTGGCGCGAGATTGACACATCCTTCAAGAGTCGAATATTGACCGGTTCCGTCATCAATCGCAGCCACATCGAGCCGAAACACTTTCTTAACGATGCTCGCGCCCTAGTGCTTCAACATGTGCGAAATATTATCAACAAGCACAACAGCATTAAAGTCAATACAGTGTTCAATGGTGAATTCGTGAGTGGCGATAAACAAGCCAATAAAAGTGTCAGCACGCGAAACTGCGAACTATTTAGGACAAGCGATTTGAGCGAGTGGTATGAACGGCGTGTTACGGAGCCCACTTTAAGACAGAATGACACCCGACGCGAAACTTCGATGCGGCCCCGGCTTCCGACCGGTAGGGCAGAACTCAATCGAGCTTCTGCGCCCCACCGACGGATGTCACCGCGCGCGTTCGTCGCCGCGCGCGCGGAGACATTGCGTCTCGCCTTCCACGGGCCTCGACACGCTACGCAACGCATGTGTGCGTGCGTGTCGGTGCACGTCTACACCACGGTGTGGAGAGACGTTATTGGCGCTGCCACGGGCCTCGATGTGCGTCGTCTGCAGACCACGAGGCGAGCGCCGCGCGCGGAATCCTCGTGAACTGAGCACGTCGAAGTTCGGGCGACATTTGCTCGCAATTATCAACAATTACACGACAAATCTAGATTACCACTTTTCTCCTAAGATATGCAACGAAGTGCAGTGATTGAGAGCTCAAATTGTTCGTTTTTTATGTGGCTACGCGGTCTAGCTTTTCTCTAAGTCGTGACATTAGCCAAACATCTGATTTTTCATCTTTTCGGTCTCGAGTTCCGCATGATAAGCCAGTCTACATTTTTTTTCTCAAATTCAAAAAATTTGAGGGGCTGGAAGCTGTTCGTCTATCTATTTGACGTCGTTTGGCAAAGTTTCAACGGGATCTGAAGAGCCGTTTCAGAGATTTTTGGGTATCTATAATTCTGTTCTACCATACCGACCGCGATGAGGTGTCATTCCGTCTTAAGACATCCAAGACACTATCGAACATAGTGTCTTTCATGATTTTCATGAAATTTGAATTTGGCTGGAATTGTTTGGGTTTGTTTGGGATTTTCACCCAAACAAACCCAAACAATTCCAGCCAAACTCAAATGTCATGAAAATCTTCGGTTTATGGATGTCGTAGAAGATCGCATTATAAACTCGAAGGCCTCTTGGGCGTCTTCAAACCACTTGTGCATATCTTTGAAAGTCTCTTACGCATCTTCGAACCCCTCACGAATGTCTTCAAACGTTTTATGAATATTGTCGAAAGTCTCGTGAATGTGTTCGATAGTGTCTTGGATGTCGACAAACCCCTCGTGAATGCATTGAAAGTCTCTCTTAAGCGTCTTCGAACCCCTCATGAATGTCGTCATGCGTATTATGAATGGCGTTGGATGTCTCCTGAACGTGTTCGAACGATTCTGGGATGTCAACAAACCCCTCGTGGATATCTTTGAAAGCCTCTAAAGCGTCTTAGAATGCCGCATGTATATCTTCGAACTTATTATAAATGTCGTCGAAAGTCTCGTGAACGTCTTCGAAAGAATCTTAAACGTCTCACAAACCTCTTCAAATGTCTCATGAGCGTCGTAGAAAGTCTCTTGAAACTCTTCGAACCCCTCGCGAATGTCTTTGAAAGTCTCTCTTACGAGTCTTCAAGCCCTTCATGAATGTCGTCAAACGTATTATGAATGTCATTGAAAGTCTCTTGAACGTGTTCGAAAGTGTCTTGGATGTCGACATACCCCTCATGAATATCTTTGGAAGTCTCTTAAGCGTTTTCGTATCCCTCATAAATGTCTTCAAACGTATTATGTATGTCGTCGAAAGTCTCGTGAACGTCTTCGAAAGAATCTTAAACGTCTCACAAACCTCTTCAAACGTCTCATGAACGTCGGCGAAAGTCTCTTGAACGTACTCAAAAGTTTCTTGCCCGTCTTGAAGCCCCTCGTGAATGTCTTTGAAAGTCTCTTAAACGTCTCCGAACCCCTCATCGATGTCTTCAAACGTATTATGAATATCGTAAAAGATCTCTTGAATGTCTTCGAAAGTCTCCGAACGTCTTCGAATCCCTCATGAATGTCTTCAAACGTCATATGATCGTTTTCGAAAGTCTCTTGAACGTCTCACGAACATCTTCAACCGTCTCATGGACGTCGTAGAAAGTCTCCTGAAACTCTTCGAACCCCTCGTGAATTTCTTTGAAAGTCTATCTTAAGAGTCTTCAAGCCCCTCATTGAATGTCGTCAAATGTATTATGAATGTCGTTGAAAGTCTCTTGAACGTGTTCGAAAGTGTCTTGGATGTCGACAAAGCCCTCGTGAATATCTTTGGAAGTCTCTTAAGCGTATTCGTATCCCTCATGAATGTCTTCAAACGTATTATGAATGTGGTCGAAAATCTCTTGAACGTATTCGAAAGTTTCTTGGACGTCTTCAAACCCCTCGCGAATGTCTTTGAAAGTCTCTTTAACGTCTTCGATCCTCTTGTGAATGCCTTCACACGTCTTATGACCGTTTTCGAAAGTCTCTTTAACGTCTCACGGACATCTTCAAACGACTCATGAACGTCATAGAAAGTCTTTTGAAACTCTTCGAACGCCTCGCGAATGTCTTTGAATGTCTCTCTCTTACGAGTCTTCAAGCCCGTCATGAATGTTGTCAAACATTTTATGAATGTCGTTGAGAGACTCTTGAACGTGTTCGAACGTGTCTTGGATGTCGACAAACCCAAAGGCCTCCAACCGACTCCACAGCAGGCTTGCTTTTTTCCCCCGTCGATAATCCCTTTTTCGTGGAATGTGGGTACGAGGAGATGGATAGAGTGAATAAACACATGGGATTATAAAAAGTCCGTGTTTTTATTTACAGAAAATAATAAATTCATCCTTGCACAATTAAATATTTACAACAACTAACATAATTTTAACAAGTTTTACATCGAGTGAACAAAATATATACATAATTTTCACGAGTTTTATGCATCAAGTATTTACAAAAATGTACATACAATTTTACATCGAGTTTATATGCATGATAGTTTTTACAACGGTATGCTGTAATGCCCCCATGGTAGGGTCTCAGAGGTCCCAGGTATGATATACCGCTTATCATCGTGAGGACTCAGAGCGATTTTCGTCTCACGAATGGTGTAGACCTTGTGCAACTTTGATCGAATGCACGTTTGACTACGGCTCATTTCAATGTCTTCATTCAAGCATCGGGCATAATCGTTGAATGTGATTGTCCTAGCCACAACGCTACTCTTGACACCTTTAACTTTTTTAGTGTCCTTCTTACCCTCAACACGTGTCGCATACATTTTCGATCGAAGTCCAATGAACTCGGTCATAATTGCACCATTGCATTCGTCTTTCATGAGACCGGGTACCTTCTTGTTGACAAGCGGCATATCATACCTATTGTCCACCGGATAGTCGCTCGTATCGAATTTTACAATGTCGCGCTTCATGTCCATGTACATATCATCGCTCTCAATGTCATATATGAGACTATCCGTATCGGTATACATGATTTTACACTTATCCCGATACAGAGGTACCATATACTCGTGATGAAATCCATACAAGCATGTTTTGGATATGTCGAGTATGCACATACCCACATATATCGGCTTGTTGAATTTCACCTCGAGATTGTGCAATTCCACGGCAATGAGGTTTTCCGAAAAAACACTTCGGCTGTGGAAGTTTGGCTTCGAAATCATTGCCTCTGCGCCATACCTGCCCTCCTATTTTGTTAAAAGCTTTACATCCACATGATTGCGCACATTCTCCATCGTTTTGCCAAACACCGCATTGTTCATTAATTTGAATAAATTCTTTTCAAAATCATTTTTGGTTAGCGTTCGAAACTGCGTATTTAACTCAATATATGAACGTAGCCATGGGGATTGTGTGAATTGTAGGACTCTATGGATTTTCGTGAGGCAATGTCCATGACGTAAGCACTGCAGTACATTTCGATAGTGAATGATGTAGCGTTTTTTATCACAGACGGTTGCTAACAGCTTTTCCCCCTGCTTACCCGGCGGTTTTTCATGTATTGGACAAAACGGCAGGTCTTTGTGCGCATCATGTAGAGATTGCGGATATTCCAAGTCGACTTCAAGGATGTAGCCTGTTGGTGAATCTAGCGCGATGGAAGATGGATCAAACTTGGACACGTCGTTGACCCATCGAAAATCTGCATATGGCAAAGGTTGACACATTGCCCATCCATACAGATTGTTAACGTCAAAATACATCAAGTATGACGATGCTTTCGATGGATCAAACGACTCCATGTACTTGTTATTAGCGTGTGCATATCGGTTTGAGCATTGACTGAGACCACCGCGTATACCCCGCTCAACGAATAAAACCATGTCGATGTCAGTTAGTAATTCAAACTTGACATTCGAGTGTTTTAGCATTGCATCCCAGGTATATCCGGGCAATGTGTAGTAATACGCGGGATCTAGGCCATAGCTCTCAATGCACGTATTTCGAAAGTTTTCGAAAATATCGGCTAATAACAAGACATCTGTCTTCAAGTATAAATCGCTATAGTCACCGAGCGTTCGAATGGAGAACCGCTCCCAAATTTTCTCAGCATGTGCATACTCGCTCTCCGATACTGTAGCATCTGTAAGGGAACTGTAAAATGCGTCACGTGGTGGAAGGCAAGTGTCATCTAGCTTGGTCACGTCGTCAATATATTCATAAGGAAAGACCCCTTTTCGCGTCAGCAAATTGAAAGTGTCCGTCGAGAGAGTTGGGAATTGCATGCGTAAAATTTTGAGTTTGTCCTCAGTCAAAAATGAGGCTAATTTGTCGAGACTGGTGTTGAGGAATTTGTATGAATCGGTGAAGCGCAATTGGATCTTGTGTTTTGAATCGTCTGTAATTTCAACATGCTTCGTGAAGGAGATGTATTTCTCTTTTGTGATTGGAAGCACATCGGTTTTTCCTTCGAACGCTGTGGCTACTTCCTTGATGACAAAATGTGCATCGTAACCCGACAAATTGTGAAGAACTACTGGAATGAAGAATGACTGCTTATAATTGAGGTTGCAGTTGGAATGGGCAGGGCCTCTATAGCGTCCAGTCAGATGGCAATGATCTCGAACGCGCACATCTTCTTGCGCAAATGGTTTCTTACATATATGAGATTGAGTCGCTGCTCGAAAACTTGCCCACTCGCTCGGTGTCAGATAAATCATTGGGACATTGTCACAGAAAATTTCTTTTATCCGCAATGCTAGATTTTTAAGTTCTTCGACAAACCACGATACGCAATGAGCACTGCGACGCGAGTGATATGAAGATAATGAATCATCATATGCACAGCACACGTAGTATCCGATACTAAACACTTCATGGTGTTGATACATGTCTTTCGCTAGGTTCTCCCCGTCGGTCTTTGCCAACACACACTCCAAATCGGCATACACGATGAATGGATGTCGCTCTTTCCGGCTAAAGTTGCTGAACTGGAGCCACTTATTGGTGTCGTTTGGTAGTCGAATTGCACAGTCGTTTATCGCCCCACAATCGACCTCGTGTGATTGCAATTTTTCCTCGGAACCAAAGTAATGCAGACATCTGCAAAACAAACAAGATTTTTTTTGTTCAATTTTCTCCTTCAGTAGATATATAATTGCGTATTAATAATACTAAATTTACACACCGATCGCATATATATTTTTTATGCTCCCCCTTGCTCAGTTGCGCCATCACGAGTCTCGACAGGTTCTTGATCCATACGAAATGCCCCACATTGTCGTCCTCAGTGTCTTGCATGTACAGCAAATTGATGTGCTTCTCCTTCTTCTGCTGAGTCACGCGTATTGGAACAATGTCCTTTTTCGTGGTGTTGGTATACACGTTGATGGACATATTGTTTTGGAGCTCGAATTTTTTTATTTGATGTATCGTCACCGGGAATTCGATATCCTTCAGATTTAGTACTGTCGAATAATGAGGATAAGAAGCTGGACGGTCACTGTGTTGTTCAGCTGGGTGTAGAGCAGCGACAACTGCCCATGCGAAACACGCGTTATCGTCGGATTTGACGTTAACCACAGCCTTCTTCAACATTATTTCCCGCGGCAATGATATGGAGCACCCAGCACGCATCGGATTATACCCATTGACATTTATCGCGAGGTTAAGTATTTTCTGCAGAGCCCAGCCACTATCACGTTCTTGAAATTCGTCGAGTAAGGTTAAAGTGGGCTCCGTAACACGCCGTTCATACCACTCGCTCAAATCGCTTGTCCTAAATAGTTCGCAGTTTCGCGTGCTGACACTTTTATTGGCTTGTTTATCGCCACTCACGAATTCACCATTGAACACTGTATTGACTTTAATGCTGTTGTGCTTGTTGATAATATTTCGCACATGTTGAGGCACTAGGGCGCGAGCATCGTTAAGAAAGTGTTTCGGCTCGATGTGGCTGCGATTGATGACGGAACCGGTCAATATTCGACTCTTGAAGGATGTGTCAATCTCGCGCCAGATTAACCCGTGATCAGCATGCCCTGCGCCCGTGTGTACGAAACGACTCCGCACAGAATTCCTGAATCCTTCGAGACGCGCTATTTGGGCGATTAGTGATTGTTGATGTCCAATTAATAATCGTTGATGTCCAATTAATAATTGCGGGCGCTTAATCCGACTCTGCGTTTCCAGCCCTTCGATGAACTCGACACATCGCTTTTCCCACGCAGCAAATTCTTCGAACGAGCGTAAAAGCACGGCTTGGTCACGCAAGACTTGTTCCATGTTGACGAGTAGGAAAAACTTCCACGATGTTGACAGACTGACTGCTTCATGCAAAGTGCGGTCAGTTTTGAGCGGAGTGGATCATTAAAAAGGCTCTTCGGGAAAAAAGTTCGGCCCTCTCTCGGGAAAAAACAGAGTTTCCCGAAAACGCGAAGATTGCTCGAAGAACATGAGACGAAAACAGGAAGTCTCGGGTCGAAAGATTTTATGGGTCCTGCAGCTCAAGTGGTCCATCGGCGCCAACGGCCCTTGGCAATAGATCCCTAAAGTTTATAGTTTTTCCAAGAAATCGTGACTTGTCGAGACCTGTCTACAGTGTTGGCGAGACTCGTGACAGGAATGGACACGCATGCAAACATCTTGGCATTATCTTTTGGAATGGTGACCTCAACTTTTCAAGAGCTGCGCTCAAGTGGTCCATCGGCGCCAACAGCCCTTGACGATAGATCCCTAAACTATAGTTTTCCCGAGGAACCTGTCAGGACGTGTTTCGAGTGTCGGCGCGCTTTGTGAGACGGGGTGGATGCAATTGCCATTGTCTTCGAGATAGGAGCAGGGCAGCTGCATGTCATAAATAAAGACCACCCATGTGGCGCCTAGCGTTTTCATATTACAGAAAATTTCCCGACCCATATATGGTTGTCACATACGCACGCACGCATGCACGCTTTTCCGAGAAACCTGTCAGGACCTGTTTCGAGTGTCGGCGAGCTTTGAGACGGGGCGGAAACATCTTGGCATTGTCTTTTGGAGTGGCACCAGCTGCATGTCATAAATTACGGGGCTTTGAAAGGCCGCCATGCACGCACGCACACGCACACACACACACACACACACACACACACACACGCACACACACACACGCACGCACGGACACGTACGCACACGCACGGACACGCACGCACACGCACACGCACGCACGCACGCACGGACACGTACGCACGGACACGCACGCACGCACGCACGCACGGACACGTACGCACACGCACGGACACGCACGCACACGCACACGCACGGACACGCACGCACACGCACACGCACCCGCACGCACACACACACACACACACACACACACAAAACACTCATCAAGCCTGACTCCCCCCCCCCCCCCCCCCAGTCGCTCCACGGACCATTTGGCTACTCCCTCCATAGAGGTCCCCTCTGTGACGTCACACGCGCCTGGCGAACTTCCCTCGACAGTGGCGCCACCATGGCTTCCCCATTCTTGACACACCACCTCCCCTTGGTCCAGAACCGGCATAGCTATACTACTTGAAAGCTACAACAACTAGGGCTACGCATTCGAAAAATAATGGAACCACCAAATTATTATGTATTCAAAATACATTTATATGGTCATCAACTACATTACGATGCTGCTCGAATTTCTCTTCGCTTTTGCAACATCGCGACGCGAGTTTTTATGGAACGAGAAGGAATAACGGTTTCTGGCGCATTCTGATACAGACGAGTTTCAATTGAGAGTCGGTTTCTCGTAAGAAAATTCGGTTGAACAAACGAGCCGGAAAGAATACCAGCTGCCGTTCCATTTGAAGCGATTGCATATCGCTAATTGCAATGTCAACAGCAGCGAGTGCGGTGAAATTGACAAAAAAAAAACAGAACAAGCGGACTGAAAAATGGCCCGCGAGAGTTAAGATTTAAGAGAATTACGACGCAGACCAGGTGCCTGAATAAATTTCGTAACTCTGAATTCGAGCTTTGAAACGAAAATATCTCGTGCCGTGTCTGGTGTACTTCTGTTCCTCCTTTCTCGAACCTTTCGAATTCTTTGTTAATTGCCACGCATTATCGAGCATTGTCCTTCAATACGAGTCCGGGCGATAAACGCGCTCAAATGAAAACGTGCTTAAGGGAGCTTTCCAGTGTGACAGCCCGAAAAATCGCTGTTTTTCGCGATTTTTTTTTTAAAGAAAAAATAATCTCATCGGTCTGGTTTTTTTTGTATATTAATTGGGTATTAAACAATACAAAACAATTTTTTAAAGATCGATTTATTTATTAATTAATATCTATAAAAATGATGAAACAATTGTTGCAGAAAATGCACTTGGATGTGGTGTCCACGTTGGGGGTCACAATTTTGATCTGAAACAAAAAACACAAAAAGATTATTGATCGGTATATAATTGGCTTTCGTTCTATGGAGGCTTTTTTTTTTTTTGCAAAAATGGCGCCGGTTTGAACAAAAAGTATCGATTTTAGCATTTTTTTTGGCAGTTTTTTTTACAAAAAAATAGGAAGATGTCAAAAAAAAAAAAGCTTCCATAGCACGATAAACAATGACGTTAAGAATATTGTGTAAAAAATTCAACTCGATAGCTTTAAAACTCTGCCCTCCAAGTTGGACACCGTTTTGAAAAATGATGTTTTGAGAAAAACGCGTTCAAAGTTTCAAGTGAGGAAATTTTAGGTAAATCGTTTACTTACGGTCAATCAGCGATGCTAGGTCCATACAATATCCCTTCTGCTTCTTCGAAAAGATCGTGCTCAATGGATTGTTCAGTCCGACGAGCTGTCCTCGCCTCTTTGCTACCCGGGGACGCCCGGCGGTTTGCTTGGGTGATGCGCGCATTCTTGTACTTAGCGGCGAAATCTGCGGCGCTCGGCCCTATCGTGCATCCCATCGTCTCCAAAATTTTTAAAATTGGGTCGTAACCTTCATTGAAGGTGCACACAGCACACTGCGTAGCGATTTCTACTATCTGCTTGCCGCAGAATACGTGCTTTGGGGCTAGTTGCCACACACAGTGATTGAAGCTCTCGTTATTGTTTTGAGTGTTCGCGCCCGTACATCGTTCTAAGAGATCCTCCGTTGTTAGATCATCGTAAATCGGCTTTAAAACTTGTTGTACGTCTTCGTCGAGTGCTGGTGGATGGGTGTGCTCCTCTCCTGTGGCCTCGGCCTTGCGCCATTCGCACCACGAATCTTCTCCCGGAGGGCAATACTCATGCTGAGGATTTTCATCAGTTGAGCTTTTGTGATGAAATGTAGCCCATATGGCTTTCCTCATATTTTCCACGGAATTGGAATTTCGACGAACTGCCAAGCCATAATATTCGGAGAGAATTGTCAATAATTTTAACGTCAATTGCGCTCTTTTCGGTTCAACAGCAGTTTTTTTTGTTTGATTTTTTTTAGTTTTCGGAGTACTCGAACGAAATCCTTTTTTTCGGTTCACTCTCCATTGCTTTGTCTTCGATTTGCTTTTTGGCCTTTTTTAGTTGAACTAACCTTTTTCTTGCTTCGTTTCCCCTTTTATATACTCGCTTTTTCACGTGCAAAACGCATTCCTTTTTTTTTACCGTCAAATCGTCACCGTACGGCTAGGCTTCTAATAACATCTTGAATGTTTTTGTATCGCCGTCTCCTATATAGAAACCGTATTTCGCGTTGTGCAATTCTTCTGATCTCTTGAATATTTCGATTATACCGTCGACTTCCATTTTTCCCGCGCTGCCTTCGTGATTGACGTTGCATTCGGATTCATGCGTCTCAAACCACGCCTCGTACTCGGGTGTTCCCTTTTGTCCTTTCCAGAATGGACAAGCCTTGCAGAAGCTTGATTTGACAGCAACATCCAAAACTTTGTTGGTATATTTTCCAATCACGGACACGATACCCATGCGCGACGTGAAACCGCGTTTCGACCACGATCCATCACCGGACACCGTCAGAATATCGCCCCGATTTTCTGCTTCCAAAGTTTTTTCCTTCTCTTCGGTACCTGCTTTTTTCACGACGGCCTCGTATATTGATTTCGCTGCAATCTGCAGGATTTTCACGATTCCATAATAGATGTTATTATTGAAGTTTGCAGTTAAATCCATCAAGGCGTTAAAATTTCTAATGCCATTTATGCCGATGCCGACCAATCGCATGACAAAGCAGAAACGACGATTGATGTCATAAGCATTTTTTATCAAAGGACAAGAATCTATCTCGGCCGGATCTGGACACGAACACTGAACACAAATTTTAAAGCCCAATCCGCGAATCGATTTTTTAAAAAACTTCACGTCGCTATTACACTTTTTGCACTTCAACAGTTCCTGAAGAGCGCCGAAAACCAAAAAGAACTCCAAAATCACATAGCTAAACGTTTGATCGATTCGGACTTCAAACTCTGGACTCTTTTTCAAGATTTTTGCTGCCGAAGTGCTCGCAAACGTTAGATCCGTTTCGATATCGTGTCGATTTGTTCCCTTGAAACCCGCGGATCTTTTTCGTTCATTTCGCGGATTTCCGCTTCTCGAGCCTTTTCTATCCTGCCACGCACATTTCTCTTTCGTAGATCTATCCATTTTGAATGTCGAAACCGAACTGAAAGACGAACCGGACTCACGTTGGAAGGTACACGAGCAGGTAGGAACGAGACAATAGAAATAACGGTCGCACGGGCAGACGGCCGACGCGGTAGCTGTAGCGCTCCGTTGCCTTCTTCTAAGAAATGCTGTACAGTAACCGAAATAATCTGAATTTCGGCATGAAAATTTCAGGGAATATTCGGAAGAGTGTATACTATTCGATAAAGCAAAAAAAAAAAAATCGATTTTTTGAAAATTTCACACTGGAAAGCTCCCTTAAGGGGGGAGATACCTTTAGGCGACGAAACAATTGCTGAAGTTAATGATTTTTTTTAAAGGAAAGATTTCTTCACTATTTTTTAAAAATAGGGTATGTTTTATTATTACTTTTGGCTGCTGCGTGGTATTTTTTTTTTAATTTTTAATCTTTAAAAATGACGGAAGTACGGCACGGTCTTCCAAACAAATTGCGGTGGATAGAGATAGCAATAAGTGTCAAGTCGTCGCAAAACGTCATAGCATCGCGCTGTTTTGGCAGCCATTTTAGTGACGCCGGGACGGCGAGTAAGAGTCGTTATCGCTTGGAGGAACAACTTCCCTACGGCATTTTGGACCCCGGCCTCCCCTACTACTAAACTGAAACCATATGGGGTGATGATAGCTAAAGAAAGCTTTGTATACTCCTGCTATGAGCTAATGATGAACATATATAAAATTATTGTTAATTAAATATTTACAATATTAGATGACTTATTTTTGGAGTCGGTACCAGCCAATTGCCAATGTTGTCACATTTTTCGCAGCAAAAGAGAAGGCGAAGAAATATAAATGAAATATACGATCTACAGTCTTTTTTTGAGTTGCAATCTTAATTGTTCCGTGACGTCAATATCTTGTTCTTGGCTGGCACCGCCTTCAAAAATAAGTCAGTTGGTATTGTAAATATTTAAATAACAATAATTTTATATATTCTCATTCTAATTGCAATTTATTGCATTATGTATACAATAAATTATTATATATACTACATTATGATTCGGCGTTTGTGTTATGTATACAAAAAAGTATAATATATATTACATTATGAATCGGCCTTTTCAGTATTTGTTGTTTAAATACAGTATATGGTACGTAAGATACAGAAATCCCAAATTCCTAACTAGTTTAGTTTTTGAGATGGACCCCGTAACAAAAATGGTCTAAATCTGACAACTTTGACGGCCCCCCATTCCTTTATTTTTTGAAGATAAAAAGAAAAAATATATTATTGCATTCTACTCAATGAGTTTGAAAAAATGACACCCCACATACCAGGGTAAGAAAAAAAATTCTTCTTCTTTTTCATGTATGGGACCCCCATGATAAATAATTTAATTGAATTTCTAATTGAATCCGGTTACGAGCTAAAGACCTGTAACATACGGACGGACAGACAGCAGAGGGACATGAATAGGGTTTTGTTTTGCCCTTTGAGTACGGAACCCTAAAAACCACGGAAATTTTTCTTTCATTGACACTCATACGCAGAATATAAACCGAAAAAATGTGGGAAATGTTGAAAATCAATGAAATGGTACCTTTTGAAACAAAAAGATTGACTTTTCCGGAAAAATGGCTGCATTTTGAAATGAAAAAAATATAGTTTTTTTTTCAAAATCATTGGGGGTGATGCTTTAGACAATGAGGTTCGAAAGATGTATACAAAATTTCATCAGAATCGGTCGATTAGCTATACTTCACGCCAGTTTTGAAAACGCAGTTTAGAAGATCGTGCCATACCGCCGACATTTTTGAAGATAAATAATAACAATACCACGTGACAGACAAGAGTAGTAATAAAACATACCCTAAGTCTAAAAAATGATGAAGAAATCTTCCCTTTTATAAAACATCATGAAAATCAGCCATTTTTTTCCTCGCCTAAAGGTATCTTCGTCCTTAATCGTCTTTTGTCAACTACGCTCGATAAGATACAATATTCCATTCCTCGATCTGGTAGATTTTATAGAAGTTTAAATAACTTGAGATTTTTTCAGACCGCAATTGTTGTGTACAAATGTAATTTTGTATTGAAAATTTATAAAATGAAATAATTACGCTATAAAGTTAACAGTGTTTATATACTTCCCGTATAATTCGAAAATTCGAATCTCTCTTGCGGTCCAATAAACAATGTCAAAATATACTTTCGTCATCAAAAGGGAAGTTTTTGGAAAAGAAACACGTGTTTTATCGTCACCACAACGGAAGGATGAAAATTACCGTACGTGTTTTCGCGACGTCCTTCGTAATTATGCATGAAATATTTGCATTGCTATGCATGGAAACGCGCGTCGATGCATGTAACTCGTGAACGTCTTTTTACGGCACCATCTCAACTATCCATATTTGTAGGCGTCAACTGATCCTCCAGTACCTTCCGGTATTGCTTCCCCAGTGATTCGATTGCAAATAGAACATCGAAGATTTTATAAGCGCGTGAAGTGCCGAGAAAAAAGTGTCAAAGTTCAATGTTCGTTTGGCCTTTCAATAAACGTTAAACTTTTTGCCCGCAGAAACTGGGAGTGTTTATCCGTAGAATCAGCTGATCGCTTTCCCAATCACAATGATCTCTCGCTCCGATTATTATTTGTATTTTCCTAAACAAGCTTGTTTGTTTTTCCCGATATGAAAATGTCAAGGCACAACAATGGACAACAGGTGGAAACAATGGTGTACTATAAAGCTAGAAATAAATACCGAACGCCACGTTTTAAGGGACAATAAAATCATTTCAACTTCGTTCTGGATGAAACATTATCGCGAATTAATTAATTATACGGTCAACGTAACGATCGAGGTTATTCGCGCTGCTACAACGAGTGCGATGAAATTTTCATCCTTTTGCTCGTCCCCTCGCTCTATCCCTCTGTCACTGCCGTCCTCTTTCTTTGCTCCCGAGGGATATGCATGCCAAAGTTGGGACGACAAGTTTCTGCTCAAGGTAAAAGGTAGGGAGCATGGAAGTCTCGGTGGAAGTTTGCAAAAGAATTACGTGAACGACGCAAGGGGTCGCCTGTGCGTTACAAAACAAGCGGGTGTGCCTCAGTGAATAGTGGCCTCGGAGTTTGCCCCGTTGTTGACGGCAATCCGGGGGTGTAACGTCAGACGAGATTGAACTTTGCTCGGACCGCAGATATGCACCAGGGATAAGTTTATCTCTCCGTCTCGTCGTACGTAGGATTTCTTTATTTATTTATTTTTTTTCATTAAGATCGACGGCTACGAAACTTTGTGATTTTTCGAGTAATTCTCGCCTTTATAGTACGGTCACACGGTCACGATCCGTGGACGGCTATGTACCGAAAAATCTACCTGCGTGATAAACACGGTGAATTTTCACCTACAGGTAACGACGGCACACATCTCGGACAACGCAACTCAAATTTATCAACTGGTCCATGTTGCCGTGAACTCCGGATCAGTGCGCCACTATTCTTTTTTTTTTCTCGTCGGGCAAATTATGTGCACGAGGGCACAGGGAAACTGCGATAAACTCCGCTCCGCACTGTTGGAGATGGTCGAAGTTCTGCATCATCCATTCATCCGATGCTGTCGATTGAGGTAATGTGAAACGGAAATAAATGAACACCAGGGACGCTGATCGAGAGAGGCAGACAGAGGATGTGTTGCACATAATCGTAAGAGCAATCACTTTATGATTGGGTCACTGATAATCCTTCTTTCATGTTACAGATGAGAACTGACGCAAGGTTACCAGCTGTTTAGGTTAGATCAATAAATTCATAGTTAGCAGGTTTAGCGTGGTTTTTTTTTTGGAAAAGCGTCATGAACGTTCTCGTGGTTAGTTTGATTTGTATTTCGTGGTTGGATGAATATTGGAACAAATGACGTAAGGTCTCATGGGTGATTATAGAGTCGGGCCATCTTTGGCGCAACGATGATCGCCGAGTTAGAAAGGCTGAGAATAAACGTCAGGATGATAACATCGGCCCAACGTTACATCCAAGCGTTGGGCCGCAACAGCTAATCGATATTGCCCCTTTGTCGATCGCAGCATCGACCTTACGTTGATTGCGGAATCGAACCTACGTTGATTGCAGCGTCGGCCCAACACTGCCAGAAAAAATAAATGTCAGTTCTGAATCTTAGTACTACATGCATAAAATATTTCATAAATCCAAAATTAAATTAACCGCTTAATTGAGAAGTTTTACGATAATGATTTTGTATCGTAATTCGTCATTCCCTGGCCTTTTGAGATGATTTTTATCGAAGAAAATATTTCACCTATATGGGAATTGTCCATTTCTTGAAATTTCAACACAAGCGCAGACCCTACTATCCTACTAATCGAGGCGTTGTATTCAAATGGTGTTTTTGTATGTTAAGAGTGCATAAAATATATAATAAATTTTTTTAAAATGTCTCTTAACAGTGTATTTATTAGCCTAACAAACCCTCCATCAATATCTTTATTCATAATCTCATGAAAAATTCATAAAAATAGCCTTTTTTAATTGCCACCTCCTGCGATGAAAAAAGATGGGTTAAGCGTCGATCTCGATATTCTGACACCTTTGATTGATCCGTCTATACACGTAAATTCCTACGTACAATGACTGACGCATGTCGCAGTTGCGTTGTATCTTGAAATGTATAACGGAAGTGCACGTCTCGTACGAGATGTTACGTATTTGGAAAACGAGATCACGAGACTCGCGCGCATGTGTAAGTCGAAGAAATACGATGGAGGACTAGTCGCGAAATACTTGAGAGACGCTTAATCGGATATCTCCCCCTGAACGTGCACCATATAATTAAGTTTTCAAGGCACTATATTGTTGCCTATCGTCCCGTGATGTTCCGCCTATAGACATATATGTAGAACATATCGAACTTCTCGTTCCACTTCAGCGCGCTGTTCAACGGAAAACAATTGGAAGGAGTCATTTATCATTGTGCAATGTTCGGATGGAGTGTATCGAGCGGGCCCTACAGTTGCTTTATTCGATCGTTGATCGGCAGTTAAGGTGATGGGGCGGGGCAATGGCGATGCCGAAGGCAGGTCGAGGACGACAAACGAAAAATGTGTTTTCGCTCGGGTTAAGGTATTCCTTTCGCGGAGAGCCGTATTTTGTGGGGGCATAAGGAGGGCCCTTCTGCATCATTGGTAAATTATGATAGCGCTTAAGTGGTTATATGAGTTTCGAAGCAAAAAAAAGGCAAATCTTCTCTGTTTTTTGTAAAAAAATGATACATAAATTATTTTATTTAAAACGTTAAGCACATAAAAGAGCAATGCTTGAACAATATGTTTAAAAAATTTCATCCAAAAATTTCGAAAATTCAGCCGGTGGGACATGGATTCCGGAGACCCCTCAAAAAAAAGTTTCCTCGTGGTGGTCAGGATAACTCATGATAGCTTTATCTGAAATAAAAGAAGCAAATTTTTTCTGTTAGCAGATAAGTATAGCTCGTGATTGAACGAAGAATTTTTTAAAATTATTGAAATTTGAATTTTTGGCAGAGTCGTATGCAAAATAGTTGAATTTTTGGTACAATTTACACTACGTATAGCCACGTAAAATTAGTTGTAATCGAAAAATAAAAAAATCTTCATTCAATCACTAGTCTATGCTATTTTGAGGAAGTGTGTACCTGCGTCGCTCCCGGCCGGTCTTTCCCAACGGAGGGAATTCCCAAAGGCCCTCTCTCTCTCCTAGACTTTTACTCCGATTGACTTCAAACTTTGGGAGAATATTATAGACATATTATACTATTAGATAATAAAATGTTTTAAAAATGGATTTTTTTTACATTTTCATAGCCCGTAGCCCATGTGATGATTCCTTCAGGAATTGATGTGTGATGATTCCTTGAGGAATTCCTGTGATGATCCCTTAAGGAATCATCACACTGTAACGGGTCGAAAAATAGCTGTTTTTCGCGATTTTTTTCGGTGGTTAAAATACGCTAATCAGTCTGATTGTTTATATCAAATTAGAGCACTCATTAGGAACTGAAAATTGATGTTTAAACGTTTATTTTTGTTGTTTTTCTACATTTTTTAACGGTTCAAAATGTTTTCGAAAAAAAGGATCCCTTACGGTGTATACGGTTCTGGCCGTAAATATGATCTGAAACAAAATTTGTAAGAGGATTATTAATCAGTATGAAAGCCCCTATGAGGCCTTGCTATGGAGGTTTTTTTTATCAAAATTGACAAGATGGCGGTGGTTTGGAAAAAAGTATCCAATTTAGCCTATTTGTTCGACAGTTTTTCGTTAAAAAAGATATGAAGATTTCAAACAAAACTTCCATAGCAAGATAAAGAATGGGGTGAAGAATGTTTTGTCAAAATTTAAGACGGACAGCTTGAAAACTCTTCCTTTGAGAGTGTACACCGTTTTGAAAAACTACATTTTCATATAAATTTTCTACTATCTGATAAAGCGCAAGAAGCGATTTTTTGAAAATTTTGCACTGCGATGATTCCTTAATAAAAAATAAGTCACAATCAATTATATATTATAATACCCGGCGATAAACTGGAATAAAACATTTCGTGCAAACTTAGTAGACTTAGATATTTTTACATTTTCTCTGAAAAATTGCTGCTACGAAAATTCTGCTGTTAGTCACATTTTTCAGAGTTTTATTATTGATATTCATCAATTTTTTCTTTAAACATTCGATGACCCCCTGTTTTTATCGTCGTCATGAAATCTTTAGATTTTTTCACAAACGTGAACAGTTTTTTCCAGACATCGATATATGTCCGATAAAAATTCAGCTCCGAAGTTTTCGCAAATTCCGCTGCGCTATTGTCGAGAAAAAAAACATCTTAATATAGGCTATTTACACGAGTTTCCCGGTAAAAACCGTGGATTGCAGTCGAATGTTGATATGATAACGAGAGATACTGAATCCACGGTTTTTCGTAAGAAATCGTTCGAAATAGCCAAGACTCCAATGATTGTTTTTTTTTCTCGAGAATGGTGCGGTAGAACTTTCGAAAATTATGAAATCGAACTTCAATCAGACGTATCTACGCTTATCTCGAGTAATTTGGGCACGACGCTTCGAGGCATGGACATCGAATAAGGTTTAGAAAAAAAAACAAAAAATTCGTTTTTCGCGGAAGGTTTTACATGTGGACAATTTCAAAGTTTTACTATAAAATATAGATTTTTTCTCCCTGTACGTGAGATCCGTTTACTTTCGATCACAGGAACACAAAGACGAAGCCAAGCAGCGCTACCGCGGTATTAAATTATTCCGTTTGACCAATGTCGACCCCAGAAAAAGATCAACGGTCATCCAGGAAGTCGACTCGCGTCACGTGACGACGGCACTTCTTCAATCTATATCTATATAGATTTTTTTAATTCGTTACTCTTTAGCATAATGACGAAAAGAAGATAGGAGAACTGTAGCGAAGCGACGAAAGACAGGCACACGAAGGAGAAGAGATGGTCTTTTCCCTACGCGAGACACAAAACGATTCTCAGTTTTCGACAGTGCGAGACACGATTGCTACGCGTCCCTCCGCGCATTTACATCGCTCGTTTATTGTTTTCGTTCGCTTTATTTTAACGGGACATTAAAACAAGTTTATCAATAAGTTTCTTTAATTACCAAAAGAAAAAAGAAATATTAATTACCTGTGCCATACCCCGATAACGAGAGAGAGAGAGAGAGAGAGAGAGAGAGAGAGAGAGAGAGAGAGAGAGAGAGAGAGAGAGAGAGAGAGAGAGAGAGAGAGAGAGAGAGAGAGAGGAAACAAAGTACAAGAGGTGAAGTGGATCAACGACTTTTCGGATACGTCAACACAATTACTGTGCACTTTTGAAACTGTGGCAAAGAAAGACAAAGGAGCTACTGAAAACTGCGTATGTGGCATCTTGAACATTCTTGTGGGATAAATCTAGACCTGTGGACGTATTTTTTCTTCTCCACTCTTTGATTCGAAGCCTCCCTATATTTATGACATTTCAATCTGACTGAATTCGTAACAAAAGTGGCACGATAATAATATTGAAGAAGGAACGTTATAACTACGAAATGATTCCATACCTGCGATTTCCGTATTTCGTATATCGAGAAGATAAAATATCGAAATACCGGTATTTTGATATTTTTCGATATTTATGGAAAACCTTGATCACCAACGTTATAAGCTTGAAAGTAAATATAGAAGTTGTGGATATAATAGTGTATAGCTAAGTGATACCACGGTACTTATTTTTTAAATCTCCGTCTTTTACTGAGATCTTCATTTATCATACATTTTTTAAACACACTCTGCTCGGCTCTTAAGGATGTTGAGTCCCAAATGGCAAATGATGATGAAATTCTGAAAATTTGGTATGTTTTTGTATGAAGTATTTCAGAGGTCGTGTAAACATATCACAATTGGGAAGCTCGTTATTGAACAATTAACATTCACAAATTAAATGCTGTCTTATGGAAACTGATGTAACTTTGCAACAAGTTTTTTTTTTGACCTCTCAATTTTGTAATATCTACAATATACTGAAAGCAACGGAAACAAAACGAAGTTTATTGATACATTTTTTTTAATTTCTTTTAATAATTGTTCTTAACAAAATGTTAATTTTTTAATAACGAGCTTCCTAATCGTCGTGAAATTTTAACACGACCTCTTAAATACTTCATACAAAAACATACCAAATTTTCAGAATTTTCTCATCATTTTTTATTTCAACCCTTAAGGAGGTTGAAGTAATGATGATAGAATTCGGAAAATTTTGTATGTTTTTACATGAAGTATTCAGGAGGTCGTGTAAAAATTTCATGACGATTAAGAAGCTATTTATCGAACAATTAACATTAACATGTTTCATAGGGACTCAACATCCTTAAATATATCCAACCCAACATAAAATAAACAAAGTATCAAACAAAAATTAGGAAGTTTTATGCAAGTCAGCGTAGTAGTAGCTACCAGAACGCAAAAAAAACGGTATAGCTTGTGGCCGGCACGCGGCAGCATGGTCACTTTGATGAATGAGATTGAGATTGTTCAAACAATGACCGCGAAAAACGGAGGGCATCTAAAGTTTCGTCTTTCAGATACCACCTGACCTTATTGCAAGTGTAAGCCGCGGAATAAAAGGCTTTTTCTGATTCCACACTCGTGGATAAATAAGTTGAGACTTCGGAAATATTTAATGTAGGTACTAATATTTTAAGGCTGTTAAACGCAGCAAGAAATCAAATAAAAATAACTTCAATAGTAAGAATAAGAATTATAATGATATTTCAATTTCTTCAAGGCTGATATCCAAATAACGGTATTCTTCGAGTCCGATATTGGATTTTTGGTTCGATATTTCGGTTTTTCGATATTATCGAAAACCGGTATCCATGCTCTACTCGATATCAACGAAAATGTCTATTGACATTCAAATGAAGTTTATCGAAATCTTTAACTAAATTATTAACAGAGACATTGCACGAATAACAGCTAAACAATCATTTTTTAACACAACGAAGACAGAATTATTCGTTTTATTCCAGTCCACAATTCGGGAACATACACTTTTTTCCGGCAAATACGTCGTACAAAAATGTTTCTGTACACGCGTATGTGAGAATTAGCGAGACCATTCATAGCGCTGGAATCATTCGCCCACGTACATATTATTTTTTTCGAGCGCAAATACGAAGATCTGACAAATCGAGGACTCAGTAGTACAAACTGAATTTAGTCCGACACGTGCAGATCGAAAAGCGAGCATTTCACGTGCTCCCTTTTATCTTCTTTATCTATTTATGTGCTTTTTTCGTACGTCCAGTTCTTTTTGCCGTTCTCCTCAATAAGTCTTTTCATGGTAGCCGACACTGCATGGTCAGTGTATTTTTAGTTTCTTTCGCGTAGGAAACATGTAGGGACCGTAAGCCCTGGTCATTTTCTCATTTCGCTATGTGTCGTCTGGCATTGTATTTCAGAAAGTTTACCCCACCTTTAGGTATAATATTTTTCCGAAAATCTATACACATATACATGTGTACATATAGGGTGTCACAAAATAGCCTGAAATTTTAATTTATTAATAAAACGTATTATTTGTCCGAAAAGTACGAATATTTTTATTTTAAGGGCAGATATACACCTAGGAGCCGGAAAAAAGGTCTTTTTTGTGAATTTTTTCAAGGAAAACTATTCGAAATTTCGGATTGGGGTTTTAATTATCTGAAAGTATATACATTCAAAAATATGTTTAATTTTCTTTATTTAAAAATATCAAAAATATACAAGAATATTGTATGATCCTTGGTGCGTCGTAAAAAAATCGGTACCCAAAATTTCTCGAAAACCCCTGAACCGATTGCCTTAAGGTTTTTTGTGGTTATTCTGTACACCATTATGTAGTACTTGTCATAGCCGATTTTGAAAATATCGATTTATGACAAAATGGCGGACGTTCGAACATAAATAGTGATTTTTGGGCCAAAAATTACTTATTATATTGCCTATAAAACAAAAACTAAGTAACGGAAGAAAAAATCCTGTAACAAGTACTAGATAATGGTGTATAGAATAACCACAAAAAACCTCAAGGCAATCGGTTCATTGGTTTTCGAGAAATTTTGGGTACCGATTTTTTTACGACGCTCCAAGGACCATACAATATCCTTGTATATTTTTGATATTTTTAAATAAAGAAAATTAAACATATTTTTGAATGGATATACTTTTAGATAACTAAAACCCCAATCCGAAATTTCGAATAGTTTTCCTTGAAAAAATTCACAAAAATGACCTTTTTCCGGCTCCTAGGTGTATATCTTCCGTCAATATAAGGTACAAATATGAAGTTTATGTGTGGAACAAAATATCCGACAAATGGCCGCGCCGTTCCTGTTTGCAAACGTTCACTCCTTGCACGAAATTTTCAATAACATTTTGTCAATACTTCCTGATGCCCGTTGTCAAAAATCAGTACTTTATGTTGGCCACAAAAAAATGGCGCGCAGTTTACCACGTCAGATAATTTTGTAACACTATCTAAATATCGGTTAAAAAAATTCTACGGGCATGATTGGTATGCGATGTTTTTTTCGTGCGATGTTAGCAACGTATTATTCCAGGGCTGGTTCGGTTATGCAATTGTTACAATTGCATTCCTATAGTATAGCACACGAGGTACCCATTCTTTTTTTTTATCATTTACCTCAGTCATTTGTCGCATTATTACGCAAAGTCATTCGAGCTGTAAGAGGTGGTGTCATCGGTAAAAACGCAAATGGAAATCACAGGCGTACGGTTGACGGAGCCTCGTCACTTGATGTCACGTTGCGACCAGTCGTCGTTCCTCGCAGAAATAATAGTCCCTTGTCGTGAACTATGAGCAACATTGGAATGTAACCTCTCAAACAGTCTTCTTATGAAGCCGTTCAACGAGACACCACGTTTTTTCTCGATCCCACATTTCGGGACTTTCTCGCCACAGTAGTTTTCTCGAGGCGAAGCATCCGTCGGATTGGCTTCACTTTAGTAGTGCCATTATTTTTCCATCGTGTGGAAACAAGTGTCAGTTACTGCAAAAATATTAACATGTAATTCCATTCCTCCCGAGATTTTTTGCAAGGTAAATATTCTTGTCTTCAGGCGTTTTTGGTTAGGATATTCTCATCCTTCAAAAAAGATAGAAATAATTGCATCCCTACAAAAACGTCACTCTTAATTTCGTGGATTATCGTTCCCTTTTCTTGTATCGCGTACGTACAATCTTGTATAAATGTTTCCTGCTGTTTTTCATGCAGTTCCTAATTCTTTCGATCGTAAGAATTTTTATTTCAAATGATGTTGAAGTTTGCAACGTTAGAGTCCAACGAAATATTTTCACCCCGCGTGTTTTTTCGTAGCCAAAATATTTTCTGCAATTTGAGCTCGTACATCTGTAATAGGAATCAAAAAAAAAATATTCCGTGATTTTGGAAAATCGCTTATAGACGAAAGTTAATTTTCGTTGCATTGCAGTGGGGCAAAGTTCATCATCGTGGTTCTAGAAAAGACCTCGATAGTGTCAGGAGTTGTGACCGTATTGGTTCGCCCGTTGCGTCAATAAATTTGAACCTGTTGTTGAAACGAAAAGAGCACAAAGGCGAAAGATCTACATATTTCTCGCCGCAGAGTATGTGCAAAAGTTGTCTTTGAGTGAAGACAGAGATAGACGGAGAAGGAGAAAGAGAGAAAAAGTGAAAGAGAAAGATTCAATTTGAAAAATAAACGGTGGATGGATCCCTTCTCGTGGATGCGGGGGCGTCATCAGTTCTTCAATCACCTGTAACGTTCGTCAATTCGTGGACCCGTCGTCTATACAATCGTAGAGCATCGATCTCAAAGCCTCGAGTTTAAACATGCTCTCCAAAGTGAACGGTGATTTTCTGGAACAAAAGCGACAGGAGGGCACTGAAAAGAGTTTCGAGGCTTGCATAGTGCGCTCGAAGATTTCGAGAAAAGGCGATGCCGGAAATGGTGAGTCGAAAAAAATTCACACAGTGTCATGTAAAAAGAAAAACATTGAGCGCGTTTGCCTCATATATTTCGTTGTGTTTTCGGATAAATGTTGTAAAGGTTACCTACGCCGTTTGATATATCCTCGCCGATAATACGGTGTTTTCCGAGGGGAAGTGTGCTTTGTTTGAAGAATAAAAAGACTCGACCCAAGATACGCGTCGATTTTCCCCCGATAGCGCGGCTAAAATAATTTAGCCGCATCCCCGCTCGCGAGAGCCTATACGGAAGTGGCATTGGAGTGGGCGACGTATGTACCTAGCGTATTATACAATGTGGATCTATTCAACGGGAATAGCTCGAACGCCGGGCTGCTTTATCGGATTGTTTGCGAGGGAGGGAGAAAAAGGCGAAAAAGCACGTGGGCACTTGCGCCTTAAAAGC
The DNA here is from genome assembly GCA_951751655.1 of Ophion costatus. NCBI lineage: Eukaryota > Metazoa > Arthropoda > Insecta > Hymenoptera > Ichneumonidae > Ophion > Ophion costatus. Next base: position 24,657,418 of record OX632364.1, on the reverse strand, counting down.
ACGAACACACAGACCAGCTAGCGTAGAAATTAACACAAAGTTAAAGCTTCTCTCGAATAAATAATTCACAGGCAAATGGAAAAATAAAGGAAGGTCCCCGCCAAACTCGTTTTCGTTCCCTTCTGACACGTGAATATTCATAAGATTCTTTACACTCAGCCAGCAAATGACGAAACCCACAAGATTCGTACATCATTTGATTTTTCGTTCTATTTTTCAATTAGTGCTTTTAATTAGTTTCGACGTTTAGATATATTCAACACACAAAGGCAACTTTTCTTTCTTAAAAATAATTAGCAACACGCTTGAAAGTTTCAATGGCACCTTGAGCCCAAATTTAATACGTTCCGAAAAGCACATTCGCGTCGCAGATATTTAAAAAAGTGTTTTTTTAATCTTCATAATCATTTGTATGTATTCGACGAAAAATGGATCGTAATCTGCCTTATTGTTTTTTTACAAAGTTCTTTTTTTTCGGCATCTTCGTGGAAGAGCGTAGATTCGCAGCTAAAGAAAAATGGTAAACAGTAAATACTGCCAGTTTCTTATTTCGATGAATTATCTGCTCTTTCTCCAGATTTCATACTGAATAAAAATCCATATGCAAGTCCGGCATACGAGGAAGCTTTCCGAAGGTCGATCGAGTGCCCCGAGGAATTTTGGGCAGAAGTGGCTCGTTGTGTAGATTGGAGCAAGCCTTGGGACAAAGTTTTGGACAACTCGAACGAACCCTTCACAAAATGGTACACCTCGCGAAACTTTCATTCGATGTTCTCCTCTTCTTCTTTACGTGGCGAAAAAACGCCGGTTCTTTGTTCGTTATTGGAACGGTAAAAAGAACTCGAACGCAACGAAACGACGAAAAGAAATTACAATTTAAAGATACATCATATATATCTACATGACCAGGCAAAAGTGTATTTCGATCTGAATTTCTGGGCTTTGCGAATTGGAAAAAATCTGACAGGCTGTAGATATTATAGACAGTCACTTCCAATAGCCAAAAAGTTATCGAAACATCCTTCGAACGAACAATTGTTCAACGAATAATTAGTAGCGAAAAAAAATACGTGACAGCGAATGCTCGATTATTCGAAATCGTTATTAATATTTTTCACGGTCCATCCTTCTTTTACATTCTTCGTTCGAAATATTTTTAAGCGTTGTATTCACACGACTATCGTTTTATTTTTTTCAAAAACTTCTCGAGTGTCACGTGAAATTTTTCGAAAAATAATGCAATAAGTCCTGATTGCGTATCCAATAAACGGAATTTTAAAAAAACATTCTAAAGCTGACAATATTCACGAGTATTCAGAAAAATCGCGGAATTCATTGCACACGAAGGATATTTGTCTATTGATTATCCATTGAGAATTTTTTTGTTTCAACAATCCGTTGGCAACGTTGTAGCATCGGTATAATTGTAAATAAAATTTTCCAACAAATTCGATGTGTCGCAAGCGGTTGTTCGTTCGAACGTTTTTCGGACGATTGTGTTTCCGGCAGGTACGTCGGTGGCGAGATAAACGCATGTCACAACGCGGTGGATCGTCACGTGCAGGCAGGACACGGCAAAAAAACAGCGCTCATCCACGACAGTCCGTTGACTTCGACAGTGCGAAAGGTCACTTACGATGAGCTATTGGAGAAAACGTCAAGGCTGGCGGGTGCGTTGGCTGACATGGGGGTTCGAAAGGGTGACCGTGTACTCGTCTACATGCCCTTAATTCCAGAAACGATAATTGCCATACTGGCGACAGCCAGACTCGGTGCTATTCATTCAGTTGTGTTTGGAGGTAAGCTAATTAAGTGTACGGAAGCTCGTAGAGGGGTGAAAATGTATCGAAGAAGCTTTGTCAAAAGTGACTACCATCAGTCCCTCCAAAATTACCATAAAACTAAAGGAATCCCTTCGACCTTAAGGGGTAATATCTGTTTGAAGCGTAAAAAAGGGAATTTTTAGAATTTTTTTTTGACGAAACTATAAAGCCGATTCAAAAATCCGGTCGTTCATTATGTATTGAGGTATAAAAAGCCGATCGTTCATTATATATTGAGGTTAACAAAAATATTTACTTTCGAAAAACTCCAATTTTTGAAAAAATTGAAAAACAACATGGCGATGTACAGCACTTCGGACCAAGACCATTTTTTTCGAGGCACCAATCGCTACGCAGTGGAAGTGATGAAGATCTGGAAGGAAAACATTTTTTTTTTTTTCACTACAAACCGGAGTTTCCTCACAGAAGTACACGGTGATATGAAAAAATATTGATTTTTGCCAATTTGGTGTTAGTTCGAAAAAAAAATTGAATTATCATCGAAAGAGTCGATCGTTATTTGTTTATAAAAACCGTAATTGTTAACCATCAAAACCGCGTAGGTGACGGTGGATAATCTACCTGAGAAGCTGCAGTGAAAATTTCACGTCAATCTGATCAAAATTGGTCGAGCTCTACTGCGTGTCAATTTTAAAAACAAGATTTCGAGAAAAACGCGATTGATAATTACTTATTCTACGCGTTACATCATTTATTTTACTTCCCTTTTTATTCATATGAACTTTATCACTCATTTTTTAAATCATGACAGTAACCAGAATAAACAGACAACGGTTTATCAATAGCGGATGCACAATCAGTGGCACCTGCTCGCAATGAGAAGCCGAATTTATCATTTCGGAGCTATCAGAGTTGTTTCGAAATTCGGCTTTGACAAGTGTTAAAAAAAATCATCAAGAAATGTTGATGAATGTTATTCTTGAGATGTTATTTGAGCCAATAAAATGAATTGAAAAAATCGAACAGATATCACTAAAGGCGGGAGCCTGAATTAGAAGGTCCGAAAAAGTGTTTTTCTGGGAATTTTTCGGAAGGGAAAAATATGTGAGTGCGATAAACATTGAGGTATCTTGACTGAATTCTTGTAATTCTTGATTGAAACAAAAAAACCAATAAAATTTTCAATTAGCATATATTTTTCTTCTGGGTGAATTAAGAAAAAGCTGAAAAAATCGTGAAACTACAACTTTTCTCAGGTTTGAAAAAGAAATGTGTTTAAAAAAGACTCTTTAACGTGCTATAAGAATTATTTTAAAATACTTTTTCAAGGACTTTTTAGTTTCACTTAGAAGAGATTTTCCTACTGAAGAAAAATAAACTTTGGTTTGATTGATTAGGTTGTTTCGTTTTGTTGCTCTCACGCACGCCAATTTTGAAAAACCGTGAAAATGAAAACTGGAGAAAATGCGCTTCAAAGTTTTCAATAGGAGAAAATATCAGTATCAAATATCAATTGCTTCTCTGCGTTTGGCCATGTATCTTCGAAAATATTTACAATTGGCCTCTGTAACTTTGTAAATATGTTCTCGGATAGTTTATCTATCGATTTAAGCAATGGAAAAAAAACGATTTCTCGGACCTTCTAATTCCGGCTCGTTAAGGGGCTATACGAGTGTGAACGCTGAAAATTTGAGTGATTTTCGGGAATTTTTTGGAAGAAAAGTACCCAATTAAATGTTTCGGAAAATTAAGGATATATTTGGCTATATTTGACCTATATTGCATAATTTTTTCATAGAAAAATATTGAGATCCAAACAACTTATGCGCTGCCTTCGGAGGCGCCAAAAAAAAATTTCCTCCACTGCTGACATGATTCCTTTTTTTTTGGGGTCACCAACAAAATGGCAGCGTTATTAAGGGTCTTCGGACGCCTGTTTTCCGCGACATCGAAAAGTGCTGCAGTTGTCACTCTTTTTTTGTTGATCTAAAAAAGATTTAATAAGTGTCATTTGTTTACTGACATATTAAGGCGAAGGATATACCTGCAAAATGATGAAAAAGTGCAAAGTTGAAAATTTGGGAACCTTTTTACTCCAAAGTTCGAATTTTCGACCATTTTTTCGACATATTTGACCCCAAAAAAATGATTTATTTACACGCTACCTTTCAAACTTTAGGTATATCCTTCCGATAATATTACTGAGAGTAACCTCCCAAAATTTCATCAAAATCGGTCGATAACTCTTTGAGCTACAACACGAGCAGTTTTTGAAAAAGTAGCTTCGAGATAATCGCGTTTAAGGCGTTACCCCCACTTGTAGCGCAAAAAAAGGCCTTTTACATGCATTTTTTTAAAGAAAACTACAAAACTTTTTTAATCGATCAATATACCATCTTAAAGAACACATCTTGAAGAACTTTCAGTAATTTTTTTATTGAAAAATATTACATTGTTTAGTGGCAAATGACCGTCAATGAAATAATGTTTTTATATACACGGTTTGCGGTGACCAACATTGCGGCGAAGTGGATCATCTGAAAAAAAAATGCGGATGGATTGAGTCAAATATAAGTATAAACTAGTCTTTAATCGAAGGATTTTAAACAATATTCATTTTTCACAAAATGGCGGACAGTCAAAGTTAATGGTTCGATTTTAACGAAAAAAACAGCCGTTTTTTGGCTCTAAAACGGCCATTTTTTTCGAAAAAAAAAATCGAACGATCAAAGACTACATTTTTATGTATTAAATAAGCCTGCAAAATTTCAAGAAGATCGGTTCATTAGTGTTCGAGTAATCTTGGTTACCGACTTCAGAAATGCCATTTTGAGAAAAACCGCGTTTAAAGTTTCAATTTCAGTTCTTCAATTCACGGATTCTTCTCTTTCAACGCTCATATCTCAGTCAATTTTGTTCGGATCGACTTGAAATTTTCAGGACATATTCTCAGATACTTATACTTCAAAAAAATGCAATAAAAAGATCGATTTTTTCAAAATCGCAAGTGAGGTTAACCCCTTAATTGTAATGACTTACCCCGCGCTCCAGGCTATACGCGATAACTCCGCAAATATTCAATATTGCGAGTTTTCCTTTGATCAGTATATTCTTTGGGTATCATACTTTCGAAATATGTAAAAAAAAATCGATTTTTTGAAAATTCTAAAGGGACTTCTCGTCTTAACCGCGTAACTTTTCAACGAACGTAGCCGCGACAAATAGGTCATGCCTATATGCGAGCCATATTCACGATGCGCATGAAAAAAAAAGCTAATTTGGCTGGGTGACTGCAAATTGAACGATTACCCTTTTCATCTTTGAACAAGAGAAAGCGCGAAGTATCAACAAACTAAAGGGTTTTTGCGAGAGTTCGGGTGGCGATAAAGCTTATCAGTATGCTCTGCAGCAAGTGCGGGTCCCACGAATTGAAAAATGAGTTAAGTCTCGTCTCGGTTGCGACGTCGAGATGTGACGGTGCGAGGCGAACGGAACAGTGATCGTGAGACGAGTTACGAAATATCCGTCTGGACTTAACCCACTTTCCTCCCTTATTTCTTTGCTCCGTTTTCATCTCCGTCATTTTCCGTCCCGGCAACCCTCTCGCGTCCTCTCGCGATCGAACGGGCACCAGACCACGCGTCACTTTTCTCTCTCTTTGCTTATCCCGTTGCGTCTTCCGTGACTGTATTTCTCACACGAGGAAATTACACGCAGGCTTTGCACCGAGAGAACTTGCCACGAGGATCGATCACGCCGAGCCCAAAGTCATCATCGGAGCTAGCTGCGGATTGGAGCCGTCCAGAATAATAAAGTTAGTTCAAAAATAAGACCGAACGTATCGACGATAACTAATCGTTCGATTGCGTGTCCCATTTGGATAGCGTTCGTCCCTCCTGCCTTCGAAATCGACTCGAAGCTTCATTACGAATTCTTTCGGTACCGTGGAGAACAGAAATAGCCCCTGTCTCGTTGAACTTGTGTACACGTTTTGCTTGCCTTTTTGTCCCCGGTAAAACTTGGTGTCGAAGACTCGCGCCGAGACGTTAATAAAGCTGAACCCCAACGAAACAGGTACACGATGATGATAAACGAAGCAATGGAACTGATAAGCGTTCGCAGGCCAAAGTGCATTATCTATCAGAGAAAGAACGTTTGGGAGTCTCCGCTATTGTCTCATCAGCGGGACTGGGAGGAATTGATCGAGAGCTCGGAGCCCCATCCTTGCATATCCGTCGAGGCCAACGATCCGCTTTACATTCTCTACACATCCGGAACAACCGGTAAATGACAATGAATGCCTCCCGCTAAAGTACTCGTACGAATAAGAAAACCCAAGCTGTTTTGCGTAATCGATGCTGATTCGATGTCGAATTTATAAACATGTGCAAATTTTCGCAACTCGCCCAGCCACGCCAAAGGGAGTTCAGAGACCCGTCGGCGGTCATATAGCCACGCTTTGCTGGACTATGAAGATCCTTTACGGTATGGACAAAAACTCCATTTGGTGGGTAGCTTCGGACCTTGGCTGGGTCGTTGGACACTCCTACATTTGCTACGGACCATTGTTGTACGGTGCCACGAGCGTTATGTACGAGGGAAAACCCGACAGAACACCCGATGCCGGACAATACTTTAGGCAAGTTTCGCTACCATCCAAACTTTCGCATTCTTTCTCCTATCCACACAAGGTAGGAACTTTCTTTCTACGTGTTGGGCTGCTCACGAATTTTCTTCGTACCGAAATTCGACGAATAGCTAATTCGTATTCGATCGAATCTGGTAGTCCAATGAACCCGAGACCCCGATCCCAAAACTACCCCATGCACCTGCTATGTTCTTCAAGTTGAGGCACAGAGGACGTAGACTCCTACCCCAACACGATCCGTGCATGACATTACGCACTTGCGTAAAACTGTAATACAGTCCGACCCCTCAATAAGAACGCAAAAACCCCCAAGGGGAAGAGTTTCAGAGTACCCCCAATAGGCGCGAACTACGCGCTCGCTGACTCTGTCTCTCTCTTTCTCTTCGGCGTGCGAGGTTCTGAATAAGAACGGCCGCTCGAACGAGTTTCAACCTGTAGCCCATGCGACGTTCCCTGTCGCATTTGTTCTACTTAAGAATGTTGAGTCCCTATGAAACGTGTTAATGTTAATTGTTCAATAAATAGCTTCTTAATCGTCATGAAATTTTTACACGACCTCTGAAATACTTTATACAAAAACATACCAAATTTTCAGAATTTTATCATCATTTGCGATTTGAGACTCAACATCCTTAATGTATAGTTTGTTTTTCAATATTATTCATAGATATTAGTCACTGAATAATAGTGGATGATCACCAACGATATACGATGTCACAGAAGAAACGAAAAATAGACTGTCGTTAATGAAAAATAGTTTGTTGTAAACCCAAACAAAGTCTGTACCATAAAGTGGTGCTAATTCTACCGAAAAAGAAGGCATTGAAAAACTCCGTTTCTCGGAGACTTCATATTCAATGGAGGAATTCGGCTCCCTTGAAGATATTCCACCTCCAGTTAAATGCCTCATGGATCAAAATGACTCAACACAACGAAAATAATTTTAATCATTTATCTAAATCTTTGGCTATTTTGCACGACAATCTTGAAGGAGGTACGATACGTGAACAAATGAAAACTGAAAAATTAGATTGTCAACGACTCGGTAGTAATCTTCGTAATAATAATAACGTAATAAAATGCAAGCATATTAAAATAGGCTTGAATTACCTGAGCGGAATTAACACGATAGGCAGAATATAATTATACATATTATTGACACGTGATTAATGATAAAACTCTATACATTTTTGTTTGCATATTTTGTGGCGGCTTCTATTCAAATTAATTTTGAAAACAAAGCTGAGTTATGTTCGCCAAACGCATCAGCTGTCACTTGCGACGTTGCTAAGTCTGTGGGTGCTATTTCGTCGTTCTGACCATTTTCAATCGGAAATTGAAACTTTCTTGTAATGTAGTGCTTTAACTACACGGTGAAGATTGATTTTCTTATTTTTTACAATATCTTTTATATCTAATCTATCGAATTTCAGTTTTCCAACGGGTTTAGTTGTATGCTTGAGCAGAAAAACCACGAACACCGCACTTCCGGTTGAGCGTCTCCGTAAGACGACGTGCTTCGGTAACTCAAAGTGCTCGACTTTGCAGTTTTATTGCGAAAAAAACTGAACGGTTAAAATAGCTCAAATTTTGGCAATAGGCGCATAAAGTATTCGTCAAATTCATATAAAAATTTCAAATCCGAAAGGTGGATTCGTAGTAATGATAATACCTCCTTAAATATACAGACATCACTTGTTGCAAATGGAAATAAGGTTTTTATAATTAACTCGAAAAGTGCATGGGTTCAATTAACAAAAAGCGGTGATTTCGTCTTGTATAACAACATTTCTTCATAGGATAAGGAGAATGGTCCAAAACGGTAATGTGCATTACAATATTTATCTCATTTCGCTCTTCTAAGCTCTCTTAGTCTGGGCGTTCTTATTCAGAGCCCGCACGCGAAATGACTCGAGCTCGGGATTCGAGTCGGGGTAAGCGCTCGAGCGAGAAAAAGGGAAAGCGTTTTTATTGCGGGCGTTCTTATTGGGGGGTCCGACTGTACTAACAAGGAACATCCCTCAGGTGACACCCTTCGATTTTGTTGAAATTTGGGTATGTTATAAAGCACCGAAAAGTAAGCGATACGTATTTTTTTTTATCGGCGGAAAAACGGTTTTAAGGGGTGAAACGCGCCCTCGAAAATAGGGGTGTTTTTCGTTTTTCGTCGATAATGGTATCGTTCTCATCTCCAATGTATAGTACATGAAAAAATAAACATTGTTGCAATTTGAATTTTTTTTATATCTCATACCGTTAAAACGTTATCGACGAAAAACGAAAAAACATCCCCATTTTCGAGGGTGAGTTTCACCCCTCAAAACCGTTTTTCCGCCGATAAAAAAAAATACGTGTCTCAACATTTTTGATGCTCTATCACATATATGAGTTTCAACAAAATCGGAGGCGAACACCTGAGGGATGTTCCTTGTAAGTTGGCATTATCGGCGCCCATTTGTGCTTCGTCCAGTCATTTTTTTGGCGGACACATCGGACGCTGACGATGAAGTGATTGAAACGAAGAATCTATGCGACGAATTTTTATGAAGCGTTCAACGTACATTCATACATATTTAAAGATGTCATTTTTGAATACGATGAAATGGCCACTCATTTGCAAGCGATGAACGGCTCGCGTCATCGCTCCGCCGTCAGAATTGGAAACGGCCGCTGCTCAAGCGTCCGTTCTACTCAACCCAAGCAAAACATTCGAAGATTTTCTTTATTGAAGTATAACGACGCTGCCGATTAACCTCAAGGATGTTGAGTCCCAGATCGCAAATGATAATAAAATTCGGAAAATTTGGTACGTTTTTGTATGAAGTATTTCATAGGTCGTATAAAAATTTCACGACAATTAGGAAGCTCGTTATTGAACAATTAACATTCACAAATTAAATGTTGTTTTATGGAAACTGATGTAACTTTGCAATAAGTTATTTTTTTGACCTCTCATTTTTGTAATATCTACAATATACTGAAAGCAACGAAAACAAAACGACGTCTATTGATAAATCTTTTTTTTTTATTTCTTTTAAAAATTGTTCTTAACAAAATGTTATTTTTTTAATAACGAGCTTCCTAATCGTCGTGAAATTTTAACACGACCTTCTAAATACTTCATACAAAAACATATCAAATTTCCTGAATTTTCTTATCATTTTTTATTTCAACCCTTAAGGATGTTGAACCAATGATGATAGAATTCTGAAAATTTGGTATGTTTTTACATGAAGTATTCAGGAAGTCGTGTAAAAATTTCATGACGATTAAGGAGCTATTTATTGAACAATCAACATTAACATGTTTCATAGGGATTCAACATCCTTAAGGCGTTACCCACACTTGTAGCGCAAAAAAAGGCCTTTTTCATGAATTTTTTTAAAGAAAACTACAAAACTTTTTAAATCGATCAATATACCATCTTAAAGAACACATCTTGAAGAACTTTCAGTAATTTTTTTATTGAAAAATATTACATTGTTTAGTGGCAAATGGCCGTCAATGAAATAATGTTTTTATATACACGGTTTGCGGTGACCAACATTGCGGCGAAGTGGATCATCTGAAAAAAAAAGTGCGGATGGATTTAGTCAAATATAAGTATAAACTAGTCTTTAATCGAAGGATTTTAAAAAATATTCATTTTTCACAAAATGGCGGACAGTCAAAGTTAATGGTTCGATTTTAACGAAAAAAACGGCCGTTTTTTGGCTATAAAACGGCCATTTTTTTCGAAAAAAAAATCGAACGATTAAAGACTACATTTTTATGTATTGAATAAGCCTGCAAAATTTCAAGAAGATCGGTTCATTAGTGTTCGAGTAATCTTGGTCACAGACTTCGGAAATGCCATTTTGAGAAAAACGCGCGCCAGACGGCAGACTAGCCGGTCGTTTACACAACGGATTCTTCTCTTTCAACGCTCATATCTCGATCAATTTGGTTCGGATCGACTTGAAATTTTCAGGACATATTCTCAGATACTTAGACTTAAAAAAATTGCAATAAAAAAAATCGATATTTTCAAAATCGCAAGTGGGGGTAACCCCTTAAGAAACAGAAAAACATGTGCTGGAAAAACAACGGGCTTTTGAATGCGGGATCAAACGCCCCCTCCCCCCCATTCACAGACCCAGAGGCTCGTTTTTCCGATGAAATTCACCAATGTACAACTCGGGTGTAAACTCACGTGGCAACACAACGAGTTCGTTGTCCCGGAAACATGCTAACTGAAGGTATTTACAGAATAATAGAACGACATGGCGTAAATGCACTTTTCACCGTACCGTCGGTCCTCCGAGTTTTACGAAGAGCCGATCCGGAAACCCTTCTGGGCAGCAAATACTCAACCAAATCGTAAGTAGAGCAAACTCCTAAAGAACCAGTACTACCCGAAGATCCCGTATTGCTACTCTCGTTCATGCATCGCATGAAAATCCGATTCATTAGCGAAAAAAAACTTCGCTGCGTTGTTGAAAAGTTTCCATTGATCGAAAGTACCGAGAAGAGCGAGCATCCGAATGGAGTCGAAGTTTGCATCGTTGGAAAGCAACGAAAATTCATTTTTATGAATTGCCAAAACATTCGCGGATTTGGGCTATAAAAATCACTTCAACGTTCTTCAGGATCCTTATTTAAAATCTATAAGGCAAATTTGCGAGAAAATATTTTTGTGAATAATGAAAGTAAAGAAACAACGAACGGACATTGTCGTTGCGTTTCAACGATGCAAACTTCAATACCATACATCCCACGATAAAGGGAAGCTAAGGGCGTCAAAATATTTTATATTTCGTCACGTTGTTTCCAAAGATCGAAAGACCAAATCAATATCGTCAAAACTAACGATTCAGGCACTAATTCATTTTGTTGCTCGAAGATTATTGATTCGTAGATATCAATCTGTTGATTGAAATGGCCTAATAAAGTTTTTTAGATACCACCCGTCGCGTCGGAACCCTTAAGCCTCTTTTTCAAGATAAAATGTACAAATGCGCAAAAAATTGGTCATACCTATTTTATTGGATGTCTTATGGTGATAAGGCTGAAAGTGATATTCACTGCTGGCGAGCACTGCGATTACGAGGCGAAAGCGTGGGCCGAGAGTGTCTTTCGAGTTCCAATTCTCAATCATTGGTGGCAAACTGAAACGGGCCACGCTATAACGGCCACGTGTCTTGGGCTCGGTCACAGTACTTCTCCACCGAAGTACACCACCGGAATGCCATTTCCAGGCTACAACGGTGAGTCCAATTTGTTCCGGAACATGCAACAAATTTCTCAACGATTCCGCAGCATTGAAGTAGATTCGTAGTTTCGATCACAAATTGCGTGACAATTATGTGGAAAATTTTATCGTGTCATTTCGGGAGGTTTCGAAAACTCAGATTTGTGAAAGAGTGTAGGAAATTTGGACAAAGGTCAATGTTGATTATTCGCCGATAATGAATTTACCGTGTTACAACGATTATTGCCATTTCTCCGTCATCGTGAAATTCGCCTGAACACGAAACGATGTATTTTTCATCTCATCCACCAGTCCAAGTTCTCAGAGAGGACGGAAGCGACGCACCGACTCACGAACTTGGACGGATCGCCGTAAAACTACCACTTCCTCCTGGCACCATGTCAACTCTTTATCTGGCACCGGATAGATTCAAAGATATATATTTCTCAAAATTTCCCGTAAGTTTTTTCAAGCATGTGCATGCTTCCCTAAACAGCGCGTCGTATAACTCTATTCGTATAACGTCGTATAACAATCTACATGAGAATACCTAGAGAAGTACGTACGGAATTTAAAAAATATTGTTTTATTCAAAAGTTTCAGGTATTTGACTTAAGAAATGAATTTTCAGTGAAAAATTTCGTTATAACCGCTCATAAACTGCTCATAAAATGAAAAGTTTTCGATTAATCAGAAATTCCGTACGTACTTCTCTGCGAAATGCACTTAGGAACATAACTTTTAAATTTGAAGTAAATCGAGTGAAAATTGTTGGAGTTATTTGTCACGCCAATTGGAAAAAAGCTGTTTCGAGAAATTTCGAGTAGTCGGCCATTTTGTACATCGAAAAAAAAAATTAATTAATTTTATGAGTGAATCATTTTTTCATACGAAAAAAAATGGTTAAATTCGTTATTAAAAATATTAAAATTTTCAAAAGTTCTATGTTTATGTAAGTTGTATTAAGTACGTACTGCCTGCGCCTTTGATCAGTGACCATGAATAGGTTTCTTCTGTAGGTTTACTATTTAACTTCATACACTAAATATCATTTTTTTACCTTTTAGTTCAATAGTTTATCAATAAAAGCTTGTTTTAAAAAAGTTTTTTTACGTTTTCCATGCGATACTTATAGTTTTTCAGCAAGTCTCATTCTCAATTATGTAACACGAATGCCAATGTTTGCGTCATAACCGGCACGGTCTGGTGAACGTTTTACCGAGCCGCAAGTGTAACGGACCGTGGCAGAGTTAGATAGTCTTTATTGTTACTCATTTTTAGTTGGATGGAAAGGGGAAACCTTACCAACCGGAACTGTTCTTTTCTTAACGTAGATATTGCATCTCATTCCATGTTAGTTGCACTTTCACTAGTCTGATTAAAGAAGCTGTGACTATTACAGTGGGATAAAAAAACAGCACCCAACTCGTCGGCGAGTGGAAACCTTTGAAAATCCTCAGAGAAACAGAGACGTATCGTATGGCACAGGTAGCTTGAAGTGATAGGACTATGGATAGACTGTCAGTGTCCAGAACCGTCATACACCAGAAACGGCGTACTCTCGAAAACTCATGACCCAGGAACTTTATATTCTCGAAATGTCGACTTTCAGAAAATTTCGAGGTATTAACGTCTAGACGGATTTTGCTATTAACGGCTAGTACGAATAACACCTTCAAGCTGAACAAAAAATCTCATCCACAGCATGTCGATGAATTTGAATAACTAGTTTATCGTTTTTAACGGTTGTCAACTCATTTGCCAATGTAACACGTTACTCTTGTTGCAATGACAAATAAGTTTAAACACCGTTGACAGTTACACTCTATACGATAGTTCGAGAATATAACATTTTTGGGATATGACTTTTTAGAAGTATGTCATTTCTGGAGCATGCCAATTCAGGAGCAATGGCACTCAGCGTGAATGCAGCAATTGTGAGGGCGAGTTATCGTAATTGGCGAATAGACAACAAGAAAATAGCGCCAGCTCTTCCAAATTGAGTAGGGGGAGACTGGGACTGGTTGTGACATTTTTATCATTATTTTTCACGTAAAGGAATTATAACCTTTCGATGCATGTGCATAATTTAATTGTGAGTTCGACGCAACTATTATAAATTAGTGTTTAAAATAAAAACGACAGTGTCACTTTTTGCTCCGTACCAGGGGTTAGTTGTGACACTGTAAGGGTTAAGAAGTGACAAAAAATAGCAAGGCTTACTAATCAGTCTTTTATTTCGAGAATCATCATCAGAATCATTATTTTTTCAATGAAAAATACGTAGGCGTTAAACAGTCTTGAGATACCTAGCTCACTAACAAAAACATCGAAAATGTTTACTTCCACACAAAACATTGTTCCTTCAATCTTGAAAACAATCATGAAAATCGACTTAAAGCAATTAATCGGAATAATCACTATTGCAATTAATGGATACATAAAACGTGGTGGTTCTCCGATGACACATTTCACGTTCGACAATTTTTTGCAATTAATGCATTGGACCCGTTCTTCACCAGGGCGACTTTGATCGAACGGACCACATAAGACGAGTCCAAAATGTTCCCCATTGTCCTCTTCTTCAGAATCGATCAAAATCTTCGCTTTCCCGGCTTTCTACTTACCTTTCGTTTTCTTTGGAGTGCCTTTCGCTTTATGTTTTATGGTTTGCTCCTCAGCTAAGGCTTTCGCCACGGGATATACTAGATGGCGCAGTTTGTGGCATGAACGAGAGAGACCTACCCCCCCCCCCCCCCCTATATTTCTAACTTTCAGCCCGTCACCAAAATCTTGGTTTTAGCCTATGAAGAACACGTCGATGCATACCAATTCGCACGATCCTATTTCGCACCAACGCAGGCGTGTCTTCCTGTCGGCAGATACGGCCAAAGAACATATATCAGTTCTTTGACACGGCATAACTAGCACCCGTGACGTGAAATGCAAAGTTACCACATCTTTCCTCTCGTTCTAAAATTTCTGTAGCTTCACTTCATGATCGGAGCCTTCCGCTGTTACTTGTTACCCCTGTAACGCCCAGGCTATGGTCTATCGCACATCAACACTAACATCTCTCAGGTGAAACCCTTCGATTTTGTTGAAATTTGGATATGTTATAAAGCACCGAAAAGTAAGCGATACGTATTTTTTTGATCGGCGGAAAAACGGTTTTAAGTGGTGAAACCACCCCTCGAAAAAAGGCATCTCTAAGGATAATATAGCAGTTTCACACACAAGGAGTCCACCGATTTTAATGAAACAAAAACCAAAATTCTTCTAATCCGAAGCAATGAAAAATCCGCTATAGTGACATCGCAAAAAAAGATTAAGGGGTGAACCACTCTAGAGATGTCTTTTTTCGAGGAGTGGTTTCACCCCTTAAAACGATTTTTCCGCCGATAAAAAAAAATACGTATCGCTTACTTTTCGGTGCTTCATAACATATCCAAATTTCAACAAAATCGAAGAGTGTCACCTGAGGGATGTTCCTCGTAAGCACGTTTCAAAGGCTGATTCACAAGTATAAAACTCTTACCGTCACTTCCGCAAACATGTACAGTCCAACTGCTGTACATCGTACTTAAAGATGTTGAGTCCCAAATCGCAAATGATGATAAAATTCTGAAAATTTGGTATGTTTTTGTATGAAGTATTTCAGAGGTCGTGTAAAAATTTCACGACAATTAGGAAGCTCGTTATTGAACAATTAACATTCACAAATTAAATGTTGTTTTATGGAAACTGATGTAACTTTGCAATAAGTTTTTTTTTTTGACCTCTCAATTTTATAATATCTACAATATACTGAAAGCAACGGAAACAAAACGGAGTTTATTGATAAATTTTTTTTTATTTCTTTTAAAAATTGTTCTTAACAAAATGTTAATTTTTTAACAACGAGCTTCCTAATCGTCGTGAAATTTTAACACGACCTCTTAAATACTTCATACAAAAACATACGAAATTTTCCGAATTTTCTTATCATTTTTTATTTCAACCCTTAAGGAGATTGAACTAATGATGATAGAATTCTGAAAATTTGGTATGTTTTTACATGAAGTATTCAGGAGGTCGTGTAAAAATTTCATTACGATTTAGAAGCTATTTATTGAACAATTAACATTAACATGTTTCATAGGGACTCAACATCCTTCCCGAGTCGAAATTTAGCACCTCCTTTGAATGCTCGAAAACCTATTTCCTTTGTAACGCACAGACCGCCGGCCTCCTTTGACTCCCCTTGAACCTATATGGAGAAATTTGCACCGTTGGCGACCCTCCTTTAGCCCTACTGAACCTTCTATTCAACCTCCTGAGCCTCCTTTAGGCCTATGGGCTCGGCTTGCGTAAACCTACACAACCTCGTTTTGGCCTAAAGTCCTATCTGTACCCTACAGAACCTCCTTTGAATTCAAAGCAGAAGGAAAATGAAAGATTGGATCCAAAGGAGGTTCTGTAGGGTCAAGCTATATCTGAAAAATAAATGATACGTGTGAATTAAAAATATGATGTTTGATTATTTATTATAAGATTGATTTATTAATTCGAAACATATACATACATTGTCACAACTATAAATTATTTCGCGTAACTGAAAATATTTTTTAATTATAATTATCCCTTCTTTAGAATATCGGTGAACTGCGGATGGGAGAGAAGCGGGGGGGCGGAGGGCAGCATATTGAAGTAGGCTTAAAGGAGGGTTAGTAGGGTCAGAAGAGGTTTAAAGGAGGGCTAGGAGGCTCTGCGAGCCACCGGTGAAAGGAGTCAAAGGAGAGTTAGTAGGGCGAAAGGAGGTTTACAAGATGGTCTGTAGGTTTGCGTAAGCATTAAATCAGGCTCACTAGGGTTTAAAGGAGGTTCAGATGAACCTACTAAACCTCCTTTGAGTGAAAAAGTCCAATTTCTACCACTTTTGGAGGTTCAGTAGGTTCTGATATACATCTTTTTGAGATTTCCATTTGAACCTCTTGACCCTCCATTGAATGACAAATTGGGATCGAAAGGAGGTTTAAAGGAGGGTCTAAATTTCGACTCGAGTTAACGAATACATCTAAAAAGACAAACACCAACTTTACTCTCCGAATTCTGTTTGTCCTTGTGTAGAGCTTTAGTAAGTTTTTATTTATTTTTCTTTGTCCTCGAATGTTGCAAAATCCCTGGAATGTTCACCTCTCAGGGATATTACGACACGATGGACGCAGGCTACGTGGACGAGTACGGATATGTATACGTGACTGCGAGAGTCGACGATGTAATCAACGTGGCCGGTCACAGATTGTCAACTTCCGCCCTCGAGGACGTCGTTCTCGGTCACCCCGACGTCGTGGATGCAGCGGTCGTGGGTGTTCCCGAGCACACGAAGGGTGAAATTCCTCTCTGCCTGTACGTGATGCGAGACGGTACGTTTTCTTTTCGTCGCGCATAGTATTTGAGAATATAATTGCAAACGCAAGAAATGACAACTCGCGTGAGTGCCCGTTGAGTCGCAAGAAATTGGCGTGATTGCCAAAGTGGGGAGATCTTGGATAGAACTTATCCGTAATATTCAGATACGACGATGAACGAGCAAACGATCAATCAGGAATTGATCGAACGGGTTAGGCAGCTGATCGGACCGATCGCTTCGTTCAAAGTCGCGGCTGCAGTGAGGGGGTTGCCCAGAACGCGGTCAGGTAAAACCTGCCGAAAATCGATCGCTGATCTGGCGCGTTCGAGGACAGTCAAGGTGAGAACGTCACTTGTATTCTACTTTTTTCACTTTTTCAGGTATCATACCGATTCACACTGGTCATACCACTGATCATACTTGAGACCTGTACAATTTGTATTTTTAACATATGCAAAAAACATAATTTGTAATAACTAAAATTTTCCCTTTGTAAACTGTTTAATGGATGTTCACATTTGACTAGGAAAATGAAAAATAGCCATTCCAACGATTCGCGCAGTATTTCTAGGTTTGTTATTTGACAACATTGTGGTTCTATCTCCGTCTCGTTTGACTCATTCGGGCGAGTTTTACCTCCATGCTTTTTAACGTCGATCTGTCAAAACAACGTCAGGTGAAAATGATAAAAATCTCTGTTCTGAAGCAAAAAAATCGAACACATTTTGCATTCGTACAATATTGTGCACAATACGAACCAGAATCGAGAAGAAAAGTTGAAAAATAAAAAAAATATGCAGTTTTTTGTTCATTTAATAAAAACGTCTGAATATTTGTGGATGATTCTAGATCAACTGATGAAAAAGATTGTTGTGCACGTGACTGGTAAATTTCACAATTGCTCATCTAGGACGTATCGGAGCACTTCAGCAAAGTTGAAAAACGTGGTTTCGAGATAAAGGCTTTTAAAATTAAACTGAAGTTTATGTGCGAATAACATGAAAAGTTGCATACTTACAACTAATTTTCTATGCCAGGACCATAGAGTACACCTTCCTCTTAATCGTCCGATACAGCAAAATAAAAAATAAAATAAAAATTGGTCCACCGAAGTAGAAACCTCCCTTAAGGAGGCTTCAAATAACATGCGACAAAGTTATATGTGAACTCGTCACATGGAGTTATCATGGAGTCAACTTAGCGATAATATGCCCTTCCATATCTCGTAAATTTGTTGATATAACTTGCGAAATATCTTAAATTGAAAGTTCTAATCAATTACGTACAAATTACTAAAAATCTAGTACGTACTTGAAGTATCTCAGATTTCTCAAAGCACCGGTCGAAAAATTGGAAGGGGCGAGACCACATCGCACATCGATTTGAAGCTTCATATTCCGCTCGCAGGGCTCAAGAGTGAAAAACGACAAATGGAACCGTCATTTCACGTTGAAATACGTATCCAGTGACATTCCACTCGAGCACGCGAAAAAATACCTCCATTATACTTATAACAAAAATCGTAGAAAAGTTCGAGGATTTTGCAGATGGGGATCCGAATTAGCACGATCTTGATCTTGCTTCATATGAATTCGGATCCTCTTCTGCAAAATGTTACGAATGTAGGCCTGAAACTCTGGCAACTGCGGCCCTGTGAAATACGGATGACAGGCATGACGAAGTTATAAGAGTTCCTTGTTCGCCACGGAAGCCTAACGATCGCTTGAATTTCACAGATACCAAGCACGATCGAGGATCCAACTGTTTACCGAGACATCAAGGATGTACTGCAAAAACTTGGTTACGCAAAAACGGCTTTGGAACCTGAGCTATGAGAGCGCGTTAAAAAAAAAAGTGTACATGCTACGCGCGTGCGATGTAACCTAGTTTTACGGAGTAGTCCAACTGTTGTAGATAAGAATGCCGAGGTTATTGAGAGTATTGAGCGACACGCAGAACGCCAGAGTTATCTAAATCGTTTGCATCGGTGCATCGAACGCCAGGGACGAGAGAGATGTGACTGATATTCTCTTCGTTCGCTCAACTGTATAATCTATTATTAATCATTTCGTACGAGTAACGTCTACTATTTGCACCTGCACCATATAGTTTCCGATGCTTTGTCAGGTTTTATCTAATCGAAAAGTCAATTAACCCACCGTGGTCACCCGGGGTCAAAATGACCCCAAGCGCAACCTTCAGCCAAAATTACGATTATAAGTTGGTGTCGGCCAAGGTGACTGGCCTGCCTTCTAACGGAGCTTTGGCGTGGCCAGCTGTAAGTACAGACTAGGGTCGAACGTGGAGCTACTTTTTCCTTAAGGCGTTACCCCCACTTGTACCGCAAAAAAAGGCCTTTTTCATGAATTTTTTTAAAGAAAACTACAAAACTTTTTTAATCGATCAATATACCATCTTAAGACGGAATGACACCCGACGCGAAACTTCGATGCGGCCCCGGCTTTCGACCGGTAGGGCAGAACTCAATCGAGCTTCTGCGCCCCACCGACGGATGTCACCGCGCGCGTTCGTCGCCGCGCGCGCGGAGACATTGCGTCTCGCCTTCCACGGGCCTCGACACGCTACGCAACGCATGTGTGCGTGTGTGTCGGTGCGCGTCTACACCACGGTGTGGAGAGACGTTATTGGCGCTGCCACGGGCCTCGATGCGCGTCGTTTGCAGACCACGAGGCGAGCGCCGCGCGCGGAATTCTCGTGAACTGAGCACGTCGAAGTTCGGGCGACATTTGCTCGCAATTATCAACAATTACACGACAAATCTAGATTACCACTTTTCTCCTAAGATATGCAACAAAGTGCAGTGATTGAGAGTTCAAATTGTTCGTTTTTTATGTGGCTACCCGGTCTAGCTTTTCTCTAAGTCGTGACATTAGCCAAACATCTGATTTTTCATCTTTTCGGTCTCGAGTTCCGCATGATAAGCCAATCTAGGTTTTTTTTCTCAAATTCAAAAAATTAGAGGGGCTGGAAGCTGTTCGTCTATCTATTTGACGTCGTTTGGCAAAGTTTCGACGGGATCTGAAGAGCCGTTTCAGAGATTTTTGGGTATCCATAATTCTGTTCTACCATACCGACCGCGATGAGGTGTCATTCCGTCTTAAGACGGAATGACACCCGACGCGAAACTTCGATGCGGCCCCGGCTTCCGACCGGTAGGGCAGAACTCAATCGAGCTTCTGCGCCCCACCGGCGGATGTCACCGCGCGCGTTCGTCTATGGAGACAGGCTCCACAGGGAAAAGGTAGTAACACGTGTGGCTAAGTATCAAGTTATTATTTAATGCCGAAAGCTAAAAGGTACAAAAGGAGATACGAGTACACAAAAGATGCGCGCGTCCGTGCTACTCGAAGTAGCGCTCGGGGGAGAACGTGCGTTTTGTACCACGGTAAAGGAACTTGCTGCCTCGGAACTAGAGTCGGATCAGTACGATGCCCGAGGCTTGAGGGTTTGCTTTCTCGCCCGTCTGGGCGCTAGTGTCGCTTGGCCATCGCCCGTTTTCCCGGCGGGTCTCGCGAGTGGCAGGTTGGACGCCACATCCACTCCCCCCTCAGTACCCTGACTAGGTAAGGAAGGGAACGACACTTGTTTTGTAGGTCTAGCATAGGTTTTTAAGGGTCGATCCATGGTTGTCGACCACGGTTCCGAAGGTACTTTTTGGACTTCCGGCTGCGATGAGTTGAGCGATGTAGATTGCTGCGGTCCAGCTTGGTTGGGATCATCATCGTCTCTTTTTGCGATGAATGCCGGCTTGAGACGATCCACGGAGATGGCCTTATCGTCTCCATTGATTCGAATGACGAAGACACGGTCGTCCACTCGATTGATGACCTCGTGGGGACCGGTGTATGGAGGGTCTAACGGTCGTTTGACCGCGTCCACCCTGACGAAGACATGCGAGCAGCTGTACAGGTCCTTGAGAATGAAGCAGCGCGATTTGGTGTGGTGCGCCGTTGGCATTGGACGGACCTGGCGGATATGCTCCCGAAACTTTTCGAGGAAGAAACTCGGGTTAGCAGGGAGATCTTCGGTGATAAAAAATTCACCAGGAATCCTCAGCTCCGTGCCATACAAGAGTTGTGCTGGTGAAGCGTTGAGATCCTCTTTGATGCACGTGCGCAGTCCCAGTAGAACGGAAGGCAGTAGTTCTGGCCACGGAGTCGCAGCGTTGCACATGAGCGCAGCCTTCACAGTTCGATGCCATCTTTCGATTAGGCCGTTGGACTGGGGATGATACGGCGTCGTGTGTATCTTATTGGCGCCTACCATTCGCGCGAGAGCCATGAACAGACGGGATTCAAACTGGCTTCCCTGATCTGTCGTGATGGTCAGGGGCGCGCCAAATTGCGCGATCCAATGGGTGTAGAAAGCGGTTGCACATGTGTCAGCCTCCATGTCAGCCAACGGTACAGCGACTGGCCATCGGGAGAACCTGTCAATCATCGTGAGACAATAACGAAGGTTCTTTACCCGTGGCAATTCGATGAGGTCCAGGTGAACATGATCAAATCGGTTGTCTGGTACGTCAATCCGTCTGGGCTCGACGCGGTTGTGACGAGAGACCTTCGATCGCTGACAGGGAATACATTCCCGCGACCAGCGAATAGCGTCCTTTTGGATACCGGGCCAGACGAACTTGTCTCGGAGGTGACGTGCAGTCACTCGACCACTCGGATGGGCTAGGCCGTGGACAACGTCGAAGGCGCGTTGACGGAGACTAGCAGGTAAGTATGGTCGCAGCCAGCCCGTTGAGACGTCGCAGTAGACGTCGTGTCCTTCAACGTTGATCTCCTGAAGATCGAGAGACGAGTGTCGAAGCAGCGACTCTAGCTCGGAATCAGTTGATTGAGCTTGCCGTATGGTTTCTGAGTCCAGGATGCTTGGCATGTTCACTGCGTTTACACGCGAGAGAGCATCTGCCACTACATTGTCCTCGCCTCTGATATGGACAATGGTGGTGTTGAACTGCGATATAAAATCAAGCTGCCGTAGTTGGCGTGGCGAGGCTTTGTCCATTCTTTGAGCGAAAGCGGTGATCAGCGGGCGATGGTCAGTCTTGGTCGTGAACTCACGTCCCTCGAGGATGTGTCGGAAAAATTTCATACTCGCGAAGATTGCGAGGAGCTCCCTGTCGTAGGCGCTATATTTGGTTTCGGCTGGAGAGAGTTTCCGTGAGAAGAACCCGAGTGGCTTCCAGGAACCATCCTCGAATTGTTCCAACGAAGCACCGATAGCGGAATCAGAGGCATCCGTCGAGAGTGCGAGTGGTGCTGACGGCGAGAGGAAAGCTGTCCGAATAGCAGAGGCTATGCTGTGCTTGCAATGTTCGAATGCGCGTTCGGCCTCTGGTGTCCACGGAACCTTGCGCTTGTCTCGTTTTTTAGCGTCTTTCAAGAACTCATTGTGAGGAGCTTGGAGATCCGCCGCATGAGGTACGCAGCGCCGGTAGTAGTTGATAATCCCCAAGAACCTCCGCAAGTCCGATATTGTTTCCGGTTTCGGAAACGATTGGATTGCCTGGATTCTCGTTGCCGGTGGCGTGAATCCGTTGGCATCGAGTGAGTAGCCGAGGTAGGTCACCTCGCTTTTGCCAAATTGGCATTTGCTCGGATTAATAGTGAGGCTATTGTCCTGAAGGATCTTGAAGATCTGCTCCAGTTGCTGCTGATGGTCGGTCTCATTCTTCGAGTAAACGATGAGATCATCGATGAAGCAGGCGACACCGCTGACGTTACGCAGTAGGTTGTCCATGTGGCGTTGGAAGGTTTGGGTTGCGTTCCGGAGACCGGGTGGCATTCCGCAGAACTCGAAGAGACCGAACGGCGTCGTAACAGCGGTCTTCGGAATGTCCTCGACAGCAACAGGTATTTGGTGATATGCTCGCGCCAAATCTATTGTGGAGAAAATGCTACTCCCATGACAGCGTTGGAGGATGTCCTCAATGTGTGGAACTGGGTAACGGTCCGGCACCGTTTGCTGATTAAGCTTGCGATAGTCGCCCGTTGAACGCCAGCCACCCAGCTTCTTCGGCACCATGTGGATAGGACTGGCCCATTGGCTGGCTGAAGGTCGAATGACACCGTAGTGCAGCAGTGTCTCGAAATCAGCCTTCGCGGCCTCAAGTTTGTCGCCAGAGAGGCGGCGTGTGCGCTCTGCGACTGGTGGACCTGTTGTGACAATATGGTGTGCGACTGGATTTTCTGTTCGAGTAGAGATTGGCGCTGGCTTGGTAATACCAATATACTTACCGAGCAGGTGCCTGTAAGCAGGCTGCAGCCCCGAAGAGGTCTCGTCGACCGAGCTGATCGTGGAGATGGTGTGGACAGCCGCTTGAGCAAGCTTGCAGGTAGCCGTAAGCAGCGTCTCGCGATCTATGAGACGATGTCCCTTAAGGTCAATGAGGAGACCGTAGTGATGAAGAAGATCAGCTCCGATGATCGCTGTCGTGACATTGGCAACGATAAAAGTCCAACGGATGTCGCGTCGTATGCCAATGTTCAGCCTGAAGGTGTGTTGTCCATAGGTACTGATGACCGTGTTGTTGGCCGCATACAGCTTGTAGTCCGTAGGCTCCGCATGGCGAAACGGACCAAGTCTGGGAATGATCGAAATGATAGAGCCTGAGTCAATCAGGAACTCGAGGTTTAAGTTTCGATCGTGAATGAGCAGGCGGCACTCAGTAGGAACAGCGTTATTGTTGCCATCCTCTACCGCCTGGATAGAAGATAGCACGCTTAGTTTCCCGAGTGGCCAGCTGGGCTACTCATGTAAGAGCATGGCGACTGGCAATGGCGCGCGTTGGCCCCGTGCTTCCTATGGTAAAAACACACGCCGGAGGATGAGCTTGCAGCGGCAGGTGTCAGTGACCGTGGTCTGGAACGTCCTCGGCTGCTGTGGCTGTTCTCGTTGACTGCGGTAAGGACACTCTTGTTGAGTGCGATAAGCTGCGAGAGCTGCTCTCGAATCTCTCTCAGCTCGAAGGTGACAGCGTCAGGGTGCGAGGAAGGAGCTCGACCCGGTGAGTGACTTGGTCGAGAGTTCGGTGCTGCGGCCATCACCGAGTGGCCAAGTCCATTTTCCAAGAAGGTGTCAGCACCTTTGGCGAGGTCGTCCAATGATGATGAGGCCTGGAATACTCGCAGGAGACTCTGTAGCGTTGGTGGGAGAAGCGCAAGCCATCGCACACGTAGCACGTCCTCCGAGGCCTTGTCGCCAGCCAGAGATCGCATCGTTCGGAGGAGCTCGGTAGGCCTTTTAGACCCAAGCTCGAGCTCGGCGAGGCATTTGTGAAGCTGTCTGTCAGCGGACTCGGAGAGTCTGCTTATCAAATGTGTCTTGAGGTTCTCGTACCTGTGCGTCAGTGGTGGTGACTTGATGATGTCCTCGACTGCGAGGAGGGCCTCCGGCGTTAGTGCGCTGACGGCGAGATGATACCTGTTGGCATCTGATCGCACACTGTGAGACTGGAAGACAGACTCAACTTGCAGGAACCACATGTCCGGGTTCGTTTTCCAGAAAGGTGGCAGCTTGCAGTTCTGGATCGCCTCGACGGTCGAAACACGAGGAACAAAGGCTTGCGTTGACGCGCTTGCGTTCATGTCGGCGTTAACCGCCAATGGTGGAAAATTATAGTCTAGCACGTTGGGGTTTAGACGGTCACTGTCCCGGCTGAGGTCTAGAGTTTTATTCGGCATTGGGGAATGCTGGGTGGCCATGGCGTAAGGTTGCCTCGTGGACAAAAGATCGATGCACCGATTATTTTTTGAGCGTCGCAGCACGACACGTGGTCCCCGCAGATATGTAATCCACGGAAATCACGTCGGGGTCACCATTTATGGTGACAGGCTCCACAGGGAAAAGGTAGTAACACGTGTGGCTAAGTATCAAGTTATTATTTAATGCCGAAAGCTAAAAGGTACAAAAGGAGATACGAGTACACAAAAGATGCGCGCGTCCGTGCTACTCGAAGTAGCGCTCGGGGGAGAACGTGCGTTTTGTACCACGGTAAAGGAACTTGCTGCCTCGGAACTAGAGTCGGATCAGTACGATGCCCGAGGCTTGAGGGTTTGCTTTCTCGCCCGTCTGGGCGCTAGTGTCGCTTGGCCATCGCCCGTTTTCCCGGCGGGTCTCGCGAGTGGCAGGTTGGACGCCACACGTCGCCGACGCGCGCGGAGACATTGCGTCTCGCCTTCCACGGGCCTCGGCACGCTCCGCAACGCATGTGTGCGTGCGTGTCGGTGCGCGTCGTCTGCAGCCACGCGGCGAGCGCCGCGCGTGGAATTCTCGTGAACTGAGCACGTCTCTCGTGAATCTACGTTTTTTTTTCTCAAATCCAGAAAATTTGAGGGGCAGACCGGTGTTCGTCTATCTATTTGACGTCGTTTGGCAAAGTTTCGACGGGATCTGAAGAGCCGTTTCAGAGATTTTTGGGTATCTATAATTCTGTTCTACCATACCGACCGCGATGAGGTGTCATTCCGTCTTAAAATCAATTCCAGCCACTGTAGGTATTCTTTTTGCGGCGGGCAGTATTTTATGGGGGCATAAGGAGGGCCCTTCTGAATCATTGGTAAATTACAGTGGCGCTTAACAAAAATAAGTCAGAATCAATTATTATACCCAACGATAAAGTGGATTAAAAAAATTCGCACAAATTTAGTAGATCTAGACATTTTTAATTGTTCTCTGACGAGTCAGGGCTCCGCAAATTCTTTTACTAGACACATTTTTCCAAGTTTTAGCAGTAATATTTTTTTCAAACATTCGGTTACCCCCTGTTTTTATTGTCGTTATGGAATCTTTAGATTTCTGCACACGCGTGAGCAGTTTGCAGAATTTTATTTTATTTACTTTTTCGTCAAAAGTAACTTTGTTTAAAATTTCACTGGGGCATTTTTTTTACTCGATCAAAGACAAAAATCAGTTGACTGTAGAATATTCGAGTTCGTGAAAGGAATACCTTAAATCAGTCTTTCTCAACTTTTTTAACGGCGGACCCCCAGGCCGCGTTCGTCGATTTTGTATCTCTATTCATGTTGTTCGCGAACCCCTTGAGACATGCTCGCGGACCCCAGGTTAATGGTCATACCATAAATATACTCTTATTGGGAACTGGACTCGCCTAAATGCGTGACATTTGTGTAGAACTGGAGCTACGTCACGCCCGTATTTATTCTCTTCCGAGAACACGGGACTGGGATTCGAATCTGCGACCTCCCAATGTTCTGGTCCAGGGGCAAGCACGCTAACTAGCCGACTTTTTTTATTAAAGTTTTTAGTAGTTATATAAATTGCCATATAGTGTCCCGTTTTTTTCGTACAGATAAACTTTACAAACTCAAAACATCTTATTTTTATATATTTGTTAACCCTTTAGCTGTCATCGAAGCAAAATAGCGCCCAGACACCTCCCCCCCCCCAGCGTTAGTTAATTCATGACGGCGGTGTGAGGGACACACTTGTTTCGACGGAAATAAAAAAAAATTGCGAGCTGTTGATCTAAGGTAAGGTTGACTTTAAGTTTAGGTAACTTTTATTGTATACTGTCAACTGCAATTATGGTTGTGTTTGTAGCTTTATAATACGCTCAATTTGGGTTTTGACTGAAGTGGTAACAGTGGAATACTTATGGGTTATGTTACCGAGCAATGAATGAAAAAGTTGAGTTTGGGGCAATATGATTCCCTTTTAAGTGTACAAGATGATCCCTAGTTTGCTTTCTCAAATATATAAAAAGATTGTTTATTTATTTTCAAACTACACTATCAATGTATAATTGATCTCACAAATAATAACTGATATACGTAAGTGGTTTAACGGACAACACCACTGTGACCCCCTGTTTTTTTGCCATTTTTCAAGAAATTTTTTTTGTGGAAAAAAAAGAGATATTCGAAAAAAATTTTTTTCGTTTTGTTCGTTGTTTATTGAAGATACATAACAAAAAATATCAAATTTTTCACGCCCCATGGTGACGCTGGGGAAGCTCCCGCGTCAGGTACTGTTGCCTCTGCAGTGGTTCGCGGCACGCAGCAGAACTCTCTTCAAAATCGATCTGAAAAAAATACCGAGTGTTTTCGTTAATAATATGATATTTTGAAGAGAAGTACACAGGGATTTGAAAAAATATTGATTTGTAAAAAGTAGGCACGCTTTTGAAATTGAAGTACGATTTTCGAGCAAAATTTCTCGTCGAAAATAGGCTATGACTTTTTTTATTATTGAGATATCGAAAAAATCCTATGTACTTCTTTAGATAATCTAGTTTTATTAATGCAGACCAAATTTGAAGTCGATCGGATAAAAATTGCTCGAGTTCTGCTGCGTGCCGCACTCAAAAAAGTGGTTTTGAGAAAAACGCGTTCAAAGTTTTAGGTTTGTTAATTTATGCGATATATTGGAAAAAAAATTGTTTACCTTTAATCAGCGATGCCGGCACCATATAGCTGGCCTTCAAAAAGCAAATCATTGTCCCTAGCATCTTTTCTCGAACTTGTAGAGGCTCTTCTTGCCTCTTTTGCAGCGTCTGTGAGCGAGCGCTCCGCCAGCTCGATCCGCGCTGCGTCGGTTTCAACGCAAAAATTGAAACAATTTGGGCCGATAGTTATCCCCAACGTCTCCAAAACTTTCATGAGGCTTCTCAGGCCATCATTGAATAATAATACCGCGATATCAGCTGCAATATCGACGATTTTTTTGCTCCCGGACTGACACTTGGGGGCTATTGCCCAAACTGATTTGTTGTAGCTTTCGTTGTTGTTTTGCGTGAAGCCGCCCAAACAACGCTGCAGCAAATCGTCTCTGCTCAAATTTTCCAAGACTGGCGTAATTGCCTCCAATACTTCCTCAGGAAGAGGCGGCTTATGGCGATATTCAGAAATATTACCGCTTGCGACCGCTCGCTGCCACGAACACCACGACTCGGCTCCCTCTGGGCAATCGTCGATATTTTATGTTTGATAGTTGCCCAAATTGCCTTCCTCATTTTTTCAACATCATCGCTGTTCCTCCGAATAGCCAAGCCGTAATATCTGCTCAACTCGTCAATCAATTTTCCGGTGAGCTTTCCTCTGCCAGACAATCCTTTTTGTTTTTTCACGATTTCGCGGAGGCGCGTCCCCATATGTTTTTGGGCATGATCGATGCACTCTTTTTTTTTTATCTCGAAACCGTCGTATGGATCGCTATTCGATATACCTACCGACCCTGAGGCGGGCAGCTGCGTGGGACCCCGAGCGTCACGGAGCGCCGCACCGCTCCACAAAATATTCAATATCTCCGAAAATAATTATTTTTTCGACCTGGGTCCAACGGCATCTTAATCTTAAATGTATTTTAGATTTTTCTAGATGATTTTCAAAAAATCGATTTTTTGAAGCCGTCACAGTGGTGTTGTCCGTTAAAACCGGACCAAAAATGATTGGAAAACATTCAAGCAAATATGACTATAAAACAGTGAAATAGGCATAAAGCAAAAGTCACATTTTACTATTGGTTTATTTTACTCACGATTTTTTTTAAACACGTGAAATTTTTTTTTTTTGCCACACGAGCGACGCGGTCGGTCGCAGTTGGCCTTCACGCCTACCATGTGTCATCGCATCTTGTGTTTTATCGTGTAGATAGCCCCCACTGGTGAAATACGACGGCAATATTATTAATTGACCTATTTCGCTTCCATGTTCATTTTCCTCCAAAGCGTCTTGCAGCTGGATATAGTTTTCTACTCTTATTTTTCTTTGATTGTTGCAAATGTAGGATAATCATTCCGACTCTATTTTGGCGTACTGATGGACCAAATACTGGTTTGTTAACTTGCCAAATCTAAGTATCGTGTTGAAAAGTATCCGGCCTTGTCACAATGCATACATGACACTGTTTTACCTAATTGACCCCGTGTGTTTGGATCTACTTGAGGAATATTTATAGAATATGCATCTTTCCCTCTACATAAAATAAATAAAAGCCTCAAATGCTCTGTGAATTTCTGATATTCTTTGTAAGTTATTATCGCAACTGCGTATTACAATATCCCGCCTATCAAGGTGTTGGCCGGTTATGACAATCGGTATTTTACTCGTGTAGAACACGTAGAACATTGTAGAACATTCTTTAGTTGACCGTAGACGAGACGTATTTGTTCTTTCAGCGTGAATTATTAGTTCCTTAATTATTTGATTAAGACGGTCATCCCATGTGACAAGTCCAAAAATTGAAAAGAAAACGCACATATTGCAAAAAAAGCGTGCGTATTTTATGGATCAAACATAGCAGACTAATGGTGAGGCAACATTTTTCTTTGTGTACATCGTACTTGAACTTTTGAATGCGTTTTTCTCAAAGCTGTATTTTTCAAACTGGTGCCCATGCTATCTCAAAAACTATGAAACAGATTTCGCTCAAATTTGTATGGTATGGTCAGCACATCTATAGTTTTCACCCGGACTCGAATATTTATGATATCTGCCATAGTTTTGTCTAAGCTGGAAAAGCCGAAAAAAAATTACGAAACTTGGAACTTAACTTTTAAAGCCGTGCCAAAAATTCAATTTCCGACATTTTTACTTTACTCTAGTTCCGGCGATAGCCTGCGGTCAACAAATTAAAGTGCCGTTTGATTTTTTCAAAATTTTAGATGAGTAAAACCTCTGGAATCATGGCAGCCGTCGACCAATTTTTTTTACACATGAGTGTCTTTCAAACGGTGTGAAGCCGATTCAACTCGTTATTTTTGTTTAATAAAATTCCAAGGGACTGTAAAAGTGTTAATAAATGTGTGGTAAAAATTCAAAGATAGTGTGTTTGAATGGCTCGTCAAAAAGAATTCCCAAAAAAAGCGAGAAAAGATAGCTGTCATATGAGATGACCCCGTTACCGTGTCTGGTCCTGTCAGTAAAAAGCTGATTGTTTCGCTTAGCAGATGATTCTCTTTGTCTTTGAAATTAATATTCTATGACGATCCGAGGGGAAATATACCTCGCGTTCAACCATGGATTCGTTGTCTCGTCGAGAAATATGCCCACTCCGAAATAAACAAAGACGAACATCTGCTATCTCAAATGAATTTGAAATGTTTTGTGTAATATGTCTACTGCGATCTAAATAAAGACGGATGTCCTCGTTCCCCAGAGGATCCTCGGGCTCTCTGTCAAGCATTTCTTACGCGATCATTCGCACGCGCTCAACGTAACCTTTTGGCGTGTGATATACTACCACTTATGGTTGGTTTACGTCAGGGCGTTTGAGCGTTTTAACAAGAGTATTTAATGAAACAATGGAAATAAAATCTATTGACATAAGCGAATGAAATAAAAACTACCTATATTGAATATAGGTTTGATTATTTAACGACAATAATCAAATAAGATGAGTAGCTTATAATGAAAAATGTAAGATGTTGGTCACGCTAAGAAGCACGTTTTTAAGGTTATGCAAAGTATTTTTAAATAACGAAAATACGGAAAAACTAAACATTTTATTATAGTAATGAAACAAAATGACTATGTTACTATAAAATATTGCAAAACCGAATAACAACAAACAACCAAACCCAAAAACTATTGTACGTCGCAAAAAATACCTTTAGGGGTTGTATTAAAATATTAAAAGGAAAGTTTGTGAAAAGTTTCAGCTCCAGTTGTGAAATAGTTGAAAAGATGTTGATGAAATCTCGCTAAAAAGGACAGTGAGAAGCGAATTCACTATTTGTGAACACCGCGTTCCTAAAATAATAGGACCATAAAGTCAGTTATCGTGGAGTATGCATAAAAGTTACACATATGTTGTTGCAGACTTTTTTCTAGACTTTTTTAAGACCTACATTTTCCTCGGACATTGTTTTATTGTTATTCGTACAACAATTTTGTATACTATCTGTGACTAGTTTGACGCAATTGTTATATAGAGTTATATAGAAGAAGAAAAACATTATTTCGACTCAATTCTGCTAGCAACGTTGCGAAACAGTCTACTGACGGCACATGCTGAATCGTCAGGGGTCGTCTATCATGACTGAATTCGTCCAGCGGGCCAGCTGCCTCTGCGTTCACTACTTGTACCGGCTTGAAGGTCCCGAAGGGCAATACGTATATTGATGATGTTCGTCGCTCGAAGCGTAGTGACAGAATGTTGACCATACGGCTTTCTCTATTTCTTCGACCGAGTGACAATGCCTTCTAATGGCCAAACCGTAGTAAACCGTCACGTCGCCGATAACCTTGTCAGTTCTCTGCCTTTACCACCTATACCTTTACACTGCTCCTTCGCGCTACCCAATGCCATTTTTATTCTTTTTTCAACACGCGTGAAAAAGTAAGGTGTTGTTTAAAGTAACCGAAGTTACTTTAAACAACACGAGATGGCAAGACAAACAGCCACAGCACTGGGCAACGGAGCGCACTTTTTTTGTCCAAGCGCTAAATAACTCCGACACCAACGTGTAAGAGTAGATACTACGATGTAATCATCTCGAACGAGACTCTTCATATAATCACGATCAAACTTCACTTAGGTAAGTTCGTTTAATTGTTCAATTTTTTCCTTCAAACCAGTCGTCGATTTCTTTTTTTTTTCATCTGGTTCAACATCCAGATCGGCAGATACCATCGGTTCATTTTCTTAAGAATCTGGGTTCTTGCCCGTCGAGCATTCTTCGACATTTAGCATTGCCAATTTAACATTTTCTGTTTTTTACTTCCACAAGGACTTTTTTGTCACCGGCCAATTTGTTTTAAATATTTTTTTTCGTAAAATCAAGAGCTAATATTCCAATAAGCACACGCGAAAGAGCGCACTTGCCCTCGTTGTCACTTTGTTTTTCACTACAGTAGGTACCTTGATGACCGAGTAACGCTTGGTAAAAGGACGTTAAGGAGCTCACAATCTTATGTTTTGTCTTTCAATATTGAAAAGAGGCAAGGGTGAGTTTATATTGTGTTTGGTAAATTATTAGTAAAAATGAATTTGGTTTTCAAAACCCCTTACTGAGTTTTCTTAAAGTCGACATGCCGTTTTCTCGCTCACGAAAACAACCGTTCACCCCGTTTCGTAAGGATCCTCAGGACATGATAATATTAAAAAATATAACAATATTTAAAATAATACAAACATCGGAGTTCGGCTCCGACGGTACATCGAGTTAAGCAGTGCTGCGCATGGCCAATACTTATGGGATGAATCCTATATATTGTATTTATATATTTTTTTCATTTCCTGTTCTGTGGAGGCTTTTTCGCTTATTAAAGAGTTTGCTGGACTCAACGACTAGTCCTCCTTGTAGACGCAGTCGAGTGCTATCTAAATCGTATTGGCCATGGCATGAAAACTTATATCAATGCAAGCGGCCTCAGATACGCGCCTCGGTACTAAAGCTACGTCGTGTTTTCGTCGAGAATAACAATTATAATGAATAATTTTAATTAATACATTTTGCATCTCCTGTATTTGCAGTAAATTAACATGTGTTTTCACGTTACGTGTAAAAAAACAAGAGAGAATAAAACAAATCCAAAGTGGACTTTATAGAATATATTGTATGTATCTAGTATTTAAATGGGTAACTTTTTGGGTTTGGGTTTGTTTGTTCGGGTATTTTTGTTTGAACGAAACGGAGAGCGCGATAACATATATATGTATGTAACGGAGATGTGGCAGATATAGATAAAGGCGGCGCGCGTTAAAACAAAACGTTAAAAATCAATATCGCGAAAGCTTTTGCGAGTCACCAAAAATTCCTTTAGGGGTTGTCTTGAAATATTAAAAGGAAGGTTTTCTCAGTCTCAATTTTCATATGCAAATTTTTGAAAATAAGTATCGTATTATTTTACGAAAATGAAAAATAACATACGGTTATGGCCGAAAAAAAACTACTCCGACCGTCCTTTCTTATTGCAAATAGTGACGTGTTTATTATTTTCACTACAACTATATACGTTATTATATAGCAAGATCGATCGATGTGTATATATATGGTTTTTCCAAAAACACTTTTCAAGCGATGAAGTACTTTTATCTTTTCTGACGAACACAAACAACATCTCAACCAAACTTCACCATCGTGAAGGAGAACGAAGATATCAAGACCTCTCACTACGAAGCAGTTCAATAATCCGATATTTTGGTCGTTTTTCTTTCATCGTCTCCGTCGAGTACGCCATAAAACGTGCAGAGAATAAGTGAACGAGTCTGCGTTGATAATTCGTATAAAGAAACGTGTCTTTATTGGTAAAAGTATTAAGATTATTCGTAAGTGTACACGGATTTAAATCTGCTATCTCGTCAGCTTGACATTACTTTTATTCTTCGCTTCCAAATCAAACCCGCGTGGACGTTCGGTTCTTGCTCGTACGATGCTCCGTAAAGGAATTATTTTGTACATTAATCGCCGACGAAACGTTGCGTTTCCGAAAACGACGGTTTGTGATGATAAATATGCGTAAGGAATAGAAGCCATCGTTGGGTACTGACAACGACTCGAGGCTTGTTTCTCTTCAAAGAAAATATGTACATAAGTGAAGTCGCGAAATGAAAAGGTTCCGCGTGTCGAGAAGAAAAGATCAATAACACGGTTCGTTACTAAAATGCGAGTGTCGCAAAGACCGCAACGGATAATCGTTCGCTCCTCTTTGCGATTATCCTCCACGGTACCTGTTCACCCTGTGGTATAGCGAAACAACGTTTTGACCAGTGCGTCGTGACTTCTCTTCAAAACGAGCGAATATTTCCTAGAGGTTGCGTGATTTAATTTTGTCTCGACGACAAAGGGAGAGCTTCCTACGATATCTAATCAGTCTTCATAGCTTTGGGCGTTGGCTCGCTGTTTTGCGAATTTGAATCTTCCGAGAAGCCTAAGTGAGCTGAGAAATCCGTCATTCCCTGGGAATCGCTTACAGTAGAAAAACCTGTCGAATATAATTTCCAAATATTATTTAAATTTATTGTCCATTCAAGTCGTATTCTTCCTCAACACTATATTAATTAGCTGTAGATAATTAGATATAGCTAATTATCACTATATTAATTAGCTATTAGCTAATTAGCACTATATTAATTAGCTATAGATAATTAGCTATAATCTTTACACTGCTATATTATTATGAAATATTATGATGAATATTTAAGTTCTTCTTGCTTTGTTCAATGGAAAACCAGTGTCGATATTTGGTACAGTTTTTATTTTTTTTTAAAGCCTAATGTGAGCCTTTGCTTTTCCGAGCTCTTTATGAAAACCAAAAGTTTGCCCCTTTCTCATAAATGAAGTCGATTTTTTTTTTTCAAAAGTTTATGAAAACCGTTTTCTCTCAGGAAAGGCACATTTCTTTTTGAATTGTTCACTCTTCTTCCGATGACTAATATGAGTTGAAAGTTGGAATAATCATGAACTATCTGCTTAAACAGTGAAGGGAACCAAATTCGAACAAGAAGATTTCAGGACGCCGAGGTCGCAATTTTCTAGTTCCAATGCGAAGTTGATCTATACCAATTGTGAGTAAAGGTAAAACCAATCTCTTTTGGAAAAACATAATATCGACCAGCTGGATTTCATATCAGTTTCGCCAGAGGCATCATTGTTTACAAAATATGAATATTAATGCACGCAAATATAAATACCGAGTCCAACTGGTTGATTGAATTGTTTTCCGATCTCAAAAAAATGATGCACTCAAACTGGGTTCTACTTTCTATATGATTGGTACACTCACACGTATTAGAGTCTTCGGTGAGACCAAAGTTTGAATTCGAGGTGTCCATACCGCTCTTACGTGCTAATCCATTTTCCTTGTCCATCATTGACTTTCCTTTCTTTTTCTGTAAGAAATTTCCACGGGTGACCAAAAAGTTTTATCAATTATGTACACAGAGATACCAAATATATGTTAAAAAAAAACAAATTTTCTTCGCTTACTTGATCCAGAGTAGAAATTGGAACCCATTTGTAAATCTTCATAGTGGTTTCACCTATTGTTACCCATTTTTTTTCCCTTCAATGAAAACAGAAATCAATTTGCATTGAAGAAATAATACGATGCTTATTACGGGAATGAAGCTCAGATAAGATAAGGTAAATATTTGCAATTCGAATGCTGGAGCACTGATCTTTGTACAATGATTCTACAAGACTCTATTGCTAGAAAATATAAAAATGTTGCATATCTATTTTCCTGGAAAATATAATGATCCTGAAGCATTATCAACAATGAAAAACTATGCAAACAAAATTATAATTCCCTCAAAAAGCCGTATACTAAATTTTATTGGAAAGATTGTATATCAAAATGATCGGATTGGTAAAAGATGAAAAGAATGCAGAAGTATTGTCTATTTCGTTACCAATATTAACTGATAACTGATAACTGATGACTTATCATCAGGAATTAAGATAAATAATTGTAACTACAATATTATCTATCCCGAAGAAAATAGTAATAATAACGTAGAGAAATATTCCGATACACACCGATATAATTCCCAAACCCAGAGAAAGCCCAGAGGTTTATATTTCAGTCCAAGGTTATATGCAGCATAATAAAATATTAGTGATGGAAAAACAGTAGCGATGCAGCAGAAAAATTTCATTTCTTTTCATTTTTTTTTAAGGAATATAATGTGCATCTCAAAATTAGAGACACAAGTCAAGTACCTAAATTCCATAATGTTCAAAGTTTCCACTCTAGTGTTATTATTATTTCTAAGGTACTACTTTTATGTGTCTATATTAAATATTTCTTATGTAAATGAAATAAAACAAAAAAGTTAATGTCGATATAGGTATCCTCAACATGCCCAGGGAATATTGTGCACAGTTGGTTTACATTGTGTAGCAATAGGGTAAACCGACCAGTGAGTGGACGAGCACGAGTGAATGGACGAAAGCTGATTTATATCTAAATAAGTAAAGAATATGAATTGTCGATAAAGCTCGAATCGTTATAATTTAGCAAAAAAGATCACCGGTGTCGTCGCAATCGATTTCTTACAAGGAACATCATTTAAGTGTTCGCCGTCGATTTTGTTGAAACTCATATATGTGATAGAGCATTGAAAACTATTGGACACGTATTTTTTTTATCTACGGAAAAACGGTTTTAAAGGGGAAACCACCCCTAAAAGAAAGGCGTTCCAAGGGACTGATTTGCACTTTCCCCCATAAGCAGTCCACCGATCTGAATAAAAGAAACCAAAATTCTTCTAATGTAAAGCGACGAAAAATCCAATAAAGAGTAATTTAAAAAATTAAATTAAGGTATGACACACCTTGCTTTGAGGGGTTATTTCCACCCTTAAAAACGTTTTTTCGCAGATAAAAAATAGTACGTGTCTAATGGTTCTCAATGCTTTATCGCATACATGAGGTTCAACAAAATCGGCAGCGGACACTTAAGTGATGTTCCTTGTCAGTTTAATATTTTGACACCGCAGAGAATTTTTCTACATTGTGGTACCTGTACACTACAACTTGTATACGATCACCTGTAACTTAGCTATGATACAGCGCTGTACAGTATGCTCTAAAGATGATAAAAGTTTATTAAGTTTTGACAAAAATGTATTTTCTTTTCTGAAAATTTCACGTTAAGATGGAAAAAAGCTTTGCGCATTATCTACAAAATCTTAATAACAAATATAATACTCGTACGCATACGAACATAAAAATTTTTGTGTGCCACAGTGATCTTCAAATCTAGCATTTAAAAAAAATAAATAATAAATCATTATTCTTTGCCGCGTTCATCTGCACTACACATCCGTTTCCAGGTGCTCAAGTATATGCTTTCTTGGTACTTTCATCCATTCACCGACGACTTAGTCATTTCGCTACTTTTTTATCATTGCCTCCCACATTATTCGATGTCACTACTTCAAATATTGTTTTCTACTATTAGAATAATATATTGTCTTAGATACGACAAATTAAACCTTGACAAATTAATTTCCATATTTTCATTTTAGTCCGTCTGAATCCTACGGTGTTGTTATTCGTCCGTTCACTTGTCGGTTTATCCTATATGGTCAAGTATGTCTTCGAAAGGATATATTACACTTAATGTATAATCCTTTCAATTGCAGCAGTTTTGCAGAGATATCCCAACAACACAATTGGCAATGAAAACGTTTAGCCAGCTTTATCAGCAGTTTATCAGAAAAGCAGCCTTCAACCTCAGTATGCGAAATGAATGTTGATATTATTCAGATACAATTCTGTCATCATTTAAAGTCGAGCAGAAACGACGAATCGTATACGTTGATAATGTCGTAGATCTATCATCATAAAACAGAGAACAAGAAAATTACCAGTGTCGAACTTTGTCAACAACTTGCATGACCCGTTTTATATCATCTTTGGCACGACTACGAGTCTCCGCTCGCACAGAACGTGACATCATTATATTTCCCTTTCACCGTATTTTCCCGTGTTACTCCTTTCACACCGTTCTTCCGGCTATCCTCTAGATCGTCCAATTTCACTTCGTCAGAGCAGCATTTGCCACAACGCCGCGTATATTTATCGTTTCGATTTCTCGTCTTTCCCTTTGTATTCGAGGTTAGGAAAACTGACAGCGGGTAAAGAGTAAAGAGCTTCGAACCGCGTAACCACTGAGTCGCGCTGTTGGCGCGCATGATTCGCGCGACCCCGGAAACCGGAAGCTAACCGCGTGGCGACACCAAGCGGCGAGAGTCTTTGAACAAAACGCGCTCCGTCGCCATCTTGTTTCCTTCGCGAGTTGTGGCAATAACAAAAGAATATCGGGGAAGCCGGAAAATTTAATTGCATCTCGAAAAGCAGCGGATTATTCCGACAATTCACGCAGAGAGTGTTTATTTCAAAAAAAGAATTATTTTTTCGTGAAATTTTCCCATGAGTTCGCCGAGGAACGACGGAGCTGCGGACGACTCCGTCATTTGTTTGGATTCGAGCCTCGACATCACGATCGAGAATGATAACGACACTGACAAGTCTCTGTCGACAGGATCGGTTAATTTCGAAAAAACGCTACCACCCGGCGTCGCGCCGGATGGATTCATCATCATCGACGAGGTCGATGAATCGGAGAAGACAGATGTACCCAGGGATACGTCAGATGACAGCACAAAGGACGAAGACTCATCGAAGCCCATGTTCAAAATCGTTTTCAGAGACGAAACCGTATCAAGGTATCGGACGAAGAGAATTTTCTCGCTTCTCAAAATTGCGCATTTAGGACCTTTTCCCAATTTCAAGCCAAATCTCGCTTTTCTCTCAAAAACTATTTTTTCTTTCTCTCTTCGCAGACTTTACAAAAAGCGAGTGCAGGAGTTTTTCCGTAGGCTCGTAGCGACGGAAA
Source organism: Ophion costatus (assembly GCA_951751655.1). Lineage (NCBI taxonomy): Eukaryota > Metazoa > Arthropoda > Insecta > Hymenoptera > Ichneumonidae > Ophion > Ophion costatus. Next base: position 24,619,026 of record OX632364.1, on the reverse strand, counting down.
CCAGGATCGAGGATTCAACCTCTGATAATCTCGTTTTAGAGATACGAAGTAAAAGAACAAGCCGCAAACGCAGCCACGATCATTTAGAGTGCGAGATCGTCGATACTCCAAGCAAGGAGGAGGAACCGGACCTCAGCATGCTATTCACAATTGAAAAAAGGCCGATGCTACAGAATACCCTAGATGTGCCGACTTATGGAAAGGTTTGACAAAAGCTGGAAGGAAACTAGCAATATTAACTTTAGAACGGTTAACTTCTCATCACCGACGGTACACTAGGTATTTGCGACCCGGCCGACTTCAGGAAATGCTGGTTTCGGCTGCAATGGATATTTTATCAAGATTGGAATGCAGAATTTCTGTTGAAAGATTACGGATTCGAGAGAGTAGGGCCCGGGCTAGGTAGAGTCCATTAATGTTCAATTAACCAGAGTTTGACGAGTCGAATTAACACCTTCGAGTCTGTATTCACAAAATTGTAGTCGGAGCTTCGTATCTCAAATCGCAATGGAAAAGATACAAACTAGGAATTACGGAGTTGGAGCTCTCGCAGCTTTTAAGTAATAGAAGCGGAGCAAACAAAATCTGACTTATAGAGATTGTGCGTTTGGTTTTGGATTTCCGGGCTTTTGTGGGTCAATAAAAAATTGTGCATTAGTTATTATACATTGTACATGGAAAATCGAGCGATCCCCTGTAAAGCAAGGCTAGAGCATACAGCTCTACAAACACTATGTAACTTCCAACGATTACATTTCTCACTCGAAATTATCAAGGTGATCAATGTAAGAACGGTCAGATACGAATAATGTTGAAATTTGCATAGTTGGAATGCAACGAAAATTATTTTTTATACTCAAACGTTTTTGCGTATCTTATCGGACATTCAGGACCTCAATTTGCAAAAAAAAGGATTTCTATAATTATAAAAGTGAAGAAATGAAAAATGAGAAAAAACGAAATCGATGGATTCCAACGATGCAACCTTTAACGTTATCAGATAGAGATTAGGTTTATCATTGGTAGAATTCTAGATAGTAGAAATCCATCTTATAGATTTATCCACTAACATTGTTCTTGCATTGTAACTTAGCTCAATCGGTTTTGTACACCTGAAAATGGTGAAGCTCCCCAGTGTTTCAAATCCCTTCGGCGCTTTTTCTGTTAGGAGTCATCCAAGTCGTTACTTTACCCTCTTTGAGAAGAGTCCACAATGCTGAATCTCTGCTAGATCCTTTTTTAACACCTAAGGATAAAACGTACATATCTTATTCGTTCAAGTGTGTGGGGAAGAGGATAGGATAAGTATTTATCAAGTGAAACAGTGCAGACACATTGATATGAAAACAACAAAATTCATCACTACGCTCAAACAGAAGCTTTACGTAACTATTAAACATGTTAGTCGGGCAATATTGATATTCCCGAAAGGTCCGTTATTTACTTTCGCCGAATCGCAGGTTGATACTTAATTCGTCATTAGATTAGCATTAAGTCATAAGTCACTGCCAGTTGTACAGGCTGCATCTGAAGACGATGATTTAGATAAGTACAATTTGAATAATCAAGTTCTGACGAACATGAATTTGAGTTGTACAGATCAAATATGTTTCTAGTCTTCTATTTTTTGAATTCGCGTTACAGATAGTTTACTTTAAGATTTACAGAGGTTTTGGCACTGATCGGGACGGTATTGAGCAAACACGTCTCAAAGTAATATTCAACGTGATTTTGGCTTACTCACAAAAAATTTAATTTGTATAAAACACATAATTTCTCAAGTTTTTCAGGAAAATTTAATCCCGAAGTCGCGAAACACGAAAAGTGAGGAAGGGAATATCTAAAACTGCGTTTGCTCCATTTTGCGAAGAAAGTGTTCGTATCTGTTAGAAAAGTAGCAGTCATTTTCAGGAAATAACTTTTCCTGTTGTATTCATTTTTATCTCCACTCAGTAATTTCGTTCTTCATATTTGGAAAAACGAATGCAATTTGTGCTAAATTAATTGGCAGATTCGATTCGTATTTAGTACGGATGTTTTCATTTATCAAAAGATATACATGTTTTTTACTGCCCAAAATATTTGGCCTTGCTGAACAGACTCACTTAAAAAAAGTTTATTTGCAGATCGACATTTGCGCACACGAAATATTCACTCTGCAAACGAATGTTTCTTTGAGAAGCAAGATTCATAAAAGTTTTTTTTCTCTATAGCAGTATAGGCCGAAAAATATTATACAAAAAGAATAATCGAAGTAAATATTCTACGGGTTATAGAAAATGACAGAAACAACATTTCGATCCGAAAAATTCTGAAGTATAACGATCGTTGTTTCTTTGTTTATCTGCCAGAAATTCGAAGAAATTTTGGAATCGACAACTGAAAGTCCGAAAGCGGAGGGAAAAGAAGATAAAACGAATTGTCGACCGAAGATGACTTGCTTCAATTGCATGGGTAATCACTCGATCCGCGATTGTTCGGCACCTCGCAATTACACGCAAATTACGAAGAACAGGAACGAGTTCGCCGCGCGTGCGGTGCAAAAAGGTGGCCGATATCATGTTGAGAACGGGGGACAGAAATTTGAGCGTTTTGTACCGGGTCAAATAAGCCGGGACTTGAAAAGAGCTCTCGGTATCAAGGACAATCAGCTACCTCAACACATATACAGGTATCGCCAGTAGAGATAGAATAAAGCACGAGCAAAAATGTTTTAAAATTCTCGAACAACCGCCATCGTACGTTGTCGAATATAATTTGTTGAATTTAACATGTAAGTACCTTTTTTCCAGCCTTTGAAAAATGCGCATTTGATCCTCCATGGTCACATCTTCGAAAAATTGCATGATTGACACACCGGTATGGATATCGTGCGATCATCACTCGATTTTGATAAAACTACGGAATTTTTTATCCGTACGCAATTTTCGACACCTATTTTTCTGTTTTCGTAGGAACTGAATGTTTAGTAACGGGAGATTTCTCTTTTGTAACAATTAAATATGATGAATTTAATTTGGTTAATTTTGAAAAGAAACGAATCCGATTAATCCTTATAATAATTAAATTCGAACAATTTTTTTTTAATCAAATTTTTATAAAAATCAAATTACAATCAAAATTCTAATTTTTATAAAATGACGATAGGTGCCACATGTTATTTCACCGTGTGCAAAGTTACATTCCAATCTGACGAAAATCTGCACAGGTAGTCATTGTAAAAAATACTCTTTTTCAATAACAATACGCAATGTGTTGCTATGTTTGGTTTCATCATCATAAATGTACCCGAAGAATACAATATCTTTGCCATTTGAACTCTATCTCTATCTCGTTTTACAATTTATAGGAGAAACAACAGAAAATCGTTTCCAAGAGTGCGGTCCATGCCTTGAAATCACGTTCTGCAAAAACAAAAATATACCTGTCGAATATTTCACCCGCTTTACGATCCTGCGGAGTTACTTCAAAATATTGAAAGGGGATTGGACAGGTTCCATAGTTTAAGGGGGAATAAACTTTTGTGAGGGCAAAATCAAGGATCTTCACAATTTATTTAAGAAAAACAAAACAATATTTTTAAATTCGTTTTTTTATACATGTTAGTACTAGTCTTAAAGTGGAAGAAATTTTTGTTTTAATTATGAAACAGAACGGCGGCGCAGTGGTCGATGAAAGAAAACTTTTTCTCACAGTCCTCTACGGGCGTATTCGCACAGGTCATAATTTTCAAGCTAGAACAAAAAACGAAAAATATTTCGACGGTAGATATAAAAACTAGTCCAGTACGTAGGGGTTTTTCAAAATATTGATTTGAAAAAATGGCGTTAATATGAAAAAAATATCGTTAAAAAATCGAACGAAATTTTTAAATTTCAACTTATCGACAAAATCCTACGTACTGGACTAGAAAATATTGTGAAGAAGCTGCAGTTAAAATTTCAAGTCAATCGATTGAAAATTCTTTTATAGTTAATTTATAATTTATTTATAAATTATATTTAATAATTAATTTATAATTAATTTGTAATTCTTTTATAGTTAATTTAATTAAATAATTTGGAGAAAAACGCGTTTAAAGCCATTTCGTTTCAAAATAATTTTGCAAAAAAAAATTCTTTTACTCTAAGACTTGTACTAGCATGTATACAAAACCGAATTCCAAAATAAAGTTTTGTTTTTCTTAAATAAATTGTCAAAAATGACCCTGGATTTTGCCATCACAAAGGTATATTCCCCCTTAACACAGTTTCAAAAATTATGGAACACTCGGAACCTTGTAGAATATGAAAACAGCGAATGAATTTAAGCCACTCGAATGATAAGGCGTTAAATAAAATCGCGGAGGACGTAAGATAGAAAAACGATAAGACCTTTTTTGTTTGAAAAAACAAAAATTGCATTTTTTGTTTACTTTTTTGTACTTGACTTGTGAAAAAATGATTTATTATTGTTGCCATACTTATCTTTTTTTTTAACTATAATAATGATTAGGATTCCTCGTACGAAAATTCAAGCAGTTAAAAAAAACATTGCATATGCAAACCCGAAGTTAGAGGCCGTGTGGCTTGACTTCCGGTGGCCATGGAGGGTTAAAAAGCCACGAATAGCAGTTACAATCCATGCTATTCCGTTTGACAAATGACGGAAGATTTTCCCTCGTCATTTTGCTCACTTCGCGGACATAAGTTTCATGGGATCAGGATCCTTTTTATATTTTCCGTTTCTTGTAATCGTTCCGCCTAGAATGAGAATACTTGGCTACCCTCCAGGGTGGTTGAAGGAAGCAAAGGTTCAGCACTCTGGCATGAATCTCTACAATTCCGAAGGTGCTCTTGAAATTAATTCGACGGATGAACCTGGAGAGATAGTCGAGATCGGCGATCGGTACCAATACGACGTAAAGAAGATTCAGGATTTCCCGGGCTTCAATATGCAACCGCCATCTGGAACGAGAGAGGTAGCTTCCCAAAAAACGTCTCGTACGAGTAGAAAACGAGGATCCATATTCAACGTCGCGATTTATTTTTTGTCTGCGTAACAACGTTACAACGATAGGATGATAAAAAGTATTGGAACTCGCACCGATACGTCGCAAACAGCAAGGAATCTTTACTCGAGTTGATCAGCGAGAAAAAAATTGATGGGTACAAGAAGAAAAAGTTGAAGCGCGTCGAAGATCCGAGTACCATTAATGCCGAACAACCTACCGTCGACATGGACGTCGTGGAATGCGCGGATGATGAGCCAGGTATTCACTTGTTTACAGTGAAAGTTAAGGGATACCACCATTCTAGCGGCAGAAAATAAGGCCTAATGTTGACAATTTATTTTTGGAGTATGAAAAAAGGAACAGGATTTCTTTTGAGAGGGCTTATTTGACATATATTGAAGCATAAAAAAAATGTTTATTATAATTTTCGTATCGAAGAACGTATTTTTTACAAACAGCTTCACGGGAGCTGCGGAAGTTTTGCCGCAGCGGCTCGGAGCGCTGTTGATAAAAATCGATAATTGAACCTTTACAAAAAATTTCGCTACAGATCCAATTGCATATTGTTTTGACCCCCAAAGTATTTTTTAAGCCAAAAAGAAAACGATTTTTCCAATATCCTAGAGAGGTGTTGTCCCTTAATCACTTTGAGTATTACGCAATGCGATAGAAATCTGGAAAAATCAAGCATGTGCAAGATGTGCGGTGCACTCGTTCGAAGTGATAATATTCAAAAGTCTTCAATTTGTGGAAAAGCGGAGAAGTATTTTCAAAAGAATTACGAAATAATCGTCTATAAAAAATTAATTCTACATACGAAATTCATAGTTCCAAATGCGTGTCAATTTTCTTCGAACGGCTTGAATATTTCGAAAGACTATTTATGAAATCGTTTATTCAAAAGCTCGAAAACTTCTGAAGAATAATGCAGAACCATTATGCGAAAGCGTATTTGGAATCAATATGATGTTGAAGTTGGCATCGTTGGAATGGAACGAAAATAATACATTTTAATTGGAAAACATATTTTTTGGCCAATATGGTCTGCGAAAATCACTTGAACATTTTTACGTATTTTCATTGGAAATTCACGACCTTAATAGGCAACATAAAGATAAAAATAGAAAAATGAATCTAAAAATCGTTGCATTCCAGCGATGGAAAGTTCAACGTCATGAATCAATTGCCATGGACGTTTTGAAATGACTTTCTCTTTGTTTTATTTCGATCGCGTTTTCCTTATGGGCAAATCATTTTTTCAGCGATGGCTTTCTCGTTGAGGAAGTCGTGCAAGCAGAGTTATCTTTCCGTATTACTTTACTTACATCGAATAAATCGCCCGAAAAATAAGTACTGCGTTTACTACATTGTCGGAAGATTCAAAAGCTGTCGGTACATTCGATACCAACCAGCAATGGCTCTATTCGTGTAGAAAATTACTGAATTTCTCGACTTCTAAACATTTTTTGTTTCGTTAAATTTGAGCCCTGCCGCCAATTCTCGCCAATTTAAATCACGCGTTTATCAGTGGTACTCTTCAGGTGTACATAATTGAGACCCGATACCTCGAAATTCGAGAAAAGTTAGAGCTTTCACTAAATTTTTCGGAAAAATTCAACGTAATTATGGAAAGTTGCATTCTCATGGTTCAGAATTGGTCCAAGAGCGCATAAAAAATATGCACACCCGCACGTACAGCTGGACAGTTGCTAATAACGTAATTTTAAATGCATATTGCAACCTGGAATAAATTATCCAAAGTCGCTTTAGGAGGAAGCAAAAAACATTTCGAAAAGTGAATATTCTTTGAAAATTCACACGCTTACGGAAAACCATAATATATTTTGTCAAATGACAAAAAAGAGATTTTTTGTATGATTTGTTAGACAGACGGTATTCTAACCGATTTGGTAATACATCTTTGACATTGCCATCGAAAATCGATGTCCTTAGAACTTTTAATATGGTCGATTTTATCCAATCTGTCTGACTTTGGAGTACACAATACTGTCTCACCGACTTTTATTCCTGGCTCAGAATGTACGAGCTAATTGTCTGTAATGCATTACCTCAATATTGCAGATGTGATCGTGGAGAACGTGTCGGCCAACGGTTTTTTCATTCCTCCTCTGCCGAAAAGTCCCGCGAAGCCTCCATTGCCGTCTGATTTGGGAGATGCCACAATCCATTCGCCGGTACCCGAGAATCTGGACGTAAGTATCCTCCCAGCAACGATGGACATTTCTATCGGCTGTTGCCAAAAGCGATCAAGGTTCTTTTACTTTTCCCTGGGATCCGACGAAACAATTCACCGTGCAAAAAATATGTTGAAAGTCCTCCGTGATTCACCGCGGCAATCCATAGTTGACAAATACTTTCCTCAATTACAATGAAAGAAAAGTTAACTCAGTTTCCATTTACAATCGTCAACATTATTATATGATTTATTTCAGTGTCCCAAATAGGATTTATTATTAATTAATAATTGATGAAAAAATCATTATTAATACGATTATTTCAAAGGAGATTAATATAAGTTGCAAATACTTATTCGCTTGTTGAGAGGGTCAACATGCGTTAACTAATCATTTGTAAATTGAACAGCTGTGACGACCCAATTTTCATTTCTTGAAACGCGTCCTAATGTTGAGAGGTTCTATACAGTTATTGTATAAAAGGTTTCATATATATTTTCCCATATTCGATAACGCATGCCACGAAATTTAAGAAGTAGGTCTTGTGGCTTATAAACTTTTGAAAAAAAGGTTCGTTTTTTTTCGTTGGCTTAAATGATTTATAAACATTCCAAGAACGAAATGGTTGGAAGAAAAATGGTTTTGAAACTTTTAACGCGTTTTTCTTGAAACCATGGATTAAAAATTGCGTGAACTTGTAACTCCTACAATTTTCAACCGATTGGCGTCACATTTCAATTGTAGCTCCTTACAAGGAATATCACTTAAGTGTCCGCCGTGGATTTTGTTGAAACTCGTATTTCTTTGAGGGGAGACCACCCCTCAAAGAATGACGTGTGGAGGAGTGGTTTTGGAGTTTCAGCCACAAGCAGTCCAACGATTTGAATGAAACACAAACCAAAATTCTTCTAATGTAAAGCAAGGAAAAATCCACAATAGAATAATCGCAAAAAAAAATATAATTAAGGGATGGCGAGCCTTTCTTTGAGGGGTCGCAGATGAAAAAAAATACGTGTCAAATAGTTTTTAATGCTTTATCACATATAAAAGTTTCAACAAAATCGCGGACACTTAAGTGGGTGGGGGTAAAAATGTCGAATGACCAAATATAGAACGACGAAGATTTCGAAACGGCAGAATTATGAACTCTCAAAATAACGAAGGTTAAATTATTCGAAATTTTATCTTTCGACTGATAAAAAAATCGAATGACTATAAATCGAACCACTATTTATTGGAGAGCTAATTTATTCGAAAACGAATATTCAGATTGTCTGCAATTCGGAACATAAAAATACAGAATCGAAAAATGTAGAACACCCATATCTCCGAAACAGCAAATAGCGAGTGCCTAATATGGGTAATACCGTCTATGGCGAAAAGGAATTAATCGAAACGCAAAACGTCGATGATCCGAAATATCGAACGCCGAAAGGTCGAACGGCCAAAATGGCGAACGTGGTTGGGCCCGTCACGTGGGATGATTGCCTTACGATATTTTAGCCGACTGACCGACAGCGCCATCTCGCAGCATCACTCTGAGGCGCAAGTAACGTATTGCTCGATTCTCCATCCAGGTCGTTCTACATTTTGACCCTCTGCGATTTCAACCACTCGACTTTTTGGCCGTTCGCTTTAATGATTTTCTGCATTGTGAACCATCGCCATTTCTTTAATTCGGAGAATTGTCTCGAATTATTTGGTGTTATGCATACAGGCCCATCGATATTATGTTTTTCGATATTTTATTAAATCTGTTTTTTGTTTTTCGCTATATATCAACTTCCGAGATGTTTATATTCGTAATTGTTATTTTCGACTTCACAGACTCTAGTAAGATCAATCTATCTATATTCGAACATTTGTCATTTTCGAATTCGACATTTTGGCCCATCTGCATATCGATCGTGCGACATTTTTCCCCCCACCCACTCAAGTGATGTTCCTTGTTAGAAACATTTTACAGTACACACGATTTTCACGATTGATTAACAATTAGGATTTTTATCCACAAATTAAGGCCGTTTATTAGATGAAAATGCGGCTTTTTTCAAAATATTGCCAAATTTGCAAAAATCAATCATTTGCCGTAAACTTTGGTTCGCAATAAAATTCAAACATTTTTTTCAGTTAGTACATGTATAGTTTCTATTTCACATCAATTGAATGACGAAAATACAAATTTAAGAGAATGGTACGCATTTACAAAAAAAAATCAATATTTCACGCAAAATTTCTATCAGATTTTGATGAAAAAAATAGTTTTCTTTCTAATTTTACAAAAACAATTCTCGTCAAGTAGAAGATAGCAATATCATCAATATTTCTATCAAGTTTCAACTCAATCGGCTCAACAGTTTTTGAGCAATGGCCCACGCTAACTTCGAAAATGCAGTTTTGAGAAAAACGCGTTTGGAGTTTACGCCCCGCCGAATCCGAGTGGCGAAGCACAGCATTGACGGGCTGTAACGTTTGAATTGTTTCGAATTTCGCTTCCAAACTTTGAAAAATATTCTACATCTATATTTCAATCGTTTAAAGGATAAAAAAAACCGATTTTGTTATCCTTGTAAATGTCTATCCCGCCTTAATATGACGTGAATTTGAATATTCATTTGAAATCAGCTGGAAAATCCGAGATCACCCGACCACGCGGATTCCCCGCCTTTGGAAGACTTGGAACAACGTAAGAAGCAACTACTAGCAGAGCTTGACGACTCGAGTGAACCGTCGCCTCCGTCGACGCCCATCACGAGCAGATCGTCTAGCCTAACATCTCACGGTTCGTGCCTGGACCAACAAAAAACACCGGCACCGAGTAACGGTGAAGTTTCGGAGACCGGAAATGCGACGTGTAGCCTGACGACGCCATCTCGAGGAATGATCAAATCGGTCGATTTCGGTACTCCGATACTCGAGAGCACCTCACCGTACAGCAAACTTCCGTCAGTCGAAAATTTTGCCAAAGACGTTTGTGACATTATGCACTTTGAAAATTTACCGGACTCAACTGGTAAGTACGAACAAATGTCCGGAATATTGCAAAAAGTTCGTACGACACTTGCCACGAGTCAGCAAGAATGACCGGGACAAAATTAATGGGACAAAAAAAACATAGTAAATGGACGAATTTTTCTTACTAATGCTCGTTTTTTTTCATCGCACGTACGATACGTGGCAAGGCAAATCCGTTGTTTAGTCAAACTCGACGACGCGAGCGTTTTACGAAATATAATTCGTGCAACATAGCTGACATTACTTTATATTTTTCTCTTTTTCTAATATACATCGGTGAGTCGATGGTATTTGTCACTTTTGACGACGTTTTTTTCCCTCACTTACACGTTTTACTACGTTTTTTGCGTTATGGCACATGCGTAATGTGCAATAAAAGGTCCGACGAATAAATCAGTTGCGCTTCACTCGGCAATAAGTACGGTGGGTCAGAAACTTGGGGTTGCCGGTCTGAATCGTTCGTCGCCGTTGTGAATCGTACTTCAAAACTCGCACGACGATCAGTAATCGAATTCGATCTACCGTCTCTCAGCTGGAGGCCATTAGATCATCTTTTTTCGCTAGAAAATGTCGAGTTTCGATCGATTCCATTAGAGACCGTTTAATCGTAGGTTTGGAACGAAAAATGTATATTTACGAGTGAAAGGAATTCACGATTGAAAAGAAATGCACTTGTTTATAAGCACGGACGCTGCATAATGTGGATTCAACCGGAAACTTGGCTAAATGTCGTTGAATCATAGCGATATTAATGCATCGCACTCTCATCAATTCATGCATTATATATTGATTAAGTATAAAATACAGAACCTTGAACAAGAAAGGATGAATTTAACAATTATATATACGTAGGAACATTCGAGAATTGGTACAAATTTGTAATATCGTTAAAACCTGAATCAACGTGCAAATTCCGGCGCACAGTCATCTTTATTCGGAGACTATTTACGAAGTTAGGTGCGTTTTACGTATGTATGTGGTCACATACATGCTTGTATATATGTGTAACTGGATCAATGGATATTTTTCAAATAAATGGAGAGTATGAATAAAATTATTTCGCAATTGGTCAAATCGATGGATGTGATGTTACTCAAGGCGTTAGGCTACTGTGAAAATGTCAAAACTCTCGTTCGTCCCTTGAGGCAACTCAAATTGAAGAGGATGGTCCAACGTAAGGTGCAGGAATCGTAGATTGCAGGTAAACTTATTATTGCCGCCGAACCTTGATATAACGAATCTCTGAGATCAAAGTTGATACAGGTGGTTGATACATCGAGATCATGTTCCTTAAAATGTTCTTTAACAACATATATTGGTAGTATAAATATAGGGATATTTTTTAAAGAAAGAAAGGTTTAAATTAGAGAATTTTTTTACAAGCACATAGCAATTATAGCATAATGTATATTATTATATTTTAGTATCAAGGTCTTGGGTGTCTATCGGAAGGGAATGGACAAATCTTCGTTATATCGAGGTTCCACCGTACAACGATAGAACTGCTAGTGACACTTTAAAGGATCATCATAGTGTAAGATTTACAAAAAAATCGATTTTTTTCATTATCCTATAGTATAGACGATTATAAACTTGCTGTTCAATTTTTGGGTCGAAATTCGAATTATTCCGGTTGCTGCAGCCTTTTTCAGAAAAAAGGGATTCGACCAGCTGCGTGAGACCTCGCTCGGGTGGACGCGTTTTTCTCGAAATGTCGTTTTTCAAAACGGTGTGCACTCTCAAAGGAAGAGTTTTCAAGCTATCCGCTTCAAATTTTGATACAACATTCTTCACGCCATTCTTCATCTTGCAATGGAAGCTTTTTTTAATCCTCATATTTTTCCAACGAAAAACTGTCGAGAAAATCGACTGAATTCCATTTTTTTTTCAAACCGCCAGCATTTTGTCACATTAAATTTTTTTTAACCTCCATAGCAAGATGGCGGCTTTCGTACTGATTAATAATCTTTTTACAAATTTTGTTTCAGGTAATATTCACGGCCACAACCGTGTACACCGTGAGGGTTTTTTTTTCAGACATTTTTAACCGTAGAAAAATGTATGAAAATAAAAATAAACGTTTGAAAATGTATTTTCTGTTCTTCACGAGTGCTTTGATTTGACAGAAAACCAAACGGCGTAGCGTATTTTAACTATCGAAAAAAAATCGCAAAAAGCAGCTATTTTTCGACTCGTCACACTGTGATCGTCCCTTAATATCCTGCTGCAAGCACTATTTTCGGCCAGGGTGTCTCACATGATTATAACATTGTTGCTTTGTGATGCGTATGCCTAAATTTGTTTCTTTTAATGTTCACAAAATGTTACAGGAATGTACAGTTGTAGGATATTATTTTCATCTTCCCTCCTATAAATGGACGAGGCTCTTACAATTATTTCGGTACATCACTTTCTGATTGTACAGTGTAAATTTAACAAGTTTTTCTCGTTACAAATACTCGTGTCAGTTCGCAAATTGCACGTTTCCAATCGGTCTTCCGGTCCTCCTGATATTTCGAGATATGCTTGGGAACGGCGATTTTTTTTCTTTACATTTCGATACTTTAACAAATACATCGTGTTTGAGGCTAAAAATATGCGATACAATGAATACCGCACTGTAGGGAAAGAAGACCCAAATATGTATCAACGCCGGATGGTAAAATCAAACACTGCGTATCAGTGGGCACTAAACAGGCCCGAACAAAAAACTCCGATTCGGACTCTCACCCCTTGAAATATTACTCGCTAATGAAACAAAGAAGCTCGTGAAAGGAACAGCGTATAGGTTAATTCTAAAAGGTGAGTCGTGATGTTTGTTTATTCTTCATTTGATTTACACGTGATAAATTAACGTTCTCTCTTCCAATGCAAACCATTTTCGATAGATACAACCAACGGGTTGTCTGGACCAATCAGTGTGATTATTGTGTACAGTAAACGGATTTATAACCCCAGATTAAAGCCTTTGTAATCAGGCATTCTTTCTTTTCAATCTTGATCAACAAGTTTCGAAGATTGAAAAGAAAGGATGCATGATTACAAAGGCTTCAATTGGGGGTTATGAATCCGTCTACTATATATAATAATCCAAAATCGGTAACGTGTAAATCAAATGGAGAATGAAAAACCTCATAAGTCACCTGTTAGAATCAACCTACAGGCTTCTCCTTTCACGAGCCTTTTTGTTTCATTAACGAGTCATATTTCAAGGGTTAAGAGCCCGAATCGGAGAGTTTTTTTGGGCCCGCCTAGTGGACACTTTCAGTTTAGAGCACATTATGTTTTGGGCACAGCCTACATGTATCAAACAGCCAAGATGTTGATTTAAAACAAAAATAATGAACCCTATAATTTTTCCACGTGGGTTAACCGTGGTTAAAAAAAACAAGCAGTTACCATGCAATCCAAGCATGTATCTTTTTTGTATAACATTATTCTTTCGTGTATGATTAAAATTATATATTTATAATTTCCCATAAAAAATTGCGCTAATTCGATAGTATCCAATTTTGCACATATGCGTATGTCGCAAACGCCTAATATCTACCATATCACCAGTTTATCGCCAGTGTATTATACACAGGGTGTATCTAAACTACTAGTTTTCCGTTCGTGAGACATACGGTGGCTCTTTTCGAGCAAAACGCTTTTTTTTTATTTCGTGCGACAAAAATTGGTCAAGATATTCACGAGTAAAGTCCGACGCTGAGTAAACTGGCCCAGTGGCTACGAAACACGCAGCGGAAGGATTTTTTTTATCTCTTTTTTTCAATGATTAACATTTAATGAGAACTAAAATGCCAACCAAGAATTGAAAAAACCAACCCCCAGAATGGATTGAAGAAAAAAACTTACATTCATTGAATAGATAAAATTTCCTGAACAGTATAATCCGTTTGCAAATAAATTATTCGTGTTTATTATGCAACAAGAAAAAAAAAGAAAAACTTGCCCGAACGTGCATCCGAACCCGCGCCCGCTCTCGCTTGGACGCCGAAACTACTGTGCGATTATTTACTCAGCGTCTGTGTTTACACGTGAACATCTCGGACAATTTTTGTCGCACATTTGAAAAAAAAGCCCTTTGCTCAGAAAGAGCAAATGGTATGTGCTCACGAACGATAAAGTAGTAGTTAAGATACATCCTGTATATATATATATATTCATCTCTGATTTCAATACTATTTTTGGAGCAGAAATGCCGACATTTTGTCTATTATCGCTTTATCTTTCCCCAGCCTCCCTCCCTCTCTCTCTCTCTCGCTCTCGTGAATTTCTTTCACTGCTATTCCGTACATTTTGTCTCCAAGTTCGTCAAAGCTCGTAGAGATCTTCAATTTCATCAAAGCATCAATTCGAGGGCAATTCGTAGTTCTCAGTTGGCTGCCGGAGGCGGGGCCGGTGGGTCGTCATCCGAACCCTGCAATCAAAGAAAAGATGAATATCGTACGCACATTTTCTAAATATACGAAGTGAAATATGCACATTCGGAAACGGAGTTCGATTATATCAAAACTCCAACTTTAATTCAACAATGATCATTAATCGTAATCGTCGTTACAGTTGTACATAATTAAATTCCGTTTTTTCCTGATTAATAACTTGACATTCTTTCGTGACGAAAAATATCGCAATCGAAAATATGAAATAGTTTTCATGATTGTAGGAACTGTGAAGTAAGAAAAAAATGTTCGCGAGGAAAAGGAGCATCTCTGTTTAATGAATGAAAGGGTTCGACGTGATGGATTGATGGAGAAATTATGAAAAAACCCTTTTGCATTTTAGGTGGACAAGCAAACATTTGGGGAGAAAAAATTCTTCGATGAGTTACGATATGAGTAGCGATTACCACACTGTCAATTGTCAATGTTTTTTCACTGAATAGAACGTGTATTTATTTTCGTGGAGGCAAAGTTTTTTGGGAGACTGTGAATGCGTAATAGATAGATTTATTTAGCCATTCTTGCCTCGGGCTTAAAAATATTCCATAAAATTACAGCGCTTACTTTTCTCTTATCCTACGCTCAAGTCTAGATATAACCTTCTCTTTGGCTTCCATTACTCTCCTTTTCTCTATAACTACATTTCCATTACAATTTCTGCTTCTTTGCTTCTATAAAGAGTTCATCCACGTCCGACCTCACATCTCTACTTATCATTTTTTTAAACGCCTCACATTGCCTTATGAGCTCCAAATTCTCTTTTCCTTTTCCGCACAGTCTGCACGACTCTTCTTTGAACCCTTTATTTACCGCCCTCCCCACGTTGCCGCACCTCTTTGTGGCCCACCGGTCTTTGTCTTCTCCTTTGATGTTTTCCCGATCCCAATATTTTTGCATCCTTACTAGCTTACACGATATTTATACTCTATACAGTATTTCGAGGTTTCTATTCCGCACCTGTCTCCCTGCACCCTTCGATCATTTAATATTTCTGTGAATGCGTAGTATTCGAGTATTCGCAGTACTCACTGGAGCGTTGTCGCAAGGCTTGGCAGCATCTGTACTCCTCTGGCGAAGAGAACTTGGCCGGAAGACGTAGAGAAAAGCTATCATGCCGCACATGAGAGTCATCAAAAACATATCCGTGTTCGATTGCTCATTTTGTGGTCCCGGAACTGAAATAATAGACGATATTGCGAATTTCGAATGAGGCATTCATGACAGCATTCAACATTAAGCATAAAACCAGGAAGAATGAAAAGAAAGAAAAATGAAAAGACTAGTTATCATCGAATCTGCTTATGTTTACTTTTAACGGGTTACACCTAGTTGGAACTTTTCAAAAAAATCGATATTTCGTTTTGGACGGATTTTTCTGATATAACCTTTCAAAAATATTCTCTGAAAATGTCAACAGTTATGAGCGTTACAGGTAGGTCCGGCGAATCTACGTATATACCTTACGTACAACTTTAAACGCGTTTTTCTCGGAATTACTTTTTCAGAATCGGTGAGCAAAATATCTAAAAAAAAACAACCAAACCGATCTCCTTCAAATTTTACAGACATTTTTTGTATATCAAAAGGCAGTACTTAATCGAAGGATTTCTTTTCAATGCATACTTTTTTTTATATCGAGGAAAATAGTGTTTTTTTTCACCGAAATTTCGACGATCACTTTCGAGCGGCGACCATTTTTTCAAAAACCATTATTTTATTCAATTCTTTGGTTAAAGTTTTTTTATCTCAGATGATTTGTTCCCGAGCTGGAGAGGTCAGCGCGAAGGTTCTTTTTGCATAGCGGTCTGTGCAATTTACGATATCTCCGTCGTTTATAAATATTTGTCAATAAAAAAAATTGTCAAAGGTACTTGAAATGATACCCTTTGCTATGAAATAAACGTTAAAAAGCTGCACCCATTTCGAAAAAAACAAATTCACGGAATCACCTCTTTTTCCGGCCGCGAACTAGGTGTGAGCCGTTAAGTATCACAATTGTATCATTCACAAGTATCACCAACAGAAGATGATTAACGTTAACAAAATTGTCGTAGGGCGCGTTTATTGGCCCAGAACCGAAAATCCGTTCCTTGTAATTATCAATATTTATAACTATGATAATTCTATCACATTTAAGGGACTACATCTATCTAGAGGCCCGAAAAAATGGCAAAATACCGGATTCTTTTTCGGGGAAACGGTTGGTGAAAATGAACCGCATTTTTTTTAACACAAAGGTACGTCTTTTAAAAAATCACCAAACAATACAGACAAAAACATGGCCGTCGGCAGATGATAGTGTTTTCAAAGTCGGTGGGCATGATAACCACTTGATGGATTGTTTCCAAACTCACAGGAGATACGATGAGAAACATTAAAGGAAGTTCATCTGATGATCGAATTAACGAAGAGATATTGATAAAAAAAATTCGAGTTCGCTTCTGAGTATCTAAAAAGTCACCCGTTCAAATTTCAAACTCTCCGGATACCTTGTTTGTGAGCAATTAATAAATACATTTTTTCTAAATTAACATGGTCTCTTATGGATTGTCGTGTTTTTCCCGTCTATAAACGTGAAATTTGCAAGCATTGACAAACAGTTTCGAAAGAAACTTTTATAATGGATAAAAAAATATCTAAAGAACGTTTCGACAGCTTTATAAAATCCATTAGATACTCGTGAACTTCAGAATAAATCAATTTGTCTCGAAAAATGCTGATTTTTTGGAGGTTAACCTCCATATTACTCCAGTCGCATATTATGATGGCAACGTCGCAACCGCGCGCTTTTTGAAATCAAAACCAATACTTTCCGAACGACGCAATGTGCACTACACTTCTACAGCAAATTATACAGAAGTGACTGGAAATGTAATGACTAAATCGGCTTAAAGAATAAAATCAAATAAATTAATCGCAAATAAAATCATTGTAGTTATAAAAAAAAGGATACGAAATAATGACACATAAAAAATTGATTTCGAGATTGATTGAGAAAAAATTTGATTTTCGAAAATTGATTCTGTTTGCCTTTCCAAAAAAACGCTTTCTTTTTTGAATTGTCTTCCATGGTCGAAAACGAGATCGACGATGAACCATGGACGCGAGTGAAAAATTTCTAGCACATGGCAGCTGTACAGGATACGCAGTCACGCTTGGTTGCAGCGTTGCCAAACTTATTGAACGGACTACGCTAGTCGTAATCATTTTTCTTTTGGCTAACTCGGTACCAGATGAACTTTCTCAAAGGTCGTTGACGATTTCACTTTCATCAAAGCGATCTTCATATTTTTTATAGTCACGTAAAAATGACGTTTTTCATAGATTTTGTATGCTTGAGTTTCAATTCATCGCCACTGTGTTAAAAGAATGTTTTTAAAAATCGACGATCGTCAACGACTCGTATTTTTGTTGACTTGAATAACTCGTTTTGTTTTTAGATTGCGAATGGACCGTTTAAGTTAATGCCCGCCGCCAAACGTCGCGAATCAAATTTCCTCATCTGCCGGCGGTCATGTTTTTGTTTCTTTTTCTGTATTTTTTGGTGTTTTTTTTCTCTTAATGGCTCAACGTACCTTTGCGTTAAAAAAATGGATTTCTTTTTCACCAACCGTCTGCCGGAAAAACATCAGAATTTCGCAATTTTTTTCGAGCCTCCAGGTAAATGTAGCCCCTTAACAATGCTCAAAGTCGTTACAAACAGCATTTCATTTTTATTAAAAAATAATTGTACACGTGCAAAGACTCGAGTTTTGATTAGGTTCGATTTTTTCAACAATAGTTATATCGTTGCATAGTTATATAATTTCCTTGCGATGATACAAGTATTGTTGAAGAAATCGATCCTATACTGTTTTCCAATAGGTCTAGAATTCGATCCCATAAAATGTGGGCTAAAAAAATTCAACATCTGAAGATGAGTTTATCTGAATGTAGACACTTTTGGATATGATGCTTCTATTCAAAAGTTTCATTGCAACTCTTTAACGCTGCAGATTTTCTGGTTTTTGTTAGTTAATGTTTTCTTTTTTCAGGACAACAGTTCAAACTAGACAGCTTTATAAACAAGCCGCTTTTTCCTGCTCCAAATATCGGAAAGTTGAAAAAACGATGTGCCTCCAGCGTGGCTCGGATGTTTTACACAATAATTTCTGTCGAGTGGGGAAGACGCGGAAAAGGAAAATAATCACGAGTCGACAACTGGTTGTTATCTCAAAATAATTCATCGCTGGCTTGCTCCGATGGAAGAGTGGATACTCACGTCTTGTCGTGGGATAGCATTCGTTTTCCGTACAAGTGGATTGCGTCTGGCGTAGCTGGAATACGAAATTGCCTTTATACATTTGTTTCCCAAAAGATTATCGCCTCGTACGTGACTTTCACGAAATCACAGCAGAGCCGGATAACAACATTTTTTGCATTTTAGTTGATACGAAAGAAAACTTCGTCGTTCCTTATCCAACGCTGTATGTTAAACCATTCAGCATATACATCATGACAAAAGTCTCGAGAACAAAACGATCTATGCGACGTATGTAGTCGTGTCTCAAACTTTACAATACGAAGTGTTTCTCTATATTACTTGAGACAAAATTATAATATCAAGGTATCCGGTCAAGGAAAAAAGTGAGATTGCATCATCTTCGATCAGAATAATACTGCTGGCAATAGCATTACCCAGGTGCTGGATAATTCGAAAGTCTCACTGGATAAACTATACAAACAATAGAATCGTGAAGATTAATGGGAATATTTATAGAATATTTCGTCAGAAGAGTTGATATTTTCAGCCACTGTTCAAATGTTCAATTTCTCGAGTAGAAATTATGGGAAAATCTACACGAACGTCCCTGTGGAGTTGTCGACGGTTCAGACAGGAAATTCGATATTTTTTGCCAAAATTTCGAATAGCTATGACGATAACGAATTTTCTAGGGTCTTTAACTACCCGTATACATTATATCCCAATGACGTTGAAGTTTGGATTGTTGGAATGCAAGGATTTTTTTCAGTTTTTCGGTTTTTTCTTCACTTTCATCATTGCCCAAAGCCTCTATTTTGCAAATTGAGGTCGTAAATATCTAATAAGAATACGTACAAACGTTTAAGCGACTTTCACGACCTAAATCGACCAAAAAATATCTCAGTTTGAAATACGTAATTTTCGTTGCACTCCGACGATGCAAACTTCAACGTCACATATCCCAGCTGTATTTAATGCAAATTTTAAGATTACATTGTCGATGCGCAAAATCTCGAGGTTACTGATTGACAATGTTTATTTGAACGTACAGTCGGGAGATTTTCGAGACAAAGTGTTGCGATAATTCGAAGAAAATAAAATACAGTCGTAGGTACAATCGTAGTCAATTTTATCGTTGAAAGAGACGCTGTCGACTTTTCCGAATATTTGTGAGCTTTTAATTCCGCGTTTCGAATATTTTTTTGCAAATTGTTAAAGATGCGTAAAAAATACTTTTCAATGTTTTCGTAACGAAAATTCTACATTGCACTTTAGAAGCTTTCAAGCTTTTGAATAAACGATTAAAAAAATGCAGAGACGTTTCGAAAACTGCACTTTCAATATATTCAGCCAATTCGAAAACAAATCGTATGCATTCGAAAGGAAAAATAGTAATTTCGAATGAACAAGATATTCCTGAATACACGTCAAACTATTTTTGTAAACTCTTTCATTTTATTAATTAAAATTAATAGTATCTTCGTCGCAGATGATTTTTACAAGCTTTTATTGAACTTGACTTTCTGTGAGATGCAAAACGGAAAATCGATATTTCACCCACTTCCCGACTACTTCGCAAGGAACATCACTTTGGTGTCCTCCTCCGATTTTGTTGAAACTTTTTCATGTGGAAGAGTATCAAAAACTAATAGACACTTTTTTTTTATCGGCGGAAAAACGGTGTTAAGGGGTGCAACGCTCCCTCGAAAATAGGGGTGTTTTTCGTTTTTCGTCGATAACGTTATCGTTCTAATCTCCAATGTGTAGTACACGAAAAAAATTGCAATTTTTCAGTATTTCATTATCAGCAGCATTCCATGTCCCTAACGTACAAACTCGAAAACTAGTACACTACTAGGAACAACTCACTAGTAAAATCAATTGAAAACTAAAAAGTAGAAAATAATTTATATGTAGAAAGAATTTAAAAAAACAAGCTTCTATTTAATATGATAATAATAATGTGATAATAAAAAGCTTTTATTTTATAGCCACGTTACTTATAGTCACGTATAGGTGACTCGGTAAAAACATTATTTTCTACCGTTTACTAAATTGAATAAAAGCTTGTGTTTTTTACATACTTTTTTACATGTGAATTTTCCTTCGATAAACTTATCGCGTCACAGTAATTTCAGTTCTAGCCCTGTTACACTTCCCACAGGTTTTGCAAAAATTTCAGGTTTTGCAGACTAGCCAGATTGGGGTCAAATAAAGAACACTTTCTTTTCACCAAACATATATGTTTTGAGTTAGAGAGATATTAGTCTTTGTACACGTTACAAACTATACGCGAAAATTATATACGTAAAAATAGCAATGGCTGATTTTTGTGAAAATAAAACTACATTTTCAACCGACTTGAAGGAACAATGGAAATTCTCAACTCGATCCTTCTATTGAAGAATTAAGTTGAACTGGATAACATAACTTTTTTAAGACCGAATATATGGAAATTTGATAAAATTGATATTTATTTTTTTTAACTGAAATTCGAAACATAATTTAAACATTATAGAGTTAAAAAAATACATTAATAGCAAATACAGAACATGATCTTCATCATAAACAAACTATTGTATGCCGGTAAAAATAAACAAAAAATAAATATAAATACTTATCTATAATGACACGGATGTGGTTGTGTATCGACAGATCGAATGCAAATGTATTTTTGCAGCTTTACTTTTAATTTACATTAATTCACAAATATAGCTTTACAGTACATTAGTTTTCAGTTTTTTAATTCTCAATGTTTGGCACTGACATCACTTTCTTTTGTATATAATGAGGAATAATATAAATATTACAAATATACAAAAATATTTATTTTTATACTGTTCAGTTTTTTTGTCGAGTCGATTTCATTTTTCGTATCGCTTTCAAAAAGTAAATTATGAGAAAATGCCGGAGAATATCCCAAATTCCAGAGAATTCCCAAAATTTTCCCTGATTATTCCGGAAGGAAAGGAATTCCCTGAGTTTTCCCTGTTTCCCATATGGGTAACCCTGGCATATTTAGGCCGTGACAATTGCTCAAACGTTTCTACGTATCCTTACTAGAAATTTACGACCACAATTTGCTAAAAACAAAAGACTTTGGATAATGATAAGAATGAGAAACAAAAAACGAAAATAATAGCGTCGAATTCCAAAGATGCAAACTTCAACGTCACAAATTACTTTTGTATTAAGAGACGTGGCAGCGTCTCGACGCGAAGTAATAAAAAAGCAACTCAAAAAATCTCGATGACCCTGACGAACTCACCGCGTACTCTTTATACACTGAGTTAGCGTTCTATCCGTCATTTACAATTTTTTTTATTATTCCTGATCTTTATTATCGAAATACTGTTCAATCTCAAGGTGGAAATCATCCGTATGGTCGACAGTATGGTCAATCTCATTTCAAGATGACGTACTCGGATTCTAATGGAATCAAGAGGGTCTGACCCTTCGAGTTCCGCCGGGTCAAAAAAAAATTACTTGAAGTGGAAGGTTCAAGATATGGTGTAGAAATCACAAATTGAAAGTGAACTTATGATTCCAGCGAAAGAACTGCTATTAAAACTTCAAACGCGGTTTTCTCGAACCTAAGCTTTTCAAAACAGTGTAGACGAATTATGAAAACCTAATGAACGAATTGACTCGAAATTTGGTGCATTAATCCAGTGCAATAGCAGTTTAGTCTTGACCGATGTTTTTCCTCAACATTTTTTTCCTTCAGTTATTAACCATAATGATGTCGAAAAAAAAATGTTTGATTGAATCACGATAACAAAAAAAGCTCAGCCAAGTCTTAGCCACGATCTTGAAGTTTGCAACGTTGGAATACAACAGAGCTTCATTTTTTCTTCTATGGTTCACATTTATTTCACCGATTTAAGGTACGAAAATCACCCAAACGGAATTCCTCATCCTTATTAGAGATCCACGACCTGAATGTATTAAAAAATGATAGACCACGATGATAGTGAAAACTTTAACGCCATTCGTAGCCAATATTATCTTCTTTAAGAAAAAACAAACTCCTTTTTGTGTCAGATCGACCAAGTGGCCAAAATCAAGTACACCTTTGAGCCCCTCAGGTCCAAAGGTCCTCCACAACATTACTTATAACTTCTTCAACAAAAACAAGTCTTGTCAAGTAGAAGTTGGCAATATTATCAATATTTCTACCAAGTTTTAACTCAAACGGTTTAATAGCTTTTGAGTAATATTGCACACTAATTTCGATAATGCAGGTTTAAGAAAAACTCGTTTGAAGTTTACATTGTTAGCGGGCTGTAACGTTCAAAGTTTTTCGTGTTTCGTTCTGAAACTTTGGCAAAATATTCTACATGTATTGTTCTATTATATAAAAAAGAAGAAAAAGAAATTGATTTTTTTATCGTTGTGAATGTATATCCCGCTTTATTAATCTTCTTTTATGAAATTCGGTACACAACGTTGTTAATGTACATACGAATAAATGTCCGAACGATTTTTCAATCAATTATTCCTTCAAACTTTAGTTTTTCAAAGCCTGATTTTAGGGTCGTCACCCCTAACCCCTTGACCGAAGATGATGTTGAAATGCGCATCGTTGCAATACAACGAAACTTCATTTATCCTCAATTGTTTTAATTTTTTGCCGATTTAGGTTACACAAATCACTGAAACGATTTGTCTCATCCGCATTAGAGACGCACAATCTTAGGGGGTAAAAAAAATTATTCATTATACTGAAAATGAAGGAATGAAAAAAAAAAAAAAACTTTCGTTGCATTCCTACTTTGCAAAGTTCACTGCAATGACCAGAGAACAATTCCATTAGAATATGAGAGATTCTTCCTTGCCCCTGCTTCTAAAATTACTCACAAATGACAAAAGTCGCTGCATGGCGTCGTTGGCCCAGACATATTCGCACACATTGAATTCCTCGTCCATTTCGATAGCGTCTTTCCCTCTGTGAGCGAAGCTGTTTCTACCTGCAAAAGGGAAAGAATCCGTTGGAGCCACTGTTGTTTCTGCAAGCTCGAATTTGTAAATTCTACTAGTCCATGATCTCTGAGTCTAGGCATAGATATATTTTTGCCACCTATAGAGAAGATAAACGTGCTCGAATACGAGTGGTGACTATTTCGAGCACAGACTTGCAAATACGAAGGACAAACAGTCTCTCCAGCAATGGCAGCTCTCACTTTGATGGATACTTCGGCTTTTGTCAATATCTCCAGCACAACAGCGCTAAACCGTGGGATATTCTTGATACACCGAGATATCCGAGGAAAAGGACAAAAACTTTATCAAGAACGGAGGATCGAAAAATCGTTTCTAGACCTGATTAGTTTTGGAGCACAACGGGGCGGCGTCGTTGGCTGGGATATTCTTAGCATATGGTAAAACAGACCCGATGAGTTTGCTAGGAACGAATACACACTGAGAATTATATTTGAATGCAATTCATTTCGTAATACGATTTTGATTATTAATTTTTTTATCACGAAAAAAAAACAATAGAAGAGAGCAAAAATATATATAGAAAAATTCCAAATCTGGCTGATCTATCGTTACCTTAAATTTCTAACGAATCGAAAAATTTGCGGTAATTGTATACGAGAACGTATGTACGTGGGCTTTTTTATGTAACGATGCTAGTAATGACTCTCGGCAACACTTATGAAGAAATGCAGATAGCTCAATAAAATCAAGTACTTAATAGTTTCTGCGTATCTGAACCTTCGCAAACTGCGATCTTTGACAGGCGGGGTCAAAGATTTGGTTTGCAACGTCTTAAAGTCGAATCGCCGTCACAATACACTGCTGTCACAATCCTACTTTTCACTGCTGACAATATTTTTGCACTGGACGCTTATCATCTGTATCTGCTTGGATAAACGTCAGCAGCTGCAATAACACCCCATCCCGTACCCTCGAAACACAAATTTGTCATTTTGTAATTGGCCGGTTTTCTCAGCCTATCAGCATCCACGAGATTTCGTGGGTTGAAAAGAGCGGGAAGTTTTCGCGTATTCGAAAGTCGTTTTTCGAACTTTGATAATAACTTCTCAAAAGTTTATTCAAGTGGCGTTGAATTGCTGCAGAATAATTGCCACTAGTACAAGCATATATTTGAAATTTCCACTTTACGTTTCACAATATTAGCGTTCAGCTTAAAATTGTAAAACGTGGCGCCAAGGTCGAATAGCGAATCTTTTACCTTCTTTTATAAGCAATCTGACATGATTCTTTTCAACTTAGTTCTCGTGCTATAATAATGCTAACGTTCCCCTCATAACAGGTGTTTGAATATGGAAACGGTTCGATTGAGTGAATACTCACACGGAACATCACCTAAGTGTCTGCCTTCGATTTTGTTGAAACTCATATACGTGATAAAGCATTGAAAACTAATAGAAACGTATTTTTTTATCTAGGGAAAAACGTTTTTAAAGGGGGAAATGATCCATCAATGACAGGCGTGTGACTCCTTAATGTAGTTTTGTTTAATTCTATAGTGGATGTTTCATCGCTTTACATTGGAAGAATTTTGGTTTATGTTTCATTTAGATCGGTCAACTGCTTGTCAGTGAAACTGCAAAACCACCCCCAACACGCCTTTCTTTGAGGGGTAGTTTCCCGCTTAAAACCGTTTTTCCGCAGAAAAAAAATACATGCCTAATAGTTTTCAATGTTTTATCACATATACATATGAGGTTCTACAAAATCAACGGTGGACACTTAAGTGATGTTTTTTGTCAGATTGTTACTATGCGCGTAAGAGTTGCCTATGCGGACCAAAGAGTGAAGAGGAAACGTGTAATGCTAAGCGAATTAGTAATAGAGCCGGAATCACCATTCTCAAGTAATTAATACTATCCGCGGTTTAAAAAGTTTCGAGCATGTGAACCATGGAGACTAGATACAGGAGGCCACACTTGACCTTTCGACTCGTCCCTAAAACGGTATCAAGATTGATGGCGCTGGTATGCTCCAAACCGCATGTATAGCCTCCATGATATTACTATACATAGGGCCCGCGGCACCCCAGCGGCATCTATGTTGGAGCCATTTTCGGGGACGCGTTTTTCGGTGGCTTAGCACCGGAGTTTGGTCTCCTGCACGGTCGTATATATAGGTCTGGGCACTCCGTCCAAAAATGCGTGTCTCAAGTGACGCCTCTCTCTGCGCATTCTACCGCGGCGCTAGTGAAGGGGAGGCACTTTTGTTTATATCGCGTTTACGAGGCATGGCATGCGTGGAGTTGTGACGACGGTACATATACTTTGTGGCCTAACCTCGTTTTGACGGGTTGATTTCAAGTGTATCGTAGTCACGGTTTATATTCAATATGGAATTTAAAAAAAGATAAAGTGTCTATTTACTGCGATGCCGAAACGGTGCATGATTCCAGGATGCAGCAGTGGATACACAAATAAACCGGAGAAACGTCTCATTATTTGAAATTCTCAATGATGAAGAGTTGTGTGCTGAGTGGGTGTATGCCAGAAATAAATAGACAATTAAATTAGCGACGAACAAATTTACATTTCCCTGTGCGGAGCATGCCGACGATTTTCGAATCAAGTTAATGTTTGTTCTTATGTTTTTTGTATGGGTTTAATATATATATATTAAACCATTCAAATAAAAATGAGTGTGATTGTAGCAGGAGCCGCGCCTCCGAGTATTTACCCAAACTATAATTTACGCGTAAATTTCAAATGTACTTCCTTTCCGTAAACGAAAAAAATATATAATTGGATTGAGCGATACTTAAGTCGGCCTATCTATGTCAAAGACGACGAGTATCATTATTCAATGGCTCATCGCTCATATTTTCGATTTATGCTTTTAGTTTTTATGTTCGACTAATTATTTAGGATGTATTCATTTTACATTACGGCCCCGTGAAGGGAAAGACAATGTCCATGTGCGCATACTCGCTCTCTGTCGCACATGCCTCCGACATAGCAGCGCCCCACCCTTTTGCGGCCAGTTCCGCAAAACGAGGCGCCAGATAAAGGCACGCTTTGAGGTATACGGAAAATACGACAGTGCCCAGACCTGTATACACGGCCGTGGTTGCATCGCAAACTGAAGGTTCGGTCTCGTATCTCTAGTCTTCTTGGTCAACGCAGCGTTGACAAAATTCGGTACGGTGGGGGGCCAGAGCGTTACCCCCGTGCCAATCACCGCCAAATGATTACAAAAATAAAAACAATATCAAAGGAACAAAAGTAAAGTGGTTCAGCTAAGTTTATGTAGGGACCTTTATGTTAGACCGTGGTCGCGTGAATGGATGATAACCCACTCTCGAAATGGCAAGTGCGCGTGCGCCAAATAAATTGGCATGTTATCTCCACTTCAGTAGGAGTTACGAGTTACACAATTGTGTAACTCGTAACGACAACTTTCGTTATCGTTAGCTAGCGACAGGCAATAAGAGGCTCCATTTCTTGTGTAATCGTGTATGCGATTGACCGTCGCTAGCTAATGATAGCGAAAATTGTCGCTACCGAGTTACAGAATAGGTCTACAGGGGTATGACACCACCCGGTATTTTCGCAATGTAAAATGTCCGGAAGCATTGGTGTCACACGCTGCCACTGGCGGCGCTGCTCACCACCTAAAACATTGCACGTCCACGCGCTGCTGCCATTATGCATATAGCGGCGCCGTTCATTGCCGTACTTTAGTCATATATATAAATACATATATAATCCGCCAGTACACATATTACATTATCAATACACATAACATGTTTCTTATTATACCAGAATTAATAAAACTATGATGATGCCAAAAATCTTATACGTAGGTATGAAAAATAGAACGGCACTTTTTGCGGACGACGAAGGTGTCCCGAGGTGCAACGAGTACAGTACACTGGGTGGGCATTACGAATGGGTACTCCCACCACGTGGTTATAACTTCTAGTTAGATATATATTTTTGTAATTCGTAGATTTCATTGTACAGGATCTTCCCCCGTATTACATTCCCCGCCATATCCACTCCTCATTCCCATCTTTTAGTCGTACCAAACGGTAAAAACAAAATATTAAGCTCCAAGCGCTCAAAACGCAAAATTCGGAATGTGCTCTTTGTGGTTGCGGTTGTCGCGCCGACACAGAAGAATGTTCTTAGGTAATAAGTAGCGCAACGTACAGGTCACAAGTATATAGTTACGACGGAATGACACCCGACGCGAAACTTCGATGCGGCCCCGGCTTCCGACCGGTAGGGCAGAACTCAATCGAGCTTCTGCGCCCCACCGACGGATGTCACCGCGCGCGTTCGTCGCCGCGCGCGCGGAGACATTGCGTCTCGCCTTCCACGGGCCTCGACACGCTACGCAACGCATGTGTGCGTGTGTGTCGGTGCGCGTCTACACCACGGTGTGGAGAGACGTTATTGGCGCTGCCACGGGCCTCGATGCGCGTCGTTTGCAGCCACGAGGCGAGCGCCGCGCGCGGAATTCTCGTGAACTGAGCACGTCGAAGTTCGGGCGACATTTGCTCGCAATTATCAACAATTACACGACAAATCTAGATTACCACTTTTCTCCTAAGATATGCAACAAAGTGCAGTGATTGAGAGTTCAAATTGTTCGTTTTTTATGTGGCTACCCGGTCTAGCTTTTCTCTAAGTCGTGACATTAGCCAAACATCTGATTTTTCATCTTTTCGGTCTCGAGTTCCGCATGATAAGCCAATCTACGTTTTTTTTCTCAAATTCAAAAAATTTGAGGGGCTGGAAGCTGTTCGTCTATCTATTTGACGTCGTTTGGCAAAGTTTCGACGGGATCTGAAGAGCCGTTTCAGAGATTTTTGGGTATCCATAATTCTGTTCTACCATACCGACCGCGATGAGGTGTCATTCCGTCTTAAGCAATCCGGACAATACGCATATAGCGTTTTAATGCATACAAGTGTGCGGTGTCCCCCCTGCTCTACTCCTTCGTAAAGAAACACATACGCGTGTGTGACAAGCACACAAC
The DNA here is from genome assembly GCA_951751655.1 of Ophion costatus. Classification (NCBI taxonomy): domain Eukaryota; kingdom Metazoa; phylum Arthropoda; class Insecta; order Hymenoptera; family Ichneumonidae; genus Ophion; species Ophion costatus. The sequence continues at coordinate 24,590,151 of OX632364.1, read as the reverse complement.
CCCACACATGCATATAATAACTAATCGCCTCCGCACACTGCGCGCGATGAGCGACGAGCGATGAGGGATATCCAATGGGAGCTCAGGTATTCCGGAAACCCTCTGGGAGAGTGAAGCTCCCATTGGATATCGCTTGTCGCCCATCGCGCGCAGTGTGCAAAGGCCATAACGCGTTAGTTTTGCTGCTCGGTGCTGATGTAAATTGAGATGCACGAATATTGGCTCTTCTCGCCAGTCGGCGAATGTCAGCCGTGCGGCACGGTATAAACATTTGTTCGGTTCAGACCGGTCTGAGGATGAGGGACAAAATGTTTGGCGTTTGGCTTGAATAACTAGAGTCCTAGCATATAAAAGACCGAAAAAACCGAGGGTAAGCTTTGTTCGGACAATCGAGTAGCACTCTTCATTCAAAGGCTTTGTAAAAATTGTAAATCCCTTCCGTGTACGCAAATGCCAGCAACGCCGTTGCTGTCAAATGAGCGAGTAAACAAGTGACTATTTCCGATACACTAGCGTAGGACGTACAAGAAATGTCAGTCGATACGAGACCGCGACGTGCGGGCTGTCAAAATGATCGTACATTTTGTGTTGTGTAACAAATACGGGCGCGAGAAAGAAAGACAGTTGATTGAGAGCGAGTGTACAACATATTTTTAAAAAATTGAAAAGCACGTGACATTTGAGCGCAAGTGGGCCAGCCGATATGTTCGGAGACTCTTCTTAGGGATGATCAATGTCAAAATGAGAAGACAATCGTCAACTTTTATCAAACTCAGGAGTTTCGAGACAACCCACAAAATATTACCATTTTATTCAAATTTATACAGTACATTCTTTGTCATTTACTGAATTGTACCCTCTAAATTTTTAATCGATCGTCTACACAGTTACTATAAAATGTATACTTGCAAAAACGCTTTTCAACACAGCCTATGCTTATTGTTGAATGGCAGTTTTATGCATAAAAAAGTGTTAAAAAATGTTCTAAATGTTATGCAGAACCGTCAAATCACTCAATACATTATCACAATATACATCTCCCTATGTTCGAAAGTGGTTTTTCAGTGCAAATTTGATAGAAACGGTGTAGACGATCGATGTAAATTTGGACACTGCATTTCGTCATTTGTCCTGAAACTCCTTAAATGACAGGGGAACCCGGATGATTTAATGTCCCCAAAAGATTGGCAATCTTTGAAAATGATGCGTTGAAGAATTTATAGTTATGGCGAATCGTCATTCTGTCAAGGAATGTCAAGACATTTGACGATTCGTTACAATTTGACTCAAAATGATAAAATGAATTCTTCGTCATATTCTGAATCCAGCCTCCAAATTTCAAATCGATCGTCTTCACCGTTTTCATGAAATGTCCAATCGAAGAAACAATTTTTAACATAGAAAGATGCAAAAACGCCGCGCTGAATGGCAGGGTGTCTACAATTGTAAATTTTACAGAAACAGTGTAGATGATCGATTTGAAATTAGAGGGTGCATTCAGTATATGAAATAAGAATTTACAATACAAATTTGAATCAAATGGTAACGTATCGTCAAATGTCCCGAAACTCCTTAAGGTGATCCACGAACACACATAGCTTGGACAGAGACGGCAGTACTGACCATGACGGGTGGGCGAGAAAGGCACACTAAAAATATGTTTCACATCGCGTTGAATCAGTGGGACCAGTCGTGGGAAAATCTTCAACGTTTCATCTACTTGCCTTTCTTACAAGCATGGTGCATTCACAAGGCGAATACTGATACAGCATGCATGACTGGCCAATTACTTTTCCAGACTAATCTCATTTGGGTCTCACGAGCAGTGTGTTAAAAAGAATTTTTATAAAAAACATATTATACATAATACTATAGTATAGACATATTATTTTTTAATATTTGCTTTCAACATCCTCTTCTGATATTCAATGATGTTCTCCTATGGCGACACATCTATAAATTTAATTGAAATAAGTTTTCCATCTATGCGTATTGTACGAACTCTAGTCAAATTTTTTTACGTGTAATTGAAAGTTTAATGTAACGGGACACGTTCTGAATTTCTTTCATTTCTTCTGGAAGTTTTTGGCTACAAGACTATTTGTTAAGTCAACTATTTGTTGAGATATTTGTTTAACAATCCATAATCTATATCTACGAGAAAAAGATCTATAATAATAATATTTCGGAGAATAAAACGTAAAGAGGAACTTTCGTTGCATTCCAATGATGCGAACTTCAGTACCATATCGGGACACCATTATTTGGTATTATCTTGACATTATTTTATTGTTCATATGTGTATATGAACATATAAGTACAAATAAGAATACTTTATTGTTTAACAAAGTATTTTTATATGCATTTGCATAGCCAGTATTTTTCAGCAGTTGGGGTGCACCTATGCCCGTCCTGTCTACGTTACTGCTTATATGATGCATTTTCATTGTTCATTGAATTCCTTTCCTTTTTTTCGTTCATTCGAGGTATTTGTATCATCTTCCAACTGCCAACCTGTCTGAATAGTCTCTCAATGGCCTAAGACTGCTAAATCATGTGGAAAATTCCTTCCACGTAGTGACACCGGAATAATATGGACATACAAATTTAACAATACTCCTTTTTTCAAAGTTCAATCCACAAAAATATTCCTTAAGGGCATGTCAACGCTTCTCTTTGTTATATAATGTTTCCACAATTTGTAACATTCTGCTGTCCTGACCTTAGTACAGATGTCGCGGGGATAGCCTGATGCAGTGTACGACGGCAGATTGTTTGAGCGGTTATTAGCTTCTGTAGAGGTACAATGCGACGGATATCTGGTTGAATGGAGCAATGATCTCTCCTATGCCTCTCGTCCACGCATAGTTCTCACCAACTACCTCTGCAATATGGACGGCCCTTGCCTTCACCAATTCATCACTGCACCAGTCAAGAACTGTCTTCAATTACACCGTATTAAACAGTAAGAAATTCTATCCAATTGCACACCCAAGTCGACTTGGCGTTCACACAGTTCGACACCGCTACCTTTATTCACACTGCAGACAATCGAGGCTTGGTCATTAAAACGATCCATCAGTGCTTCAGTAATGCATAAATTATTCATAAAATATATGGTATTTAAAGGATGCGCCGAAAGAGAAGTCATCATCTGTCAATTAATGAATCGAGATTAATTAATTAAGAATTAATTCGAGAATCAATGGAGAATTGATTAATTAAGAATTAATGAATTAATCGAGAACATTAGAAGTATCAAATCTATGTATCGCAAATACGTTCGAAGTATCTGACCCAAGCACGTTGGGTCTTATTTTGGGTCATATGTGACCCAAAATAAGACTATTCAAGGGTGGTAGAAATCGAAATTCGACCCTTAAGGGGGTGAAACAGGGTTTTTAAAGTTTGTATGGGACAACATATTTTTTTTATCAGATTTACTTGAAACTTGGCACAAATACACGAAAATACAAATAGTAGAAAATGCATTACAGCAATTTCAAAAATTCAACCTTTAAGGGGGTTAAACGCGAGTGTTAACGTTTGTATGAGAGAACATATTTTTCGACCAAATTTACTTGACACTTACCAAATTAATTTTATATATTCTATGTGCTTTCCTCGCTGTTCGTTGCGAGGTTAACTCCTTAACCGGTTAACCCCTTAACCGTGTTGTTCGGTTTTGTTTGAGTTGATATAAATACAGAAAACAAACCCAAACGAATACATGCTTAATTACTTGTATTGGAGGGCATTTATACCAATTTTCAAGAAAATTGACCAAAAAATACGTTGTCTCGTATAAACATTAAGCCCCCCGTTTCACCCTCTTAAGGGTCGAGTTTCAATGTTTACCACTTTTTAAAAGGTCTTATTTTGGAACAAATTTAAAGACTGCATCGTCAGAATTAAGGGCCACAGATATCGTAATACTGCGTCGGCTTTTAATGTTAGATTTGCTTTGTTATTTATTCACAAATTTTCGGTATAGACGGCAATGCGCGTTACTTCATTTTCTTCTACATTTGGAAGGCGGATATTGAACTTGCAATTTTATTTTTTCATTTCGATGACAAGCACCGGAAATGTTGACCCTTTGTGCGAATAATCATTCAATGTGATAACTTCTCCTGACCATAAGTGTTAAATATAAGTCAAATCATTGTGTTATTGTATTACATACTTTTATCATCTTTGGTAATAAGTGTGTGAAAAGTCTCGGACTTCCATCAATGATTAATACTAAATTATGTACTCGTTGCTTTTTGTACATTTTGTGCAATGGATTTTTTTCAGTGTCGAATTTTAGCAGGAATTCCCCAGCTACAGGAATCGACCGAGTACTGCATACTCGAAATAACTCGTGAATAGTATCTGCATTATTGGATGATAAGAGAAAAAAAAAGTTGAATAAAAACACTGATAAAATCGGCGTTCCACGAACTTGAAGCATGAACAATATTGGGCCGTACACAAAATACACTATACCTAATTCTAACAATATCTATATACCTGCGCACGCACAAAAACTCATACATATACCACTAATGGCAACAATTGGAGGATAACTTTTTTTCGCATAAAATCCGACCTTTTATGAACCGATTTTTGTCGGTGAAAATAATCGCAAAAAAGCATTTTAAAGTCTACATCTTCGTCTTCAATAATCGGGGTTGAAAAATATGTGAACATATTTGTTTATGTAATTATTGTTCGTTGAACGACAAAAAGCTGAAGGTGAACAAAAACGTGCGGATTCGAGGTTGTTGCACGAGGAACGGAATTTTCGGTTTGAGACCGTTGCGAATTTATTTTTTACCGTGCTCTTTATGATTTTTGCATCAAATTGTCGACTGCTAAAATGAAAAGTGCACATTGCGGCTTTAAAACTTTGGAAAAGGGATCTTTCGGAAAGGGAAAAAACTTGACTATAAAAAAAATCATATTTACGACATTGCTTTTGTTATTGCATAATATGATTTTAATAAATGTGTAAATTTTGAAATTCTACATGTTTTTTTATCAGCGGCGTAGCTCCATAAAAAAAAAGCCAATAAGTCAGTCTTTCTGACGTTTTTGAGTCGCGGATATGATCTAAAAGTCAGACGATTCGGTTTTGCCTTTCCTCCTGCCGCAAGGTCATAAATATTTTCAAAATCTCTCCATTTTCGTACGGAATGCCAACTTGAGCTGAAAAAAAACGAAAATTCGAAAAGTACCGTCGGTATTTGTATCGAACGGTAGAAACGGCAAGTACCAGCGGTATTTTTGTATTTTCATGATTTTCAACTTAAGGAGTTATACGCAATTAAAATTTTCGAAAAATCGATTTAAAAAAATTCTCGCAATGTACATATATTTAAGTATACACACACAGAAAATTTCTTGTCAATCCGGCGGATATTCTCGAAGTTACACGCACATTTGTAATGACGTGTCGGACTATATGTAAAGTGCTTTTGAAACTTTAAACGCGTTTTTCTCAAAACTGTGTTTTTAAAGTGGGTGAACAAGATTTTTCGGAATCGGCTGAACCGATCAGTCTCAAATTTTAACGCAATCTTTTTAAGTATAATTTTTAGTAATTAATCGAAGGTTTTTCCTCGCTGATAAATACTTTCCATTTTATAAACAATTTAAGGCCTAAATTTTCGTCAAAAATCGATTTTTTGTTGTTGAGAAGCCGCCATTCTGTAAAAATTATTATTTCGCTGATTCCTTCGATCAATTACAAGATAATCTATTATATTAACGAAATATTTTTGGTTTTTTCACTTTGGATGATCCAGTCCAGAGATATCGTGCTCACCGTAAGACGCCTTTTTTTAAGGTGCTCCCGGAGATCAGCTATAGCAGCTTTCAAAATGATTATTTTTTCAAATAAAAATTGTTAAAAAACAGTTAGAAGTTACCATCATGTGTGTAGAAATTTTTACGTTAATAGATTCAAAGGTCTTCTCAAGAAAAATTCTTGAAAAATCGATCTTTTTGGGCCTCCTGACTGTATATAACCCCTTAAGGATGTTGAGTCCCTATGAAACATGTTAATGTTAATTGCTCAATAAATAGCTTCTTAATCGTCATGAAATTTGTACACGACCTCCTGAATACTTCATGTTAAAACATACCAAATTTTCAGAATTCTATCATCATTACTTCAACCTCCTTAAGGGTTGAAATAAAAAATTATAAGAAAATTCTGAAAATTTGGTATGTTTTTTATGAAGTCTTTAAGAGGTCGTGTTAAAATTTCACGACGATTAGGAAGCTCGTTATTAAAAAATTAACATTTTGTTAAGAACAATTTTTAAAAGAAATAAAAAAAAAATTATCAATAAACTTCGTTTTGTTTCCATTGCTTTCAGTATATTGTAGATATTACAAAATTGAGACGTCAAAAAAAAACTTATTGCAAAGTTACATCAGTTTCCATAAGACAACATTTAATTTGCGAATGTTAATTGTTCAATAACGAGCTTCCTAATTGTCGTGAAATTCTTACACGACCTCTGAAATACTTCATACAAAAACGTACCAAATTTTCGGAATTATCATTTGCGATTTGGGACTCAATATCCTTAAACTGATATTCTGTTGGAAAGCATGAAAAAAAAGTCGAATAGTACGGCCGAAATTTGCGTACCTCAAAAAAAAAGGATACGTTCTTGTCGTATTGTTTTCGTAACCTGTACGCAAATGCCAACGGTACGCTTCGAATTTTCGTGTTTTTCTGCTCAACTTGGCATTTCGTACGGAGACGAAGAAATGGGCAAATTTCGAAGTGTTCGAACTCGGCGTACGAGGAAGCACAAAACTTAGGTGATTGACTTTTTGTTTTAGCGTGTCCTCTATTTTGAAAACGCCAGGAAGATTTCCAAGATTTCAACATTCTTCATGGGAAGGGTAGGGGTTTCAGCGTGAAAAAAAAACACTTTTTTGCGAATTTTTTTCATTTATATGGATAGAGTAAATTTATTGAAACCTTTTGTACATTGTTAAGTGTCATTTCAAGAACATTCCGTGAAATTTGTACGCAAAAATATCCACAAACAAGCCGGTGAGACAGCTTTTCCAAGAACGCCTTTGGAAAAATACGATTTGCGGTGTTCACTGTATCTCACAATCAGCTAGAAGTTATCTGAAATCAAGTACCATTAAAATTTAGGCAAAGTATCATCAAATCCTCCCCCAACGGTCTTTGATAATTTTTTTTTTCATTTCTAAATTTTTGGTGGTCATGTAAAGTGAAAAGTGCTGTTTCTCACGAAAAATTCTGACATTTTGGGGGTGGAGAACCCCCTTAATGTAAAAAAAAATCTCAAACTACCCGTTGGGGGGAGGTATTTTATATGTAGAAAGTGCGTATCAAGTTTGAAATAAATCGATCATGTAGTTTTCAAATGGCAGTGAACACGGACTTTGAAAAAGTGGTTTCGAGGGAAAAGCTGCAGTTCGAAACGCGAACTACAGTGTTAGAGAAGCGGGACCAAACGGTCAATAACTTCGAGAGTTTTGCTCTGATTGAGTTGAAATTTTGGGATTGTATTCTTGAAACGTGTAACTATAAGAAAAGACAACAAAAAATCGATTTTTCAAAAGTGCGAACCCCTACCCTCCCCTTAAGATCACGTTTCACGATAACAAGAAGGAATGTAGAAGAAAGTGTTTTTCCGGATGTTATGTAGGAAAATAACTGCTTCCAGCGGTCTCCTTGTAGACGCCGTGCGACTTTTTTTGCCCGAGTTATAAACGATCAATGTGGAAAAATGCACTTTATAATTTAGCAGTAGATAACTGGGTGAAAAATGTTTGTATATACTGCTGTGACCTCAGCTTCGCCCGCGTTAAAAACCCAGAGGATGGCAAATCGAGCTCTCTATTCAAAGATAATTTTTTGACGAACTGTCACATTCCGGAAGGATATTTAGGCGGGACTTGCGAGGTTGCCGGGTTAGAGCGCGATGTTTGAATCGATATAAGCTGCGCTGTGCCTTCGTTTGGCTTCCATGTGAGTTTCGAACACAATTCAATAACAATCTGGATTTCGGCGATCTTCAGGTGGGTGATTCTGGTTTGAGAGTTGGTTCGCCCGATGGATTCATAGTTGATTGAATAAACGTTTGAACGCGTAGATTTGTCTTAATTCGACAGTTGAACTTTATTGAGTCTTACGCTTACAAAGTTGTAGTTCGATGCAAAGTAGGCACGAATACACAGCTGTTTGAGCATCGTTAGACGGAAATGCAGAGACAGTTTAAATTTTGGTACGTCGAGTATTCGGTTCGGAGGTGAAGAACAGACAAGCCTGCTCCTTCGTGATGTAACAGGATGTTGCGTCCAAAATTGAAAATGGTGATAGAATTTTAAAAATTTGATAGCTCATTATGTAAAACATTTGAAAGGTTGTGTAAAAATTTCACGACGATTAGGAAGCTGGCTACTGAGAAATTAGAATCCACAAATTGCACGCAGCCTTATGGAAACTGAAGTAAGTTTGCAATTCTATTAGCAAATAGCAAACGTTGCTATTTGTTTTCAAGAAATAGAAGAACTATTTATAAATGATCGTTTTTTTTCTATTTCAAATATATCAAAAACAAAAGTGGTTTTATGGCGTTTTGTCTTTATTTTTTATTTTAGCATCATTTTTTATAATTAAAAAAAAATAATAATTCCAAAGTTGCTTCAGTTTCCACAAGGCTGCGTGTAATTTGTGAATTCCAATTCCACAGTAGTCAGCTTTCTAATCGTCGTGAAATTTTTACACAACCTTTCAAATGTTTTACATAATGACCTATAAAATTAAAAAAATGTTATTACCATGTTCAATTTTGGACACAACATCCGTAAGAGAGCTTGAATTGAGGGGCAATGCATTTCCTGTGGTGCGCTTCTTAGGGATTGGTTAATAAGTCGTGAAATCGTAGGCTGACTTGCGTGATACGTCGGCGTAATGTGGGAAAATAGTTTTTATTTATTGGTTTGTCGCTATGATGGACGCAATCGTGGTTCTATTTTCAAAAATCAAAAACCACGTATTCCCGTGGGTCTTCGGGTATGCCCCACCGACGTGTTCTGGCTCGGGTGAGATTTCTTTGCAGGATTATTTGGGTCTCAGGACAAAGAGGTTGTGGCGCAGTTTGGTCTTTGTATTTTTTGTTCGAGTGTTCCATAGGGTGTGTCAAAATGACCTGACATTTTAATTTGTTAATAAAACATTGCATTTATTTGAAAAGTACAAATATATTTTTTTTTATTATAAGGCACAAACATAGAGGACATGACACTGTCCCCATCTCTACATGCGCCGTGGATTTATAGATCTTTTTTTTCGTTTGTGTACGTACGTTCGAAATAAGAAACTATGATAGGAGTAGACAAATGAACGATATACTTATGCCATGTATTTGAGAAATATCAAAGTCTCTTTGTCAAATATTTCACGTTTTATATCCTGTAAATGTCACCTGGATTGGCCTTCATCCTATCTTCGGTTCTGCATTTATCCCGTTATCTCGATTTTGACAGTAATGTATACGGTATCGAATTATCTCGTTGCCCAATCTCATATCGTTTTACTCGTTACAGCTGTCGCGATTATTCTCGCTTTTGACCCACTAATCACTTTTGGGTGAATTCAGCTATTTACCTTTCGACAGCTTATTTCAATATAAACGTATTTAAGGAAGCTTTCCAGTGTGACAGCCCGAAAAATCGCTGTTTTTCGCGATTTTTTTTTTTAAAGAAAAAATAATCTAATCGGTCTGGTTTTTTTTTGTATATTAATTGGGTATTGAAGAATACAAAACAATTTTTTAAAGATCGATTTATTTATTAATTAATATCTATAAAAATGATGAAACAATTGTTGCAGAAAATGCACTTGGATGTGGTGTCCACGTTGGGGGTCACAATTTTGATCTGAAACAAAAAACACAAAAAGATTATTGATCGGTATATAATTGGCTTTCGTGCTATGGAGGCTTTTTTTTTTTTTTTTGCAAAAATGGCGCCGGTTTGAACGAAAAGTATCGATTTTAGCATTTTTTTTGGCGGTTTTTTTTACAAAAAAATAGGAAGATGTCAAAAAAAAAAAAGCTTCCATAGCACGATAAACAATGACGTTAAGAATATTGTGTAAAAAATTCAACTCGATAACTTTAAAACTCTGCCCTCCAAGTTGGACACCGTTTTGAAAAATGCTGTTTCGAGAAAAACGCGTTCAAAGTTTCGCTGTAGCTGTAGCGCTCCGTTGCCTTCTTCCAAGAAATGCTGTACAGTAACCGAAATAATCTGAATTTCGGCATGAAAATTTCAGGGAATATTCGGAAGAGTGTATACTATTCGATAAAGCAAAAAAAAAAAATCGATTTTTTGAAAATTTCACACTGGAAAGCTCCCTTAACGTTCGATCGGAAAATCGCTTGTAATATAACTATTTATAGTTATTGTGATCAACGCGATTAAAGTCCGTTAAGCGAGTAAATGCTACATTGACGTATCGACTTGTACATTCTTTGCTTTTATAATATACGGATTATATTGCGTTTCGATCTTTCAATTACTGTAGCAGAACTCACCGATGGCACCATACACAAACATTTGGAGCACAATCTGTCGCATTTTTAATAAATACAACTATTTTCCCAATTGCAACTTGATTCACTTATTTACAGACGAAGTAGGACTCATTGTTTGCCATTTTTCTCTTCCTTCTGGTTGTGGTTGTATGTGTTCGTTGGTACAATTTTCATATTTTGTTCATCTGTTTGTTGAAAATGGTGATCTGTCAATAAAATTTCGGACAAATTCGAAAGCTACACGCAATTTTATAATAATTTGCAAACGTTTGTTTCATCCTTTGTTTGTCTACTTCGTTGTTTGAATTGTAGTTGTTGATCGAACGTAATGGTTGATGGGAATCGATTCAGTGGTGGTTTTCCAGTTTTGAGCAGGACAATGTACATACGAATAGATACTTTTTCGCAGAATACGATTTATCTACTTGGTTTTGCTAATATCCGTGAAGAAATGTTGTACGAGTTGAAAAATTACGGACGAAGCACCTCTTACAATTTTATTATCTGTACAGATATGAAGAGAAGTATTGAGATGCGATTCTGGACAAAAAAAAGTACGCGCCGGTGTAATTTCGATATTTGTGCTAATATGTATATGAAAAGGATCAATAAACAGAATTGACATTGAGCAGTCTAGAGGAAAGTTAACTAGTTTGCTCCTATCATTTCGCAAAAAGAATATCGAAGATATTCGAGAACCGTGTAAGATTGAGCGAAACCCGCAGAGTACCAATTTATGGTGTTGAAGAAGTTCATATCGTTGGAATGCAACGAAAATGCTTATTTTCGTAACGAAAATCCTCCAATCATTTTTTCACTCGCTTATTTAGAGATCCATCATGTAAATCTGCAAACAAATGTTTGGCAAAATAATAAAAATGGGGAAAGAAAAATATAAAAAAGAATTTTCGTTGCGTTCCAACGATGCAAACTTCAAGACCATACCAATTTCACGTAGGAAAGAAAAGTACGCACCCGACAAAAAGCGTAAATGTACAATCGTGTTCTCACTTAAGGAGGTACGATCATTACTTCGAATCCAACTTTCGGATTTGAAATTGTTATATGATTTTGACGAATACTTTATACGCCTATTGCCAAAATTTGAGCTATTTTGACCGTTTAGTTTTTTCGTAATAAAATTGCAAAGACGAGCACTTTGAGTTACCTAAGCACGTCGTCTTATGGAGACGGTCAACCGGAGGTGCGGTGTGCGTTGCGTGATTTTCGCAACTGAAAACTGCCAAAGGAAATTTGGAAAATAAAAAAAATATATCTTCGTTTCATGCGAACGATGCCAATATCAACTTTCTTTTAGTGCCAAGGAGACTAGAGTAAAGGAGTCCAAACTCCCTATCCTAGCCTGTATGTACGAAGTTCTTTCAAGCGGTCGCAGAAGTTTAGTGCTGAGTTCCGCCGCAGGCGTCGCTCGTGTTCTTGGGAAACGATAATATATAGTAATACAAAACTGCATAATGTCCGAGCTCCGCCTCAACGACCAATCACAAAACTGGGGTGATCGTGTTTCTCTCTCGTACTCACTTGGAACAGTCATGGTGCGTTCTCTCTCGCTCACCCGAACGATAATACACCCAAGTGGGGATTCCTTCCATTATAATATATAATAATATTGTGTACATATATATAATAAATAAAATATAAATAATATTAATAAAGCACATATTAATGAAACAACTCGTGTTGTTTTATTCACATGGGCTTATTATATAATAAGCAAATCAGATATAATATTTATATAATAAGTACAACACGAGTAATTTAACAGTAAATTTTGAAATACTCCCTGCTCCTTCTTTGCCGTTGCCGTCGCAAGTAAATCATTAAATTAGCTGAAAAATAATTCACTCGCGAAGGTTTTACCGGCTGCGCTGGTGTACACGACAGATATATTTGTGTTTGACAGGCGCAAACAACTTTCCCGCCATAACACGGTCAGTTGCACCTTATGCAGTTTTGTATTACTATATATTATCGGTTCCCAAGAACACTAGCGACGCCTGCGGCGGAACTGAGCACTACACCTCTGCGACCGATTGAAAGAACTGTTTGAGTAGGGAGTGTCGACTCCTTCTCTCTAGGCTCTTTGCACTGTACAATCAGCCACGATCAGCTCTGGATTTTCTAAAATTACTGGCCTGGTGATAATCGGATTGTTTTTGTATCCCTGATAATTCTACGCTAATCGAATCAGCTCGTATTTCTTTTTCTTCGGCGTCTGTCCTTATCCTACGCCAAGCTTGATAAACTTCTCACATATTTTCCTCGCTGCACCTTCACTTACTAGATATATTCTGCCGATTTTCCTATTAGACAGACGTTTTTCCTATCACTAAGCATGAGCTCCTGACTTCAATGAATATTTCCGGCATATCGAACTTTTTAATGCCGGTAACGTGCGCAAAATAGCGATAACGGACAGACAATAGACCGAATCTATTTGTTTACATTACGCCAGTTCTTTCAAGCAATAATCGTCGGTTCTTGGGGCATAAATCGTGTCGTCGTTACCTGTGAAATGAGTAAACACGACAGTGCGTACTTTTCGTTCAATCTCACACGTTTGAAAAATATTTTTTATATTATTTCTGCACGGAGAGAATTTTTAAGTATTTTTTACGGTGAAATCTCCGTAAAAATTACATTAAAAATTTGAAACCGGTGACAACTGTGCACATAGTCAAAAATTGACACTAGCTTTTAATATTTTGCTTTCATTCATGTAAAAATTTAAGTAAGTAGCATAATTTTTTACATTTCTTTCAGTAAAAATTTTGACACATTCTCATGTAGAATTTTAACAATGGGCTGCCTCAAAAATTCCAAGTTTCTACAGTAAAAATAACCTGGACAAACTTGAAATTTCTAAAATCCCTAGCGAAAAATTAATTCCCTATGATTAAATAAATACTTTTTTCATCGGCGTTTCTGAACATTTGTGTTCTTGATTGCTATTTATTTTAGCATATCATCTTTCCGTACCATTGTAGACGTCCTTTATCGAAGTTTCTTTTCACGTTTCTTTGTTTTCTTGCGTAGAACTGCGTAAAACACGTTAGACTGCACGAGACCACGAGGCTTTCTTGGCCCATGCTTCGTACTATAATGCGCATGCGCGGTACCGCTGTTGCTAAGCAACGCGGGTCGGCGTCGTTCGTGCTCGTCATACTGCGTCATACACAAGCACACTCTCGCAGCTTGCGTTCACGTATACGCACGCTCGCACAGAGCTCACGCGTACGGTCAGGCGACCTAGCCCTAACTGATTTTACTATAAAGAACGTAAAGATCCGGTGGACGCACGGAAAATTTCGGCTTCCTTTTTTAAATTTTTATGGAAAACACGCAAATTTCTCAATGTTCCACTGAAAAATTTCATTTATATTAGCACTTTTTTAACTTATTGTCGTAATCTTTACGTTTCATGAAATTTTACTATTAATTTCAGTAAAAATTCTGGAAAATATTTTAAATTTCTGTTACGCAAAAGTTAATTTTGATTCATTTCCATGAAAATTTATAATTTATTTCCTAAAAACCTGAAGAATTGCACATTTGTCACCGAGTTACTGTGATTTCACAGTAAAAATTACTTAAAAATTCTCTCCGTGTGTGAAAACATAGAAGCAGACTAGTAACTTTCCTCTAGACTGTTCAATGCCTATTCTGCTTATCATTTTCATATACATATTAGCCCAAATATCGAAATTACACCGATGCGTGCTTTTTTTCGTCCAGTACTGAATCTTCAATTTTGTAATATTGTGCATACGCGCAACTAAATTTAACGACGCTTATCGCTTTCAAGATTCGTTTATATACTTTTAGAAAAGTTGTGTTTACTCAGTGCGAATAAACCATTTTATTTAATCTTTAAAACTGCGTTAGTGTATTAATCTTGCTTCGAATGTAGATCAAGGGATAAAAGACTGGGCGAACTTAAGGCGCTATTCTACTGTGACGGAATGAAAAAATCGATTTTTCCATTTTTTTCATTTTTCAACTCCATTCCATCATATACCTGATATCCAATTGCTGGTAAAGTCGATTTTCACTTTGTCGACTCAGTTCAGCGTTTCAAAGTAGAAACGCACGGTGCGCTCGCTCGGCTTTAGTAAAGCTAATATGAGCTAATATGAGCTAATATGAAAACAAACTTGTATAAAATAATAATTGTAGTTTTGGCGATAGCGGCACTCATACAGATTAAGAATCTTTTTGCGTTTTTTGTTTTCGATTACCTGGAGAGCGCAAATCATCAATGCCACCAACATACTTTTTTCATGCTTTTACACGATTATAAATTAAATAAATATACATTTATATGCGACAAAAAAATTGTTTCTATGCTGTAAGAGTATACCTTTGAGCGTAAAAAAGGTTTGTAACGATACATGCAACAGTTCTCGAAGAAAATGATTAAACCTCGCTTATTTCTTGAGCGGTCGCAGTAGGTCACCACCGTCGGCGTAATCAAGATCCGGGCTTCACATCAAGCATACATTTATTTTTTTTATTTTTTTATTCATACACGTGTTATATCATCATACATCTTGCATCGAATTCGCATCTATTTTCGATGCCAATCAACGTTACAATGAAATTCCATTTACATTGAAAAGACTAACTTTGTCCAAGCACGAGAACGTCATACATAAGAGTAACGGCCAATGAAGACGCAACACTTTTTTCATCCAAAGGCTTATTTTGCCAGCTAAATTTCAATTCCGGCATGACCCAATTTATTTCTCCCACCCCGACATATCCTACGTGGTATTCTTTCGTGCTCACTGGGCAATTCGAAGCGGTTGAAGAGATTTATCAGGAATGCAAAGTTTTCTACGTCAATATCATTAATGAAAACATGAAAGAATAGCTTATCAAGGCCGCTTCCGAAACTGCGAAATGACTGTCATATAAAAGCGAAATTATATTATCTCAAGGAGGTCTCAAGGAATAATTTCAAAATATCGTTGCGATTCTTACTGATTTTTATTTCGATCTGATTTAACCTGCTCTGAGAGCTGTCGTATCAGCTTGTTTTCGACTCGACCTAGATGGTGTATACAACTAACAATTCTTCCGGTTCATGACTAACGTTATAGAAAAATCGTTCAAATAAGACATTTCCGCGTTGCTTGTCGTGTCATTTTATTTCGCTCGGGAAGCATTGCTTCCAAGTATGATGGTTTTTCATGGAATTTCAATAAAATTGTAAACACGTTATGCATATTTTCGGTTTTTACACAACAAACCCCCAAAAAAATGTACATTTCTGGCACCTTACATTGATAATCCCTAAATTCAGTTATGATAATTATTGCACGATATTCTATTTATATACAAAAATTTAGACGAATATTCCAAAAATACGCCGAATAAGGGTGCACGTACGTTTTGTTTTAAATTCAAATTCTTATCGAATCTCGACACGTATTTTTTTTAAAATCGTATGCGAACCACCGGCTTATAACGATTTGAAGACTCACAAAACCTTCGGTAGACTTTGCGACTTCGCAAATATACAGGGAACTCTTGCAATACCTTAAAAAATAATCAACGAATTTTTCATCATTCTTTAGTCTAGTTACCAGTCTTTAAACTGGCATTTCCGTAGGTACTCAATTAAATAAGGCTTAGCTCGTTATTTTTTTTCTGCAAATCGACCCAACACTTTTTAAAATGTAATTTTTTTTAACATCGTCATTAGATATGTGCAGTAGTGACATATGAGAGAATCGTTCCTAAAGCATCGTGCTTCTAAGCCACGTGTTTTTAGCCGCCTCATGGCAAGATAAGTCCTTTCAAACGTTGCATAGATTTCGCTTCTTGGAAAAGTTTATATAAGTTAGGGCAGTACTCTCTTTTAGTGTCCTTTCTTGAATTTCCAGCAATTATTTCATCATTTGTAAATGAAAGTATGTTTTTCATGACCATCGCTTCAGTTTCTAAAACTGACGTATCAATTATGAAGATCAAAAAATAATTACCGATGAAACCCTCGCCGTTCTTCATATTCAAGTTACAAAAATGCGTCAACTGCACGGGACGGGAAATTCTCAAATCGGCGTTTTAGATTTACAATGATATTATCTATTGCTTGGTTGTAAATGTTGATCTTCCAGCATTCTTCTGTTTGTGCATCAGCCGGCCAATCTAATGTATCTCTTTTGCCCACAGTTAACTTAATTGTGAAATTTGAATATCTATTCAATTTACGTAATGATACTAGCTACTTTTTGTACAAGTCACGAAATTACGACGAAGAAAATATTTTAAGTTTTGTTAAATTATTTCTTCGTGCTTGCTTGGGTAAAACAAATCAAATTAATCGATTATTTGAATTTAATTGTTTCGCATCGATCTTTTTCCGGGGGAACCGACTACCTCGGGCAATTTAAAAAAAAAGCATGTCAATCGCGGACAGGAAAGTTCCGTCGACGTTAGCACTTCCCGTCCAATCGTGTCACCGTTCATTTGAAATATCAGAAATAATTTGATAAAATGGCGTTTCGTTAGTACTTTGAAGTGAAATAATTGTTGTTACTGAAAAGTAGTTCATTTTAAACAAAATAAGAAAAACATTTTGCAACGTATCGCAACTCTAGCCGTCATATCGTCGACGATATATTAATAATTTTATAAATTTAAAGGGCACTGCATTTTTAATGAAAGGACTAGGAAGGTTAAAATGTTCAAAATGTAACTTTTCAAAAATGGTTCGTAATAAGGCCGCGAGTAAATATGAAGCTGTTTCTTTTTAGAGAAATTCGCCATAACATTCTAAAAAAAAAAAAAAAAAAAAAAAAACTTTTTTGAGACATTCCCAGGCAAATAATATGGGCGCTCCAACCAAACGAGGCAAACTATGTCAAATTTGATTTGACCGCGATTCCAGTCGAAGGCATGAAGATTTTGAAAGCCCCGAAGATATTTCTGTTACTTTAACGTCCTCCTGTTGTTTGTACCTGAAAATTTGAAACTAAAATCAAGAGTAACCAAATAGCTTCCAGATAACAAGAAAATTTGGAAAAATATCGCATTACCTGTTACTATAAAGTTGTGAAAACTTTTTTTTTCAATTAGATGTCAGATATAATTAAAGCGAAACCGTTGTTTACCACTTCTGCATAGATTTCGAGTTGACATCGTCAGCGGTTTTCAACATATCGTGATAAAAGCGGAATCGACATAGTTTGCCTTATTATGTCGGAGCTTCGATATTATTTACCAGAAATGAATCTCGCAAAATTCTTTAATTTCATAATATCCTTAAAACTCCGTTCATAATTCTTAAAACTCCCTTAACAATCCTTAAAACTCCCCTCAAAAAGTAAAAAGTTTTTAATTTTTTTTATAAAGTAAAAAGTTTCACATATTTAACAATCAAATGCAAGAGCATTTGATATGTGAAACTTTTTACTTTATAAAAAAAATATAAAACTTTTTTTGAACCTTTTTTGGAGGTTGAACCTTTTTTGAACCTTTTTTGGAGGTTTGAACCTTACAAAATATAACATTTTGTAAGATTCAAACCTCCCTAGCCCCATTGAGGTTTACCATTACTTGTACCATGCACTTGAGAGACTTATTCGCAACATGCACCTGAGAGCTTTTTCTACATGACATTCTCAACGTTTTGGAACATTTTCAACACATTCCCAGCAGAAGCCCGGATTAATGCGAAAGCATTAAGGTCTCTTCTCGCTTTACAATTTTCAAAAAAATCGATGTTTTTATAACATTTTTTAAAAGTATACATATCCAAAAGTATCATAGTAAAATTTAATGAAAATCGGAGGAGTCTAACTGTATTTTGTGTGACCTTTACTTTACTACCTGAGCACGTTCATCGTCTCCGCTCAAACATTAAACGCGTTTTTTTTAAACAACGTTTTTCGGCGGCTTGTTGACAAAATCTTCGAAACTACTAAACCGATCCTTATGGAATTTGAACCACATATTCTTTACATCTATAGCTGTAGCGTATGTCAAGGACTTTTAAAACACTGACATTTACCATTTATTTTGCCAAAAACGGTGAAAAAACGTCTTTTTTGTTTTTTATTAAAAAAAATGTTCGCCGTTTTGTTACTTTTGCAAATATAAAAAATCGTATGATATGCGCTATAGCCATTAACATACTGAATCTCAAACCGTTTGATTGTTTTGTTTCGAAAGATCCATCCGATTTTCATCAACAGCGCAGACCTACAATTTTTTAGGGCTTTTTTTAACTACCATTTTCGTCTATAAATAGTGACATAAATGAATAATTTTTTTTTTAATGTATTTTGAAAGTGCATTTATTAAGTGTAACCACTTTTATATCAATATCTATAATATGAACCTACCAAAAAATGCAGGAAAATAGCCTTTTTTAGCGTCTAAAGTGAGAAGACTCCTTAATCGAAAACAGAAAACGCTGCAATAATTCCGTCATCTTGTCATTGTTTTGGACACAACCCTTTTTTTTCGTTATGGCAAATTGTATTCCAGAATGAACCTCTCAACACAATGGCCTCGTCTTTATTTTTACTTGTCAGTGAAATCGCGGTATAAACAACGAATATTGAGACTCGTGAGTAAAATTTGACACTGGACCACGAATTCGAGGTATTAAGGACTTTCGGAACGATATCTTACCATTTGATTGAAATTTATTCAGTAAATTATTTGCCATATAGTGAATACACCCTCCAAATTTTAAATCTATCGTCTACACAGTTTCCATAAAATTTACAATTGATGAAACACTTTTTAGCATAGGGAGATGCCTCCACTCATCGCGAATGGCAGTTCTACGCCAGAAATAGTGTGAACATTTTTTTCAAATGTGATGAAAACCGTCGAATCAGTTAGTACATCATGACACTGATGACGAAATTGTCATAATATGCTAACTGAGTGAAAAACGGTCAAATCACGCAGTACATTATGACAATTTCGTCTTCCTTTGCATCATGGCAATCTCCCTGTGTCAAAAAGTGTTTCATCGATTGGAAATTTTATAGAAACGGTGTAGACGACTAATTTAAAATCCAGAGGGTGCATTTAGACGTATGACAAAGAATGTCATAATTTGATAAATTTGAATCAAATGGCAACGTATCGTCAATTTGATTTGATTCGATTCAATTGTCAATTGATTAAATTATCATTCAAACCAAATCAAATTCAAAAATTTGATTTGCTTTGATTCAAATATAAATTTCAATCAAATAGTAACGTATCGTCAATTTGATTTGATTCGATTCAATTGTCAATTGATTAAATTATCAGTCAAACCAAACCAAATTAAAAAATTTGATTCGCTTTGATTCAAATATAAATTTCAATCAAATGGTAACGTATCGTCAATTGTCCCGAAACTCCTTAAGAGAGTTGTAGGCTGACCGCACCGAAGTAACGACACCAGACAACCGCTGGGCTTTTTTTGTCTTGAACTCGCTGACACTTATTGTCGTTGAAATTGCCAGCAAGATTGAATATGGATGATGGATAGAAAAAAAGAAGGAAACAGCCCCGACTATGTAACGATATAGCCCGTGGCTTCGATAAACTTATAGACACCAAATACATCAATTCAGTTGTTTTTTTATGTGGGTAAGGATGGTAAAGGATTAATAATATTGCTACTGTAGCGAGCCACTGATTCGCCCTAGCGTTATATAATGACCGCGGGTATGAACTTTACGTAATGAAAAGCCATACAACCGAGCTGAAACACAGTTACGTTCGTGCAAGGATAGGTTTATACGGATTTAAGACATTGACCAATGGTTGTGTGTGGCAAAACCGCAAGACGACGCACTCGATCGATTGCTCCTTCATCTTTCCTTGCTACCAATATTTTGCAATGGTCCGATCGTATTACCTGGTGGTTCACTCTATACAAACACACGATACAATTTTCAACATTGACACAAAACCCAACGTTTTACCTGCACTTCAAAGTTTATCCTACTTTTTCGGAGACGTAAGTGTCTTTCATGGTCAAGTATTTTGATCAATCTTCGCTTAGTATAATACTTCAATTCCCTCTTGTGCATACGCCCTGTACATCCAAGTGTACGAAATTAAATTCCAGCAAACGGTTCGTATACATTTTGAACGTGAATATACATACGTTTGTAACGTGAATCAATCCGACATTGAGATAAAAAGGTCTGCATTCTACAGAAAACAATTTCAAATCTATTCTGACAAAAAACGTTCCTAGTTTCTGATAGCTTTAGAATTCTGTAGCGAGTACGAAGTTGTTACGATTTCTTCACTTCACCTGTGTGTTCGACACAGCCCCACGACTCCGGCAGTTCACTAATAATCGAGATGAAATTTGACACGAGGATCTGCGCAATAAATCCAGAGTTTGCCGTAGACCGAAACTCTAAGGACGCTTTTTGGGATTCTTCTATGCTTAAGGATGTTGAGTCCCTACGAAACATGTTAATGTTAATTGTTCAATAAATAGCTTCTTAATCGTCATGAAATTTTTACACGACCTCCTGAATACTTCATGTAAAAACATACCAAATTTTCAGAATTCTATCATCATTACTTCAACCTCCTTAAGGGTTGAAATAAAAAATGATAAGAAAATTCTGAAAATTTGGTACGTTTTTGTATGAAGTACTTAAGAGGTCGTGTTAAAATTTCACGACGATTAGGAAGCTCGTTATTAAAAAATTAACTTTTTGTTAAGAACAATTTTTAAAAGAAATAAAAAAAAAAATTATCAATAAACTTCGTTTTGTTTCCGTTGCTTTCAGTATATTGTAGATATTATAAAATTGAGAGGCCAGAAAAAAAACTTATTGCAAAGTTATATCAGTTTCCATAAGACAACATTTAATTTGTGAATGTTAATTGTTCAATAACGAGCTTCCTAATTGTCGTGAAATGTTTACACGACCTCTGAAATACTTCATACAAAAACGTACCAAATTTTCAGAATTTTATTATCATTTGCGATTTGGGACTCAACATCCTTAAGGAATCATCGCAGTGTGACATGTCGAAAAATAGTTGTTTTTCGCGATTTTTTTTCAATAGTAAGAAACGCTAATCAGTCGGATTTTTTTATGCCAAATCGAAGCACGCATGACAAACAGAAAATCAATTTTTAAACGTTTATTTTTATTTTTTTTACATTTTTTTAGCCATTGAAAATGTCTTCGAAAAAAAGAATCCTCACTCTTTTTCAAGAGGCCTCAGTCAAAGTTTTGTTTAACAAAAATTGACAAAATGGCGGTGGTTTGCAAAAAAACACGTATGGAATTTAGTCTATTTTTTCGAGTTTTTCATTTAAAAAAATACGAAGATTTTAAAAAACATAAGCTTCCATAGCAGGATAAAGAGCGGCGTGTAGGATCTTGTGCCAAAATTTGCGACGGCTAGCTCGAAAACTCTTCCTTTGAGAGTGCCCAACGTTTTGAAAAATGTCATTTCGAGGAAAACGCGCTTAAAGTGTCGAGTGCGGAATTTTCATATAATTTGTCTACTTACGATCA
Organism: Ophion costatus; assembly: GCA_951751655.1. Classification (NCBI taxonomy): domain Eukaryota; kingdom Metazoa; phylum Arthropoda; class Insecta; order Hymenoptera; family Ichneumonidae; genus Ophion; species Ophion costatus. The sequence goes on along the minus strand of OX632364.1, from coordinate 24,568,037 downwards.
GTCGGCGATGCCAGGTCCATGGTTATATCCATCTATTATATCGGATAATAAAAAAAAATGATTTTTCGCAAAATTACACTGTGAGGATGCCTTAATACTAAAAGACTACACCTCCGAATCGGATCACAAAAGACATCTTGGATATATCCTATCTGTTGATTTTCAAGTCAGCGCCAATTTTATTTCTATTGATTTTTTCAACGAGACCTGGGTAAAATTCTTTTGACAAACGATACTGAATACGAGCGAAAAAAATCAAGTGTTGCTATTCTTTGTTGTAAATCAATAATGCTGTGCGAAGAACTGCTACAGAAATAAGTACTTTTCGCTGAAACGTTATGTGTTCTGTCCATTTTGATATTTTTCAAAATTTTTCGACCGCGTTATAAAAGCGGTTTAAAAAGAAATACCTACTGCAATGTATGCTAATTCCAACGGAAAGAAGAAAGCAGAAATAGGGAAGCTGCCGTGTTGATTAGCACAATCTTTCACCTGCGCGTAAATTCCTCGATCCGTTTTTACGTGCTATACCCCAAACCTAATTTGAATATTCACTTGGAACCTTCCACAAATCAAAGTTAAGGGTTGCAACTATTTTTGGGAGAAAAAAAACGGAAAAGTTTTTTTTTGCAAAATTTAACTGCCCACTATACCCTCGAACCTATTGAGAACTTCTTCCCTTCGTGCTTGAATCTCAGTAATTATTTGATATGAAAAATCTGAATATGTTTCCGGCTTTGGCCCTTTGGACGTATTCTGAACTGGGATTATGTTGGTTCTTAGATTATAATAATTGAAAAAATGATCAAATAACCGATGTTTACTTCGGTTTCACTATTGCTTAAGATATTACGCCACCCTGAGGCGCTCCAAGATGGATTACAATTTAGGAATTCTTTATTACATAAACTTAATAGCAATTTGTGAAAAAATCATGTTTAAATATAGGAAAACAGATCAATTATGCGTTGCCTCCTGAAACGCTTCTCCAGTTGCGCGCGCAGATGGCTGACTTTTTTTTCCAATATCTAGGTTCGTCTGAAAAAAGAAATGTTCGTATTTAGAGATTTCGCTCAATAATAGCTGAGATCCTTATTTGTAGCATCTACTTGCAAATTTTCATGCATATAAGTTTAAAAGTGTAGAAACTGCGAGGCTGAGGCAGACATTGTTTGAATACGGAACCCTAAAAATCTTTCTGCGCAAAATGTCATTCCCATCAATACCGTGAATGAATGAACTGATATCCATATTAATGCGTATTGAATTCATCGATACGATGGAAACTTAAGGCGTTACCCCCACTTGTAGCGCAAAAAAAAGGCCTTTTTCATGAATTTTTTTTAAAGAAAACTACAAAACTTTTTTAATCGGTCAATATACCATCTTAAAGAACACATCTTGAAGAACTTTCAGTAATTTTTTTATTGAAAAATATTACATTGTTTAGTGGCAAATGGCCGTCAATGAAATAATGTTTTTATATACACGGTTTGCGGTGACCAACATTGCGGCGAGGTGGATCATCTGAAAAAAAAAATGCGGATGGATTTAGTCAAATATAAGTATAAACTAGTCTTTAATCGAAGGTTTTTAAAAAATATTCATTTTTCACAAAATGGCGGACAGTCAAAGTTAATGGTTCGGTTTTAACGGAAAAAAACGGCCGTTTTTTGGCTATAAGACGGCCATTTTTTCGAAAAAAAAATCGAACGATTAAAGATTACATTTTTATGTATTAAATAAGCCTGCAAAATTTCAAGAAGATCGGTTCATTAGTGTTCGAGTAATCTTGGTCACCGACTTCAGAAATGCCATTTTGAGAAAAACGCGTTTAAAGTTTCAATTTCAGTTTACACGAAGAACGGATTCTTCTCTTTCAACGCTCATATCTCAGTCAATGTTGTTCGGATCGACTTGAAATTTTCAGGACATATTCTCAGATACTTATACTTCAAAAAAATGCAATAAAAAAAAACGATTTTTTCAGAATCGCAAGTGGGGGTAACCCCTTAATGAAACTTGCTTATGGTAACTTGTAGGAACGGTTAATCACTTCTACTGCCTCTTGGGTGGCATTAGACTAATATATTCTTAAGGAATCATGCCTAGATATAATCTTTAAAAAATCGACTTTGAAAAAGAGTTTCCTGAAGAAAACGAAAATGTACTGTAATGATTTTGAGTTGTTTACCAACCTAAATCTTCCGATGCAATGAAACCGGTTTACGAGGATGTCTCCAAAGACGAATGAATAGAAAGGTGTCTTAGTTAGCGGATCAATCAAAACGACAAAGTGAGCTATGTTCAAATGATTTGGATAAGCGGTCAAAAAATTATTCCCAGTGCGGCGGACACGGTGCAACTTGCTGAACATTTTCCGTTTTCATCTTCAATGAAGGGTGTGGAAAGAATGTTACAAAAATCCACAAAAGGCCACAAGGGTGCATAGTACCCCAAATGTCCACGAATACATAGTCAGCAAATGTTGTCCGCGTGACAACAACCGACCGCTGTGCGCAAGACAACACCCACGCAAATGCTTCGCTGACCACAGCAAAAGAGCATTTTAGACGCTGCACCAAGCGCAGGCACCACCATTTATGGACTTTTGATAAATGACATAGAGTAAGTAATAAATTAATTATTTCATCAAGCTGAAAAGTTATTCGCAGCTTCGCTTCAATTTGGTACATTATTCGTAGATAGATGAATATTGTCGTTGATCGAAGAATTTTTTTAATTTTCAACATTTCCTTTTATTGTAAAAAAAACGAGCCACTTTCTTTTATCGATAAACAAACTTTCGTTTGTTTATCTCCAGTATTGTTTATTTACCAGTATGGTCTAAATTGAAATTTAGATGAACCAACCAATCAACAAGAGAATCAAATTGAGAAGTTTGCTACGTTTCTTTCCTTTAGATGACTAATCGCCGCAATCGCAGTCACGGCAGACTACAAATTCGAAAATGTGCTGTGGGAGAACGCCTGCTGTACTGATACTACTGTATCATTTTCACTAATAACATTTTTGTACAGTGTTATAATTATATACTATAAAATAAAATAACAATTAAGAAAATTGCTTATATATTTATTCGATGGCGTAAATTATCCTTTTTTGTACAAGATCTAGGCATGACCTTTAGAAGCTATTACACGTCTTCATTTCCAACATAAAGTTTCATAGGATCGCAACCGTAGTAATTTATTACAATGACGTTGAAATTTGCATCGTTGGAACGCAACGAAAATTAATTCTTTCCAATTGTCCGAATTTTGTTGGTGGTCAAAACCACTCCAACGTTTGCACGTATTCTTATTAAAGATTTGCGGCCTCAATTTATGAAAAAAAGAAGGCTTCGGAAAAGCATCAAAATAAACAAGTGAAAAATCAAGAAAAAAATCGTTGCATTCCAACGATGTAAACGTCAACGTCATTTTATTACAAAAATCTAAAAAAATTCTTTATTGAGAATGTACATAACGACAATAGAACACATTCTTAAATCCGTTAAAAAAATCGTAATTTATTTTCTTGTCAATTACTCGAAAACCATTATTTAAAAAAAATCGTTTTCGTTCTGAAGGTGATGAGGGTCAATGTTAAAAGCTTGAGCCTATCTATATTTTCCGGTGACAAAATCCGCACCATAATTGAGAAAATTTCGGTTCATTGGGCGGACAGTTTTATTGTAGCAATGGAGAAAAAAACATTTTCAATGAAAATAATATCAAATAATATAAAGAATATTGGAAAAAATCACGGAACGTAATTTTATATTACGAAAAAAATCGTTTACCGATTATTGTTCGATAAAGTTTAAAACAAAGTCGTTAATACATCTTTTCATCACGGCTAGTAAATGTTTTGGTAAATATTTACAAGTGGGGCTCCAGCCCTAATCGGCTCCAAAAAATTTTTCACGTGTTCGGGGCTATTCCGCAGTATGAAACTGTGTTTTTTTATGATGGGGGAGGGGTATTTTATTGAGAAAAAAAATCTATTTCCGGAAAATATTCGATTTTTGAAATACGTTTTCTGTATGTTTACTCTAATTTGTTTGGGTTTGTTTGGGTTCGATTGGTGACACTTGATGTCACCGAACCCGTTTCCTCCATACCTTTAAAAAAGTAAAAAAAAAGCGTCTGGGTGTTGAAATAAGGATTGAAATTGTCTTGTCCCGACTTAAATATTATAAACAAAGTGCCCTGAAATACATCGACTCGGTACGAAATTTCTAAACCCCTTTTCTAGCTGGAGCCCCACTTGTAAATATTTACCAATGTTTTTATCATTCTTCTCAAATTGTCAATTTTCAAGAACTTTTATCGTATTCGGTTCTTCATATAGATCTGGAAGGTGACCTCTATACAGATGATTATCTACTAAAATCAAGACCGAAATGCGTGTATTATATTTTGGATGCAACAATTCTTTAATAAACCTTCATATTTGAGTGGAATATTCATATGATAGTTATTTTTGTTTGTCTTATTTTTTTCATTAAATGAAAAGGGAAAACCGATCATTTGGAATGTGGACGATAGTGAAGCTCCAATGTTGCAGACTCAAATGGATGAATCCACGTGCGAGCACGAACGAAGCATATGCCCCAACGTACATAGAGCATCTGGCCAACGTTATAACTCATGGAATATGGATATTCCCGTCTTTATTGGGAGGCCTTGAACTTGTCAAGAGATCTTCAACGTGGACCCAACTCGTCTCGGCCTGGGTCTATGGCACTTCTCTCCTTCTTGTTTTCGCCGTATCGACATTTTTTCACAGCGTGCACTACTGTAACCACACGTACGTCCGATCACTATCCTAGCGCAATACGTACAGCCCACCAATGAAAGTTTCATTGAAATCTCACTCATTATCTTTGCATGGGTAGCCACTTTTACAAGCTCATAATATTGCATTAACAAATGACAACTCCTGTAATACTGTGACAAGTACTATTGACATAATATAATCATATGCTGCGTACAATTCCAGTACCTGTTTGTCCCGTTTGTGGAAAATTCTTCGACAACAATTGCTCAAATGACAATTTCTCTAATACAAATGCTCGAAAGCAAATCGAACAAATATCCCGAATGGACAATTTTCCGAATCGATAATTACCTCAATGGACACATTTTTTCAGGCTGAACGATCAAATTATATATAAACTGAATAACTTCGATTTTAAATAATTAATATTTGCATTAATATTGCATCATTAAGGAAGCTTTCCAGTGTGACAGCCCGAAAAATCGCTGTTTTTCGCGATTTTTTTTTTTAAAGAAAAAATAATCTAATCGGTCTGGTTTTTTTTTGTATATTAATTGGGTATTGAAGAATACAAAACAATTTTTTAAAGATCGATTTATTTATTAATTAATATCTATAAAAATGATGAAACAATTGTTGCAGAAAATGCACTTGGATGTGGTGTCCACGTTGGGGGTCACAATTTTGATCTGAAACAAAAAACACAAAAAGATTATTGATCGGTATATAATTGGCTTTCGTGCTATGAAGGCTTTTTTTTTTTTTTTTTTTTTGCAAAAATGGCGCCGGTTTGAACAAAAAGTATCGATTTTAGCATTTTTTTGGCAGTTTTTTTTACAAAAAAATAGGAAGATGTCAAAAAAAAAAAGCTTCCATAGCACGATAAACAATGACGTTAAGAATATTGTGTAAAAAATTCAACTCGATAGCTTTAAAACTCTGCCCTCCAAGTTGGACACCGTTTTGAAAATGCTGTTTCGAGAAAAACGCGTTCAAAGTTTCGCTGTAGCTGTAGCGCTCCGTTGCCTTCTTCCAAGAAATGCTGTACAGTAACCGAAATAATCTGAATTTCGGCATGAAAATTTCAGGGAATATTCGGAAGAGTGTATACTATTCGATAAAGCAAAAAAAAATCGATTTTTTGAAAATTTCACACTGGAAAGCTCCCTTAATCGAGGCAAATACTTCGTGGAACGCATTTTTTACGTTGGTCAATCGTAGAATGTCTTTAGCCTCATCATTTTGCTATAAAAATCTTGCGATTTCTTTCAGTTCGACTATTCAACAAAAAAAAACGTTATAAAACGTTAAATTACACTTTTGATTAGAAAAGTGTACATGTTAGTTAAGAAACTAATTTAATAATAACAATAATGAAGCTCTTATAAAATTATGAAATTATTCAATTAAAACGGGGTTTGTTTGGGTTTGTTCGGGAAATTGTCCATTTGGGAAATTGTATTTGAGAAATTGTTCATTCGGGCAATTGTTTTACTGAGTTTTTACGAATAAAAATAAAACTAGTTAAAATAAAAGAAATTATCGGATCTTTGACAAATCATAAAGAGTAGAAAAATATTTGAATTTTATATCGTTCTCGCTCTTAGAATCTGACTGCATATGGGGTCGATCCGACCCCAGACGTTTTTCAGATCGTTGTATTTCGATGAATATGGTTCTTTTTTGTAGAGACGTATTTTGTAATCAATGATCCTTATTTTATGGCCCAAAATTGCAAAATTTAAGAAAAACAAGAATCAAGTGCCCAAACATACATTCAAAGTGGGAGATTCGTTAAAAAATACGCACTTGCACGAAAAAGATCATATTTTTTTTCATAATATAAAAAAAGACCTTTGAGGTTTTTAAAGAGGAAGGTTTGTAGATACGAAAGAAAAGACAGTGTCGACCGTCTTTCGTCGAGATTTGAATTTGAGCATTTTCGGGATAGTGAGAAATGGAAAAAGTCGACTCCTTCGGCAGATTAATTTTCAAAAACGTATATTTTTCGCATTTTTTCACTTCAATCACTTATTTTTATTCACATTTACCGCAATCGACGCATAAGTACATTCCGTGCTCGTTGCACATAGCCCTCCTGCATAACGTACACTTGCTTTTACGATCAGCATTCTAAATACATCATTTACTATAGTAGCGCAAAATAAAAAATATCTATGTGCATTTTTTATCGTAACTCCCATACATGTAGTCAAAAAACCAAATTTCACTAAAAAAATGTTTTCACTTTCACCGCACTACTGCATAAACGGGGTCGATTCGACCCCAGGTCCTTTTTCGAAAGCTGTCCTCACAAGGAACATCCCTCAGGTGACACCCTTCGATTTTGTTGAAATTTTGATATGTTATAAAGCGCCGAAAAGTAAGCCATACGTATTTTTTTTTATCGGCGAAAAAACGGTTTTAAGGGGTGAAACGCACCCTCAAAAATGGGGATGTTTTTCATTTTTCGTCAATAACGTTTTAACGGTACGAGATATAAAAAAATTCCAAATTGCAACAATGTTCATTTTTTCGTGTACCATTGGATATGAGAACGATAACGTTATCGAGGAAAAACGAAAAACACCCCTATTTTCGAGGGGTGGTTTCACCCCTTGAAACCGTTTTTCCGCCGATAAAAAAAAATACGTATCGCTTACTTTTCGGTGCTTTATAACATATCCAAATTTCAACAAAATCGAAGGGTGTCACCTGAGGGATGTTCCTTGTCAGTACACAGGCACGATGATGCAGGATGGGGGCCGAGTGTCCACCTATAGAGTAGGCAGTGGGGGAACATTCAAGCGCCGCACTGCGGCCGAATAGGTCACCCCATTTTGCGATACAATCAGTTAAAAAGATGGGGTCACAATGACCCAATGTGCGGTCGAAGGATTAATAATGTTTCGTATACTGGCGGCATATAAAGCGGTTTTATTTACCACTTGTTGTACATCGACATGCGACGGCTCGTTTCTACACGGAGAGAATTTTTAAGTAATTTTTACTGTGAAATCACAGTAACTCGGTGACAAATGTGCAATTCTTCAGGTTTTTAGGCAATAAATTATAAATTTTCATGGAAATGAATCAAAATTTACTTTTGCGTAACAGAAATTAAAAATATTTTCCAGAATTTTTACTGAAATTAATAGTAAAATTTCATGAAACGTAAAGATTACGACAATAAGTTAAAAAAGTGCTAATATAAATGAAATTTTTCAGTGGAACATTGAGAAATTTGCGTGTTTTCCATAAAAATTTAAAAAAGGAAGCCGAAATTTTCCGTCCGTCCACCGGAATTTTACGTTCTTTATAGTAAAATCAGTTAGGGCTAGGTCGCCTGACCGTACGCGTGAGCTCTGTGTGCGAGCGTGCGTATACGTGAACGCAACTGTGAGAGTGTGCTTGTGTATGACGCAGTATGACGAGCACGAACGACGCCGACCCGCGTTGCTTAGCAACAGCGGTACCGCGCATGCGCATTATAGTACGAAGCATCGGCCAAGAAAGCCTCGTGGTCTCGTGCAGTCTAACGTGTTATACGCAGTTCTACGCAAGAAAACAAAGAAACGTGAAAAGAAACTTCGATAAAGGACGTCTACAATGGTACGGAAAGATGATATGCTAAAATAAGTAGCAATCAAGAACACAAATGTTCAGAAATACAGTATATAGAGTATTTATTTAATCATAGGGAATTAATTTTTCGCTAGGGATTTTAGAAATTTCAAGTTTGTCCAGGTTATTTTTACTGTAGAAACTTGGAATTTTTGAGGCAGCCCATTGTTAAAATTCTACATGAGAATGTGTCAGAATTTTTACTGAAAGAAATGTAAAAAATTATGCTACTTGCTTAAATTTTGACATGAATGAAAGCAAAATATTAAAAGCAAGTGTCAATTTTTGACTATGTGCACATTTGTCACCGGTTTCAAATTTTTAATGTAATAATACGGAGATTTCACCGTAAAAAATACTTAAAAATTCTCTCCGTGTATACGCTTCCAATATGCCAGCTACTAGCGGTAGCTTAGGACCGCATTCAGCTGACCGCGCGCTACAATACCCTTTATGATGCCGTAATCACAATTTTTTTCAAATATTTGTTTGGAATATATTTTTCTTTCGATATTTCCAACTTTCCCTATTTCCCCTAAGATTGCAAAGAACCATTACTTTTTATCTTCTTTTCAATTACTCAAAATAAAATAATTCTGAAGGCATTTTACTTTTTTCTTCGATAAATTAAACTGCAAGACACTTTTTTGCATTTATCGAAACAAATCGCAATTAAAAATGTTGCCGTCACTTTGGCTCTATCATTATCCCTAATTTGCAAATTCTTTTTTACTCCACAAAATATTGACTTTAGGCGGAATTGTCAATATTTTTTCCACGGTACTATTTTATTATATTTTTTTCGTAAGTTTTGCTGAATAAAAATAACGAATGAATGTTGCGATCCGACAGGAAATTGAAAGATGTTCTTCATCGCTGCGATCGGGCAATGATTTACGTATTCATCGCCGCCACATACTTCCCATGGTTGATGGTCGAAGATTTTCCCGAAAATATGTGGCTCTCGCTCATGCGGTACATCGTATGGATTATGGCAACATTGGGGATTCTGTATCAGCAAATTTTTCACGAGCGTTACAAAATGCTGGAAACGATATTTTATTTGGTCATGGGCATAGGACCAAGCGTCGCCGTTATCAGTGTCGTAAGTACTTTATTCTGTGAGTGGATAAAAAAATGTACTGTCCTACACAGGGTCCGACGGCCAGTATCCAAATGTTCCATAAAAACTTGTGAATTTAATTTCTTACAAACTTTTATTTAACTTCCTTCGTGGTGGGAGGTGGGAACCGAAATTTCTTAAGGGCATATATACACCTAGGAGCCGGAAAAAAGGTAATTTTTGTGAATTTTTTCAAGGAAAACTACTTGAAATTTCGGATTGGGGTTTTAATTATCTAAAAGTATACACATTCGAAAATATGTTTAATTTTCTTTATTTGAAAATATCGAAAAATATAAGTACAAGGATATTGTATGATCCTTGGAGCGTCGTAAAAAAATCTGCGTATGCGGTACCCACTGGCGTTTCTTCAAAAATCATTTAAAAAACAAACCAAAAAGATTATTAAATTAGATACTATAATCTAGTACTTGTCATAGCCGATTTTGAAAATGTTGATTTATGACAACATGGCGGACGTTTGAACATAAATAGTGATTTTTGGGCCAAAAATTAGTTATAATTTTGTCTATAAAACAAAAACTAAGTAACGGGACGGAATCCTATGACAAGTACTAGATAATGGTGTATAGAATAACCACAAAAAACCTCAAGGCAATCGGTTCATTGGTTTTCGAGAAAATTTGGGTACCGTTTTTTTTACGACGCTCCGAGGATCATACAATATCCTTGTATATTTTTCATATTTTTAAATAAAGAAAATTAAGCATATTTTCGAATGTACACTCCCGCTCAAAAGTTTGGATACACTCATCGATATTTCTTGCCGCACTTGAAGTTGGATAACTCTGCCAAAAAAAAAGATATCCAAATTCCCAAGGCGGCGTTTGAAAAAGGGTGTATCAGGCTACAGTTTATTGATTTAAAAAAATGTTTACGATTTTTTTTCGACCCAGTACGCCCTTTGGTACTTGACCGTTTTTAGGCCTTTTTTCGACCATCGCGAATCGGGCGCACATTTTAAGGAAATTTTTTGTATTTTTTTTTACCATGAAAAACTCAAAAGGGATGATAAAAACTCCATCTTCCTCTATTTAAAAAATTTTTGCGATTTTTTTTCGAAATGTCATTTCATTTTTTGCTAAAAAAGATAGATTTTGAAAAATTCAGAATAACTCGAGAACAATAGGGTTTTAAACAAAACATCAGGGATGCAAAAAGTTGCGTATTTTTATACTGGATCGCCTGGAATTTTTTCAGAATTTTTCTCCGAAATTTTTTTTTTTTTGAGTATTTTTATTGAGTGAGAATAGTCAAAAAAAAAAAATTTCGGGGAAAAATTCTGAAAAAATTCCAGGCGATTCAGTATAAAAATACGCAACTTTTTTCATCCCTGATGTTTTTTTTTAAACCCTATTGTTCTCGAGTTATTCTGAATTTTTTAAAATCTATCTTTTTTAGCAAAAAATGAAATGACATTTCGAAAAAAAATCGCAAAAATTTTTTAAATAGAGGAAGATGGAGTTTTTATCATCCCTTTTGAGTTTTTCATGGTAAAAAAAAATACAAAAAATTTCCTTAAAATGTGCGCCCGATTCGCGATGGTCGAAAAAAAGCCTAAAAACGGTCAAGTACCAAAGGGCGTACTGGGTCGAAAAAAAATCGTAAAAATTTTTTTAAATCGACAAACTGTAGCCTGATACACCCTTTTTCAAACGCCGCCTTGGGAATTTGGATATCTTTTTTTTTTGGCAGAGTTATCGAGCTTCAAGTGCGGCAAGAAATATCGATGAGTGTATCCAAACGTTTGAGCGGGAGTGTATATACTTTTAGATAATTAAAAGCCCAATCCGAAATTTCAAATAGTTTTCCTTGAAAAAATTCACAAAAATGACCTTTTTTCCAGCTCCTAGGCATATATCTCCCCTTAATGGCAAATCGTAGGACAATCGAGTTTGGGCTCATTAACTTTGTTCCATTGAGCACTATCCATAATTACACTATTATAAAGTTCCTCGCGAAACGTTTATAACCTAAGGCAAGGTTTTTTATTAAGCCGATGTCTGAATGGCAAAAAGATAAACAATTTTCTAATACTAAAAAGTATAAAATAAAAAACAAGCTTTTGTTTAAGGTAATGTACTAAAAAGTTAAAAATAATGTTTAGTAAAATTGAAAATGAAAACATAACTACGCAAGGGTGTACATGAAATAAAAGATTCTACTACCACTACTACCTGAAAATTTCTGCAAAAAAGCCTTTGAAACAAAAAGATTGAATTTTCCGAAAAAGAATTGCTACTTTTTCCAATTAAACATACTTTTTTTCATTTTCAAATACATTTGGGGACATATTTTAGACACTAAGGTTATAAAAATTGTTACCGAATTTCATCAGAATCGGTCGATTAGTTTTTCAGCTATGCGTCACGCCTGCTTTGAAAATGCAGCTTAGAAGGCCATATCTCCGTCATTTTTAAAGATTAATAAAAAAAATACCATGTAACAGCCACAAATAGTAATCAAACATATACCAAGTCTCAAAAATTGCGAAGAAATCTTCCCTTTAAAAAAAAACATCAAAATCACCAAATTTTGTCCTCGCCCCCCCTTAATCGAAATACTTAACTGTTTTCAAAATAACATTTACAAACTTAGAAACTCCCTCCCTCGTGTAGCAGCATGGGATAATCACGATCACTACACGTGCATTGTGTCATGTCGAGACGATGTTTTTTTTTAATTTGCTGATTGTGAATAACAATGTGCGTGAATATTTTTTTAGAACAAGTTCGATAATATCGGAGAATTGAAGACTGGAGGATTAATCTACATAGCTGGTCTAGTGTTCTTCAAATCGGACGGCCGTATTCCATGTGCTCACGCGATATGGCATCTTTTCGTCGCGGGAGGTGCTGGATTTCATTATTACGCCATACTGCGACATCTTTATTCAACGCCGATGGAACAACTTGATGGAAGTTCGACTGGTCCGGCGTTAACCGATTTTCTGGGCTCCCCGATCGAGCTCTAGACATATTTACAGCTGTAGATCAATAACGAGAGCGCATTTTAGCGCCCACATGATAGGTAGATAAGAATTGTTTTATTTTTGGCGTTACTCAAAGTAAGTGCGCTCAGATTTTATTATTCGGGAAAATCGACCTTTCAAGTCAATTCCTCTTTCTCGTACCATGCATATTCATTGAACGAACAAAAACTAGGGCTAATGATAGCTTCCAGAATAACCAAAGTCGATCGTAATATATATTTCCTATCAATCTTCATAAATTTCATGTAATGCGACAGTTCAAGCTCCGGTTATTCTTCTTTCGCATGAACAGTTTACGACGCGACTTTGATTGAAATCACACGTTTCCAATTTTCTTCTTAGAGCAGATTTTTCCGGTCGCAGTCGCAATCTGAATTGCACCATTTGTTTTCAACGATATCTCGTTTCTACATGACACTACGTACGAGTTGAGAAGAAAAAAGAATCATATTTGGCCGCGAACCGTTGCTCTCGTTTGGAAGAATAATACGAGAGCTTCATTTTGGTTTTCTTCTCGCATACATGATGACTGAATATGCCGCGGCGTAGAATCGTAACGAATAAAACGATCGAATTTTTATCGGGTAATTAGAGAATGTAGGAAAATATGAATTATCAATGGAATCATTAATCGTACCTGACATGGTCGATGAGTCAAATGACAGGGGGAAGCGAAATACAGGGGATATCGAAGAACGGAATAGGTTAGTGACCACGAGAAATGAAAATGGTCAAACTCATGTTTCTCACATGATCAAATACGCCAAAAAACAACAAAAATGTATTGATATAACAATATAATATTGATATTTATAATATTCCGCTAGGTGGAACACCTAGCAAAGTAGGAAACGAAGATTCCAAAAGTAGCAACAATTTTAAGTCAAAAGTCGGTTAATATTGCTAAAACGAAACCGCAAAGGAAAATTTTCGTTGTTGAAGATCGTTTTAAAGTTTCGGCGATGTAGAGTACACGGTAAACAATATTAAACGATGAATCGGATCGACGTAAACCGTGATGTCCAAACGTACGATAAGTCGCGGGAGAAAGTTTTCCGCTGGGCGAAGGTGGCAAATAGCCGCCATGTTTTCTTCGCACCGGTTGGTGTGTTTTTTTCTGCAGTCTCCCAATGTTTCGCGTTGAAACAGTAGTGTGATGGCTCGCAACAAGTACGCGAGTAATCCACCGTTAGGTGATAGAATTCAACAAAAATATTACATTAATATTATTAGTGTTTAGGAAATTTAGAACAGTATCTTCTTCCCTAAGGCAATTGTACTTTTTCCAAGAATCGATATAGTGGTTATTTTCTGTTTGCTTCTTCGCTGTACAAGATCCAACAATGTGGAAGAAAAACATATCCGACCGCTTGGAAAAAGTTTCACCTTGTTTCTTCCTCAAATGCTCCAAATGTTTCTTTGTCGATCTCTTCCCGGTTCTTTCTATTTGCAAAGCTTCATTGGAAAAACTGCAGTGCCCTGAAAATTGGCGTATAAAGTTCGAACAACCAGATAATGTAGTCGAATCGAGGTGGCCAAGAAAATTGTTATACAGTGCAATTAATATGCAGGGTGTCCCGTTATGAATGGATAATCCTGCAACTGTCGATGGGTCAGATCATGTCCTATTATTTGCTGGAATTTCAGTTTATTAAAAGTCCCACGGTTTTCGAAATAAAAATCATCTGCTTTTGGTTTTTCGCAAGCCATTTCTACAAATGATAACTTTTTTGCCCCGGTTTTTTTTTAATACTCTTGGTTATTTGTTTTATCTAGTAGGACATGATCTGACCTATCGACAGTTGCAGGATTATCCATTCATAACAGGACACCCGATATATAGCACGTTTCTGGTGCAATCTGTATTTTGTATTGATGCATTCGAGTTATGTTTACGTGTTTACGGTTTCTTTACGTTGTGAAAAGTATACAATGAAACGAGGACCTGGCGAACAAAACCGGACTTGTCCACACTGCGTGAAATTAAATTAAAATTTCATTCATTTTTGTGCCCAAAAACTATCATTTTGCTCAAAAAGGCACTTTTAAAACAAATTTTGGGTGTTTAGATCCGAATGTGATTCAAAATATTTCTGAAGCCAATCAGGGTGTGATTGAAAAATAAAAATAACACAATTTGACGCTGTGTGGATAAGTCCGGTTTTGTTCGCCAGCTCCACAAATCTGACCGTTTCAAGGAATATTCGTTAATTTAGGTTTTCGCCTTGGGGTGTGCGGTAATTAAACAATTTCCAATGCTTGTAATTGTTATTTAATTTTAATGCAGTTATAAGTGATCGATGTTGATTGAATACTGGGGAAAACAATTCGATCTAAAAGTCATCTTTTTTTATTGTACCTGTGGAGTGAAAAAGAAAACAATTTTTCGGAAAACGCGGTCTTCCAATTTTGTAGTTCAATCTTTTTCGACGTTATCTACTGATAGAAAAGAATTGAAGAAATTCCCACAATTTTCTAGGTGGAACGAGTATTCTGAATAATTATCCGATATTGATATAAATATGCCACGTCAAAATGTATTTTATAATTAGACCAGCGAATGCACGAATCTTTACACGCAATTCGGATAAAACAACGTGTTTACGGAATTCTTTTATTTTCGTTAGTATTTATACTTTTGAACTATATTTTCTACCGTACATTCGGCTTTTGTGAGCCTAACGAGATTTTACTTGTAATATATTTTAATGTCTCAACGAAATGCCAAATTCCGCGACGATTGTATGTCGCTTGACTTTATCCACGTGGACTTCAAAGAAAAACATAGAGCAGTGATACCTAACGCCCACTTTTATTGTTCTACGCACCTTACGCTACTGGACGACTCCAAGATCAGAGTAAACGAACATTTTGTTGAACCAAGGAATTGTGAAAAATATCTTGAACGATTTCAAACAATTTGGTGTTCGGTACAAAATTATCATCTAAAAATAGATAATCCGTGTGACCTCCATCATAGACCTTTTCAAAAGTACTTTCCATGTTTTAGAACCTGCAACGGGAGAACAGGTAGAACTTTGAGGGAAATCGGGCCTTACGCGCTGAAATTCATGTGCGTGTATGTTCATGCGTGCACACAAACCCACATTGGGCCTCCTGTACGGCGTTTTACATTCTGTAGATTTATACGTAATCAAGCCAAAGCCGAATATAGGGAATGAATAACAGACCTTTATATGGTCTCTCGAAGGCGTGAAAAAAATGCAGCGTTATCGGTAAGATAGCTCAGTCGGTATAACACTAATTTTTTCCAAATAGTTCGCCGCTGGTGAACGAAAACCCCGACGTTCTATAAAATCGTTAATAAAAAAATGTAATCACAAGAATGAGATCACAAAAGAGAAAAAATGTTATCAGGGCCATTCAGTTGCTTCGCCAAAATGGTGAATCGCGCTAGATTTTCAACCGCAATCACTTCAGAGTATAGAGATGTTAAGGGGTAGCACGTAAGCGTGCTGTAAACGTCTAAAATTAAGCGATTTTTCGGATTCTTTTTTTTTTGGTGGAAGGACAAGTAAGAGGATAATAATATTCGAGGATGTTATTAGTGGTATCTTAAGTGAACGAAACAAAAACTATATGAAAAAATTATACAAAATGGTGACGCTAGAGCCATACTGGCAACAAACATGAAAGCAAGCACTTTTTGGATTCAAACACCCAAAATTTAAAAAAATCGCAAAATATGTCGAACAAAGCTTGTGTGGGACATAAAAGTACGTAAACAAGTATGGAACGAAAAAATAAGGGAGAAAAAAACGATAAACCATTCAATTGGGAGACGAAAACCTCGAAGTTAAAAAAAAAAACAATTTAATATCAAATTCGTATATATATCAGGTTTTTTTTGTTACATATTGCTTTAGTGAGAGTTAATCTAACTTTCTAGAGATTTTTTATTTTTATTTGTTGTAGGAGTATTGAAAATCGACGACTGAACATTGACAAAATCACTGGTTGAGGATCACAGTCAGAAAGAGACGCACTATATGGCTATGCCGTTCGCACTCACGCGAGGTTCTTCCAATCGTTTCGTGGCGCATGCGCGCAACGCGCTCTAACTAGTATCCTGCGCCCCCTGCACTCCCAGTGGTGCAACAGCTGCAAGGCGATTTTGTCTTGCAAGCAAACTTTCATTCGCCTTTTTCTCCCTCATTTTTGAACATACGAAGACGAACGTTCAATACTTTATTACGTACTTTTATGTCGTAAACAACTTCAGTTTGACATATTCTTTGACGAAATTATTAGGTTCCGAATTAAACGGGTTTTAACATTTTTAAACATTTTCTCGACGATTGATTGCAAAACGTTTATCGCTATTCGATTCAGCGTCATCCAAATACCCTCAATTTTGCGTATTTATATCTGAAAGGGGCTTACTTTCGAAATTTTTAGTGGACTACCATTTTCGTGAGGCATGTTGAATTTGAGACGCTCTGCGGCACGCAGTTGATTGACGCAAATTTGAATGTGGACATTTTTTTTTTAATCCATTAATTCACATGCGTACAGATAGAAAAATACGTATGAAATTTTGAAAAAATTAATTTTTGTGTAATTAGCAAGCATTTAAAGTAAAAACTCAATTTTCGGCAGAAAAAAGGACATTCATTGGTTAATAAATAACGTTATGATTAACTGATAGGAAATCCCGTACGTATTTCTCTTCGGAATGTTATTTCAAAGATTTGCTCAAAATTTGGAGTAAGAATGAAAATTGTTGGACTTATGCTGCGTGCCGTTTTGAAAAATTGTGTTTGGAGAAAAACGGTCGAAGTCTCGCATACGGCACGATGTCCAGCCACTGGCACCGCAGACCTTTTTTTACGGGTACCAACCTTTTTTACAGGTACCAAACTTCTTCCCCTTAATCTAGATGCTTTAAAGCATCCCTTAAACCAATAACAAAAAAATCAATTCTTCACACATTCTACAGTGTTGTTCCCCCTTAATGTCCTTCTCTCGAAAACAATGTAGTCGGCCTTGTTGAAACGCCGAGGTTGACTTTTATTAGACAAACATATGTCTGAAAACAAGATCGAGATCTTTTCAAATTCACCGGTGAAGGGCTCGACCATCTTTTTAAAAATCGACGACAAAGTAGACTTGCGACGAAACAGCAAAGAAAATATTTGTTTCACGATTCCATGCCATCGCCGCGCAGCAATAATGTTCGCAATTGTTTCGTTATTTTTTTTGCCTGTTATTTATTTAGTAAAAAAAGTTCGATATTCGAATTTAAAGAAATGTACGCGATTATTCAGCAGTAATAGCTGAAAAGAGCAAAGTGACATGCGAAGTGTAAAAACGGATATATTAGCACAGTTGATTTTAACTCTAGAGCGGTGTGTATATATATATATATATATAATATATATACACGGAGAGACTTTTTAAGTATTTTTTACGGTGAAATCTCCATAAAAATTACATTAAAAACTTGAAACCGGTGACAAATGTGCACATAGTCAAAAATTGACACTAGCTTTTAATATTTTCCTTTCATTCATGTAAAAATTTAAGCAAGTAGCATAATTTTTTACATTTCTTTCAGTAAAAATTCTGACACATTCTCATGTAGAATTTTAACAATGGGCTGCCTCAAAAATTCAAAGTTTCTACAGTAAAAATAACCTGGACAAACTTGAAATTTCTAAAATCCCTAGCGAAAAATTAAATCCCTATGATTAAATAAATACTTTTTTCATCGGCGTTTCTGAACATTTGTGTTCTTGATTGCTACTTATTTTAGCATATCATCTTTCCGTACCATTGTAGACGTCCTTTATCGAAGTTTCTTTTCACGTTTCTTTGTTTTCTTGCGTAGAACTGCGTAGAACACGTTAGACTGCACGAGACCACGAGGCTTTCTTGGCCCATGCTTCGTACTATAATGCGCATGCGCGGTACCGCTGTTGCTAAGCATCGCGGGTCGCCGTCGTTCGTGCTCGTCATACTGCGTCATACACAAGCACACTCTACAGTTGCGTTCACGTATACGCACGCTCGCACACAGAGCTCACGCGTACGGTCAGGCGACCTAGCCCTAACTGATTTTACTATAAAGAACGTAAAATTCCGGTGGACGCACCGAAAATTTCGGCTTCCTATTTTAAATTTTTTGGAAAACACGCAAATTTCTCAATGTTCCACTGAAAAATTTCATTTATATTAGCACTTTTTTAACTTATTGTCGTAATCTTTACGTTTCATGAAATTTTACTATTAATTTCAGTAAAAATTCTGGAAAATATTTTAAATTTCTGTTACGCAAAAGTAAATTTTGGTTCATTTCCATGAAAATTTATAATTTATTTCCTAAAAACCTGAAGAATTGCACATTTGTCACCGAGTTACTGTGATTTCACAGTAAAAATTACTTAAAAATTCTCTCCGTGTATATATATATATATATATATATATATATATATATATATATATATATATATATTGTTTTGCTTTTGATATGGTATACATGGGTATAACATGTCCGGCCGCAGACCAGACGCAGAATTTGTCAAAAATCAACTTTGGTTATCGAGTTACAGATTACGAGCAGCCAAAGGAGAGTCACGTCGGGAAAAAAATGAAAAGCACCGACTCACAGAATAGGCGATCGGACAGTAAGAAAAAAAAATACTAAAATGTAGTTAAAATGGATGTTTATACAATTAAAATGATCATTCAATCAATATTTTTGCGGAATAATACTGATTTATATTTTTGAATCAATAAATAGAATATAATAATTCAAAAAATTTCAATCTGTTTTTCACCTCAAACGAAACACCAATCATGGCGTATGACGTTATTCGTGTGTAAACAAACGTTTCCATACGCATATTTTTCTCTCTTGTTTACTTTTTTAACGTGAAACCAGGGTTTACGAAAGCGGACAATGGCAATCTTCCAAGAGTGGATATATTAATGGTTTATTTGGTAGATATAGAAGTATTCCTACATTGAGGTACTTCACAAAAACGTAAAGCGTAACACCTTGCATTCGATTTCGAGGTTAGCTTGTCGTTTGTTTACACACATATGACGTCACGTGTTCTGAGATGACGTGGTGTTACGTTTGGGCAGCAATTTAGAAAAATAACATTTAGCCATTTTTAGGTACTCAAAAAGCTTTATTTATACAAAATAACATTTTCCATGGCTATATATATATCCATTGTGGTTGATTTTAAACACTTTCTAAAAAGTTGTCCGATTCCTTATTCGTGTGACTCGTGTATACCGTCCTAGGGGTAAAAAAACTTTGGTCGTAGGTGTTTCGAAAGCAAATCCGTGAGCGACCAACGCGACTCCAGTTTAAAAGTTAAAAAAAATTAAGACAAGGCAGAAATCGAAAAAAAAACATTATATTCCATCAGGCTTCGAATACATCAGTCATCACCATGCAATCTACCAATATTTCTTTGCAGATATTGTTTTATGTTGGTACTCATATGTTTACGTAAAACCGATTCGAAAAATATATAGAAATAATCACTCCGTGGCCAAACGTTAAGACTTTCAATCAATTGAAAATGCAAAAACCTTCGTGCATGAAATTCTTGTCCATGCAATTTTATAATTCTTTGATCGCTGGATTTTGAATAATGTCTGCATTAGAAAATTATACTGATGTGGATGATATTAAAAATATCAGCGATGGTAGGACAATGCGTATTCGTTAATTTTTCAAGTAGTGCTATATTTTATAAATACATAATTGGATAAGTCCCATTTTAATTAATCCAGCAAGGAATTCGCGGAAACGAAAAACCTACAAAAAAGAAACATTTGAGGGGAGCATTTGATGGAGACATCAACGGTCCGTAAACCGTATATGTCCAAGAAACTTAAGGATGCTGAGTCCCAAATCGCAAATGATAATAAAATTCTGGAAATTTGGTACGCTTTCGTATGAAGTATTTCAGAGGTCGTGTAAAAATTTCACGACAATTGGGAAGCTCGTTATTGAACAATTATCATTCATAAATTAAATGTCGTCTTTTGGAAACTGATGTAACTTTGCAATGTTTTTTTTTGACCTCTCAATTTCGTAATATCTACAATATAATAAAAGCAACGGAAACAAAACGAAGTTTATTGATAAATTTTTTTTTAATTTCTATCAAAAATTGTTCTTAACAAAATGTTAATTTTTTAATAACGAGCTTCCTAATCGTCGTGAAATTTTAACACGACCTATTAAATACTTCATACAAAAACATACCAAATTTTCTTATCATTTTTTATTTCAACCCCTAAGGGGGTTTAAGTAATGGTGATAGAATTCTGAAAACTTGCTATGTTTTTACGAGAAGTATTCAGGAGGTCGTGTAAAAATTTCATGACGATTAAGAAGCTATTTATTGAACAATTAACATTAATATGTTTCATAGCGACTCAACATCCTTAATCCGCAAAACTTGTTTCTCCTTCACGTTGGAGAGGTATTTTTTCGTTGCATCCATTTTGAAACTATTTTTAAAAATAAAAAAAAATATTTCCTTCGAATGCTACCATTATATTGAGACCGTAAAAGTTGGTAGAAAACATTTTTTAAAAGCATCGTTAGGCAACGTATTGTGCTGGTTCATTTGAAATGGGACTTCCTCGATGTTACCGTCTACCAAGTTCCGCCAGTGAATAATCGAAAGACAATCATTAGTGGTGCGTCATTCGTCATACGACGACATTGAGAGAAAAATATCACAAACCAGTCCTACACGCATTGTTATTAGACGAAATAACGAATTAAGGGATCATCACAGTGCAGCGGTTCGAAAAACAACTAATTTTCGCGATTTATTTTCGTTGCGTGCAATACGCTCATCAGTCTGATTTTCTAATGTCAAATCAAAGCACTCATGAAGAACAGAAAATAAATGTTTAAGGGAGACTTTGTCCTTGGAGTGCCATATTTCAGGTGTTTACATTTTATTTTTTTTTAAAGGAAACGAGTGAAGCTTTTTGAGTGCGGTTTTTTTCTTGCTTTTATTCATGATATACAGAACGTTAAAAAAAAATTCTTTTTTCAAAGAACCAAAATGGCGGCCGTTGCAGCTCGGCGAAAACAGGTCCTTAAATCGCGGGACGTAAACGGCTGACATCACTGCCCCCTCTTTGTTGATCTGAAACACAAATTCAAAGCATATTATCAATCTGTGACCCTTTGGTCATGGGATGACGGATGGGTTTTTCGTTTAGTACAAATTTCGGAAAATGGCGGCAATTTAAAAAAAAAATCGAATTTTCGCGTTTTTTTCGCATAAAAAGATAAATAATAAATGCAAAAATGTATATATCGAAAAAACGATCCGTCATTCCGTGAAGACATATTTGCTGAGGATGGTCTCCAAATTTCAGGTGGATATGTTAATTACAGCGGTCGGGAGAATGTCAGCCATTTTTAAAAACGTGTTTTCGAGAAAAACGCGTTTAAAGTTTTGTAATGTGTTTACACAAATGTGTTTATAATTACCGCTAATCGGGAATGCCTGGTCCATAGAGGCATCCCTCCTCTTCTTCTAGCTGCTCATGTTGAGCCGCTAACATCTCCCGCTGCTCAATCAAGGATAAAGTTTGTTTGGGTTGTTTGGGAAAAACGTTTATTTTCAGTTTTTTACATTATTTAAAGGTTTAAAATGTTTTCGAAAAAAGGAGTCCTTGCGGTGTATACGGCTGTGGCCGTAAATATTATCTGCAACAAAATTTGTAAAAAGATTATTGATCAGTATGAAAGCCGCTATCTTGCTATGGAGGTTTTATAAAAATCCAAATTGACAAAATGGCACTGGTTTGAAAAGAAGTATCGAATTCAGCCAATTTTTTCGACAGTTCTTCGTTAAAAAATATGAACATAAAAAAAGAAGCTTCGATGGCTAGATAAAGAATGGCGTGAAGAATGTTGTGTCAAAATTTGAGACGGATAGCTGGAAAACTTCCTTTGAGAGTGTACACCGTTTAGAAAAACGACATTTCGAGAACATTTTTCAAAAATCGAATTTTTGCAAATTTTACACTGTGATGATTGCTTAAAGAATTGCTATTCTGAGTTTTCAACATATTTATTGTAAATTATTGTTACAAAACCGTTTTCCGCGTGCGTAACGCCTAGTGTATGAAAAAAAAAACGAAGTTTCCTGATCCCATTACCGCTCACTGCGCGATACACAGAGTGTAATAAGCGCATATAACTGTAATTGCGAATTATGACAGACAGTTTCGATTGCATGCAATTTTAGTTTGACGTATATATATTAAATCATCGTAATAACGTGAAATACTAATTTATGTCTAGTTGTTCGAGTTCTAGCCTACGTTTCCCGCCCTCTATAACGTCGGACGGTATAGCTGTACGATTTTTTCATTCGTCTAGCAGTATCTTGTGGACTATATTGGTGGTTGATTGAGACCCACAGTTTCTGTTTTTTTTCTCCAAAAGTCATAGTGTCTATAGCTTTCTATGAAGTATTCTATATCCATCGTACAAGAGTTCAAAATCTTCAAGGTCTGCAAGGTCAATGCGACGCGAAATAATTCCTTGTACTTCTTAAGGTATCTCTGTATTCCAAGTACGTTATGTGATTACGAAGTAGTTAACGTGAGAGTATGGCAGCTTGTGTACGAACGAATAAAAAAATTGACCACAAATGGGTATAATAATTAATTGTGACTTATTTTTATTGAGCGCCACCTGCATTTTCGAAATTGGTGTACGGGATTACGCAAAAACTATTAAGCCGATTGAATCGAAACTTGGTAACAATATTGGTAATATTGCTATCTTTTACTTATGAGCGTTTGAACTTATGTGCATTTGAACTGAGCGTTGAAACTTATGAGCGTTTGAAGTTACTACGCACCCCATGCTTTCCCATGACTGAGACGCCGCATGCTACGTTGTCATGAGGTCGTATATGGAGAGGCTATAAAGAGGGTTGCCATGCGAGTTAATCATGAATGTATCTACTGAGCGCTCGACAACCATATTGGGTTAAAAAAATATATTCTTTTTTATACTAAGTAAAACTAAGATTTTGTCGAATTTTTTACTTTTTCAGTTAAAAAAATTACAATTTTCGCCTAGAAAAGCCCCTCATCTTTCCTGCGAAATGTATCGACTGAATTGAGCAGCCCGAGGCACAGCGTGAGACCTGGTGACTTACAACTTCAACCGCTTATAACTTTTGAAAAATCCATGACTCAACAAAAATGTTCCACACAAATCTTCTCACTTATTTTTAACCATTAGAATCAGACTGTGCCATCAAAAGGGGGTTACCATTTGAAAATTCAAAATTACCCCCTTTTCTCTGGGCAAGCGGGTGGGGTTCATTTTTTACGGAATTGCATAGCTCCCAAAAAATGTTCAACTTTTATTGCGAACATTTCTTATGTTCGATGTGTATTTTCTACAGAAGACGGGTGGCCCGGACCTTTTTGCACACCCTGTATAACTATATACGTTGTTTTGAAAACTAGGAGAACGTAGACAATATTCAGAAATGGGACAGCCGAAATCTCTGTTAGTGTTTTTTTTGTTCTCAAATAAAAATAAATGATTTACTATGTGTATTGAGATAAACTTCCGAAAAGTTCCACCCTCCGATCGAGCTGAAATTTTGCACAGGCCGTTTTTTTAATGTTTTGAGACGATCGCTAAAACGATTTTTGGCGATTAAAAAAAAAACATTGTTTTTAAACATTTTTTTTTGTGTTTATTTTGTATTTTTAATTTTTTTTGTAGTTTTATTTTCAATTTTTTGTTGTAGGTTTTCTTTTAATTTCTTTTGATTTTTATGCCGGTTAAAATTTTTTTTTTTTGTAATTTTAATCTTTACCTCGTATTTTTTTGTTATTTTTAACGTTTATTCGTATGCGTATTTTTTTTCATTCAAAATCTTGTTTTTGTGCATTTGGGGTCTCCTCCTCCGGCCCCTCGGGGGCTTGCCCCCCCCCCTCCCCCGCCGCCACACAAGGGGCAGGGCCCCTTGACCCCGCCGGGGGGGAAACCCCCCGGACCCCCCGTAGTCCAGTAGCAACCCGCTCCAGTAGCGATTTTCATTTTTACCCTCCACCGTAATTTTGTAATTTTTAGGCGTGTTACTTTTAACTGTGTCATTCCCATGTGTTTTTGTCTACTGTAATATTACAGACCGGTGTTATTTGTCACGTGTTATTTTTACGTTGTGTTATTTTGGCTCGTGTTATTTTTATGATGTGTTATTTCGACGGGTGATATTTTGGTGTCACAATAGACGCGCATGTAAAAATGTAAATTTTCAAAAATGAATATCTCGGAAACTATTATTACTGGCCAAAAATCCTTTTAGGGGGTGTCTCGGAATGTTAAAAAGAAGGTCTGTGTGAAATTTCAGCTCGATCGGAGGGTGGAACTTTTCGGAAGTCTACCCGTGTATTGTTTTGTTAATGTGCACATAAAAAAAATAATATTTACGGAAATTGGAACACAAAAATAGGTAATCGTGTTTCGAGATCGAATCATTCGTTATTTCGTAATATGTTTAGAATACGAGGGGAGAGAGAGAGAACATTGACCAAGGAAACGCGTTTCCATGGTTACGATATGAAGCTTAGAACGCAAACATTAATCGACGAAAAGAAAATGTGCGACGACAGTTGATACCAGGTTCGCACGCTGCTTGGATGCGGAATCGTCCGATTAAAAAAAATGACGTCGGAGCAAAAAATACCGTACGCGGTGCAACAGTTCTTTTGCGTTAACCCGCAGTTATATTTGTAATGAAATTCGAAGTATTTTTTTATAAACTCGTAAACATTCGAGCAAAAATAAATTTGATCGTTCCTAACATCGATGGTAAAAGCATAAATATAGGTTGTAAAAGCAAAATCGTGTAAGAATTCTTTTTGATAAAATGGACAAAGGTACAATCAACCAAGAATCCGTCTCTTTGTCAAATGAAATAACCAACAAATTTCCACCTTGGCTAGTAGAAATGACTGAGTAAGTATGAAAATATCCTGCTCCCTTGCTTCATCTATCGTGTCAGACTTTTCCAAGTTCTAACAATGTATGTTTTGTTTCACAGAAACATCAAGAAATTGAATCACAGGGATGATTACCCCTCACAGCCGTGGGGAGCTTTCAGGCCCGATCGTGAAATGGCAGAAAAAACCTGCAACTCGGTCAGCGAGGTCAGAAATGAACAGGCGAGGAGTGATAACTGGTAAGTTAACCATTTACATTGAAGAAACTACTACTAGTTTTTGTTACTTTGACCCCTCCTCAACACAATGGGTCATTTTGACCAGTATTGAAAGTTTCTGATAATTCTTTACAACAGTTCAATTTCATACTTTCCGAATTTTAATTATGCGGCCATATTGAGAAATGTTAGAAGTGTATCCCGGATGAAAAAAATTAAAACCGACCGAAAGGCTGTTAAGGGCAGGTAGATGAAATACTATCCAGGTCAAATTAACCCAGTGTGTCAAAGGCGTGGCTGAATATAAGTGTGTCAAGGAAGGGTTAAGAAAGACTCGATTCTTGAACATTTTGAAGGCGAAATTGACCGATTGTAAACAGTTTTCTCACCGTGGTGAATCGGATGAGATCAATGACATAGAAACTAAATGTCGCAAAATACATTTTTTTAATGCAGAAATGTCCATAGAAAAAGACAGGTAACCTTTCGTAACTTAGCAACGAAAAAATTGAAAAATAGTTATCTTTATGTTCAAATAAATAAAGTAACTCATATTTGTTTTTTGCAAAATGTAATCAGCTGGCAAGTTATAATAAAGCAATAAAGGGAGTGTGACAGACATGTCGTAACATTCCTTTGTTATCTATGAAATGCTTTGAAGCAGTTGTTTTGCTTGTTACAGCACAAAGCCACGCCACATTTTCCCACACGATTTTCGTTTTGATACTTTTTTCTATTATCGATAACTTTACGCACACCCGAATCTTGCAATCTCGCGATAAGTTATCTTTGAACACATTTTGATCCAACTAACGACATTTGGTTTGCATGATTGCGCTAAAAAAACCATAGAACAGTTTTCTAACGAGTGCCCTAGTTAGAGATTATATGCTTTGAATTGCAAGGAAACATGCCTGCTGCCTCACCTTTGCATTCTTTTTTATATTGACCCAAGTAGTCTCCGATTTAAGTGTATGACATCTCTTTATAAGTATGGTGGATATCAAATGTTTGACTTCCGTTAAGGCGTTACCCCCACTTGTAGCGCAAAAAAGGCCTTTTTCGTGAATTTTTTTAAAGAAAACTACAAAACTTTTTTAATCGATCAATATACCATCTTAAAGAACACATCTTGAAGAACTGTCAGTAATTTTTTTATTGAAAAATATTACATTGTTTAGTGGCAAATGGCCGTCAATGAAATAATGTTTTTATATACACGGTTTGCGGTGACCAACATTGCGGCGAAGTGGATCATCTGAAAAAAAAATGCGGATGGATTTAGTCAAATATAAGTATAAACTAGTCTTTAATCGAAGGATTTTGAAAAATATTCATTTTTCACAAAATGGCGGACAGTCAAAGTTGATGTTTCGATTGTAACGAAAAAAAACGGCCGTTTTTTGGCTATAAAACGGCCATTTTTTTCGAAAAAAAAATCGAACGATTAAAGACTACATTTTTATGTATTAAATAAGCCTGCAAAATTTCAAGAAGATCGGTTCATTAGTGTTCGAGTAATCTTGGTCACCGACTTCAGAAATGCCATTTTGAGAAAAACGCGTTTAAAGTTTCAATTTCAGTTTACACGAAGAACGGATTCTTCTCTTTCAACGCTCATATCTCGGTCAATTTTGTTCGGATCGACTTGAAATTTTCAGGACATATTCTCAGATACTTACACTTCAAAAAAATGCAATAAAAAACGATTTTTTCAACATCGCAAGTGGGGTTAACCCCTTAATAAATGGTCTTACGGCCATTTTATAAAATTCTCAACCAATATTGGCGTGGGTTCAGCGTGCGGCATCGGCCATATCCCATGTTGAATAGTGTTGATCTGGGTCACTATTTAGATGGGAGAACACTTATTCGCGTATCGGCTTGCGCGCCGACTACTAAGCGGGAGGCAGTTTGACTGAACCGGAGGTCACTGTCGAGAGGCATAAAAAAATGCACGAACTTCGGCTATTTTTTTATATAAAATAAATACTTTTGGAAATGGCTTCCAACGTATTTTATTCTTCTATCAATGAAGAGCAAATTCCCCATTTTATCCAAAGTAGATCCAAATTATATACCGATCAATTTCTTTCGTCAGACGTTCGATAGTCATTACAGGATTTTATAATTAATACTGATATATGCATTGGAATTTTCTCTTAACCTTGGTTTGGAAAGGACTCAAAACATTTTGTTATTTTTTCTTTAAAAAAAGCGGAACTATCTCCAAGGAGGTAAAATTCGAGGACATCGATGACGATATGCCTTCGAAAGCGTATGCCAAAAATCCGTCATCATTCAACGATGGACTAGTCAACGTGTCAAATACTTTCGGCAACAGTACGCCAGAAACGGCGAAAACAGAGTTACACGTACGGGGCTCCGGTTTCGAGGAGATGAGAAAGCGCGATCGCTACGTTGGTCGACATTCCGTCGAGCATTACCCTCAACCACGAACAAAGTGGGACGAAAGCGATTCGACGAGTAGGGGAAAAAATCGTAGAATGAAATCGCCCAAATGGCGACCTTTCAGCATGATCGATTCGCAGGATATCATGATAAATGAATCACGGTTGGTGAGAGAAAGAAGAGCTTCACTTTGGGAAATGAAGCACGATCCGAGCAATAAAATATCCGTCGAGCCGATTCATAATACCTTCTCTAGAAGGAGTTTGGAAGGAACTGACATTCCCATAGGTATCTGCCAAAATAATGAAACCAAAGGATGTCTCAAACTGATCTGACATTCCAATTTATTAATAAAACGTATTATTTGTTTCAAAAGTGCGAATATTTTAACTTTAATATAAGGTGCAAGCATGGAGGTTGTGTGTGGAACACGATATATCGGTTTCCCAAATTCGACAGTTGTGTTTCTTTACATAGCCACTCAATTGAAAATGCACCTCATCGCTGAGAATGATTATCTGCGAAAAATCACCATCATTGATGCTTCGATATCCAATTGGCGAATTTACGGCGTTGCGCATAGTCTGCTGGCGTTCTTCTGTCAATTGGATCTTGTAAGCATGCATGCGCAGATCTTTCGTCAAAATTCGCGGCACAGAGCGTCTTGAAATGTTCAATTGCTGAGCACACTGGCACGATTGCACCGTCTCTGCAAAATTTCCACCATTTTCGTAGTGAATTTTCACAATTTCTATGTGTTGCTCGATCGTGTAATTCTCCATGACTGAAACCACAATACTTCCTGATGTCATTTGTCAAGGACTAGTACTCTATGTTCGCCACAAAAAAAGTGGCGCGCAATTTAAAATGTCAAGTCATTTCGAGACACCCTACAGTTATAATGGAATTTTCGTCTGATGTGGAACTTATATACATTGCGACCTCCCATATCGGTACCTCCACAGATGCAACAGCCCCCACTATGTGCCGAATGTCGATTGGTGTAGCGCATGGTGGGAGAAGCGCCAGGCCCTAGTGTGAGGCCCGAAGCATGCTAAACAACAAGAGAGGGCTTCGAGGGGTACGCAAACGGCTTCCCTAACTGTGCAGAATCGACTCGAGTGGATGGTGCACAACCTTCATTTTTGCAATTTTGAAGCGGAGACGATCGCACCGCTGTGCCGATATGAGAGGTCGCATGTATTTCACTTCGGAGCGATGAATTTTATCAATTGTCTTAAATCTTCTTGTCTATAGACAATATTTGTTTATCTACTGAACAAATTTGGTTCGAAGAAATGTTTTCAGCTGTTGCTTAACGTACTAGTACCTATTAGAAGACCAAAAAAAGCACATTTTCAAATAAGATTATCTCAGCTTCGTTATTAGCCATCACCATGTTTTTTTTACACAAGGCATTTTATGGAGAAAAAAGAAATACCCGGGTCCTTGACTGGTAATTTTGTCCGTGATTGGTAGAGGGCGCCAAAGTACGGTCCTCGAAAAAAAGTAGTCCCATGGCGGACAGATAATGTCCGGATTGGGAGGTCTGAAACAAAATCGGGAAAAAGCACGTTAAAGAGGAAAGTTTTTTACACAGGAATCCACCACCGATATGCAAAAAAAGTAAAGAAAATGGCCTATGCTTGAAAGAAAAGTGCAAAAAACCACCTTTTTTTTTATCTTTTCTGTGTTGCCGAATTTTTGTTGATATCGTTTTTGCAAAAAAGTGGTGGATTCCTGCGCAGAACACCTAAATAAACAAGTAAAAAAAAAGCCGGGTGATGATCGGTCCAGTAAATCCGGAGATTAACTGTCCGCCATGCGAAAAAAAAGTCGTTTTGAGAAGAACGTGCTTAAAGTTTTTTACGTATTCTTTTCTATATTTCCCGGAATATGTGAAGTTTTATTACCTTCAATTGATTAATCCGCAATCCCTGGTCAAGACCTGTATACGTTAGTACACAAAAGGAACCCGATTTTTTTTAGAGAATTATCTTTGTAAAATTTTCCTTATTTGTATATACTTTTGTCGTTTCTCTACATTTCCGTTGGCATGGAATTCGGGTTATATGTAAAGCTTTTTCATTTATATTCGTATTTTAGTGCGCATAATTTCCATTTATCGGTTGAACTGCATAAGCTGGGGGCCCAGAAAACGGTTTGATTTTCAATATTTCGCTCAAAGCAAAATCTTCATTTTCGGTATAAATTTCGAGGTCTGTTTAATATATTTTTTTTACTTTTTGAGGTTTTTGCGTATAGTGAATACGAGTATGGAAGATTTTTCGGGGCCGGGTTGAAATTCCGAACTTTGAATCATCAAAACGCAAAAAATTCTGAATCACTAGCTAGTACTCAATACTTCTGGAAATTTATAATTCGCAAATTTTTTAAACAGAATTATCATATAACCGAAAATAATAGTTCACTGAAGACTTAAATGACATAATTACAGAGTTGACAATTTCGAAAAATTGTAGTGTTAGAAATTCGAGTTTCTGAATGGCGTTTGTACAGGGAAAAGTTTCGAAAATAAGAATATTGATCAGCATCATCGATAGCTAAACATGTAGTGTCGTTCTTTTTTTTTCCTAAACAAATCAACTGTTCAAATGACAATCGCGACGAAACGATGCATTTTGGAGAAAAAAGTTTCAAACGAGCAATGCTTCTTCATGGATGTACAATTTACATTGAATTGACTTTTGTGAAGTTACAGAATATGTTTAGTCCTGTCGCCAAAAAGTTTCCATGTTCGCCATAGGCGATGATTAACAAAGTCCAAAAGAATATTCAATGCACTAAACAACTGCATTACTTACAGGAATCGTGAAAAGGAAGCTTGACTACCTGAGCGGAGTTGCGCCACGCGAGAAGATACCCGAAGTGGATGGAAAATTGAAACAAGACTTCGCAAATCTGGTTTTAGAAGGGTCACACATAAAACCGGAGGAAAAACCCCATTCGAACAAGAATCGTGATAACAAAAGTGCCAAGAATACGTCAAAACATCGTGAGCACCTGTATCACTACGAACGCTATCCGACTAAAGGTAGGCAGGTGTAATACCAGTCAATGCAATGTAAGATTCTGGCAAAAGCCAGATGCTTAATTCAATAAAGGCGTATTCGATCGGAGAGTTATTATTATCACGAACAAAATCAAATCGATACGCGACAACCGGTGAACATTCTGCCGTGTAAAATCGTCAACTTGTTGCAATTAAATAAAAACCTCAAAACAATAAAGAGACAGCTCGTGAAACTGGGTAGAAACAAATTATTCTGGGATCTTTTTAGACAGTGGTCGTTACAAGGAATTCATAGTCCCTGAATTGCCACGAGGCAAACAATTGATCCTCGATATTTTGAGCACATGGGGCGACGAACACTTCGTTGGATTGAACGGTATAGAAATTTTCGCAGCTACCGGTGAACCTGCAACTGTCACAGAAGTAAGTCTGTATCTGCTTTAAAAGGATGCAAAATTGGTTACTGCACTGACTAGTCGTACATCAGCTTTATTTCTTACATTTCTTTTTCGTCTCTAGTATTCAGTAATAATTATGAAGTATTGTTACACGTGATTGTAGTTGTTTGCAATTTTTTGATCAGACAAAATTCTCGAGTTATTATTACGGAATACATCAACCATGTCATGCCATTTCTGTAAAAGCTGAATTTTTATATTATTTTTTATTTTTCATATCTCGCTAATTGACCAAAGCATTTAAAAGACCATTTTTTAATGTTAAAAAAAATCGACGGTTTTCCATTCCTACTACAATACGGTTTAAAAATTAAGGCTGTAGTAAGAAAAAATGTAATTCCAGCAGCAGATCTTTTTTCAATCAAATTATCGATTACAATCTTGACGAAACGCACAACTAGACTATAATGATGCATCAATAATTCCAAAGCTGCAACATGAGTATATTTTATGCCACACATTGTTCGAAAAACATGGAAATCTCGAAGATGCATTTTATGGAAGCACGGTAAAGTGTTAAAAAAAATACAAATCAAATGAGGCTGAATGGGTGAATAATCGACAAAAAATCATCTAGCTAAGAAAACTGCTTAGTGCTTGAATGATCTATTCAGTTGCATGACATGAATAATGTTAATGTAACATAATAATATTAACATATTGTATATATTATGCATAATATATATCTATAAATATAAATAATATAATAAGCGAACTGCAACAAGTTTTTCTTGTAACAAAATATAAAAATTTCTGCTGAGCGGAGCATATTTTACAAGGAATCGTTCCGAGGTCTCCCCCTTCGATTTTGTTCAAATGTGGCACGTTTGTAAAGTGAGTCGAAAGAGTTGATACGTACTTTTTATATCGGTGGAATGCCAGTTTTTAAGGGGTAAAACACACCCTTCAAAAAGGGGATATTTTTTGGCGATAACTTTATAACGGAACGAGATACAAAGAAATTCCAAATTACAGTAATGTTCCATTTTTCGAGTATATTAGATATGAGAGCAGTGCAGATAACAAATTTCATATTGATTGTTACAAAAACGAATTCTTTAATGTGTATCTTCGATTTGTATGTGTAGAGGATGAAAAAGTAGCAGACACACTTCGCACATACACGACGAGCGAAACGAACAACAGATATTACACAATCACCTCACATGTATATAAAGCGTGTCTCAAAGTGACCTGACATTTTTATTTATTAATAAAACGTATTAGTTATTTGGAAATTTCGAATATTTTGATTTTAATATACGGTACAACCATGGAGGTTATGTGCGGAACCTAATACCTTCGATAAACGGCCGCCTCGTCCCTATTGGAAAACGTTCACTCTTTTGACGAAATTTTCAATAACATTTTGGCATAATATCGGACTAATTTCATCAATGGTACGTCCAATTGCTTTCTTGAGCACCGGAATGGTCTGTGGATCATTGGCATACACTTTTCCTTTCAGAGAACTCCAAAGAAAGAAGTTAATGGCGTCAAATCGCATGATCTTAGTGGCCAATTTACATGGCCACGGTGCGAGATAATCGGTTTGTTCGCGCTAGCTACACTTTCTACACTTTGACCAGATACAGTAATAGAAAGTCCACTGGAGGTATAAGAAGTGTAGAAAAGTGTAGCTAAAACGAACAGACCCAATACGACCATGAAACTTCGTTGCATTAAGTCGGTTCGTTTCAACTACAGAGTTCTACACTTCTTACACCTTCTGTGGGGACTATTTTACTGCATCTGGTGAAAGTGTAGAAAGTGTAGCTAAAACGAACAGACCTCATGTTTCGCCCGCAGTCTGGCAGGTTGCGCCACCTTATTGAATGAATATGTCTTTCAAGTCCATGCCGTTTATGCCATCTATCGGATATTGTGTTCCACACATAACCTCCATGTTTGTACCTTATATTAAAGTAAAAATATTCGTACCTTCCAAATAAATAATACGTTTTATTAATAAATAAAAATGTCAGGTCATTTCGAGACATCCTTTACTTACACGGCCCATCTCATACAACACTTGCATTATATCGAGCCAAAATAGCGAAGTAATATTAACGATATTTGAACCGTTACAATATACAAGTTACGTTCCAATGAGACGGAAATCTTTGTGGGTATGCATGCAAAAAACGAATTATTGCAATAAACAATTTTCAACTTGTTATAAGTATTTTTTATTTTCTTATCACCGTGAATTTTTCTTGCACTAATCCAATATTTTTTCCATTCGAACTTTATTTTGATCTTGCCCTGTCTACAAGTTATAGCCCGAAAACGAAAAAAACCTGACTTTTAGGGTTTGTTTAACTTCTTGAATTAGCGTTCCGCCGTATCAAAAAATGCGCATAGACTATTTTGACTCATGTTAATTTCTGCAATGTTTTTCAATACCGGAGAGTAAGACCCTTGGGTGGTTCCCCTGTAGGAGGGGGGGGGGGGGGGGGCGAGTGTATTTTACATAAACATTTAATCGAGTCATCAAACGAGCTAATATTGACACGATATTCAACGGGTATCGCAAAAAGTTAGCGTATTATACGTCGATATTGGTAAAAAAATCGAGGGGCGTTTTCAACCCCTTAATTGCCCTATCTCGAGAAAACAAAAAAAAACATGTATCCGCTACTTTTTCATCCTCTACACGTGAGCAAATTTCCATCCCAATCAGATAAGCATTTTCGAAGATTAGCATTCAGAAATTTCATTTTCACCATCTATAATGTGAAGTTTATTGTTATCTGCACCGTTCTCATCTCCCATGTATAGTACTGCAAATATGAAACATTATTGCAATTTGGATTTTCTTCGTATTCATCGTATCTGTTGAGAAGTTATCGCCGAAAAACATCCCCATTTTTAAGGGTGCGTTTCACCCCTTAAAAATAGAGTTCCGCCGATAAAAAAAAATACGCGTAGACTATTCCGACCCACTCAACAAACATGCCGAATTTTACCAAATTCGAAAGGAGACACTTCGCCACGGTTTCTTGTTAGTAACATCGTCGAAGTATATAAGTTTTGATGCCTGCTGTTCGATTTTCTCGTTTCCCTTAGGTTCGCGCAATTCGGGAACGCGTAAAGCAGATTCCCGAACCCGCAAACGACGAAAAGACAGTCGGAAATCTTGTTAATAGAATTAATCGTACGACAGATGATTTAAATATGTGGCTGACACCGTTTACTGAAGGAAATCATCATTGCGTTCACATCACCTTTCCCGAAGTGATCAATGTCGCTCTAATTAGGATATGGGTAATATTTCTTTTTTTCAGGCTGAATGAAAACTACTATTTTGTTCCAGTCCAATGTACCCCTCTGCTCTTTCCATATTCTATTGACCCGTTATGCTTTAGACTATCGCATTTTGGAGTTCTGTGTGTCATGCATGAATCAGTAAAAAAAAGCATCTACATTAGAAATGTAGATGTTCATATGAAAGTAAATCCCTCAATCAATCCCTCCGCGTAAGGAAACCTATAAATGCGAATATTATCTTTTTTTTAAACTCAAGTGATTCAAGCTACAATATAATTCTGGCTTCGTCTTTGTTCAACGATTTCATCTCCAAAAATGTTCGCACACTATTTTATTTGTGTAGAAACTGGCCAGTTCATCGTTAAAAAATATAAAGCGAATATCAGATTGTCGAAGAACGAAATAAATTGTTTTTAAAAAATTGAGTTTTGTTGGGAATCCTCAAAATTACCGGGGGTTTTTTCGCCCCAAAAGATATATAACGAACTTTAGACCGTCAAAAAAAAGAAAATAAACGATTATTTCAAAATTCAGTTTCATTGGGAATCCTCAAAATGATGGGAGTTTTTTCGTCCCAAAAAATATGAGGCATGTTGGAATTTCGTTATAATGAAACTAGGGCGACCTTATCGCAGCTACGACTAAATTTATTACTATATGACATTGCACAGTTTACTGCTTTTCAAAAGAGTAAAGTTCCTGCACAATTGATTGTTGCGGCATATCGATAAAAGTATGAAAATTTCGACGCGATTTTTCAATTGAACATTATTGTATGATTTTCTGGCTGATTCTTGAACCCTGTAGGACAAAAATCCCAACACTGATTACCTTTCTTTACTTTTTCTTGATCTCTGGATACGAGAATACAATTAAAAGTACCAGAAAATAAAGAAAATCTCTACCTGAAAACAAAATGTTCAACTATATTTTAAAATTAATATCTACTATTTGTATTGTCACCCTTGCTGTTGTGTCCCATTCACTAGAAATTTGGCGTAAGCATTAATTCATCTCATAACCTACAAAACAGGAGAAAAAGTCTTGCACTTGCATTTCCCGACACGCAAGACGAAAGTATTTTATTTCACCTACCCCTGACCATACTTTTGAGATACGATACTTAACGAACTGTTTGGAATGATTTTCATTTTAGAATTACAATAAATCAAGGATTCATTCCTACCAAGGTGCCAAGCATGTATTGCTTAGACTAGACAATATTTTGATATTTGATGGGGAAATAGCTCGTGCCTGTGGCGACATAATAGGCAGTATCGACAAATTTGGGGATGTGAGTAAATAATGGAAAGTTAATCAAATATTCCAAGTCTACGAGCAAAAAGATATCGGAATATTTCCATTGCAGACAATATTGTTTACAACCGACGAAGAGATTCTCGAATCTGTGTCGAAAAATGATGAAGCTTTTATGTGCATCGATCAAAAAGACGTTTCGTCGGGTGTACGAGAGCTTGAGAGACCCATAACTGGAGGTACGGATATTGGTGTGAGTACCCGTTAGAATACGTGCAATATCAACAAAGAATCATCATCGGATAAATAATCTACATACACACTTCCTTATTTTATCGACATTCGTCAAATCAACTAATGTGCGTTAGTTTAATTAATTAAGTTAGATTAATGAAGTGAATGATTAGAGAAAAAATATTTACTCTTCACAAAACGTGTATCGTCGACAGAATATTCAAGATGATAATCCTACATCTGATGAACTCAGTGAAACGAGCACGAATGACAGAAACACGATGTCAATTGCATGCAAAGAGGTCAAACTGATATTTCTGTCAAATTGGGGAAATCACAGCACGATCGGTGAGTAAAAAAGGAAAAATAGAAACAGTAGGCACGTGAAATATAACAATACACTTCGTAATAATTGGATTTAAGGTCTCAATGGAATTGAAATTATCAATGACGAGTACACGCCTGTTCTACTGTCTTGTGCAAATTTGGATTGTAATCAAGGCAACGAGAATATAATGAGACTCGTGGACGGAAATTATTTGACCACTGATCATCAGTGCATATGGTCAAGCGATTATAGATATGACAGAAAAGTTATTTTGTCCATTAGTTTCGACGCTGAAACGTATGTCACAGGAATGAGATTCTGGAATTGCAACGGTTCGATGGATCTGTCTTTTTGTGGAGTAGGAGCGTTTTTGATCTTGTTTTTCTACAGTCAATATTATTTTATTGATATATTTATATATAAAAATAATATTTTGATATTTTGTCAATAATAGTATTTTTTTATGCAATACTTGTTCCGAGGCAATTTTTTATTGATCATTTTAATATCCAGGTGAAAGAACTTCTCGTAAAGTTGGATGGGAAACCATTGTTTGATAAAGATTTTCGGGGTTTTACTTTGAGAAGAGCCCCGGGTCATTGTCAGTATGATTTTTCTCAAGAAATAAGTTTCGTCAACAGGCCAGTGTTTGAAGCA
Source organism: Ophion costatus (assembly GCA_951751655.1). Classification (NCBI taxonomy): domain Eukaryota; kingdom Metazoa; phylum Arthropoda; class Insecta; order Hymenoptera; family Ichneumonidae; genus Ophion; species Ophion costatus. The sequence continues at coordinate 24,530,631 of OX632364.1, read as the reverse complement.
TATTCCCTTGATCCGGTTATTTCGAGCCCCCATGGAAATAGGCTATTAATGGGTGAGTTGCAAATTTTGCCCTGCCAATCACTTGTTTTTTCGTGGGAATCTTGCAGACAATTTTTTTCAAGATAACATTAAGGATGCGATATCTCCTCTTAGATTTTTAAAATACAATTGGTTAAGGTGCTACATCTACGTGGCTCACCGAGAAATGACACATTTTTTTATTCGAATTTCGAGTTTTCGAATTTCGAGTTTTCGAATTTCGAGAATTTCGATTTTCATTCGAAATCGATTTTCTTTTCGACAATACTAAAAAAAGCAATTAAGGAAGCTTTCCAGTGTGACAGCCCGAAAAATCGCTGTTTTTCGCGATTTTTTTTTTTAAAGAAAAAATAATCTAATCGGTCTGGTTTTTTTTTGTATATTAATTGGGTATTGAAGAATACAAAACAATTTTTTAAAGATCGATTTATTTATTAATTAATATCTATAAAAATGATGAAACAATTGTTGCAGAAAATGCACTTGGATGTGGTGTCCACGTTGGGGGTCACAATTTTGATCTGAAACAAAAAACACAAAAAGATTATTGATCGGTATATAATTGGCTTTCGTGCTATGGAGGCTTTTTTTTTTTTTTTTTGCAAAAATGGCGCCGGTTTGAACAAAAAGTATCGATTTTAGCATTTTTTTTGGCAGTTTTTTTTACAAAAAAATAGGAAGATGTCAAAAAAAAAAAAAGCTTCCATAGCACGATAAACAATGACGTTAAGAATATTGTGTAAAAAATTCAACTCGATAGCTTTAAAACTCTGCCCTCCAAATTGGACACCGTTTTGAAAAATGCTGTTTCGAGAAAAACGCGTTCAAAGTTTCGCTGTAGCTGTAGCGCTCCGTTGCCTTCTTCCAAGAAATGCTGTACAGTAACCGAAATAATCTGAATTTCGGCATGAAAATTTCAGGGAATATTCGGAAGAGTGTATACTATTCGATAAAGCAAAAAAAAAAAAATCGATTTGTTGAAAATTTCACACTGGAAAGCTCCCTTAAAATGAGGTTCGAAGGGTTTATTGAACATTTGTTGGCGTAGACGAAAAGACATTTGTTATGAAAAAAAAAACTACAAAAAGGCGGCTCAAGCGTAGCTACACTAATTGCGTTTTTTAAGGCGCTCTGCCGAAGGAAGCAGTACTTTTATGGATCGGCACATAGAAAAAAGGCTTTGCTGAAAGTTTCTCGAAAAATAATTGCCCAAATGGCAATTCCTCAAACACAATTTGTCGATAACAATTGCCCGAATGAGCCATTTACAAAATGAACAATTTATCGAATACAATATCTCGAATAAAAAATTGCCCAAATGAACAATTCCTCGAATGGACAATCTCCCGAATAAATGTTACCCGAAGAAGCCCAATTTTAATTTAAAAATGAACTGAAGAATTTTATAATTTCATAGTATAATTATTCAGTTATTATTAAATTAGTATTTTAACTAACACGTACGCTTTTCTAATCGAAAGTACAATTCAACGTTTTATAAAGTTGTTGTCAGTGAGTCAAACTGAAAAAGATCGCAGGATTTTTAATGCATAATGATCCAGCGAAATAAATCTAACGATTGACCAATGTAAATAAAGCGTTTCACGATGTACTTGCCTCGATTAATGATGCAATATTAAAGCAAATATTAACTATTCAAAATTGAAGTTATCCAATTTATTTACAATTCGACCGTTCACCTTAAAGAAATTGTCCATTCGGGATATTGTATTCGAGAAATTGTTCATTCGGCAAATTGTGTACGAGGATTTGTCAGTTCGATAAACTGTGTTTCATATATCGTATAATGTTCTTTGATATAATATGGAACTTTTAAGTGATGTGCCCCCTCCCCCTTATCTTTCAACCGTTGATTTGAACATTTGGAAAAATTCCCGATACTAACATTTGATTAGCACTGTGGATCAAAATTATTTTCGTTAAGTTAATGTAACAAATTCATGAGATATGGACAACCAAATTATCATTAATATGACTTCTTGAAAACTCTATAAGACCACAGCATAAAGTTATTTGTGCAGGCCTCTTATGAATCCTGAATAAAGTCGAAATTGGCATGTAGTAAATGAAGACGATCCAACAATCGCAATAATAATAACTACACGTCAGTTCAACAGTGATAACACAAGTGATTGCTCGAATGAATTATTACAAAACCCTACGTCATGTTTGTGCGAAAACACACACTTGGCAGGTTTTTTACAAGTTTTAAATATCTTGAAAAAGACAGCTACGTATTTGAGCAGTGATAAGAAAATATATACAAAAGTCATTACGTCCAACTTCTCAAAAAATAATCATCTCGTAAAAAAGCCTTGGATAGCGCTACAGAAAGAATAGAATTTGTTTTAAATGTGGGAAGAAAATCGCGAAATTCAGAAAAATCTATTCATGCGTCATTAGTAATTAGATTAATTAGACAACCCCCACCATCCATCATATTTAATATTCCAACAGGCTCAACCGACATCTACTATGAAGCACCGACAATGCCTCAGGGCTGTGTTTATCAAATTGTCGTTTTTTCTACATGGGGAGATCCGTATTATGTGGGTCTCAATGGAATAGCCATATTCGATGCTTGTGGACAAAAAATTGATTTGACCGAAGAAAGTGAGTTACTCATGTAGGGTGCTGATTGCGGCTATTGCGAATTTTCATCAATTCACTATTCACTACAGATATTGCAGCGTATCCCGAAAGTGTCAATATAATCGAAGGTATCGATAATGATCTCCGTACACCGGAAAAGCTCGTTGATGGTATTAACGATTTTGACGATGGCCAGCATGCCTGGCTTGCTCCGATTTTACCAGGGGAGGTGAACAATCTTTACTTGAATCGAATATACAAATATTCCATTTATGTAATATACTTTTCTTTGTGCTCAGATAAACAGAGTTTACGTGATTTTTGACACACCGGTGACAGTGTCGGCAATCAAATTGTGGAATTATAGGAAAACAAAGCAGAGAAGCGTAAAAGAATTTTGTGTAAGTAAACGATATTCTCAAATCGCATTGAAATAAAACGGATTTCTGTTAAGTTTTGACACTCAAAATGTTTCATCGTTGCAGTTACTGCATCACTTTTATTATGCCGTTTGGTATATCCTTTCCGAACAATTACCTTTTTATCCTACGCGGTCATTGCTCTCGCTGCTTCCTTTTTCTGTATCGCAGAATATATTCTTTCAATGTGCATAAGGAATATCGGGAACGATCTTTTTTTTAGATCTTGGTGGACGATCTTTTGGTATACAATGGCACGCTCAACGAGAGTTGTCCAGATGGCATTATTTACCTTAGCACCGAGAATAACAATACTTGTAAGCAAAAATGTGGATTAGCGTGGTACGTAGAAGGATCCGCTAACTGGTAACTCTGGCACTTTCGTAAAACTGGATTTAACGTTCTTTTATTCTGATGTTGACAGTACGGAACAAGACATTCGCTTGTTAAATTTGGAGCAAAGCGCAATGCCCGCCGGACATTGCACTCCCCCCGATCCTTGTCTGCGACCTCCGACTTCTCTGCCTCCGCAAAAAATGCAACATCGTTCTGCATAAGCGCGTATCGATGCATGGCTTCTGAGGCAATGAAATGGACGCGTTACTTACAAGTGCGATCGCAACATCTGAAGATCTGTTTCCAACCGTACTCTGATACAACTGACTTTCCGCTCTGCTATACGGTGAACAGCGTCTACCTCGTTCAATCGAAATGTAATCCTTTTAACAATAAGAACAAACTTGACAACTTGATTTATACTGACCAGACGTATTTTCCAATGCTTCAAAGCGAAATGATACATGGATAGCTGTTATGCATCGGTAAAAATTTCGGACAGTTTGAAAATTTCTTGAACTCTTATAATAACTGCCCTGATTCGATTAATGGAGGACACCACTCTAAAATTTTTGAAAAATCATTTTTTTTTCGAAACTTTTAAAAAACTTCTTTGAACCGTGAAAAATATGATGCTTATTCGTTTATAGCTGAAAAAAACAGTTTTGAAGTGGTTTTCGAGCTATTTTTGAGAGAACCTCCGAGCGTTGAAAGGCGCCTTCGGTGATGCTGCGCCGGTAGATGCTGTTCTCGACTCTTGTGAGCCAATTATCTTTGGGGAAACAGTTACTGACCAAAAATAGTTTTATTTCCTACCGATAGGTGGCATTAGATTATGGAAAAAAGAATTCATCAGCTGCAGCGTCTATAATCCACGTTTTTGAAGTCGACACGCAGCAGAACTCGAACAATTTTCGTCCGATCGATTTGAAATTTTAACTGCAGCTTCTTGGATTGCTTTAACAGTCGAGTACGAGCGCTTTTTTCGATTAATTGAAGATTTAAAAAAATATATCAGTTTTTAAATCAAAATTATGGTCGAAAATTTACGAGTTCTACTGCATGCCGCCGAGAGGGTTGGCTGAAAAGCACTAGTGCTATAGCGACTCGTGCGTCGCCATTTTGTATTCTTTTGACAAATAATTTTTTTTACATTATTCAATATATACCAAATAGCGCCTAAAAGTTCTGTTGACCATGTATTTTATCTCTTAAGGAAGCTTTCCAGTGTGACAGCCCGAAAAATCGCTGTTTGTCGCGATTTTTTTTTTTTAAAGAAAAAATAATCTAATCGGTCTGGTTTTTTTTTGTATATTAATTGGGTATTGAAGAATACAAAACAATTTTTTAAAGATCGATTTATTTATTAATTAATATCTATAAAAATGATGAAACAATTGTTGCAGAAAATGCACTTGGATGTGGTGTCCACGTTGGGGGTCACAATTTTGATCTGAAACAAAAAACACAAAAAGATTATTGATCGGTATATAATTGGCTTTCGTGCTATGGAGGCTTTTTTTTTTTTTTTTTTTGCAAAAATGGCGCCGGTTTGAACAAAAAGTATCGATTTTAGCATTTTTTTGGCAGTTTTTTTTACAAAAAAATAGGAAGATGTCAAAAAAAAAAAAAAAGCTTCCATAGCACGATAAACAATGACGTTAAGAATATTGTGTAAAAAATTCAACTCGATAGCTTTAAAACTCTGCCCTCCAAGTTGGACACCGTTTTGAAAAATGCTGTTTCGAGAAAAACGCGTTCAAAGTTTCGCTGTAGCTGTAGCGCTCCGTTGCCTTCTTCCAAGAAATGCTGTACAGTAACCGAAATAATCTGAATTTCGGCATGAAAATTTCAGGGAATATTCGGAAGAGTGTATACTATTCGATAAAGCAAAAAAAAAAATCGATTTTTTGAAAATTTCACACTGGAAAGCTCCCTTAAAAAAAACCCAAAGAAATCAGACGAAAATGGGCAGTTACAGTGGTGTCCTGCCTTAATGTGTAAACATGACGATCACTACGACCCTGACGACTATTGAGCCGACCACCTTGGACGTTGTTCACCCTTTAACAAAGCAGGAGTTGCTTTTCTTTCTTCCGAAACATTAACCGTCTCGGAGAACACTGGGAATCTGCGAATCAGCTATGTCCCTCGCACTATTGGCCACTCAGTCAACGTGACACAGCATTTTAAAACGAAACCAAAGAGATGTTATTTTTATGCAAGATATTATCGGAGATGTATGAATACTGTTTTGATAAAGTTTGATAAGTAAATATGAAATAAAAAAAACAAATCCAAGTTGATACGCGTTTTATATTTCCACGTTCTTTCCGAGCTGATACGTCACATGTTCGTTAAACATCCTGCGTTAAGGATACCGTCTATAGGATGTCTCAAAATGACCTGACATTTTAAGTTATCAATAAAATGCATTGTTTATCTGAAAAGTACAAATATTTTTATTTTAACATAAGGCACAAACATGGAGGTTATGTGTGGAACACAATATACGATAAATGGCCGCCGTATCCCTGTTTGCAAACGTTCACTCTTTTGACGAAATTTTCAATACCATTTTGGCATAATTGGGGTCTACTTTCATTAATGGTGCGTCCAATTGTTTTCTTGAGGCCCTGAATGGCCTGCGGATCATTGGCATACACTTTTCCTTTCAGATAACCCCAAAGAAAAAAGTGTCCAAGGGCGTCAGATCGCACGATCTTGTCCATGCCGTTTATGCTCCTTATCGGATATTGTGTTCCACACACAATCCCCATGTTGGTGGACAACTCCGCTTTTGAATGAAAATTTCATGGACATATCCGGTTATGAAATACAACAGACTCTTTGAATTGAATATAAATTTTTTATTATCAATTTAATAATCCTCCACAAACTCTTCCATGTCAGGCTTACAACGATCGCATTCAATGTCATCATCATCACTGTGGCCATCTGTTACTAATTTTTCATCCAGCCAGCCATGGACTAGTCCGTTTCTGCTTGAAAAGGAATTTTTTCAAACTAATTTTAAGGTCTTTAAAGTCGGATTTGATGCAAAACATTTTTGGAGCTAATAAAAGGGTTCTTTAAGAGCACGAAAAAAAATTTGACGTAATGTGGACAAGTCCGGTTCTGTTGCCCAGCTCCTCATATAGTACCCCTTTTTTAGAAGTCGACAATGCAGCGCTAAGGTGCCGGCAAAAGTGGTCGTTAATGTTATCTACAATAGGGTTATCGCTAATAAGAATGACAAATGAGCAGACCATGTCGAATTTTTTTTCGCCAGCTCCTTAACTATTCCGTTTTTATTCTTCCGGTTTTATTGTCATTGGATAGTTATATCAACATTGGACGCAAACAAACGAAGACAAATCACGATTTGTAGAAAGTTTGATGTATTTCGATGTATCAACAACTAGAATGTTATAACTTAAGGGGAAAAGAAGAAAAACTTATTCAATACAAAACATTTAAATTATCCTAGCGTTAATATTTTTTTATAGATTTTCGAATTAGGGCTAGTCGTTGCTTATGCGCTTCCGTGACCGTCGCTCGTTTGTAGGGGCGTACCTCGTCCGTGCCGAAGCCAGGAATCCACATGTTCCAATTCGTTTCTGTAAGGAAACGAAAAATAACGAATTGATGGCTAATTGAAACTGAATTTTCAGAGGGGAGAGAACCTGGTCGACAAGTTCTTATAGTGATATACCACAAACTTTATCAAGGACAACTGAACCAAATTCAAAAACTGAAGCCTCGATAAGTTGCTGAAATATCGATCTTTTTCCAATAGGAAATATTCGAAAAAATAAACGTAAAAAAAACTTTAAAAACAAAACGGTTTTATTTAAAACGTACTGTAGTAAAAAGTGAAAAATAATGTTCAGTAAAATTGAAAATCGAAACAGTATAACTACAAAAAAGTTCCTTCCTTGGTCACTCAGAATAAGTGCAAGTACTTAAGTCACATAAACGTAGATATTTTAAAAATATGAAATGTAAATTTAAAAAGCGTGAAACTTTCTTTCAGAAATTTTAAAGTAGGACTAGTGACACTTGACGGCTTAAGCTTTGAAAATTTATATTTCATATTTTTCAAATATCTACGTTCATGTACCTTTTAAGTACTTGTACTTATGATGAGTGTCCAAGGAAGGGACTTTTTTGTAGTTATACTGTTTTGATTTTCAATTTTACTGGACATTATTTTGTACTTTTCAGTACGGTACCTTTTAAATAAGTTTGCTTTCAAAAAGTTTTTTACGGTTATTTTATACTTTTTAGTATTGGAATTTGTTTACTCATTTGCCATGTCAAACCCCCATGCCGTTCAGACATCAGCGTAATAAAGAGCCTTGCCTTAGGTTATGATGGTTTCGCGAGAAACTTTATAATAGTGTAATTATTAGTGCTCAGGGCAAAAGTTAATGAGCCCAATTCGATTATCCTACTATTTGCCATTAGAAAATTTCAGTTCCCACCTCCCGCCACCATTATCAGACCCTCATTATCATGTGTAATGAAAAGTGCTCAGGATAACAAAACAAATGAGCACAAACTCGACTGTCGTAGTGAATGCTATTGAGGAGTTGAATTGCCCACCTCCCACCTCCATCATCAGACCAGCTCCACGGTACCATATTATTGCATTGTCACCGAAGTTACATAGGTATGCGAAATTTCAGCTCAATCCGTTGCCAGCACGTGCTCGTAAAATGGATTACAAATTTTGAACCGGAAAGACGGACATACGAACGAAGCTAGTTGAATAAAATCTCGTCAAAATGGATTTTCACGAGTACCGAAATGGCGAAAGAAATTCCTAAAGCTATCGACTTGAACGTTAGTATCGCGATATTCTCGTTTGCCTGGGGCAGTTTGAAATTTTGCATCGATGTTTGCATTCATCCGGAGAAATCCATTTCAATTGCACCGCTCAATCTTGCCAGCCTGGAAACTGTAAACACGTCGTCCAAGAAATTCCCGTCTGCGAATATTGTACCTAAGTGAAGCTGGACATCTTTGACTTCGACGGTATTCGCGTGACGATGTTTCGCGATCAGACAGGCCGCATTGACCGTTGTTTCTACGAAATCGTCCGCCAGCTGGAGAAGCATCTCTTCCACTTCCTCGTCCAATTGCTCCGTGGGATCGACTTCCTTGACTAGATCTTGCAACCGTGCTTTAGATAGGAACTGCGAACCAATTATACTTTGTGAGAAACACAAAATAACAATGGTTGATTTTCAATTCGATAGACAAATGAGTTTTTCTGAGATTCTTTTGTCACTGTTGAAATACAGATCACAGATACACAAGGTAGGACAGATTTTTCTTGCAAAAAAGTTCTAATTTCACACCGATCCAATGGTTCCCTCAATAGTCATTTTTGTTATCAGTGCTCCGAAACTTGTTTGAAAATGTTGAAATGCTTATTACCTTGCGATAGGGTGACTTTCAGGAGTGAGACGGAAGATGACATTTTTGGAAATATCAATTTTTGATTTTCGACGAATTCGCAAAATATAGTATTTTACAAATATCGTCTGAAAATGTCAAGTCTATTTGAAATTGAGGGAGTTATGAGCGTTTAGAGGTAGGTCTTCCAAATCGGCAAACTTTTGACGCGTTGTTTTCAAAATGACTTTTTTAAGATCGGTGCTTGCGATATCTAAAAAATCACTGCTCCGATCATCTTTAAATTTTACAAGCTTCATTTGCATATCAGAAAGCAGTCTTTGAATGAAGGAAGTTTGTTTTCAATGGGGAGTTTTGTTTTTAATCAACGAATATAGAACGTTTTTTCCCCGAACTTTCACTTTGCATTTGCAAATATAAATTTGCAATTTATATTCTTTTTACTAAATTTGCCAAATTTTCTTTGACAGATTTGAGCTATAAAAACCTCACGATCATTTTTTGGGCTCCTCGTTCAGCTATCTACAAGCCAAATCTACAAAATATGATTTTCGATACTAATAAAAATGAGTAAAAAAAAATCGTTGAGTTCCGAGGATGTAAACTTCAAGCCCATGGTAACGAGTCGATTACAAATTTTGCATTCAGGCTTAGAACCGAATAGAGTGCGTCGAATCTTTCAGACCAGGGTGGCGATTTCCGTAAGATTTTTCTAACAGCCTCAACGACGTGAATCGTCAACAATGAGCTATCGAGAAAAGCGTGTCAGAATTCGTCAAGTGCGTCGCGAGATGAGCCCAAACAAGTGCCGACACGGACGCTCACCCGGGATTTCATTGTATATTACTTACAGTTGGAAATTCGGGAGGAAGAATAAAATAAAGTTCATCGCACCTGTAGGAGGTCGATTGACGATCCGGTTGCCGAAGATGTCAACGACTGATGAGTTTTCGAGGATTGCGACGAGCTTTGTGACGTTTGATGAGTCTGCGACGAATGTTGCGGACTGACGCTCTGCGACGAATTCATAGACGAAAAATTTTGATTGCTAGGCCCGACCGATTGTAAATTTCCCAAATTTACAGTAGAGTCGCATCCACTGCCGCCCGATTGTGACAATAACGATTGTTGTGACATCTCTTTATACTTTTATCTTCTTTAAAAATTCGGGTAAATCCGCTTTCCCGAAGGATGAGGTTATGGCGTACCTGGCGACCGAAGCGCCGGAGCGGGAACTCATTCAAGCGTTCAGCCATTCGCTACTCGGTTGGTAAGAAAAATTACGGCCCTTCGGAGCTTTGTTTCGAAATTAATCTCTCGGTAATATAAATTTCAATTGTCTACCAGCATTTCGATCGTAGTTTCGAACCTTCTTGATAAACTATAACGCGATTTGCTGGCAGTGTACGTCGGTCGTGAAAAAAATGGACATTTTTTGCTGCTTGTGGAGCACTCGTCACGTGACCACAGGGTAGACAACTTAAAATCGAGATTCTTACTGATTGAACTTGTCTACATTAAGCCCGATTTTCGTTGTAACGAAAACGACCGTGCCATTTGAAAATTCGCCTTGATCCACTCAGTTCGTAGGCTGCTAGCGATCTCAACCACCGGAATGGCCGCCAGCAAAATGAACACCATTCTCGTAAGTGTTTTTAACATAATATTGAAACGCGACGTGCTTTCATCGGTTCTAAAACAATTTTAACGCAAATATTCGTTGACAAGTATCAAACGACTTGTGCAAGGAAACAAATGTTTTTGCTGACTGTTGGGATAAATCGATCGCGAAATTCCAAAATGTATTCCACTTGCATGCAACGGAAAATTTCGCAAAGCTTATTAATTAATAAAGTTCGAGGATGTTCTTGATAAACCGAGTGATTTGTCAATGTTATTCGCAGGCAAGGTCGTTTTCCTCGTCAGCCTCGCGGCTGCAGATGGTTAAGGTACGTCATTGAACGACTTTACGTCTATTACATAATTGTGATGAACACTCATCCGAATAACTCGCAAGCAGCGTAACGGATAATGTACTACTGCAAATTCGATTTGCTTTTGTCCCATCGCTTGGAAATTCTTTACAGCTCGTGAAATAACGACACAATACTTGTTATTCGTCTGTCAAGTGTCAAATTGTCATGACTTGTAATTGATTAATATATGAACAGTGTGCTCATTTAGAAAATCGTTTTAAATGTAATGCTTTAATTTTTTAATGCAAAAGCATATTTTTTTATGAAATTGTAATTGAAAATCCCGATTTCTTCTCGTTCATAAATTTATGTATGTTTAGGTGGAAAAAAATATTTTTCACGCATAAATATTCAATGGGTTACATTTAGCTTATAACTGGAAAAAATGAGGAATTCTCTTGTTTCTGGGAAAACTGGTGCAGGTTTTGAAATTTTTGTTTAACATTAAAGCTTGATGTTTTGAGTATCTTTTACAATTTTTGTATTGAAAAATATTTACAAAAGTGGTAGAGACAATGGTTTGTACAGACCGTCCTTTGAAAAACATACTCAGCGATAACCACTGACGCTTGGAAACGAATCATCCGAAATAACAAAATCAAACACATTTAGTTTTTGGATAAAATTATCTAGTGCCTGGACATAGAATTTAATGAAATATCGATTTTAAAAAGATGACCTCAGTCCATAGTGAAAGTATCAATTTTCAGTGAAACAAAAAACGTTCTACTTTCATTGATAAAGTAAAAGCTATGCATAAAAAAATTCCTTTGTTCAAGCAATGCTTTTTTATATGTAGAAGAATCTTGTAAAATTTGAAGTTGTTCGGTGCAGTGATTTTCTAGATAGCATGGTCACAGATTTTGAAAAAGCCATTTTGAGAAAAAGGTGTTTAATGTTTGTCGTTTTGTGGTTCGCTGGTTCGTGGAGTCTATCTATAGACGCCTATAACTTCCTCGAATTGAACGAATAGTTTTGAAATTTTAAAAGAATATTTTAGAAATGTTATTCCTTGAAATTCGTAGAAAACCAAAAATCAATTTTTTTTTTCAAAATGTCGACTAGCTGGAAGGTCCTTAAGCCACTTTTTCTTAACGAACTACCGCACGGTATTAGTACAAAGGCACAGGGAAACTGTCTCAAACCCATGCCAAGGCGGTCAGCTATATTTTGCCAAGTTTAAGTTGTATTACAGCCAAAAGCTCAGTACTGCTTTCTGCCCAGTAGTTGCAAAAGCCAGTGACCCGCAGAGCGGTCACCCATCCAAGTATTGGTCCGAGCTGCTTGACATGGGAGAAGGCAGCAGCTGTACACTGACCACGCTTCCACTGCAGTCAGCTTAGTTTTATTATTATTCCTCTTCATTATTTGTATGTGTATTTACATAGAACCAAATTTTGACAAGACTAGCAAGGTCTATCAGAGTTTAAACGAAACTGAATCTTTGGGCCCTAATATTAGTTCATCTCGTTTATTATCCGTGTGTGGTTTAGCCTCCCATTCAGGTGTTCGGCCTGGAAGGACGGTATGCCACTGCACTTTTCTCTGCTGCCAGCAAACAGTCGTCCTTGAGCGCGGTGGAACAGGATTTGATTAAATTTCAGGTATGAAACCCTTTTGGTGTTGTTGTTATTATTATTATTATTATTATTATTATTATTATTATTATTATTGTAGAAACGAACTAGACTCGCATTTTCTGTTGTTAGCAGTAAGGAGTTTTATTTGCAGCCCCTTTTCGGCTTCTTATAAAGCGGTCATACCGTTTCATATCACGTTCTCACAATCTAACTTATCTTTCTCCTTTTATTATTTTTCATTGTGGTTACACTCTGCATTCTCAATCTCCATTATCACTGCTTTTCTTTTCGTACATTCTCTTCCGATTTCCCTAAAAAAGTTACACATATTTTCGTCTCTCTCCGCTCTCAGCAACCGTATTAATTCATCTTCTACTCTTCTCTTATTCCCTTCCCCTTTACCCACTTCGCTAAATATGTTTTCGCTTTCCTAGACATTAGCCCTCTTCCTTTTTCACACGTAATCAGGTGCTCCATTGTTTCTCTTTACCACATATTTACATGTCCTACATTATTACATATCCTTACATATCCTACAAGTCCATTCCACCTGCCCCTTATCCTCCCACATGTTTCCTTATCCTTTCCTTTAATATCTATTGCCACCCAATACTTCCACTGTGCTTCGTCGTTTTCTATTATTGCATTGTATGAACCATTTACGTCGTTTTTTTTAATGTGTTTTTTTCTCTCTCTATGGTCTTTCTTTTTAAGTTTTTCAATCCCTTGTCTATCAAATTTTCTATTATTTTTATTTCTTTCCCCTCTTTTATTATATCTATTATTTCTCCAATTTCTAATTTCCTTGATATTTTCATAAAGTCTTTGCCACATTTCGAAGGCTTCCTGTTCGAGATTCCTCTTATTTCCTCTCTTAAGAAAATATTCCCCCATTTATTACTTTCCATTCTCATCACTAATTTTATATACCTCAGCGCTCTTTCCCTAATTTTGTACTCGAATGTTGGTATTCCTAAGTCTGTTCTCCACACGTATCTGGAGGTATTTCTGCCGGTTCCTAATGCCATATTGGAATACCTATTTTGTACTACGTTTGTCGTTGTTTTTACTTCAGTTTTCATTATGAATCAGCCATATTGGATTTGTTCAATCAGTACGAGGTTCTTCCACTTGGCGTCCCTACCTTATTTCAAGACTTTTCCCCACCTTGCATCCATAGCTGTCTTTGCCTGGCTCTGGTTGAGCTGCAAGCATGCTAACCACTTAGACCGGCACATGGGTTTATTGTTTTTATTATATATTCTATCGTGGAAACAAACTGTCAATAATGGCAAATGACAAGCGTCTTGTGTCGTATGATATGTGCTACATTTTCAGTCCGCCGCTAATTCCAAATTCGGCTTTTTCTGTGCAAACAGGGCTTTATGAAAACGAACGTGCAACTGGCGGAATTCATCAAGGATCCCTCAGTGAAACGGCAAACGAAGGCTACCGCTTTCAAACAGATCGGCCAAAAAATAAGTCTGAACTCGGCAACTACGAACCTCCTCGAAATTCTGGCGGAAAATGGCCGTCTCAACAAGCTGCACCAAGTTATCAATGCGTTCAAAATGATAATGGCGGCCAACAGGGGCGAAGTCGTGTGCGAAGTGACCACCGCCAAAGCCCTGGACGCCGACACCAAGTCCAAGTTGGAATCGACGCTGAAGACCTTCTTGTCTCAGGGACAATCAATTCTGCTCACTACCAAGGTCGATCCCTCCATCATCGGTGGTATGGTTGTATCGATTGGAGATAAGTACGTTGATATGAGCATCGCAAGTAAAGTCAAAATGTATTCTGACATTATTCGCTCTGTCTAAGAGATAATAGATTACGTCGAATGACGTGACAGTCGGGACGAAAAGAAAGAGTGAGAGAGAAAGAGGGAGATGTAAAAACAGTAGCGGAACATAAATGTACATGGCAGATAATAAATCATAGTCCTACATCTACTGAGCTTTGGCTTCATCATTGATTAACAACTTTTTAAACTTATTTTACAAAGTATTATTCGATTGGATCGGAACACATTTGGATTCTATGGACGCTAATCAAAAGGGCAGTTTGCTTTGCTGAGAAGAAGCTCGGCGTCATCGCATTTCTGATTCCAGTTTTCGTAGTATAACTTACGGAATGCGGCTGTTGATGTTTGTTGTCGGATAAAAGTAAATCGTATCCTTGGTATCGATTGTTTTGGGAATTAGGGTGATGAGTGATTAAAAAAAACAAAAAGTGTACTTTTAGTATAATAATAAAACTCAAAAAATGCATTATCATACTGAAAGTACATTTTTTATTGAGGCTTTTCGTAAAGGTGGCCATTTTCGCAATTTGAAAATTTTCAACAAGACAAAGTCAATCCAACCAACTCATCTTTTCATAAATCTTCTCAAGTGCCGTAGAAGGAGAAGGTGCCGATGTTCGGTGTGTTCACATTGCCCGAAGCTCCTGGGCAACGAATCAAACTCAATGATCGCCAGAGTGGCAAGTAGTGTAATCCAAAAAATTACTAAGGAGAACTTCGTATGATTCAATAAGTAGCGACCATCAGGAATACCCAATAATTTGCTACCGAAATAGATTCTCTGTGCTACAAAAAGCACGCGACCAATCAGCAAACGAAAAGATTAAGGACTCCCTATACCTCCTTCTATATCCATACCGAGTATTCACCATATAGAAGCTTTAACAAACTAAATCAACGACATAGTTACAGTGCACTGTTACACCCACAAAACATCCAGACAATCTAAACAGAGACGGAGGATATCACGTCCATCCTATTTGGCACACCACCATCCTGGTTTTTAATTGACCAGCTGATCAATTAAAACATCTGATTGGCTGATAAAGTGATATGGAACGATGAGTGCAACTATATAAGAAATACCTGAGACTCGAGAGCTTCAATATCGGAGCTCTCAGCCCTGATGATGCAAACTGTAACGTTTGCGAATCGTCTCCGGAACCCAAAACTCCGGAAGTCTTATGTTTCTTGATATCTGAAGGTGTAGAAATCATTCACGTTATTAGCATTTTTTCCACGTAGAGGCTAAGGGGGCCCGATCTAAGTAAAAAGCGGTTTTGTTCATAATCGTCTTTAAAAAAAATTACATAATATCGACAATCACACGTAAAATATGAAGCTTCAATCACCCGCTCATGTTAACATTAATATCAAACAGCAAAACCTTTAAAATAACCAACCAGTTTTTCATCGTTCTTTAATCCGGTTACCAGTCTTTAAACTTTACTTTGACTAGATACTCAAATAAGTCTTATCTTTATATTTTTTCTGCAAATCGGCCCACCACTTTTACTCAGATTCTTTTTTAACAATTTCATTACGTGTTACAGCAGTGACATATGAAACAATCGTTCCTGAAGTTATGCTCCTAAACCACGTTTTGATCCGCTTCATGGCAAAAAATTCACTGTCGAAATACAATCGGCAAAAGTATAGATTTAAACCTAAGAATGAATCAGATATAGATGATGCCATTGAATAATTCACGAGACTAATTTAAGAAGCAGCGTACAGAGCAACACCTGATATTAAAACCAAATCATCCGTTGGAAATTAAAAATAAAATCACACGAAAGACAAGACTGGAAAAAGTGGCAGCTAAGTGGAAATCCTACAAAACAAATGCAGCAAAGCCAGGAAAGAACTAAAAAATCTTATAATTGCATATAGCAATGATAGTTTACAACGAAAACTACAAAACCTAATGGCAGCCCAAACCACCGAACATCCTCTTTTTGAAAAATAACGAAAAACCTCAAACGACCTCAAACACATATTCCACTCATCAGAAATGCTAGAAGACAATGGACCGGAAGTGGAAGCGAACGAGCGAAAATTTGCCCGGATCATCTCTCGAATTTATCCACGCTAATACCCTCACCTTAATATGAAAATGACAATTTGATATTCTTCGAGTTACCCTTACCAAGTTCTGTACCAACCCAACATTTTACTCTAACTGAAGTATAATGTGGAACTGTTCCATCGTATGGGAGTTTCCTCTTTGACCTACACAGGTGGATTCGCAAAATGCCATTTCCCCCTTTTTACGGTCACCGCTGACTTCCCCCTCTGTGTCACATTCACCATGACATGTCTGCCATGGGCATAGGGAAACGGTGGAAAACCTAGACCAATACAGCCGTCCCCAAGTTCACTTTCCAGTTTCGGCGCTACGTCGTGTTTCGCCGAGAAATGAATCACGAGCTACAGGTTTATACACACACTTACCGGCCTGTGTACGTCCATTTGCATCGGGTTCTACGTCACGCACGAATTTATTTTTCTTCGAAATTACGAGACTGGGTTTCGGGCTCGTGATCTTTCCTGGTTTAGAGGCAAACACACTAACCATAGACCAGCATAACGGTTTACTCTGACAAAAGTAATAAAAGCTATGAAGAATCAAATAAGTTCGATAATGCTCCTGTAGGTAGAATAATGGATGATAGAATCTTGGGCGTTTACAACGACAGTTTTAATTAATACAATCCTACCGGATAGTCAGAGCTCCGCGTTACATAAATCATTTGAAAGATGTAACGAATATAGCGGAATTTTTAAGATGGTTATCGCGACTGGTCACTCGCAGGTTTCAAGACAGAATGCCCTTTCGATGTCCAGTCCTAGGTGCCCCGCACTAGCATCCTTGGGCCTTTGCCTCTCGTCATCCCTTAGCTCCAGAATAAACAGCCCTGGCGTTTATGATCAAGAGTCACGCAACCGGATATCCGACTGAGTCTCGTCGACGCATAAAGAAATGCAAAGAAAAACTTTTCAAAGGAAAAAGCATTGCAAAATGACGACGTTAGCGAAATAGCGGCTAATAAGCAATTCCAAGGTCATACAATAGTCCTTCAGCTTCAGCATAAAGTTGATTTTGTTCCTGCAGCGCTTCTCTTCGGGTTTCGCGAGCTCCTTTCGTGGACAATAAGCTTCTCAGCGCCTGTCGAGTCACTCGATGCTGATCCATAGTCGCAGCAAGCATTTTTGTTTGCTGCCCAATAATAATATCCAAAGTACTCATTGCACGTAAAATCGAATCATATCCGCCTTTAAACAGTCTTGAGACTAAATATGCAGCAATTTCAACAATGTTGAGCTGCCAGTGCAGATGTTTTGGTGCAAAGCGCTAGCCAGTTGAATAAAAACTTTCGTTCGCATTCTGTATATATTAGTTAATAGGAGAAAATAGCCGATACAAGCACAAGCTGACCTGTTTTGCGAATTGACTCTTTTAATTCTTATCCTAACGATTGCAACTCATGGGGATAATATCTCTGTCGTAATAATGCTGATTATCTACTTATGGATATTTCTGATTATTTCTACACAATAATTATCCTTGATGTTTTAATTGCATTCAGACATTTTAGTAGCAAATCAGGATGGATTCTGTATACCTTGACCGCGAGCACTGCTGTATATTCATTACACTTATTATTTTTTAGTCAACATTACTGCTACTATCTCTAATATTATTCTTGACTTTGCTCTTTACAACTTATTCATTGCCGCAGCCTCTTTAGTATGAAAGATATCGACTTTCTTTTTATTTGTCCGGCTTATCCGCTGTGACTCATTCATTCATTTATTATCATCAGAGTGTTCAAGACAATCATTTCTGGGTATAAGAAACAAATTCAAGATGCTACAAATAATTCAACAAATACAAGAATTCTTTACTAGGCGTATATTTAAAAAGGTAAATGTCCAGTAGACTCATACAAAGTATTTATCTCGTCACTTGATGACGTCGACGCGTAAAAATGAAGCGTCGATGGAAAGTATGCAGGTTCGATAATGTATTCTTGTCCACAGTCCAGCATCGGACTGCTCTTAAAAACGCTGAATCCCTTGCTCGTTCTTTGCCGTCTAGGAAAGCCGTCGTCCAGCGGTGACGCGTCTTTCGAGTGTTTACAGGCTCGTACTGCGTGAGCCCGTCTACGAAACCGCCTTCTCGGACAAAGCGCGAAAATGTTTACTTCAAAATTGAATGTCCTCCAGTGGCAGTGAAAAAATGACAAAATATCGCAGTTTCATCCAACATGTGCTGCACACCACGTTCATAATAGGCCTAAACCTTTCGGGAATTTTTCTTTTACATGATTCACGTGGATCCTCTGTTGCCGAACATCCGCTCGAGGCAGAGTGTGTTTATCGTCACGTCTCGATCGTATTTCTTCGCGGAATTGTTCGCGACGATACGGCATACACTGCAATCAATTAGTGACTATAGTTTGCTGATATGCGTGTAGATACATTCGCTGCGCTGACGTGCGTACAGACACATGTCCAGTTTCGATTACTATTGAAAGCTACTCCAAAGAACGTGAATTCGTCCGCTCAAGTTTCTCGCTGCAGTTATCGTTTTGGACTCTAGGTGGATAGTGTGCGCGTCATTGCATAAAAGTATCGTCCAGCAATAATTCGAGCGAAAAATTGTACGCTATCGCGAATTTCTTTCGATATTTCCCAACGGTTGATTATTCTTCATTCGTCCACGAGTTACTATTTGAAAACGGAAAAACTACCACGAAAGCAATTTCCGAAAAGTTTCGCAACGTCCGTATAAGAGGTACCACATTCCGCCCGGAGAGTACCATCCAGTTGATGACCGTCCGGAAAGGTGACTTTTGGACACATTACAACTTGTAGGTAACTTTCAGGCGGACATTTCGTACCCATGTAGACGACTTTTGGAATACTGTACGGAAATTGCTATGTGGGTAGCCATAGGTTCGCGCTCGTCATTTCCGGAATCTGAGAAGAAAGAATAAGAAAGAGTGGGAAGACGGAGAAAAAAATGGAGAACGCGGGCGTCGACTCGGCTCTTCTCCCGCGATCGGGAAAAAAATTCGTCGCTTCTTCGATCGGCGATCCCCTGCTTGTCGGTTATTACAGCATCGATGGAGAGGACAATTATTTGGCCAACTCATCGAGGATGTCTTACTTCAAAGCTCCCAAGTCGACAAAGGTCCGAATGGACTTGAATCAGGGCATAGAATCGGCCGTGCAGTTCCGCCACTCGGCCGCAGGAGAGGGCAGTTTGTCCGATTCTTTGGAATGGATCCTTCGTAATCACACCCAGATTCGCGGATTCGGAACTAACGGCTGGTAAAAAAAAGCTGGAATTATGCGTTCTCCGATAATTTATTTGCATTTTTCAGTATGCTGTCATTTCCGAGGTACGTTTTATTCGCAGGATAGAACCGGATTTCGTCACTTCCGGTGGAGTTTTGACGAGGCTTTTGTACACGCCGTACTCGGCAAAATGCGAATGGGAGATACGCGCAGCCAAGTGGAAGGGAACGATTTATTTATGTCGCATCGCCACTCAATCAGAAAAGAATAACAGACTGATGCAACCTTCAAAATACAGCTCGTGGGGCTACAAATTCGAACAATACATCGTCTCTGGTAATTTTTAACGTAAACTTTTTTGCCGATCTATTGTCATGTATCCTCAATGTGTGTTTCACTCATCACACGCTCAAATTAGCAGGGCAGACTATTTTTCTTTTGTAATGAATCAAATGTTAATTGCCGTTCGAAGACCATCCTGACAAGGACCCGGACACATCGCGGCCCGTTGTTGAGCCAGCTCAGTTTCGTTGCGTATTCAAGCGACGTTTTGGCCGTCACAGTGTGCTCTTCACCTCCGAAGTAGATGGCGTCCACTCGGCCAGAGTTCTCAAGGATCCGCTGCCCTTGAAGGACCTTGAATTGGTAGAATTGAAAACGAAGAAACCTCCGCAGCATGCAGGCCAACAGAGACTCTTCACGGAGACCGTTCTGCTCCAATGGTGGGCTCAGTCCTTCCTCACCGGAACGAACAAAACCCTTTGCGGGTGGCGGGACAACGAGGGAATCGTCCACGAGTTGACGACTTATAGCCTCGATCAAATAATCGAATTGGGTCAGGTAACGCAACTTTGTTAATATATTGACTCTTTGAAAAGATAGAACCTGGAAAAAATCAGTCCGGTTCGTCAGGTTTGTTTGCGTCCGCCACAGGGTCGCATGGACAAGATAAAGCCTCGTCGTAAGGTTTTCAGGATTCTTATCTTGTCTGAGTTTTTCAACCCTTGCAGTACGATCACCACTCTCGATACTGTTGCGTTTCAGGGCACTTGGAATCCACAGACTTGCATCGATCGCTGCAACAGTTTTCTTGACAGCTGTGCTGAACAGGTTGTCGAGGAGTGTGACAAAACGATCTACAAGTTTGAAAAAAAACCATACGAAGATATTCGCTTTGCGCGATTACCCTCCTCCCATGGTTTCATACCTGCCGCGGTGTTGGCGAACATGGGGGCATGCGGTGCAGCCTAGGGATGGAATATCCCAGTTTCTTTTTCCTTTTTAAACTTTTGAGATACGGCGTTTTTTTCACGGCTGGCCCTCGCGAAGATTCGTTTTTCTTGTGTCTTGTGTAACTTCTGTGTAACAGAGGTCGGGTGTTACTTGTGTAACAGAGGTCGGGCATGGTGCATCGTTGGAATGCATCAAACGGTCTTCGTTTTCTATATTTCTTTATTTTTATCATCACCTGAGCATTGTTTTTCGATTTTGGCTGTAGATTTTTAATAAGAACTTGAAAACCATTCAGTCATTTTCGTAATCTGGATGTGCCAAAAAAAAATCGATGTAACGAAGAAAATATAAACTCGTTGCAGTCCAATGATACAATCTTCAACACCATGTTCGCTCTCGACGTTGTTCACGTGGAAAAAGATACCACAGTGTGACTGTTTCATGAATTTTATTGCTTGTATCGTTCGAAGAATGACGTTTTTCAATGTTTGGTACAGTGAGAATGTCACTGTATAAAATGCATGTATCCAATAATTACTCATTTTATTTCTATAATGATCCTCTCCAACTCTGTCACTTCATTATTTCCAGTTCGCGACTAAGCGGCCACAGTTAAAAATTATTCATTTTACGTACAAATTGCCGAACTCGGCAAACGGAATTGATAGGATGTCACTTTACTTTATACCAAATATGTTATCCAGTGAGTCTATTTTTTCTTCTCTAAATTGACTGCGCGTTCGTTATCTCGGAAGTTTGATACGCTTTTATTGCACGTGTAGAAGAAATTTCGAGTAACGAAGCAATGAAGTAAAGAAGAAGCGAAAGTTTCGAAATTTGAGAGAAAAAGATTACAGGTAACTTTCCATTGTAAAACTGCTGCACGTTTATGAACGTATCTCGTGCGTGACGACAAAATTATCTGCCCCGAAGAATTTCTGCTTGGAGCTGAAAAATGCTAGCCGCCGATACCGTAACGTGTCATCATCCGCATCGTTGGTTCTTCGAGTTGTACTAGCCCCTGGAAAATTCATGAAAACGCGTATCTTCGAACGAAGACGTTCTCATGGGTAATTTTCTCGTTTTGATCATTTCAATCAATACAAGTGTCTCGTTCCGATAATTCCAATCGATAATTGTCAAGATTCGATTGTATGGATCAACAATTTGAGACGAGATATACATTTAGACGGGAAAAAATTAAGCATATTTGAGGGATTTTTCAAACTAAGTAATAATTTTTCTATATTTATCAAACTAAAAGTATACTTTAATAGCATAGTTAAATTTACAGAATAATTTTTTTGATTTATTTATCATCAAAATGGCGGAGCTGTGGCAGAGTGTTAAAGCAAGGTTGCCGCGTTAGTTGCGAATCGGCATGCAGTCTAGTTTCCCGTAGACGTTGATTTGCGAAAAAAAGTTTTTTTAAATTTAGTTAGAACATGTATAGTTTCTATTTAACAGTAATTGCAAATGAAGAAAATGAAAATTTAAGAGAATAACGCACTTACAAAAAAAGATCAGCATTTCACGCAAAATTTCTGTAAAATTTGAATTAATAAAGTAGTTTTCTCTTTAATTTTTCAAAAACGATTTCCGTCAAGTAGAAGATAGCGAATATTATCGATATTTTTACCAAGTTTCAACTTTGGGATATCAAGTGCAAAATGACGCTATATGTTTGCAAAAAATCGTACAAAAAAATTCTATGCGCAGAAAAATATTCGGTTACCTGAAATTTTAGAAAATGTACACCGTGAAAACGTGCTTTTTCCCTCTAAATTTCAACTCTCTTTAAATTTCAAGCGGTCCACCGATTTTCACAAAATTCTATTAGAACACATTTTCTATCACATTTACTGGCGTAGAAAAAATCAGCCACGTATCTCGAAAACTGTAGAAGTTTTGGCTCGTACAAAAAAATCCGTACAGACATACGTTTGTATATACCGGGTGTCCCATTTTAATATTACACCTGATTTATCCCGAAAAATACTGCTCCGATCAACTATTGAGTATAATAAAACATTTAGGGTTCAAACGGCGGCGTACAAAAAAATCTTGGTCCAAAATTCAAAATGGCGACGTTAAGGTGGCTGACATGTTTTCTAAAATGGAATCCTGAATTATTTTTACACCAGAACGTTCATCAGATCAAAACTAACAACTTTTGTCGGAAAAGTTTTTTGATAACGTTTATAATTTTGCGGTTAGAATACAATTTTTTACTATTTCTGCGCTGTCCAAAATGTACCGTGAGGTAAAGTCATCACATGCCTAGTGTAGGTGTGCGTGTGTTGGGTGTGAGTTTGTTTGCGTTTGTGGGTAAAGTTCCCCACTCCGATCGAGCTGAAATTTTGCACAGACCTTCCTTTTAATATTTTAAGGGAACCCTTAAAAGGGTTTATGGTGACTAGTAATACTTTTCGAGATATCAAATTTTGAAAGTTATTTATTTGACTATGCTCGTAGTAGATCTGACACTGAACCGAAGAGGCCCAGCTCTGGCTATACCTTTATATGTGATCGCGCTCTCCGCTTTGTGCGGGTTTTCGTCTAGCTAACGCGATAGCTCTCCGATCGCTTACGTTACGATCTTACCCTTCCTTTACTTACCATCGCTACGGGGCCGGCCACCGAGGCTTACTAGGATTTTCGCTGCACGACATAGCGTTCACTTATTTCTTTTTTTGCGGTAATCTTGCATGGCCCTTCGCTCAGGTTGTACACCATGGACGGATCGTACAATTTGTATAAACCGTCTTCGATACTAATTGACCATGCTGATTTAATCTTATTCATGTAATAATCATTTAATCTTTTTCATGCTTCTTTTTTAATTCTTAATTTTATTTCGGTTTTTTGTAGTTAACATTTTTTCAGATTGATAAATAGTTTAATTTTTAAGTTTTTTTGTAGTTAAAATTTTTCAACTTTTATAGTTTAATTTTTTGGGGAGTTCTCGGACAGTCTTATTTTTATTTTTCGGGTTTCTTTGTTTCTGTTCATACACTTCATATTTGTATTCCCTAATTTGTTCCGATGGCTGCTCTGTAGGAGGCTTAAAACACTTCACTTACCTGGATAAGCGCGCTTTATGTCCTTCAATAGTTGTAAAAGTGTATTTTTCTGTGAATGCTTTAAGCTATGCATCGACTACATTCAAAATGCGGTGAATCGCGACGCGCCGAATAGTCTCTTTAGTTTGCGTTCATCATAGACGAATCGAGGGGAATCGGTCAGTCGGTTGTTTTATTTTAACAAAATCTTTGCAGCAAATAAAAGTTAAAACCCTAGGGTGCAATATCTGCAAAAAAAAACGATTTTTTTTTTAATTTCAAGCTTATGCAGGCAATTTCGTCTTGAATCGTCGGCGATAACGCTCGTGAGAGTCGTGAGTGCCTCTGTCTGATACTGGGAAATTCAAAATTACGAGTTTGACCACTGCCTCGGTATCAATAGCATGGTCGAGAACGATTCTAATGGCATCGATGATCATAATGATCATGATATGGATTATCTGCATTCGGAGTCCGTGTACGACAAATCGGAACAATATATCCGTTCTAACAATGCTGATAATGTACTCATAGATATTCCTGATTATTTCTACATAATAATTATCCTTGTTTTCTATTTCTACACAATAATTATCCTTCTTTTCAACACGGCCTCCATCCGGAAGCTAGATACTCTTCGAATTCCATAAAGAGCCGTGAAAGCCTTAAAACTAAAATATCCTTATTGCTTTTATCTTCATCAGATATTACTAAAGTAGCGAAAGTAAACCTTGTAGAAACTTTGCAGAATTTTGGATACCTTGACCGCAATGGCTGCTATTTATTGATTACGCGTATTATTTTTGAGTCAACATTACTGCTACTATCTCCAATATTATAATCAATTTTTTCTCTTATTAATCAACTGTATTCATTGCCACAGCCTCTTCAGTATGAAAGGTGTCGCGATTTTCTTTTTATTCGGTCGGCTTACCCGCTGTGACCCATTCATCTATTTATTATCGTCAGAGTGTTGAAGACAAACATTTCCAGACATAAGAAAACAAATTTAACAATGTGTTCCAATAGCACTGAAAGAATGACAAAATGTCGGAATTTCGTCCAACACGTGCTACCCGACGTGTTCGAAATATACCCGAATCTTTTAAGAATGGTTCGTCTACATGATACACGTGACACTTTATTCCAACGAATCCTCTGTTACCGAATACCCGGTAACGGCAGATTGTATTTATCGTCATGTCTCGATCGTATTTCTTCGTGGAAGTGTTGACGATTATGCAGCATACACCGCAGTACATTCCTGACCATAGTTTGTTGATGCGTGTAGATTAATTCGCACACGCTGACGTGCCAACCCACATACGCATGTCCGGTCGCGATTGGTGGCTACTTCAAAGAACCTGGATTGGTTCTCTGACGTTTCTCACTGCAGTATAGTTTGGACCCTCAGTGGATAGCGTGCGCGTCATTGCATAAAAGCATCGCCCGGCGATAATTTTACCGACAAATTTCACGCTATTGCAAATTTCCTTCGATAGTTCACAACGGTTGATTATTCTTCATTCGTCCACAAGTTACTATTTGAAAACACCAAAACTGTCAAGATAGCGATTTCCGGAAAGTTTCGCATCGTCTGTATGAGAGGTACCAAATTCCGCCCGGAGAGTACCATCGAGTTGACGACCGTCCGGAAAGGTGACTTGGACACATGACAACTTGTAGGTAACTTTCAGGCGGACATTTCGTACCCATGTAGACGACTTTTGGAATACTGTACGGAAATTGCTATGTGGGTAGCCATAGGTCGTCGCTCGTCATTTCCGGAATCTGAGAAGAAGGAAGAATAAGAAAGAGTGGGAAAACAGAGGTAAAAAATGGACAGCGCGGGTGTCGATTCAGCTCGTTTCCCACGATCGGAAACGAAATTCGTCGCTTCTTCGGTCGGCGATCCCCACATTATCGGTTATTATAGCACCGATGGAGAGGACAATTATTTGGCCAACTCATCGAGGATGCCTTACTTCAAAGCTCCCAAGTCGACAAAGGTCCGAATGGACTTGAATCAGGGCATAGAATCGGCCGTGCAGTACCGCCAATCGGCCGCAGGAGGGCGATTTGTCCGGTTTTTTGGAATGGATCATGCGTAATCACACCCAGATTCGCGGATTCGGAAGCGACAGATGGTAAAAAGAGCTGGGATTATGCGTTCTCTAATAATTTTTTTGCAACTTTTAGTATGCTGTCATTTCTGACTTCCTTTTTTCACAGGATCGAGCCGGATTTCGTTACGTCTGGTGGAGTTTTTCGGAGGCTGCTGTGCACGCCGTACTCGCCAAAATGCGATTGGGAGATACGCGCAGCCATGTGGAAAGGAACAATTTATTTGTGTCGAATCGCCACCCAATCAGATGAGATAATCAATCAGACGCAACCTACGAAATATTGCTCGTGGGGCCACAAGTTTGAACAATACATTGTCTCTGGTAATTTCGGGCGTAAACCTTTTTTAGTTCTATCGTTGCATATCCTCAATTTTTTTCACTTATACGCTCGAATGTGCTGGGCAGACTGTTTTTCTTTTGTAATGAATAAAATGTTAATTTCCGATCAAAGACCATCCCGACAAGGACCCGGATACATCTTGCCCCGTCTTTGAGCCTGCTCAGTTTCGTTGCATCTTTAAGCGACGTTTCGGCTGTCACAGTGTACTCTTCATCGCACAAGTAGATGCCGTCCAATCGGTCGTAGTTCTCAAGGATCCGTTGCCCTTGAAAGACCTCAAATTGGTAGAATTGAAAACGAGGAAAACTCCGCAGTATGCGGGTCAACAGAGATTATTCAACGAGGCTGTTCTGCTCAAATGGTGGGCTCAATCCTTCCCCACCGGAACGGACAAAACCCTGTGCGGGTGGCGGGACAACGAGGGAATCGTCCACGAGTTGACGACTTATAGCCTCGATCAAATGATCGAGTTGGGACAGGTAACGCCACTTTGTTATTATATTGACTCTTTAAAAAGGAAGAAACTGGAAAAGAGTTAGTCCGATTCAATGGGTTCGTTTGCCTCTGCCACTGTCGCTCGGACAAGTCAAAGTCTCGTCATCAAATTTCAACAAAGTTTTGAAATCCTTGCAGTACGATCAGTTTAAACTCTCGTTGGTTATATTCGCCTTGGCTACTCTCGATATTGTTCTATTTCAGGGTGCCTGGGATCCCCAGACTTGCATCGATTACTGCAACGATTTTCTTGACAGGTGCACAAAACTCGTCGTCGACGAGTGTGACAAAACGGTGTACAAGTTTGAAAAAGTACCATACGGCGATATTCGCGTTACGCGAGTACCGTCCTCTCACGGTTTCATACCTGCCGATGTCTTGTCGAAAATGGGGGCATGCGGTGCAGCCTAGGGATGGAATACCCAAGTTTTTTATTTCCTTTTTAAGCTTTTGATTTACGGTGTCTTTTTTCACGACTTGCCCTCGCGAGGATTCGTATTTTTTGTAACTTGTGTAACTTCAGTATATACTGTCGTGGTAACGGAGGTCGGTCAGCTCGACCTTTGCACTGAACTTTGTATCGTTGGAGTACAAAGAAAATTCTTAATTTTCGACGTTCCTTCATTTTTACTATTATCTACAACTTTTTTGCCCCTTTGGGTTATAGATTTGTAATAAAGATCCTCGAAAATGTTTGCGCGAGTTTCGTAGGCTGAATGGGCTAAAAATATCGACAATAAGAAGATAATATATATCTTTGTTGCAGTCCAACGACGCAAACTTCAATACTTTGGTCGGTCCTGACGCCATTCACGTGGAAGGAAAGACCACAGTTTAACTATTCCACGAATTTTATTGTTTGCGTCGATCGTCCAAAATGCAAATATTTAATAATTACTCTTTTTGTTTCTATAATTATCCTCTACGATTTGTCACTTCATTATTTCGGGTTCGCGACTAAGCGGCCACAGTTGAATATTATTTCATTTTAGACATGATTCATGTGGCATTTTATCCCATAGAATCCTACGTGCCATATATTCGTTCACGGGAGATTGTGTTTATCATCAGGCCACGACCGTATTTCTTCACAGAACACGTTTCGTGATTGGGCGTTATCCACAGACTCATGCCCGATTGCGATTACATCTGTTGAAGGCTACTCCAAGGACCGTAGATGCGTCGCCTGACGTTTCTCGCCGCAGTCATCGCTTTCGATCTCTAGTGGATAGTTCGAGCGTCGTTGCACGAAAGCGTCGCCCGGCAATAATTTTAGCGAAAAATTGTACAATATCGCGAATTGCTTTTGATATTTCTCGACGGTTGATCATTCTTCATTCGTTCGCAAGTTACCATTCGAAAACAAGAAAACTACCAAGGTAGCAATTTTCAGAATGTTTCCCAACGTTCGTATAAATTGGTACAAAATGTCCGCCCGGAGAGTACCATCAAATTCACAAGCTTCCGAAAAGGGACTTGTGGACTCATGAGAACTTGTAGGTAACTTTCAGGCCGCCATAGGTTGTTGCTCGGCTGTTCCGGAATCTAAGAAGAAAGAAGGCCAAGAAAAACGGGGAAGAAAGAAGAAAAAAATGGAGAGCGCGGATGTTGATTCAGTTCGTTTCTCGCAATGGGGAAAGAAATTCATCGCTTCTTCGGTCAGCGATCCCGAGATTATCGGCTATTACAGCACCGATGGAAAAAAACATTATCTGGCCGACTCGTCGAGAATGTCGTACTTCAATCCTCCCAGGTCGGTGGCGGGAATGGACCTGAATCAAGGCATAGAATCGGCCGTGCGGTTCCCCCAAGCATTTGCGGGAGACGGTAATATGACACTTTTTTTGGAATGGCTCGTACGTAATCACACGGAGATTCGCGGATTAGGAAGCGACAAATGGTAAAAAGAGCTAGAATTTCGTGTTCTCTGATAAATTACTCGAATCCTCCGGTATGCTGTCATGTCTGAGTTTGTTTTCCTATTCCTAGGATCGAACCGGATTTCGTCACTTCCGGTGGAGTTTTGACGAGACTGTTGTACACACAGTACAAGCCGAAATCCGAATGGGTAATGCACGCAGCAAAGTAGAAGGGAACGATATATTTGTGTCCAATCGTCACCAAATCAGAAGAGAACATATATCAGACGCAACCATCGAAATACCGTTCGTGGGGCTATAAATTTAAACAATGCATCGTCTCCGGTAATTACCAACGTAAACCCTTCAGCTGATTTGCTATAATCTATACCTTTGTTCCCTTATCAAACGCTCGAATGTGTAAGGCAAAGACAGTTTTTCTTTTGTAATTAATCAAACGTTTATTTCCGGTCGAAGACGATCCTAACACGGAGCCGGACACATCACGGCCCGTCGTCCAGCTCCCCCAGTTTCGGTGTGTATTTAAGCGACGTTTCGGCCAGCACAGAGTGCTCTTCAGTTCCGATGTACATGCTGTCGAATCGGTCAGAGTTCTCGAGGACTCGTTGCCCTTGAAGGACCTGGAACTGGTGGAAGTCAAACTGAAGAAATATCTGCAGCATGTGGGCCAAGAGAAACTCTTCACTGAGGATGTTCTACTCCGATGGTGGGCGCAGTCGTTTCCCACCGGGACGGACAAAACCTTGTGCGGGTGGCGGGACAACGAGGGAATCGTCCGCGGCTGGACTACTTATAGCCTCGATCAAATGATCGAATTAGGTCAGGTAGAGCGACTTTATTGGTGTGTTGACTGAAAAGAAAGAACCTGGAAAAGAGTTAGCCCAGTTTACTGGATTTGTTTGCATCTACTACATGGTCGCATGGACAAGGCAAACCCTCGTCATAAGGTTTTCACGGATGTTATCATCTCTGAGTTTTTGGAACCCTTGCAACACGATCAGTTTGAAGGCGTGTCGGTTCTATTTGCTTTCGCTACTCCTGATACTCTTTTGTTGCAGGGTGCCTGGGATCCACAGACTTGCATCGATTGGTGCAACAGTTTTCTGAACCGCTGCGCAAAACTTGTCCTCGACGAGTGTGACAAAACGGTCTACAAGTTTGAAAAAATACCAAACAATCGTGTTCACGTCACGCAAGTACCAGCATCTTACAGTTTCATACCTGCTGCAGTCTTGGCGAAAATGGGAGCGAGCGGTGCAACCTAGACGGAATTTCCAAGATTTTTTTTTCCTCATCAAACTTTTGGTACACGGTGTTTTTTTTTCACGACACGCCATCGCGAGGATTCGTATTTTTTCTATCTTGTGTAACTTCAGTATCACTGTCGTAGTAACGGAGGTCGGTCGTGCTGCTGAACTTTGTATCGTTGGAGTGCAAAGAAAATTCTTCATTCTCGACATTCCATTATTTTTATTATTATCTAAAAGGTTTTTTGCCGCTTTGTGTTATAGATTTGTAATAAAAATGCTCGAAAATGTTGGAGCAAGTTTCGTAGACTGAATGGGCTAAAAAAATCGACAACAGGTAGACAATATATTTTGGTTGGAGTCCAACAATTCAAACTTCAATACCATGGTCAATCTCGACGCTGGCTACGTGGAAGGAAAGACCACAGTTTAACTATTTCACAAATTCTATTGTTTGCGTCGTTCGAAAAGCGACTTTGGTTAATATTTGGCACAGTGAGAATGTCACTGGCCAAAATGCAAATATTTAATATTACTTGGCCATTTTATTTCTATAATGATCCTTTTTAATTTTTCACTTCACTTTTTCCAGTTCGCGACTAAGCGGTCACAATGAAATATTACTTTACGGACGGATTGCCTAAGTCGATAAACGGAAGTGATTGCTTACGTCACTTTACTTTATACAAATAAATGTTATAGAGTGACGCTATGTTTTCTCTTCTAAATTTACCACGTTCGTTTACTTGTAAGTTTGATACGCGTTTATTGCACGTGAAGAATAAATGTTGAGCGTGTCATTGCTGATCGCGATGTTGACTAACGTTGTCGACGACACGATCCTGAGACGTAGAACTTTTCATCGGGTCGAAGTAAAAAAGAAGAGAAAATTTCAAAATTCGCGGGAGGAAAAATACAGGTGACTATTCACTGTAAAACTGCTGCGGATTTATGAATGTATCTCGTGCAGTACGACGAAGTTATCCGCCTTGTAGAATTATTGCTTGGGCCTGAAAAATCCCTGGCTGTGATACCGTAACGCATCATTCGGATCGTTGATTCTTCCAGTTGTACGTGCCCCTGGAAAATTGACAAAAAGGCGAACCTTCGCTCAAAATCATCTGACATTTAAATTTATTAACAAAACGTGAACAATACGTTTCATTTATAAATACAAATGTCAGGTCATTTTGACACACCGTTTAATAAACGCATTGTCTTGAAATTTGGTACACTTATTCAGTGTAATAGTAGTTTAGTCTTGACGAATATTTTTCTTCTCAAATTTTTTCTTCATCAGTCACTGACCACAATGATGTCATTTTCTTCGAAAAAAAAACGAAAACAAATTCTAAATTTTTCTTTGATGGTTAAAACACCATAACAAAAAACCTCGGTCAAGTCTTACAATTAGCGAATATTATCTATTATAAGAAAAAACTCTCCCCCCCCCACAGGTCCTTCACGAAATTATCCATAACTTCTTTAATGATTAATATTTTTCAATGAAATACCTGACCGAGAACTTCTTCCACTTAATTATCTCTGATCGATAATTGCCCGTACTCAACAATAGGCTCTATTACATAATAATTTAATCGGTAGCCGTCAAGGTTTGACTAATCAGCGTCAAGACTTTACT
The DNA here is from genome assembly GCA_951751655.1 of Ophion costatus. NCBI lineage: Eukaryota > Metazoa > Arthropoda > Insecta > Hymenoptera > Ichneumonidae > Ophion > Ophion costatus. Next base: position 24,499,105 of record OX632364.1, on the reverse strand, counting down.
CACAGTTTCGGGATGTCCTTGACGTATATAATATTTCGAGAAGTCGCATGCGTATCAGGATCTCTGGCGGCCTTGCATCTCTCCAGCCAAACTTTCGTGGGCTTCAGAAGAGTTGACATCTCGACATTGGAACGGCTATGGAATTTATTGCCTGACAATGAGACATTACTCTGGCCTGATTTCTTTCCCTCCAATGCAGCCTTTCTTCTCTTCAAGAATTCTCCATCTTGGCGTCTGTGATAACAAGAATCGCAAAATGAATCGACGATGCACGGTGCAAACCAGACCCCTGATACTGGTCTACTATTCGTATACGATAAACGAAAACGTGTTTAATGCCAGCTTTTTAGTTCTTGAAATCGCCACTACCTAGCGTTGTTTGCAATGTGACAGCCTGCGGCTGTAAATATTCCGATCAGTTGAACGATTCGATACTTTCGTGAAATGTTCTAACTTGATAATACTAAGCTGAATAATTCAACTATGATTTAAATCCATCATACACGCGAATAATGGTTTTCATAAAGTTATCTACAATGGAGTCTTATTCATGTAAAATTTTGAAAACACCGGCGCAACGTACTCGTACATACGTATGCATGGCTGCCACACAACTACTAGCGCCGCAGTGCGGCAAGGACATTTTGCGAACAGCATTTATCTACCGCTGTCAGGGGGTTGGTGCAAACTAGTCGTGGCTGGAGAAGGACAGCTGGAAGGGGGTAAGGCGCCTCGGAGCGGATCCAGGACTGACGAGCGCCCTGGAACGAGTATAGAAAGGCCCAGCAAAAGGGTTTCGACCTTTGTCGAAAGGAACCCCTCGGAGCACTTAAGAAGACGAAGCCTTCCTAGGAGCTGCCGGTAGGGAGAACCAGAGCAATCTGCGAAAACTCGTGGCTGGGCATCCATTAAAAAATCCCTCAGAAGGGACAAATAGTATAGTGGAGGCATGGCGAACAGAAAGTCAAAGAAAAGAAGAACGGCCAGATAAGGAGCTAGTGTGCGAGGAGTAGGAAAAGAGTCTCTCGGCGAGCGATCTATACTATCATCCGACAGTCGGTATCAAGCGTGCGGCCGTATCCTCGGTGGGGACGTAGTTATCGGGCGAGAAACCTGGACAAGGAATTTGGAGAGCAAAAGCGCTGGGTGCGAGCGACTGCGAACGGGCGCGCAAGAGAGAAGGACGAGACTCTTGGCCAGTGCGGCAGGAGTGGGGGAAGCGATTCCGAACGGAAATCAACAAAGCGCTCGCGCTCGGCCGGCACCGTGGACACTGCCGTACCGTCTGAGTGAGGTATGAATTGTCGAGCGGAATATCCTATCCTAATTATAATTTGTCGAATGGAAATCAAGAGGGTAGCGCGATGCGAGCTTTAAGAAATTAAAGCATTTTTGCGAGATTAAGGTTGCGAAAGAAGTTGTTCGATTTAAAATTGTCGGGGAATCAACTGGAAGAAGCGTTTTGTAAACAATATTATTAAATTAAGCGCTATTTCATGTGTATTATTGAGTTTCCTTTTTTATGTTAAATAAATTATGTGAAATGTAATTTCGAGTACAAAAATTTATTCTTAGGCTCCGTTCGAGCCCGATCCTCTGCAACTCAGATTGCCAACGTCTAAATAGTCGAGGGGAAGGGTTGAAATAAATTTGAAACCGTCGCAACGTATTTACTCCACATTGCAACGAGGAGTAAAATGGCAAGATAACTTTTATATAGTGGACGTTTTCAAGATGATTTCAAGGTCAACTCTTTGTTTGATAGAGATCTATACTTTTCATTGCGGCATCTCATGAAAAAACGGGTTACATCCGTTCGAAAAAATTTTCCGTTTCGTCATTATTTTTAGACATTTTAAAATATTTTTTCGTATCGAACACGAACGTATTTCGTATCTAAGGATGTAGGCTACTCTTCTCACGATTTGATGAGAAACTTCTTGGGCACTGTTGCTAGAAATTCTTTTTTCAGTTCCCGCAAGGAAACTCTTTTTAGTGTAAAAATTACTTATTCGCCGTATTCATTTATGGTCGAAAGTGGAAGGTCATCATTTTGAAAGACTTTGGTAATGAAAATTAAAAAAAATAACGATGAAATAAAAAAAATTCGGATGAGGGTAACTTTTTTCTACGCTAAAAAGATGTTGCTATAGAGAATACAGGTTTTCACTTTTTAAAAGTTCACCTTCAAATCAACTTGAGAATTTGTACTAATAAAACAAAGTTAATTTGCCACTTTACTCCTCGTTTGATTCTACTTGGCAAGGTTCTCGAGATTTCCTGATTCAAATATTTTCAAACAGATTTTCAAATATTCAAGTTTTATCTTTGAATTTTTCGTACAAGATCACGACGTTGAAGTTTGCATCGTTGCAGCGCAACGAAGATTAATTATTTTCTTAATGTCGATTGGCTGATTTAGGCCGTGGAAATCGCTCGAACGTTCCTAAGTATTCTTATTAGAAACTAGCTTTCCGCCTGGGGCTTCGCTCGTGTAGACTTGTCTGGAATGTTCCGGGAATGTTTCATTAAGGAACACGTAGAGTTACGTTGGAGAGCATTAATACTGAAGTTTCAAGTAAATCTGAACAGATATTTCTTTTACCATACAAGCTTTGCTACCCCCTTTTCTCCTTAAGGGTTGAACTTCCAAAAACGCTGAAATGTCATGAATTGTGTATAGGAGCAGTCATACAAAGTTTCAAGTAAATTTGACCCGATTTTTAAAATTTTTCCGTACAAACTTTGCTACCCCCTTTCGTTTAGGTGTTAAATTTCGGAAAAACGCTAAAATACGTATTTTACTAATTGTGGTGCAGAGCTTAAATACTAAGTTTCGAGTAAATCTTGTGACCAGATTTGGTTTTATTGTACATACAAACTTTACCACCCTCTTTCTCCCCTTAGGGGTTGAATTTCTTAATACGCTGAAATGCGTGTTTCTTTAATTGTGCCAAGAAGCACGAATACGAAATTTCAGGTGAATCCGACATTTTTTGTTAAATTTCCATATGTACTTTGCCGCTCCTTTTCTCTCCTTAACGGTTGAATTTCGAAAAAATCCCTTCTGAGTGGGTGTTTACGTCCCAAAAGCAACTTATTGTCCAAATTTCATGTAATTAGCTTTAGCGATTTTGGCTCGGCTTTGATGAATCAGTTAGGACATGTTCTTTTATATGTATATAGATTGCTGACCTTAATTGGCAAAAAATGGTAAGATAACGATAAAAAGAACGAAATGAAAAATGAAAAAAAAATATCGTTGCATTTCAACGATGCAAACTTCAACGTCATTTAAAATCAAAATATTTATATGTGTTTTCGAGTGAGCAAATTCTAGAGAATCGCCCTGTATGGAGGAAACTCGATTTTTTTTAGTTTTAAGGAGTACGATCATTACTACGAATCCAACTTTCGGATTTCAAATTTTTATATGATTTTGACGAATACTTTATGCGCCTATTGCCAAAATTTGAGCTATTTTGACCGTTTAGTTTTTTTGCAATAAAGCTGCAAAGTCGAGCACTTTGAGTTACCGAAGCACGTCGTCTTATGGAGACGGTCAACCGGAAGTGCGGTGATCGTGGTTTTTCTGCTCACGTATCCAACTAAACCCGTTGGAAAACTAAAATTCGACAGATTAGATATAATAGATATTGTAAAAAATAAGAAAATCGATCTTCACCGTGTAGTTAAAGCACTACATTACGAGAAAGTGTCAGTTTCCGGTTGAAAATGGTCAGAACGACGAAATAGCACCCACAGACTTAGCAACGTCGCGAGTAACAGCTGATGCGTTTGGCGAACATAACCTAGCTTTGTTTTGAAATTAATTTGAATAGAAGCCGCCACAAAATATGCAAACAACAATTAATGGAGTTTTATCATTAATCACGTATCGATAATACGTATAATTATATTCTGCCTATTGTGTTAATTCCGCTGAGGTAATTCAAGCCTATTTTAATACGTTTCCGGCTGATTTTTTTTTTGTCTTTTTGGTCCGTTTTTATGGTGGATATGTTAATATTATTATTACGAAGATTACCCACGAGTCGTCGACAATCTAATTTTTCAGTTTTTATTTGTTCGCGTGCAATAAATTCATCATTTACCACAACATTTGGCACGCTATAATCGATAATACGAATAATCAACATAAGTAAACATCAATCAGAGCAGTTATGGGCGAAATAAATTTGCTCGTACCTTTTTAAGGATGTTGAGTCCCTATGAAACATGTTAATGTTAATTGTTCAATGAATAGCTTCTTAATCGTCATGAAATTTTTACACGACCTCCTGAATACTTCATGTAAAAACATACAAAATTTTCAGAATTCTATCATCATTACTTCAACCTCCTTAAGGATGTTGAGTCCCAAATCGCAAATGATGATAAAATTCTGAAAATTTAGTATGTTTTTGTATGAAGTATTTCAGAGGTCGTGTAAAAATTTCACGACAATTAGGAAGCTCGTTATTGAACAATTAACATTCACAAATCAAATGTTGTTTTATGGAAATTGATGTAACTTTGCAATAAGTTTTTTTTTGACCTCTCAATTTTATAATATCTACAATATACTGAAAGCAACGGAAACAAAACGAAGTTTATTGATACATTTTTTTAAATTTCTTTTAAAAATTGTTCTTAACAAAATGTTAATTTTTTAATAACGAGCTTCCTAATCGTCGCGAAATCTTAACACGACCTCTTAAATACTTCATACAAAAACATACCAAATTTTCCGAATTTTCTTATCATTTTTTATTTCGACCCTTAAGGAGGTTGAAGTAATGATGATAGAATTCTGAAAATTTGGTATGTTTTTACATGAAGTATTCAGGAGGTCGTGTAAAAATTTCAAGACGATTAAGAAGCTAGTTATTGAACAATTAACATTAACATGTTTCATAGGGACTCAATATCCTTAAGGGTTGAAATAAAAAATGATAAGCAAATTCGGAAAATTTGGTAAATTTTTGTATGAAGTAAAAACAATTAATAAAAAAAACAGTAAGAAATTAAAAAAAATTTATCAATAAACTTCGTTTTGTTTCCATTGCTTTCAGTATATTGTAGATATTGTAAAATTGAGAGGTCAAAAAAAAAACTTATTGCAAAGTTACATCAGTTTCCATAAAACAACATTCAATTTGTGAATGTTAATTGTTCAATAACGAGCTTCCTAATTGTCGTGAAATTTTTACACGACCTCTGAAATACTTCATACAAAAACATACCAAATTTTCAAAATTTTATCATCATTTGCGATTTGGGACTCAACATCCTTAAGGCTTTCACGGCTCTATGTGTAATTGGAAGAGTATGTGGCTTCTTACCTGAAACATCGGATCATCCGGATGCTTTCAGACTTGGATGCTGGCCCTGCCAAATTTTTAACATCGCTACTCGTAGTCGAGCCCGAGCTCGTCGCGCCGTTCATTTGTGTCTCTCCGCGTGCGAGCACCGCACTTTTAACGGCTCTTGCGCGTGCTAAACGGCGATTTTCCTTGCGAGCTCGAAGCGACTCGATTCCCGATCTCGTTCTCTCGCATTCGAGGGAAAGCGCCCTTTCTCTCTCCTCCCGCCATCGTTTTATCATTTCTCTTCCATCACCATCGCCGATCACCTTCTCGCTAGTTCTTCCAAAATTCGCGGCAATCCGCGTGCTCGGCACGACCGTGTCCGAATTATTCTCAACGGATTCGTCACTCGTGGCTCTTTCGCTCTCCTCGCTGAGCTTTTCCGGCTCAGCGTTACTCCGCATTCCTTCGCGCTTCCTCGCGTCTCGATTTTCACGCCATTCTCGTATCGTCGCTCGTCGCTTTTCCCGCAGATCGAGATAAATCTTGTACCAAGCCTCGTGGTCGACGATACGCTCGGCAGTCAGATCCGGACACTTTTTCCTTATTGCTGACACCATCGACGCCACGTTTTTACTGCTTTTTCGCACTTTCAGGAAAAACAAGTGATCCGGCTCGCTCCAATTTTGGGTATGACCTGTGCGAAAGCAAGTAGTAGAAAAAATCCGGCGAGAACGACTCAACGACACGCGGTAAAGGCTAGAGAATTTTCCATCGCGTATTTGGTGAATTCCGCGGGTGAAATTCTATTTGTAGTGGTACCGTTTTGACAAGCCTGTTTTTTTAATTGGCAAAATCGATTTTCTGATCGAGATCACTTTACGTGGTGTATACATTTCGTGTTATGAATGGATAATCCTGCAACTGTCGATAAGTCAGATCATGTTCTGCTACATGCTGGCATTTCAGTTTAGTAATTGTTCCACGGTTTTCGAGGTTTTGAGCTTTATGTTACTTTACGAAAAAATATCATCTGCTTCTGGTTTTTCTCATGCCACTTCTAATTTGAAATGGCCATTTCTAGTTGACATTTTTAGTTGAAGTTTGGTACACCTATGCAATTTAATAGTAGTTTGGCAATTTAATAATAGTTTGGCAATTTAATAGTAGTTTGGCAATTTAATAGTAGTTTCGCAATTTAATAGTAGTTTCGCAATTTAATAGTAGTTTGGCAATTTAATAGTAGTTTGGCAATTTAATAGTAGTTTGGAAATTTAATAGTAGTTTCGCAATTTAATAGTAGTTTGGCAATTTAATCGTAGTTTCGCAATTTAATAGTAGTTTGGCAATGTAATACTAATAAAAGTCTTAGCAATTTAGTTTTATTTCATCAATTCAATAGTAGTAAAAGTCTTGACCGACTTTTTTTTTTCTCAACATTTTTTCTTCATTAGTTATTTACAATAATGATGGCATTTTCCGTCCAAAAATCGGAAAAAAAATTTCGATTCTCGAAACACGATAACAAAAAAGAATATTATCTATTTGAAGAACACCCTCGTTTTGTTTGTTTCGGATCAACCGGGTAGTCAAAATCAAGTACACCTGGCTCGGACGTTCAAAGGTCCTTCACGAGATTGTTTCTAACTTTTACGATTATTAATATTTTTCAATGAAATTTGGTATACAACTTCGTTAATGTACAACCAAATAAATGTGCAGAGGTCTCTTCGATCACCTCACGCACTCTCAAAATTTGTTTTTTAGATGACCTTGATTTTCGCGTCGTCACAGTAGCTTGACGCGTTAAGGGGTGTGCATTAGCTTGACGTTTCAAAATGGGATGTTTTTATTGCATTTGGTAGCATAGGGTCTGAACTTTAATGTCTAGCAGAGATTTTGTAAAAGTGACAAAAATTGACCGAGTTATAATGGTTTTTATGAAGGGTCAGCTCTTTTCTTGCTGTTTTATCAAACGGTGTAATTTGTCATTCGAAATCTGTTTGTCCGGTTTAAATTCGGACAAAGAATAGCTTGTAATTTCGTCTATCGTATGGACGGATGATTTTTTAAATATGTTCATCCGTTTGTTAATAACAAGTCATTGAAGCTGCATTTTTGTGGTCGACAATCGACTTTTTTCGGCAGACTGCCATTTTGGTATTTTTCAGAAATTTTCAACAGTTGCAGGTCATACAAACGTTTTGTTATCATGCTAAAAATACACTGTTTATAACTATATAAAATTGTTTATACCTTATAACTTAATACACTGTTTATAACTTTATGGTTAATCGATGTTTTTTGATTCGTCAAAACTGAAACTTGGCAAGTATAAAATCCCGACTTTGGCATCTCAATTCTCTTATCAGAAAAAATATTCAAAAGTCGGCCTGTTTTTGGGGCTCCAAGTTTATGGAGATCGGTTAAAACATCCTCAAAACGTTTTTCGAAGTTTTCGAATGACTTTGGCGTCGATATCAGGCAAAATGTCAATATACTTTTTTTGACCGCACCCTTAAATTTTGTCCGTAACAGGGAGGGGTATGAAATTGAAAAATAAATTATATTTCGTGTTTTTCATTTACCTGTTTTTGCTACAAGCGCGTCGAAGTCTTTCACGCGTGTAAAATCGTGAGAAATAGCGATAACGCTCTCCGTACTTTTTTGCCGCCCCCGGGATCTCTGATTTTCCTGATTCGTCATAGCGAGAAAAATTGAGCGTGCATCTTGGTCCAGTTCAATCTCTTCCCTCGCTAAATTTTCCGTCGAGGAATCTTTCTTGAATTCACGAATCTTGGCCGCGAGGGATATCAACTGTCCTTTGAAGCTGTCGATGTCTTCGAGAGTTTTCAATTTTAATAAATTTGTATTATAATTTTTTTGTATACGTAAATATATGTGCGATCAGAATGCGAGAGTGTGGACACGCGATCGTGTTGCTTTTTCAGCGATCTCCCACATCGAGGAGCGTTGGCCCAGGCCAATACTCGGATGGGTGATCGCTCAGCCACACGCTGGCCTGTACGCCAACGATAGTGGATATATTTAAAAAATTATTGTGAAGTAAATATTATAATAGAATTGAAATAAGCTTAAAACGAATGAAGAAGTAAGTTTCGTTCATAATTTTTCGTTATGGGGTCGTTTTGACCCCATTTTTTTTTCAACTGATTGTATCGCAAAACGGTGTAATCTATTCGGCCGCAGTGCGGCGCTCGAATGTTCGCCCACTCCTACTCTGTAGGTGAACACTCGGCCCCCATCGTGCATCCTGCCCGTGTACTGAGAACAGCTGTCGAAAAAGAAGCCGGGGTCGAGACGACCCCCTTTATGCAATAGTGCGGTGAAAGTAAAAAAATTATTTTTTTTTCCTTGAAATTCGGTGTTTTATTACTGCATGCAATTGAGTTACGATAGAAAATGCTCAAAGATATTTTTATTTCCCGCTACTATAGTAAATTATGTTTTTAATGCCGATCATGCATAAATCTAAAATCAAGTGCCCGTTACGCAGGAGGGCTATGTGCAACGAGCACCGAATGTACTTATGCGTCGATTGCGGTGAATGTGAATAATAATAAGTCATGGAAATTTAAAAAAAAATGCGGAAAATATACGTTTTCAAAGATTAATCTGCCGAAGGAGTCGATTCTTTCCATTTTCCACTATCCTGAAAATGCTCAAATTCAAACCTCCGAATAAATATATTTTTTGGCAAGACGATCGGCGCTCTCTTTTTTCTCGCATCTACAAACCTTGCTCTTCAAAAACCTCAAAGGATTTCTTTATATTTTGAAAAAAATTAGAATCTTTGAAGGAATCCAATTGAAGCCACTTTGAATGAATGTTTGGGCACTTAATTTGTTTTTCTCGAAAACTAAATTTCGGTCTATAAAATAAGGATCATTGACTACAAAAACGTGTCTGCAAATAAATGCATGTTTAACGAAATAAAACGATCTAAAAAATGTCTGAGGTCCGATGGACCCCATATGCAGTCAGTGGGTCGTGGCGGAAGTGTGTAGTCGGAGGGTTAGAAGAGTGTTTTTTTTTGTGTATACAGAACGCGTAGTTACCTATTTTTTGTCCCTCTTGCATATCTCTTATCGACGTCTTGATCTCGCTCAGACACTTTGTAATGTCCAGGACTGCCGATCGAAGCGAGTTTATCAGTTTTTTCCTAGTCCCACGAGGCAGTTTCGGAAGAATTAACGATAGGTTATCAATTGATTCAAATTTATGCAGTAAATTCTTTGTCATATACTTAATGCACCCTTAAAATTTGAATCCGATCGTCTACCCCACTTGTATAGAATTTACAATTGAAGACACGCTTTTTAACATGGGAAGATGTCTACGCTCATCGCTGAATGGCAGTTTCACGCACGAAATAGTGTGAACATTTTTTTAAAATTGTTATGAAAAACTTTTGAATCGCTTAGTACATTATGACACTAATGACGAAATTGTCATAATGTACTGAGTGAAAATTGTCAAATCATTCAGTAAATTACGACTCATTTCGTCTCCCTTTACATTACGACAATTAGGCTTCACCATGTGTTAAAAAGTGTTTCTACAATTGTAAATATTATAGAAACGGTGTCGACGAGCGGTGGAAAATTTAAAGGGTGCACTCAGTGTATGACAAAGAATTTACTGCATAAATTTGAATCGAATGTTTATTAATTTATTTCACATTCGTGAGGCATTTGTGACGTCAATATTTATTTAGATCAGCCTGTAATGATAGTACTTATTGTGAAATTTAGCAACTTTTTTCTTATTTTATGGCATACTCATCTCAAAACATCATTTTTGTGTTATGGCAGTTTTTTAAATGGATGAACGATATCGTGATTTGTCTCGAAACTCCTTAATAAATAAAGCTTTAAAAATTAATTAATTACAAGGCTGTTTTATTTTTCGATGAACAATTTAAATAGTTGGCCAATAATAATTGCTCCTAAATGATTCGGCGGTGTATCAGATTTTTGTGGTTAGCCTAAATGTTGTTCCATTGAAAATTTCTTACCTCTCCAATGCGCGAGAACATTGCTCGTTTTTCAAGATTCGTAACACTTCCGGCTCTGCTTTAACATGGTCCAAACAATTGTCCAATGCTTTCTCGATCGTTTCCTCCTCGCGTTTCAATTTAATCAACGATTTTATGCACTCACTTCCTGCCGAGGAGCGCATTCTTTTTTATAGTTTTCGCTGACACTGCGTGACAGCGTCGACAAAAAAAAAGGCGTCGCAGATTCATCAGACTACTATCCAGTCCCACAATTGGTGAGAATCGAAAACTTCTCGAAGTTATGATTTTCCTGTGTGCACCATTCGGAACAGAATATTTCGAGAAAAAAATATTCGACGAATTTAAAATGGAACAAAAAAAAAGAAAAATTCGAATCGATTGCTGTATAAAATTTATCACTTTTTATCTTGCAAAATAAAATATAGGGTTATGTCGGACTGCTGCGGCGTATTTTTTTTCCACTGCAGTCGACCAATTGTTTGGGTTTCCATAGAAATTCATCGCCCCTCGGGACTTTAGGGGGTGCGTAGTAATTATATAGTCGCGTGATGCGCACACACGCACACACACTTTCGCATGTTTCTATTGCGAATCGAATGATTCTTATAGTTTTTTATGAACAAACACATTGCATGCAATAATTTCATGCCTACTTTTGTTTACTGTCTATATTTTTATTAATTTCTTTATAACAATCGTACGCACGTGAACATATTTTCTAATAGTCCAAATTATCACAATTCTGTAATTAATCCAAATGACTAAACTTCTTCGTTTTCAATTCTACTGTAGGTTTCCTGCCTTCATGGCGGACAGTTTTTCAACGATAACCGAATAGGGAAGTGAAAGGAAAAGGTAAAAAAACTCCGAAGCTAACAAATTATTTTAAAATTTTTTATTATTTTCGCCCCGATATAACTTACTTGGAACAAGCAGCGTTTGTTCTGTTATTACAATTATTTTCTCCACATCAAAACAATTATATTTTTTAAATGGAACATTGTTTACATTCACGATGTCTTACATTACGGTGAAAAAAACGTCGTGGCATTTACTCGCATAGATATTCTTTGGTTTGGTTCTTAAGGGGGAGATCCTTTTATAACGTAAAGAAGAGCTTATGTCCGAAAATCAAATCTACGAGAAAGCTGAGGAACTGCTTTATGGCGCCGGAATCGCAAAATAATCGGTAAGTCACAAGATTTTTTAGTCTTGAAATTTTCAACTCGTTTGAAGAAACACTCTTCCGTGAACCTCGTACGAGATAACTGAAAAACTATCCTATCGATCATTTTGAAATTTCGCACACTTTTTTATAGTATAATTATCGTCTAAGTGAACCTAACGTTTCTCTCAAAATAATTTTAAACCAGTACTTTGTCATTACGAAACAACATAGTAAAAGGTTCATAAAAAATGAAACATTTTTTAAAACACGTACAATTTTTTAAATTTTAATTTTACTTCGGATTTTTTAGGTTTACATAGAGCGTGTAAGTCCTAGAAATCTAAAACTTTTTAGCTGCAATGATTTAGATTAATGCACGAAACGCTAGATCGCACGCCGTGGAACAACTCAGGCGGCAATCGTCTCTGAAGTGTCCTACAGCCGCAATTTTTGTAAATTAAAAAACAAAAAAATTGGTAAATTCCAAGATGTAATAATGCGTACGTAAATATTAATTATGTAAGATAAATAGTTTCGACGCATTAAAAAGGGATCTCCACCCTCACACGAATAAGGGAAGAACCATAATGGTTGATATAAAAGTGTAAAGATTCGAGCTATGATTTTTCGTATGCATTAGGGACGTTTTTTCGGTTTGCACATGGGAAAAAATCGTATGAATTTTTAAGGTTTTTGTCTGGGAGGACAATGTGGTCTTTTTTGTGCCCCGATTGGATGTGTTCGAATGTTCTCGAATCGATCGACCGAAATTTTCTTCACAAGCGTGTCTTCGGTCCTAATGCTCTCGTGAGGATTCCCAGTGTGTGGGACCTTTGAATTAATGGCCGCAACAGTTTCGAGATCACGGAATATTTTTCGAATATCCGTGCACAAATGATTCTCGAAGAGGACCCGAGATCGAGCACGATTTTGTTGCTCGCATCCGATTCGCAGTTTGTCGATAACCGGTGCCATCAATCGATAAGAATTCTCGGCATTGATCCTCGAACATTTTTCACCCACAATCAAACGTCTCTGACTCGACAGACCCCTCTTTAATTGACGATTGCAAAGGATCAAATGTGACAGACGCTCCTTCAATTCGTTTAAATTCGATCCTTCGTCATTGACGATTTTATTGTCACGGGCCTTTCGACTGGTCATGACGATGAATCGAGTCGATTTTATTCTGCTATTTCTTTCTGCGATCGTGCCGCCGATTGAACGATCCCATCGTTTCGATCCGAGATCCTTTTTTCGATCGATCAGCCGTCTTCTCAGTGAAATTCTTTCGCCCTTTTCGAGACGTCTCTTCAGCAGTCGTCTCGTCATTTTCAAAACGTGTACGGGCAATTTGTTGTCTTTGAAATTAATTGACACGAGGGTACTGTTGGTTTCCAATAAATCGATTATAGGATCACTGCTCTCTTTCGTTAATCCGCAGCGACGAAGGCTCAACGATTTCAACCAATAATCGTCCTTGAGCGTGTCGGTCAACGTGCGCAAACCTGCGTCGCCGAATTTACGATTTTTGTTCAGTACCATTGTGTGTAGACCCTGGAACTGAAAAATCGGTTCGAGACGATTTGTACCTTTACGCGGAACGAGATAAATTTTTGCAGGAGAAAATCCGTAGGAACGTTGCGTCGTGTTTTAGCGTTTTCAGAATAATTTAGTTTGAGAAATGAGCAATTAAGGGGTTGGGATACTGTGAAAATGACGAACACTCGTTCATCGCTTGAGACAACGCGAGTCGAAGAGGAAGGTCCAACATACAGTGGAGGAATCGCTGATTGAAGCTAAACTTATGATTTCAACGACGGAATCGCTAGTAAAACTTTAAGGGATAACACTACTCTAGGATTTTGGAAAAATCGTTTTTTTGGGTAAAAAATACGTTGGGGTCATAAAAACAATACGCAATTCGTCCCGTAGCGAAATTACTTGTTCCGTATTTGGGTCTCTTCGATCATCAGATTCGTGCCAGGCGTTCTCTAGTATCTTGCTCCGTCTTTTTCTCAAGAAAGATGCGATGCAGTGAGCACTTTTGGACGTGAGCAAACAGGCAGTGAAATCGATCGATTGGAGTGTAGGATTTTCAAGCAAGGCTCGAAGAACGAGTTCACAGCCTGAATTTGTAAATAAAATTAAATGTAATAAAATAAAATAAATAATAAAATAAATAAAATTAAATGTAATAAAATAAAATAAAATAAAATAAAATGAAAATTAACCTTCTCGACCATAGGAAAATATTCTAGCGGGACGAAAAATATAAAGAGCTTTTTTTTTATAATATCGATTTTCAATCACAAAAAACACGATTTCCTTTACCTGAATTTCCAATTCTGCATCTGGCCAGTGAGATATTTTGAATATTACGATTCGCCGACAAACCGGCGCAGAGAATATTCAAATAATTTCCGCGGGCCAAAGGGATTCCGTCGAGGCTCAGGGACGTTAGAATTCTCGAATCTCTCGAGCATACTGCCACAGCATCGACGAAGCATCTCAGCAAAAAATTTGTATAGATTATCGGTCCTCGAGAGCTGGTTTTCCTGAACCTTTTTTTTCATTTTTTTAGAATGATATCGATGAATTGCAGTTTTGTATTGAACCTTACTGAAAATTATTTCGTATTTCTGATTACTTCTGACAGCGTTTCAAAATCCTTGTGTGGATTATTCAAATTTCTTCTGTCATATATACATATATATATATTTTTTAAACAACTTAAAACGGGTATCCTAAGAGGTGTTGCTTGCAAGGAATACAGTCGGGTGTGCCCAAAGGGCGTAAAAATCTACGCATCGAAAAAAAAAAAAAAAAATTCGATGCAGTTTTATTTATAAAACAAAAATAGTTTTTTAATACCGAAAATCGTTACTTTCAGGTGGGCGGCGACTGCTTTTTCAAAAATGAATGTTTTATTAAGGGGTTACCCCCACTTGCGATTTTGAAAAAATCGATTTTTTTTATTGCATTTTTTTGAAGTATAAGTATCTGAGAATATGTCCTGAAAATTTCAAGTCGATCCGAACAAAATTGACTGAGATATGAGCGTTGAAAGAGAAGAATCCGTTGTTGAAACGGATTCGAAATTGAAACTTTAAACGCGTTTTTCTCAAAATGGCATTTCTGAAGTCGGTGACCAAGATTACTCGAACACTAATGAACCGATCTTCTTGAAATTTTGCAGGCTTATTTAATACATAAAAATCTAGTCTTTAATCGTTCGATTTTTTTTTTTCGAAAAAAATGGCCGTTTTATAGCCAAAAAACGGCCGTTTTTTTTCGTTAAAATCGAACCATTAACTTTGACTGTCCGCCATTTTGTGAAAAATGAATATTTTTTAAAATCCTTCGATTAAAGACTAGCTTATACTTATATTTGACTAAATCCATCCGCATTTTTTTTCAGATCCACTTCGCCGCAATGTTGGTCACCGCAAACCGTGTATATAAAAACATTATTTCATTGACCGTAAGGTAGCCCTATCGCTTCACACTAGTCATACCACTGATCATACTTGAGACCTGTACAATTTATATTTTTAATATATGCAAAGAAAATAATTTGTAATAAGTAAAATGTTCCATCTGTAAACTATTTAATGAATGTTCACATTTAATTAGAAAAATGAATAAATAGCTATTCCAACGATTCGCGTAGTATTTCTAGGTTTGATATTTGGCAACATTGGTTTTATCTCCGTCTCTTTTTACTCATTCAGGCGAGTTTGAACTCCGTGCTTTTCAACGTCGATCTGTCAAAACAATGTCAGGTGCGAGAAATGTAAAGCATTGTATTCGGGCCACGAAAAATTATGAAAATCCTATGAATTGAAGGCTGTCGATAGGACTACCTTAACAACCCTTCGGTGGGTTAAAGAAAAATTCGTTATACACTTTAAACATTCCTTAACATGTCTGCATAATTAAAAGTCGTCAAGTATAACATTTAATAGTGGTAAAAAATTATCGAAAACTTTCAATGGGAAATTCAGCATTTTATTTCAAATTCGTCCGGGTCAAAATGACCCAGTGTGTCAAGGAAGGGTAAATGTAATTTTTTTTTTAAACGACAACCTGCACTCATTTTTCCAGAAAAAAATCACGAAAATATCTCTTTTTCCAGCCACGAACTAGGCTTAATCCGTTAACCTCCATCCAGTATTCTAAAAGTGCGCTATGTACCGATACTCCTTCAGTTTCTTTTCAGTGTCGATGTTTTCGGCAATTTTTTTGCTGCGATTCCGGCTGTAGGCGTAAATCTCCACGAGGCTACGATCGGCAGCGAGAGCATTGAGAATCGGCGCCCAATCCTCGTGATTGACCACGCGATCGCAGCAAAATCTCAAGCGATTATCCGTCATCGAATTCGCCCGAATCGTCGACAGCGGAAAAATACCCTTTTCGGCGCAAATCCTCTCGTAATTTTGGCCGAATTCATTGGAACCGTTTTCGTTCCGTCTCGTTTCTCCCATTTCCGCAAATTTTACTTGCACAAATTGAATACGCTGATTGAGAATATAAAAATAAAGAGTGTAAAAAAAGATCCAAAAAGATCGCGTGATGCTTAGGAAGAGACGAAAAAAAAAAAACTATCGACAACATCGTCGAATCGTCTCGGGTCTCGCTTCATGCTGCTCCCCAGAAATCAGCCGTTTTGACAGCGATCGATCGACGATATAACCACAATTATCCTCCATTAGTCGGATACTTATTAGAAGATTGCCCGAAATTCGCCGCCGGCCCAACAGACGGATATAATTATATCGTTCATTGAAAATGGACGACGAACAAGCCACATTGAATTACGATTGCAATTATAACCTTTTCTTGGCGAAACGACTCCTCAGGGATGTGCCAAACAGTCAAGGTACGATATCAATCAATGAAAAACTTCCAATGAATTTCAGCTAATTATAATCACTCGTATTTTTTATTTTCGCTGAGACAATAACAAATAATACATGTGATTGTATTTTGATACATATTTGAAAATAAATTACATTTGTCGTCTTTATTGGTATCGATATTGTTATCTTTTTTTATAAATATTAGTATAGTTTTGTATGCGCGGTCTATATACTAAGTTAGTGTAGTATAGTTAGTGGTATAGTAGAATATAATTTCATAAATATATTCTATAAATATATTTTATAAATTTATAAATTTGAAATTTATATAAAAAAAAATTATATTTAAAATTATATAAATTTATATAATTTTATAAATTCTATAAATATATTTTATAAATATTTTATAAATATTAGTATAGTTTTGTATGCGCGGTCTATATACTAAGTTAGTGTAGTATAGTTAGTGGTATAGTAGAATATAATTTTAACGTGATCAGATCAGAGGTGATGAGGAAGTAACAGCAGATAATAGGAACATCAAAGATACTAGAAGACTTTGCGGGAAAAAAATAGAGGGACGAAAACGTTTTAAAGTATGTGAAAAGTTAAAATCACGAAGAAGGAGTCATAAAAACGAAACGAAACTTTACAACGTTTTATGAGGCCTTTTAATAAAATTTCGGTTTTAGTAAAATTTTAATGAAATTTCGATTTTAGTGTGATTTTAATAAAATTTCGATTTTAGTAAGACTTCAATAAAATAACGGAATGGAAAATTATATATTTAACAAAAATCCATTCAATTGTAAATGATAAAAATGTTAGATAAATAACTAAATGAGAAAAAGTTACAATTGAAAGAAAAACGATTTTTCTCTAATCTAATATTGTTCCATTTATTTATTTTATTGAAATCTCACAGTTCTCGAGTAACAGATCATTTTCGAAAGGTGTACGAAATTGCGATACGGAGCTTTTGAAGTTTGCATCGCTGGAATGCAACGAAAATCCTTCTCTATTTTTATAACTATCTAAACTTCCTTTTGGCAGTTTTAGGTCATCGATCCCTGATAAGGATCTCCAAAAAGATTTCATCGATATTTGTCGCCGGAATGTGCAAAAAAATTGGGTAATAAAAAAAAACATTTCGTTGCATTCCCAAGATGGGAAATTCAACACCATGCTCCAAGCCAATTAATCTTCTGGAAAAGAATTACGAAAAATTGTTCAAGAGCAACTTATAGGTAAATTTCGCGCCCATTTGAGAAAAACCTCCTACGGTCATTTCTTGAAAAATTGCACGCCAGCTTGTGATGAATTCTCACAAGAATGTGAAGAAAAAAAAACAAAACTGTGTTCATAGTTCAGGGAGTAAAAAAAGCTGCTAAGAACTAAAAAATATAATGTAGCTTATTTTTTATGTTACGAATACTACTTCGAACGTTTGTTCTTTGTTTTATGGAGATTTGTAACTTTCCGTCTCGATCGAACATGCGAAAAATACATAAACAAATTCTCCTTTTTGCTATGTGTTTTCTGACATTGCCGTTAACATGGATGATTGATGTCAAAATTAAATACATTCAAAATAAGCGGTTGAATAACATAATCTAAACAAATATTTTTTTTTCTTTTTCGAAGAACGGTTTAAAAAAAACTAAAGTATGCATATACTTTTTGTACCCATTGCACGCGGATAATAATAATGTAAGGCGTTATTTTATTTTTAGAACTATGGTCTCTTATTTTCACTATTTTATTTTTTCTTTGCGTCGTAATATCGAGCTTGAAAAAAAATTGATTTTCACTCAGACCGTCACAGCGCAATCGAATGGCTGCGCTATTTGATGGCCGAGAACGAGACCGTAGGAGAGATGCAGCTGAGAAATGATTTCCTTCATTACTTGGTGCAAAATCTCCAAGAGGGCAGTCTCAGGCCACCGTTCGACGTTCCACCATCGACTTCGGGCCACTTGTCCGGCATAGCGCATCTTATTGTTAGTTTTTATTCGTCTAATTTTCAAATCGATAATAGGTTTGGCGTTTGAGCTTGCATTCGATTATTCAGCCAGGTAGAGTTGACAACACGATGAGCATCGATGACAATTTTTCCGACGATGAGGATGAGGATGGCGTTATCAAGCACAAAGATGAGAAACCTCTCGTGATGGAGTTGTCACCTGACGGCGGTGATTTTTTGGCACTCCAGCCAATACCTCGAGATGGCTCGTTCTGTTATCTCGCTATAACAACCAAACAACGAACGAAAGAATAGATTATGCTAGATGATCGTTTGCTAATATTTTATGGATTTTTTTTTGGTCTTTGGGTCTATTTTTATCTTATTTTTTTGGATCTTGTATTTATTGTTTGGATTTTTTAACGCTAATATAGTATTTAAAATTTAGTGTGTGGAGGCTTTATTCGAGTGTGCAAAGAATTATACTCTGTGTTGTCTGATTATTCCGTTGAGACGATCTTGACGTTTGCATCGTTGAACCGCAACGGAAATTACTTTCTTATTTTCGTCAGCATGGAAAATATTTTCCTTCAGGTTCAGGTGCATTCCAGCGATTTTCGTACCCAAAATTCGGCGACGGCAAATTTGGGCGTTTCAAAAACATCCATTTTTTTTGCACTCCAACGATGCAAACGTTCAGATCATTTGTTGACGAGGCATCGTCAACTTGTTTTATATCGCAAGAGGCAATTCCGTGACAGAATAAAAGGAAAAAGGGTAACGAGAGCGAGAGCAGTTTTTTTCCTTCAAAGAACTTTTACAGCCTATTCTCTTGTTCGCAAATTTTCATTTTACTCATACATAGCGAGTACTGAAATCATTCCGATAAAAATTACACCCCAAAATCAATCACCAGTGTGGAAAATGTTATATTTTTTTCGAAAGCCACTTTATTCTACTCTCTGCATCCCATGACGCAATTTTTTAATTCTCTGATAGCGAGTTAAATTTGCCTGTAAAAATCGATCTCCTCGAAGTGTCAAATATTCTTAATTATTGACAAGAGACGTTTTTGGTGCTCGTTTTTTTATCACTACTTTAAAATTGCCTTAGAAATTAATCCAGTTATACAATTCGTTTAGGCCAATAAGGTTTATACTTAATTAATGAAATTTCCAATCAATTATTTAATAAAACTAACATTCACAAGTAAATTAACACTTAAAATTAAAATTACGTTTACAATGGAATTAACATTTACAATAAAATTACATTTACCATAAAAACTACGTTTATAATCAAATTAAATGTTGAGCATTTTTTTGCCATACATTCAGCCCCAATACAATGTACCCACAATTTAGGATTTTACCTACGCTGTCTCCTACCGATGATGATCATGACTCTCAAATTATCCTTCAAATTAATCCACTAATTCAGTCGTTTAGGGCAATACGATTTATACTTTTATTCGTGAAATGTACATTTAATTAGTAAAATTTCCATTGAATTGATATAACCAACATTTACAATCGAATTAACACTTAATTAGTAAAATTTCCATCCAATGATTATGATTTACATTAACAATAAAATTAACGTTTGCGATCAACATCACATTTACAATAAAATTAAACGTTGGGCATTTTTGTAACCAGACATTTAAACACAATTTAATGTACCCACAACTTAGGATTTCACCTACGGTGAATTAACCTTCAGTTGAGTAAAAAAAAATCCCTGTAAAGATCGAATAAATGACTATAAATATGAATGGTGTTTTTTCCGAACTAGAAAGTTTGACAGAGCACATGCTCATCTTGAGTGGCATTTATGGAGAGTATACCGCGTCGTAGAGAATTATTGATTCTAATGGCATGTTCCTGATGTCGAGGAGTGGACAGGTAGTCCGACAGAGGCTAAACGGTGGCTAAATAATTTATAGGCTGTAAAGCACACGCGGAGGTGGAAAGAACCGCAAAGGCGCGTGTGTTTCTTTCTTTATACAGCACAAAGTTGTTGATAAGCCAAACTCACGACGATCACGTATATCTTTACAGACTCAAACGTGGTTGCACACACGCCAATTGTGTGAATCCTTTATAAATTTACATGGGCTTTAATGAGGTCCATATTGCAAAGAAACTCACGTTCAACGTGTATAAAAATTGCAGGCACAATCACACGAAGCGACAAACATTACTTGCGACGATAAGCATACACTGTTGGCTATAAGAGAGATAAATTCAGCATCGTTAAATCATTTTGAATGTCCGGACTATACCGTCTCTTTCGAGTACATTCTGTTTTGCTCAAAGCAATTTCTCAATTCGACGATCTTTCGGTATGTAATTCATTTTTGGTACTTTTATTTTCCTAATTCTCCGAATTGATTTTTTTAGGTGTATGTTTATTCACTGGGCTTTCGACGTACGACATTATCAACTGGGAATTAACAATTACTCGACGCGTGTCGTGCCGTGCCTGAATTTAACGAGATACGCAAGAGGGTCTCGTTGAATTTTTCATTAGATGCAACTTCACGAGACGCAGAACGAGTCTTTCGGTCACGTGGCGATTTCCATTCTCTGGAATTACAATATATTGAATTATGTTTGAATAACTATCAGTGAAACACACACAAATATACGATTTGTGGATGAATTTTCAAATTGTTTATAAGCAACGAAAAAAATAGTCAATTAATGTTTGCAGACAGTATATTTGTCTATATTGTTAATATGTATTATTTCAATGATTTAAAATGCCGCCTACAAAAAATAATTCGAGGGCAACACGCTCCAATGAAATTGTCAATTTGTTCTATATTATTATCACTTTTTTCCTGAGTTGCAACGTTTACCTTTGTGGATTTTTACCTTTCATAATTAAACACTTTCCTATCGCTCCTTACCCGCACTTCGCTAATCTCGTCTGACTTCCGTTGCATCAACAGCCGTCTGCAGAACTTACACCCGTTGCATTTTTTAAGCCTTCGACTGCACATTGGGTCGTTTTGACCTCATTTTTTTTTTACTGTATCCAACCACTCCTACTTGATAGGTGGACACTCGGCCTCCATCCTACATCCTGCCCGTGCACTGAGGACAGCTGTCGAAAAAGGACCTGGGGTCGAGTCGACCCCGTTTATGCAGTAGTGCGGTGAAAGTGAAAACATTTTTTGTTGTGAAACTTGGTGTTTTATTAGTAGATAGAATTTATTAGTTTTATTAGTAGATAGAATCTAGATTACTAGATAGAAAATGCTCATAGATATTTTTTATTTTGCGCTACTATAGTGAATTATGTATTTGGAATTTCGATCATAAATCTAAAAGCAAGTGTCCGTTATGCAGGAGGGCTATGTGCAACGAGCTCCAAATGTACTTATGCGACGATTGCGGTAAATGTAAATAATAATAAGTCATTGAAGTGAGAGAAAAAAATGCGGAAAATATACGTTTGCAACAATTAATCTGCCGAAGAAGTCGATTTTGTCCACTTTTCACTATCCCAAAAATGCTCAAACTCAAACCTCCGAACAAATATACTCTTTGGAAAGACGGTCGACACTGTCTTTGTTTCGTATCTATAAACTTTCCTCTTTAAAAACCTCAAACGACTTTTTTAACATTTTGAAAAAAAATTATGATCTTTTTCGTGAAAATACGTATTTTTCAACGCATCTCCCACTCTGAACGAATGTTTAAGCACTCATTTATTGTTTTTCTTAAAAACTAAATTTTGGGTCCTAAAATAAGGATCATTGACTACAAAGAACGTCTGTACAAAAAAAAATCATGTTTATCGAAATACAACGACCTCAAAAACCTCTGGGGTCGGATCGACCCCACATGCAGTCAGAGATTCATGGCGAAAGTGTGCAGTCGAAGTGACGAAATATAACAAAATTTAAATAGTTAATTTAACCAAGCCAATCTCATTATCGTCACTTTATAACCATACAAATAATTGAAGATATTTTTTTAATCAATCCTCTTACATAATAAAAAGCGCGCTGTGGCTGTGAAACAAGGGGCGACCTTATCGAACGCGATTTCGTATTCGTTTGCCGTATGATTGCGCGATGCATAGCTACGTGCGAATTTGCAGGCGATTCGAAATAATCATTGTAGCGCGTACGCGTAACACAATGGTAGTTGATATGTACTGCAAAGCGTGTGCTGCGACGTCACGATTTTGCTTGGCTTTTCATTAGCGACCTCCATCTTACCGCAGGATCATATCGCTTGTAAGTTTAGTC
The DNA here is from genome assembly GCA_951751655.1 of Ophion costatus. Taxonomy (NCBI): domain Eukaryota; kingdom Metazoa; phylum Arthropoda; class Insecta; order Hymenoptera; family Ichneumonidae; genus Ophion; species Ophion costatus. Next base: position 24,476,498 of record OX632364.1, on the reverse strand, counting down.
GCGGTGCGCCGAGGCGAGCGGTCTCCGGTGGAAACTCAAAGCTTCAAAATTTCGTTGAAAATGTTTGACAAAACGTCACGGAGCTTTGTGCCCCACATACGTACACCGTAAGAGTGTTATTAACGAACAATAAATCGGTGCCTTAATCTTTCTTTTTCAACTGCCCTTTAAAAGTTGCATTCACAAAAATTCATCGAATTAAATACTAAACATCGTAGATACACATACACCCACACATACGCACAATACAAATGCACACATACGACCAAACAATTGTCAATCAAATTAATCGTAAAACCACACTCGATTTTTAATTCAAACGTACATTAGTCTACTGCATTTGACGATATTAACAAATTATTTCTTCAAAATTTCCACACCAGTTTGCCTTGAAACGTGCAAATATGTGAAAAAAAACTTGTGTACATATAAATATTTAAAAAATACGATAAAAATAAACATAACACTAACACATTATACATGCGCATAAATTTCATAAGTGCACCTTTCTCTTAGTGCCTTGTGTAAATACGCAGTGAAGATGCTACGATTAAATACCGAGTTATAAATATTTACTATTATACGAAGATGCGTATCTCAGATCGGTACACACGAAATATGCTAATGTTAGACGCAATCGCTTCGATAAGGTGCCCGATAGCGGACGATCTTGTTCGCCCGATGTGATAACAGTTTAGGCGCGTAAAAGACCGACATTTGCCCCAACTTGACGTTTCATTTAATACAGAACTAATATGAAGCACACGGACAAAAGGAGTGAAAAGAATCGAGCGTGTGACGAGCGTTCGTTCGAAAGTAAATCAGGAATGTAGAATCATTCTCGAACGGTTTTTTTTTCTTCGCAACGGTAGTTAACGTGCTTTGGTAAAAATTCTTCAGGTCGGTCGGTAAATGTTGTGGTCAAGATTTCTGAAATACGAAATGTATTCTTCAATTTTATGAAAAATATTGAGATATTTAAGTGATTCGATCACGAATATTCTGTACAGGCAGGCTTTTCTTTTTTTTTTTACGAGCATATATACGTATGTGTAATTTTTAAGTACAAAGAATTATGTGCTGCTCGCTTGAATTTCCATTGGGGCTAACTTCGCACTTCGCGGAATCGATCGCGACTAATTTAAAGCGATAAAAAAAAAAAAGTACAACGCGAATTTCCCACAGTGTAAATGGATCAAGTATCGTCCAGGGAAAATAAATCGGGAACGTAAAACAGCCGCGTTGAAAAGCGATGGAACGTGACGGGAAAAGCAGTGCTGGGATGACACTTTTATCCTGAATGGAAGGAAAATGGGCTGTTCGCCAAGTGCGATTCTCGCCCATGTGAAAAACAGTAGGACGTTCGATGAGGGCAGAGCCGAGGAGTCTCTCGTTAACAGTGGTGAGCTTATCACCGATGACATTAGAATACTCAATTTTAAATCCATATGATAAAAAAAAATCAGTTGACGACAAAAAAATTAACTCGATTAAATGATGTTATAAAATTCAAATATACGTAATCTAGTGTGTGCGTGTGTATCAGTTATCTGTTATCAGATCTGTCCACGTAAAAAGTGTGGTTAACTTTCGTCCGCGGTGATTTTTTTTCGTAATTTTTCTCAGTGAGCATGTGACGGCCAATCACAACTTTTGGAAGCTTGTTTCACGAACTCATTATGATGGGGATTATTTGCAGATGTGTCGGACGATCTCAAAGGACTTTTTAACGATCCGACTTCTACGGATTTCCCAGATTATCGCAATTTTTATTGTCCCGAAGAAACACATTTTTTTGGCGCACTCGGTCAGTTGATGCTTCTTTCCGGTTACGATATAAGTGTTCGCGCTATAAAATATCTATCATACAGTGCGCGAAATATTGCGATATAACTATTTACATCATGTGATGATTTTATAACTGCAACTCAAAATTGACACCCACACATGTATATAAAATCACAAACAAAACAATTACAATAAAAAATCATATTACAAAATATAAACAAATTAGAAAATATGGTTGCGGATATTTATATTGATACTTTATCGAGAGGATGGATCCTTAATTATTTCTGTATATTTCTTGATGCTTATATTTATGGGGTTTTGAAAATGAATTTCCATATATTTATTGATACTTCATTGAGACGAGAATTATAACAATGACTTCATATTATTCGAAAATTGCACTACCTGGGTCGAAAAAGTTTTAAAAGGGTGGGCTAAAATAGTTGAGAAAGATATGTGACAGGAGGACATTTTCGATAAGTTTCTGTCGACATATGTAATTAAATGGAACATATTTCTCATAGACGTAGTACGTTTTAGGAGAACCTGTTGCACTCTCTCTCTCTCTTATTTAATCTCTCTTCTTTCTTTCTTTCTTTCTCTCTCTCTCTCTCTCTCTCTCTCTCTCTCTCTCTCTCTCTCTCTCTCTCTCTCTCTCTCTCTCTCTCTCTCTCTCGCTCTCTCTCTCCTCTCGAAAATCTAGCGCACCCGTGACTTTCTCGTGCTCCAATCTCTTTAAATCGCCCAGGGATACCTCGATAACGGTATATGTCGACTTGGGCGTAAAACAATTGTACATACGAATACGTACATAGACGGCGTACAGCCTGTTCTATGAGAATAAGTGGAATATTTTAGGACCCGGAACATTTCGATCATCCGACAGCAGGGAATTTAGGAATGAGTCAAAGGATTTGAAAATTTTTATTTTTTTTTCAATTTTCGACGATAAAATAGTACTTTCATATAAAAATTGATGGAGAAGAGCTTTATTCTAAATTCGGACCAATTCAGCTCTTGAAATTTCGTGGATATGCGTGAAAACTGAAAATAGAGTTCTTCATAACTAAGTCAAAAATTGAAAATAAAAATAAAAAATAAAAATGACAAAAAAAATATTTTTTTTCTGCTAATTCAATTTCATATAAATGGTATACGATAATGGCCATAATAATATTTTCTGGGTAGTGGCGATAACCTGGTAGTTACCATTTTACTTGCTAATTGGTTCCAAATAGATTATTCATCAACAGACGATAGCTTATTGTATAAATATTCATGACGTCCATCCAAAATTACATATACATACGCCGAAATATGAAACCGTATATGGAAAATGTGCGTCAATTATGCCGCAGTTGATCAACTCTTACGACATTCGCGCTCTCGGACAATTACTCTCATTTCCATTAAAAAATAAAATACAACCAAAAACGCCCCTCACATGGAAGGCTAGTCGAATGCCGATAGCTCGAACTATGCTGATTAGTTTCGGCTCATCGAGTTTGTTCAAATTGGTATGCGATGGGAATGCCCATCGATTAGACGATCTAATTAGATCGTCTGGCCATTTTCCTTCTACGATGAAACGAGGTAACGAATCCTCTTTAGTCTAATTACGTAGAGTAGCTGTGGGAGACGAATGTAAGACGAAAAAGATGGTAAATTCATAAGGACGATTGAATTTATAATCTCGATCATATACCGGAGACGTTTTTACGTCATTACCTCGTAATGCCTTTTTAATTGTAATTTTAATTGGCTTCATGAATACACTTTGGTCGCGGAAAGTATTCATTATACGTCCATAGTAAAAATGCACTTTGAATAAAAAAATGTTTTGTCGATTTTCGGGACAGGACAATTCTTGAAATATCCTTTAAATAATTATGCTTACTTTCATTTGAAGGTCATTTCCGAGACATACGGATTTACATAATTCTCATTATTGGCGTTGAATTTTCGATCGTTGGAATGCAACGAAAGGTCTTTATTATTTATTCAATTTCTTCATTTTTATTATGATCCATAATTTTAAAAATAATTTACCGTTGTGTATTTCTAATGAGGACGAGAAAAACCATTCGGGTTATTTTTATACCCTGAAATGCCGAAAAAAATGCGCGCAGTGGGGGAAAAATTTTATTTGTCTGTCTGGGATGCTGATGAATGATTTGCTGAAAAAATGGAATATCGAATTATTTTGAGAATGATTTATTTCATCAAATTAATGAGTAGTCGGAATAATAAAATATTTCAGTGTTTCGTGTCAATATTTCCCTGGCCCCCGGTGAATTTTAGTTTAGTCAATTTAAGTGACTATTTTTCACTGTATAATTATTATACAGAGAAAATTTTTTTTTCTATTTATTATTATACAGAGAAAAATAATCACTTGGATGAACGAAATTATTCATTATATCTAAATATTATATATACATTATATAATGTATATATAATACAATATTATATATATATATATATATATATATATATATATATATATATATATATATATATATATATATATATATATATATATATATATATATATATTATATATACACATATTATACTCTTATATATATTATACATGTATATTATTAGACATTTCATTTAAATATTTTTACGTAGATATATTATTATATTATCGATATTTAACGCTAAATTATATATATATATATATATATATATATATATATATATATATATCTAATTTGCACATAAATATTTTTAATAAGTATATCCGTTTACTTAGAACTTAAATCGCATGTGCAGCTTAATGTATAATATATATATTTATATAGAGGGGCCCACCAGGAAGGCTTTTATCGAGTAAATCCGGTGGCTATCACACGTTCACTACCATTCGTTCCACTCCTGCGGGCATACGTGATTAAGTGTATTTGTATATATATATACGAGCCCGCGAATATACTCACGCCGGTGTTCCGGCTCAGTCGTTCTTAAACCGCTGACGATGGTCCATCCTGAGCCTATCTCGTGCAACGAACGTGAATTAAAAGTCGACGACTCTCCGCGGCTTAATAACGAGATAATTTGATTACGCTGAGCTTCGCGTCCTGTCTAGACACTCTAGAAATTTCGACGTCGCGAATCAAACGGATTTCTGAATATCGAAAAAATTGATAATAACTGTTAAAAACAAAAGAGTTTAAATTGTCGTGTAATTAAGTTCACTGATTTTTTTTTGAAATTTTGACTGAATACAGTTATTATTCTTGTGGATATATCTTTTAGTGAAGACAACAAATGGTATGCGAAGGACAAGATAATTACCAATATGTAATTAAAATTGAATTATTAATTATATGTTGAATGAATTGTTTATTCAATGAGAAATTTTTTATGCAGTTTTGGATAACAGAGTGAAATGTGTCAAAATGTCAAAATTGAGAGTTTGAAAAAAGACTTTACTAAATTTTTCCATCGTTATTGTTAGGGAAAGTTTTCTGCTGGAAAGTACAGATCGCGATGACTATTTACACGGACGGAAGCGGAGTTTTGAGCGCATTATAGATCGCCAATTATAGATCGATCCAAAATAATCGATAAGTGCTTCAAAATCTTGGCAAGATTATATTTCACGTCGTGACGAGTATACTTTATTTGTTTGTAGATGCAGTTTTCACTTCTCTAAAAAAAACACCAACTTCGCAATTCTACGTATCGTAAATTTTGCACGTTCCGTGAAAAGATTTACCGATTTTGCTTCGACCGCTTGTCACCGTATAACGTATTTTAACGATTCGTGGAGCTCATGTGAAGTTAACTACACGACTATGGAATAAATTTTATATCTTATTCACGACTATGCATTTTTTCCAATAATTTTCGAAAAATGAACCACACCGTTTTTTATTCGTTACTTGGATAGATAGGAAGACGAATAAATGAATGAAGATAATAGAGCATGAGGGAAGCAATCAGATTTCCATTTTTTATTATTATTAGATAAATTATAAATGAGATATTGCGACATCGGATATCATTAACGTTGAGGTCAATGAAACATTCGAGAAAAATGATGTAACTTATTTTTTATTCTCGTATTAAGATTTGGGTTCGATATATACACGAAGGAACACAAACAAATACATATGTGAGCGAATTGTCAAAATCTTCTATATATATATATATATATATATACACACACACACACATACACAGTAGGTAAAAAATGTTTGCAAACATTACTTTTCTGTCTGTTTTCTAGAGATCTTCATTGAAACAGATTATTTATATTAACATTAACATGCAGAAATTATATTTGAAATTCGATATCGAAAAAACTATTCTACAAACATTTTTTCGGAGAGTTATTTATGTAAAAGAGAGATGTCCAAATACTTTTTTCGAATGACTATTTGCATATATGTATGTAAAGATATACATGTGAATCTGTGACTATACAGTAATAACGAAGAAATCAATTTATCTCGTATTAAGACGTGAATCAAAGTGACACGTGAATAAATTTCAAGAGTTTCGCGTGTGATTGGGTGGCTGGGTAGATTCGCATCTCCAATAAAATAATACTTCGAACAATAAAGTGCCGTTCGAGTACAAAGTTCAGTGTCGTTAGATGATTGTAGGATCGCGTGGCGGATATCCACATGTCATCGCCTCCGGGCCAATTTTATCTTCCTAACGAGGCTCCGGTCGAAGTTGACGGCTCAACGGAAGTCACTCACAATGGTACTTTTTTTTTCTATTCCGTTTTTAAGGTATTCAGGAAGAGTGCCAACATATTTATGTAATGAGTTCTATATTTTATATTATCACCATCCAACTATATAGTTTATATAAAAATGCATGTGCATAAGTTGCTTATCACTTTTTTTTTGACAAACGGAGTATATAACAACGACCATCGGACAGAGCAGTTTTTGCAAACTCAAATTTGGTGCATGTTTTTGTGAAAAAATAGTCCTAACGTAAACTGATATAATATTACTGTACCACGGTTTTACTTTTGTCTAGAAAAAATTGTTTTTTTCTCCGAGACGACCGAAGTTGCACATTGAGCAAAAAAAAGAATAAAAATACGAGAGATCGTCGACATTTCGTGGGAATATATTACCTTTATTCCGAAGCAATAAAAAGTTCCTTGAAATAGAATGAAAATATTTGATGTGCAGGCGCAACGACGAATGCACGTGGGCCCAAGAGCTTTGTATATCGGAAGCTATTATCAGACAGATTTTCATTTCACCCTTTCCCTCACCCCTCTTTCACATCGACCCTCTTTCGATCGTGGCATTACCTGGGAAACGATTTGCGTCATCGACATTAATCTCCCTGGCTCGGACCTCCTCGTGGTCTTTACCAAAATTATATCTATACGTATACACACTTTATTGAAAAGTTTGTCAGGCTTGGGCTACGGATATCTTTGCACCGAAGCAGCTGACGATAAATAATATTTTGTTCGGACGCGTTATTTCATTTTTGTTTCGCATAGGTCATAATTTATGTAAAGTGATTCGTGATATCGATAACGACATTTGTTGGAATTTTTCTGCATTATGGTGATCTGCATTTTTCTGCATCTGTGCATTATCGGCTTTTTTCTGCATTTCTGCATTATGATGATGGAATTTTTCTGCATTATGTGTTATATTGATATTCCGAATATTAATCGTGCATACGTTGCCGCGAAAATTTGAAATACAGTTTTTTTTCGATTTATGACATTTTATAGGGCAAATAAAACAAATGAGTAGAATGGAATGATCTTTTTCTGGATTTATTTTTTCTCTCCTGAAATCTCACGATCGCCGATAAACTATCGATATTTCTTTTTAATTAAAGTACTGTAAGACATTATTTCAATTGATGATAAAATAATACAACGAAACGAACGGTCGCCGTTGTGAAGAAGTGGCCGCGACGAATCACGAATTATTCGTTCCTAAATAGATCGAGACGATATGGAAACTTTTCTTACCGAAAGTGTACGTACTTTCTACACGTGTGCGGCAATATTTCGAATTAAACATTTCGTAATACGTGACGAGTGCTTCTATCCCTACCTTTCTCAAACGATCTACACACAGGCATACGCCTATAACGGGCTCGGCTATATATTCGACGACTAATTGTGAACTTTGTGTGGAGAAAAGAGGCTCGGTTAACGTCGAAATGTCACGTTCTTGAACGCGGTTTTTCGACCTGGCCTTCGCGATCAACGCAAGACTTTATATAGTGCTACCATTGTATGGGGCATTCGATATCAGTTTGATTAACTCGGTTAATAACATTTAACAAACGAGGTTTCATAACGTTTAACCTTGCATCAAACGTAAAATAAGGTCTAACCTTATATAAAACCTTAAATAAAGTTGACCTTATATTGGACCTTAAATTGGGCTTCCAATACGATTGAACCTTATATCTAAATGAGGCTCAACCTTAAATTAATACTCAAGGGAGGTTCAACCTAAAATTAAACGTCAAACAAGGTACTACCTTAAATCAAATGCTAAACAAGTTACAACCTCAAACGAAACCTTAAATAAGGTACAACCTCAAACCGAACGTTGAATAAGGTACAGACTCAAATTAAACCTTGAATAAAGAACGACCTTGAATCAAACTTGAAATAAAGTTCAACATTAAATTAATCTGCAAGTAAGGTTCAACCTGAAATTAAACTTTAAATACGGTACCACCTTAAATCAAATGCTAAATAAGTAACAACCTTAAATTACATTTTAAATAAAGTTAAATATCAAACCTTAAAATAGTTCAACCTCAAGTTAAACGTGAAATAATGTGCAGCCTTAAACTAAACATTGAACAAAGAACGACCTTAAATTAAACTTTAAATTAAGTTCGACCTTAAAGTAATCCTTGAATAACTTTCAATCCGAAATTAAACCTTAAATAAGGTTAAACCTTATATGAAGCATTAAGTGAGGTTCAACCTTAAATTGAACCTTAAATAAGGTTCAACCTTAAATTGAACCTTAAATAAGGTTCAACCTTAAATTAAACCTTCAATGAGCCTTAACCTCAAATTAAAACTTGAAGAAGGCTCAACCTTAAATTAACTGTTAAATGAGGTTCAACCTAAAATTAAACCTTAAATGGGATTAATCTTTGATCCAATCTTAAATAAGTGTCAATCAAATACGGTTTTTTCAACTAAGGCTTTATAAAAAGCCTCGAATTAAGTCGATCCTTAAGATTAATCCTTCCTAGTTTTTATCCTCGCTTTGAACGTGTAATCGATTGAAAGTTCGAGTATTTGTCATTAAAAAATAAGAACGTCCGATATTAACAAAATAATAATAATAATAATTATTATTTCCAATATTTTTCGTGCATAGTTGAGGGCTTTTATGACCCCATCGCTTATGCCTTTATCTCAACCCTTGTCACTATTATTTCGGTTTCCTGACCGCCTCCCTCCTTCCGAGACTCGTCCACACTCGCTAACCTTTCCTACCGCACTGCCGTAGCACACTTACACGAGGGCACAGGAAAACTGAGAAAAACTTGTGCCGATACAGCCAGATCTGAAACTCCGTGAAACACTTGTTAGTCGGCACGCAAGCCAGTGCGCTGTTGAGCGGTCACCCATCCAAGTATTCGTCCAGGGTAACGCTTCTTGACAGGGGCGATCAATCACCTCATCAATGAAAATATGAAGTTACCGATAATGTACGATATAGATTTACCTGGAATAAATATTTTTGATCGCAAAATCATCTTCCTTCGAACAATGTTCCCTCCGTGAGTATACAGAGTTTTTGATATAGGAATTGAGCAGCGCTTGAGGATAAGGAACTGAGGCCGGATTGCCATTAAATGCCCAATGTACAAGTGTGCAGTATATACGTAGTACTCGAAATAACCAGCCGGGTCGTAAGAAAGTTATGCCCGCGGCACTTGAAAATACAAGGTGGAACTGAACTGCCTCAAAGATTATCGCAAAAGCCCTCGCGCAAGGTTTCTTTCGTCTTTGCTCTCGCCTTTTTTTTCTTACCTTAAAAATGCCTCGTAGAAAGTTTGTCTTTCGAATACGGGGACTACGCAAATATGTATATATATATATGACGCATAAAAAGAGAGAGAGAGAGAGGGAGAGAGAGAGAGAAAGAGAAAGAGAAAGGGAAGGAGCAAAAGAGGGTACATTGTTCGGGAACTCTGTTTTTATTCAACGGATTTTATTTATTTTTATTCTCCAAATAAACTGGGTCACACAAGTCTACGTCGAGACTTTTTTTTTCTTCCGTCATCAATTGGGCGGATGACGAAAATCTCGTCGAACTGGATCTACGTCTCAAAATTGAAAGAATTCGTGGTTCTCAACGTCGTTGAAAACAATGATATGTATTTTTTTTCATTCCTCCATTTCGATTTCATTAATTCTTCTAGTCTTTCCCTTTTTAACGAACCTTTTGGTAAAAAAATCCACATTGAAGAATGAATAGCCTGATAGGGGAGACGATTATCGAGCATTGGAATAAAATCGTTTGCTCACGTTATGCAATGATCCATGAAGTCTGTTTGCAGTTAAGAAAATGACTATTAAAAAAAATATCGCGACTTAAGAACCGACCCTGGTGGATGCGCCTTCGGAATTTAGCTGTGGCGGTGACCGCCCAACCGTGCACCCGGCGCATCGACCAGTGAGCGGAAGACCAAATACTTCTGAGACCTTGGTGTACATGATTGAGTAAAACGTGTATACACCAGAGAATCAGAAGAATATGGGGCCGTCTATACTGGTAGGGGGTTTTTCGCAGTTTACCCGTGACCCTTGGTAAATGCGGTGTAGAGCAGCTTAAGACGGTTGTGGCGCTACGGAAGTTAGGCTAGATTGGTAAAGGGTGGATACGGAGTGATAAGGAAGGGTCGAATTGGGAAGGGTAACACGTAGAAACCCGCAAGGGTGTACGTTGGAACTCAGGAAAGATCATGTCGATTTCGAGACTTTTTATTAAAAAATATGTACCTCAATGAAGGGTCGGAAATACATCCGAATTTGACAATTCCGTACGATACTGACATATCGACAATCAGCATTTAATTGGCCGTCGTAGGTAAAACCGTAAGGCTTGTCAAAATTTGCGATTTATTGCCATTTCATTTTTACCAACTTCAGTCACTTCATCTTTCCAGGTCCCAATGGGGATTGAAAGGTCAAAGGGTTACCTACGCTCGCGCGTTTTCCAATGCACTACCGTACCGAGTTTGCACTAGGGCACAGGGAAACTGTGGAAACCCCGTGTCGATAAAAGCGGCTGATAATATTTCTTTTTTACATACATAACAGTCATAGCATTCGTACACTTTGTTTCCTTTTGGATGTACTTCGGATTATTATGGCGGGGGTGCAATATTTATTGATCTCCTTTTTTATCAAACAAATAAAACAGCTCATTTTTGTACGGAATATAGTGTTTCAAACAGCCTTTTTTCAGGTGAACACGATGACTCGCCAGGGATGCAAGAGCTCGATTTCTGGAAGGAAAAATCGATGGTCGGCGATCTCATGTTCACCACCGATGAAGACATGGAGTGCATGACCGCGGTGAGTAAGGTTTGAAAGATTCTTCGCCTGTGTCTTATTTAAGGGGTTATTCTACTGTGACAGGATGGAAAAATCGATTTTTTTTGCATTTTCCAACCCTATTCCATCGTAAAATTGATATCCAATTGCTGGTAAAGTCGATTTCTACTTTGCCGACTCAGTACAACGCTTTAAAGTAGAAGCGCTCGGTGCGCACGCTCTAGTATGGCTACCCGCTGTGCGTCCCTGGCAGATATGGAGAACAGCTGTTTCGAATTTATACTTGAGTATACACTTATACACGTATACTTCTATACATTGACTTTACAGTAGCAGTCTCTCTTTTCATTGTGTGAGTAAAAGGACGCTCTACCGGTTGGTATTGTATAGTAGAGTAAACTTTAAACGCGTTTTCTTTTTTCGAAACGACTTTCGTTCACCGTTGGTGAACGAAATCGTTGGTAATTTCAGAAAAACGGCTTAACCAATCGGGCCAAATTTTTTATTAGGATTATTAAAAAATATTAATCTCAATGTATACGTTTGCCCGAATTATGACGAAAAAACATGTTTTTCGAACACTTTTGCAAAAAACGACGCCTTTTTGTTATTTTGCAATATAAAATACTAATCCCAATTCGGGCGATAGCCAACCCAACGATACCAAACCCAATTCGGGCGATTCTTTTTTTCATGCATTCGTACGATTATAATTTGTTAAATAAATATACATTTATACGCATCAAAATAAAATGTTTTTTGTACGAGTATACCTTTGAGCGAAAAAAAGTTTGTACCGATACATGCAAAAGTTTTCAATAAAAATGATTAAAAGTAGCTTATTTTTTCGCCGTCACAGTAGGATAGTCCGTTAATTTCTATTCGTCGCTCCGTTCTATTAAGCCTGGCAATCACTAGCCTTTTTTTCTCCATGCTTACGGAGACTTGAAAAGAAAACTTGATAACAACAGTCTCGTGTGTTCGTCACTTGTTTCGCTCGTATCAGTTTCAACACAATCAGCGATTCTCGTGACGTTTTTCGTGACGTATCGATAAGGGGGACTCGCTTCGCTGATCTTGAGCAGAGCTGATTCACGTTTGGTCGCGGCGGTAACGATGAGGAATGTATTAACCTTATCATAAACATACATATGTGCACCTCACATAAACTATTGTTTTTCGCTCTAGAAGCTTCGTCTCTTCCACTGTACGTTTCTAGGATGACCAAAAAATTAATTGGCAGGTGGTTTATAATATTACATCGTCCAACATTTTTTGTGCGCCGATTAGGGCCGCGGACCCCTCATGAACCGTCCGACAAATGTTTGACGAATTTTCATAGCCTGGATATCAGGCGGGAAAAACATTTGGATATTTAAAAAAATGTTATTGCATCTCAACGATGCAATTATGTCAACATGATTTTTTTTTATGTACAGTAACAATTATGTCGGTTGCAAATTATTCCGATAATTATATCATGCGGCCAATTTGGGTTGCTCATGTCCGACGTAACTCTGCGCGACGAGCAGTCGCAATTCAAGGGAGAGTGACTTTTCCTCCGATTTTTCGGTATGTTTGTCATTTATTTATGACCAGTCAGGTACCATACTGCGTTACAAGACTTAGGTATATTTGAGCTGTCAACGAAACGAGCACCGACCAAAGAACACGCGGGTCCAGTACTCGGGTGGGTGACCGTTAATGCGACTCGCCGATCCACATCTGATCGTGGGGACATGCTTGAACTTATGCTAGAGGAGATGTCCAGGGTTTTTCCGTAAGTTGGCATTTCTCCAGTTTCCCTGTGCCCACGTTCCATACGAAGGGCCAGGGGGTGGGGCTCGCAAAAAAATCGTAGCGTTGGAAGGGTTCGGGGCTTGGACGGGCGGCTTGGGAAACGAGAGGACCATAATCCCAAAGGTTTCGTATATTCCTTCCTACCATTCTTACTTGTAAAGTAACTAGGTAAAGTAACCTCGGTGGTGCCCATTACTTGGGTGGGTGACCGTTTATCAGAGGCTTGCCACGCGTTTCAGGGTGTGACCAAGATTTAATGGAATCGCTGTCATTCCAGGGTGGGTTTTCGTCAGTTACCCTGTGCCCTCGTGTACAAGCGAAGCGGGGTGGAGCTTTGTTTGGGTTCATCGTAGACATAGAGAGAAAGGAAGATGGGGTTTTAGTTTTCGAAGACATGAAAAAAATCCCTCTTTTATATGAGTACACCATGTACAATATTGTCGAACTTCGGTTATACGAGAGTATTTTAGAAAAAGGACATCGGAGGATTTTATCCTAAAGCTTTTCATTCCCCTAGACATTTCGGGAATATTCGACGTGTGGTCACATTTCGACGTGTGTTTCGACATATAACGTCATAATTCTTTTTAACAATGACGCACAAATGATACGCAAGGCTCTTTCGGTTTCGTTCCGAAGATAAAACGTTAAAAAAAAATTATACGAATCGTTGAACGATCTCTTGTCGTTGCTTAATATTAAAAGTCTTTTCTCACGCTGTAAGAATAATAAGCCAATGTTGTTCGCAGAAATGCTATTTTGAAGAAAAAAATCGCATTATTATTTTCCTCACCAATTATACTCACTTCCCCATTGCAATTGCAACTTGCAAAAAATATTTCGAACGCTTCCCGTTCGATGATCTCTCGTGGCCGTTTGTCGCGGTGAGTGGGAGACAAACGGACGAGGAAGAATGTCCTCAGACAAGGGCTGCGTCTTTGCTCCCGGGGTAATCCCGGGGCTGACTGAGAAGGCTGAAAAAGCTCCAGGCAGGCGAACCCCTTGGTGCGCCTTTCGCGCATGCGCGTCGGAGTTTACTCGCTGCGATTGCCACGGAGCTTCGTAAAGCTCGCTTAGGCTGAGCTTTACGAATAATTAATACGTTGATTGCAGTCCGCACTCGTATTACGGCGCAGTTTTTGCAACAAACTTTTGTTCGCAGAAACACGCTCGAAGAAAAAGGCTTGCGGTTTATGTTCCTCTCTTCTTTTTTGCCCGATCCGTACAACCGATAATTATAGGTTAGGACGCGACGCAACGAAAGTTCAGCTTGCGACGCGCATGCGCGCGGCAAATGAAGTAAAAAGAAACGAAGCCGCGAGTGGACAATTGCTCGTACCTACAAGGAACATTTGCCTATTCACTTATTTATACGAGTGTACACGATCAAGAGGGAAAAATAAAATTGCGAACCCTTTGCAGCCCGAAGGGAGAAGCGAACCCTATGTCTATACTCGATTTGCCCGATGGGAATACACCGAGTGTTTAAATCGGTGTATGAGATAGAGAGAAAGAGGGAACAAAAGAAATACGATGCTTGCCCTTCCGGTTCAAAGTTTATGCCGCGGGGGTGAAAAAACAAACGGGGGGATGGGGATGATCGGACTCGGGGCTCGCATCGTCGTCGACCTATTAAAAATTCATCCTGGAATGAGTGCAACAACCCTTTTGCCAACGTTCATCAAGCTTCGCTGGTTTTTTCTCTCGCTTTTACCTTCGAGCTTATAGTTTCAAGGGGTATAGCTAATCTAGGGACTATAGTCGCTTAATCTGCGTCGCAAATTTTCAGCGAAAGACGAGCCTACCGCTGGGAATTGAAACATCTGGTGGGGAACTCTTCATCCGCGCATTTACACGTAATTCTTTACCTCTCCCGTTTTTTATGTTCTCACCCCCCCCTTCGCCTGCGCTCAGGCGAGAGGTCAACAGAGGGACGCACGAGGATTGGTTGCGATACTCGAGGATGTTTTTTTTTTCTTTCCCCACTCCGACAAGACATTGAGCCAGGGATATACTCTTCAGGGTGGGGGAAAAGTCTTGCGCGGTAGAAGTGCTGACGGGCGACGAAAAGCGTATGCGCTGAAAGACCCCCGTATGACTAACCTGAGAATAAAGGGCTGATCTAAATTTGTAGCGGGATTCGGGCCACTGGATCATCGATTTCTCGCTGGATCGGCTCCATGTGTTTTTGCCGTTCTTCATCGGTTCTTCAGCGGGTTATATTCCGTGAGATGAGAGAACATGAAATGCTTCCAGGCCCTGTGGACGCGAAGGCTTCGAGAACGACAAAATGGCCGATGCCAACGCGGTGGCGTCTTGAACTAAAAGTCGGATCTGCGTGCGCAGATTCGATGCAGACTTTTTCTTTTGATCCCCGTGAAGGCAGAGACAACATTAAGGGGGGAAATACACATAAATGGTCGAAAATGACGAGAAATTCTGGGATTTTTTTCCAACGCAATTACCGGACCAATCGTTTTGAAATTTGTAGGGTATTTTGTTGTACATTAGAAGACATGAAAAACACTTTTTTTAAATCGACAATAAGTGTTCATCAGCAGCCGGCACCCAATTGTTGCTAAACGAATTTTCGAAATTTGACGCATCGATAAAAAAAAATTTATCCGATTCATTTCAAGCAAAGGTTTTTAGATACAAATTGCAAACCCTCGTCGATAAATCTCCGTATTCGATAAAGAATTTATTCTAACAATCATTTTTTGCATGAAAAACACGAAAATTTTCGGTGAATATTCGATCTTTTTTTTCTGAGCGCCGCCATTATTACAATATTCATTTTTTCCCACTTTATCTTGATTTATCGACAGCGTTCTTTCATATAGAGTGTAATGGTTTTTGAATCTTTTGTTTCAAATAAAGAAAACTACAGCTGCTGCGGTTCGACATTGCGGAAAAAATTCGTTCAGCAACAATTGGCTGCAGGCTGCTGATGAACACTTATTGTCGATGAAAAAAAATGTTTTTCATGTCTTTTAATGTACAATAAAATACCCTACAAATTTCAAAACGATTAGTCCAGTAGTTGCGTTCTAAAAAAATCCCGAAATTCTGCGTCTTTTTTGATCACTTATATGTATTTCCCCCCTTAAGTGGTGGAGTTTGCCTCGTTGGGTTGGATATTTTTTTTTATTCCTCAATGTATTCGCGTCATGGGGGTGCGGAAATCGGTAAATCGTTTTTCAGGATCTTTGTTTGGCGTAGGTGATTTCTCGTAATTCATTCGGGACCAGCTGTTCTTTAAGGAGTGAGATGCAGTCAGAGGCGTGAAAAACGAGCATTTTCAATCATTTTTTTATAGTAATTAAGTTTGTTTTACAAAAGTGGTTACATAGACTTTTTATGTTACATTTCAACTTGACTTGTAGAAATTTTCAACGAGAAAAAATTGATTATTTAAAAAATATCGCCATCTTTGTCGCACCCCCTTCGGCATGTAGTGCTTCGTGGTGACTATCATAAAATTTAACTGGATCATTTGAAATAAAAAAACAAAACAAAAATCATTAGTTTTATAATAAATCTAGTCCTTAATCGAAGCTTTTTTTTAAAAAATTAACAAAATGGTGGCTTCCGACAGATAACTTTCGATTTTCTACCAAAAAATGGCTCGTTTGGTGCTAAAAAAATTGAAATTTTCAACAACAGTGAAAATCCTCCGATTAAGGACTAGTTTTTAATGCTATTAATAAGCACACTAAATTTCATCAAAATCCATCGAGTGGTTTTTGAACTATATTGGTCACCGACTTGAAAAACATAGTTGCGAGAAAAAAAGGGCTTAAAGTTTTTCGATGTGGATACGGTATTATATTTTGCCGAAAAGTCAAGCATTCAATTGTTTATAGCCAATTGTTAAAACAATTTTTCAAGAAATTAAAGTTTTTTTCAGGATGAATTATTTTTGAAACAATATTTTGGGCAATTTTAGAACGAAAGCATTCCTTAGAAAATTTTGCTAAAGTTCATAGTTTTTGAGTAATACATTTTTGAAAATTTCTGAAAGAGTTTTCCAATTTTACACTTGATTTATGTATAGGAATACTAATTAAAAAATTACTTACATCGAATCATCAATTCCTGACCCATACGATAGGGCTTCTACGGATCTGGAAGCTTCCAAAATATCAATTTGTTGTTGTCTTCGAAGGATTCTGCCTTCTCGGGTATTATCGTAAATAATAGGGGGGGGGGGGGGGGGTCGAAACCGGTTGACTGCAGCTGCCGTCCGCTACCTGCCATGGGGACCCGACGTCGCTTCACTAATTGGGGGATATCCCGGAAACTATTCATCGGTTTGACTTGAAATTTTGAGGGAATATTTTCGAAAGATCATACTTCAAGAAAATGTAAAACCATCGATTTTTTGAAAATTCTGACTGCATCTCACTCCTAAATTCAATCAGTTTCGTCTGCCATGTTTAGGATGCGAAAATCGGTATATCGTTTTTCAGAACCCTCATTAGGTTTCAACGAACCCTAGTACCTACTTGATTTGGCCTTAGCTTTTTTGATTCGAATAACGCCAAAGATCCCACTGGGGATGGTATTGTTTTTATTTCTCAAAGTTTTTCCACCATGTTTAGGAAAATCGGTAAATTTTTTTTTAGGATTCTCGTTAGATGCTAGCATTTTTTATTTACTCGTCGCCGAAGATCCCGCTAGGGAAGTAATTTCTGTTTTCATTCCTCGAGGTATTTTCGCTCTATGTATAAGGGCGCAAAATCGGTAAATAATTGTTTAGGACGTTCATGAGGCTACGGTGAACCTTTGTGTTTCATTCGGTACGATCTTTTTTATTCCTTAAGGATGTTGAGTTCCAAATCGCAAATGATGATAAAATTCTGAAAATTTGGTATGTTTTTGTATGAAGTATTTCAGAGGTCGTGTAAAAATTTCGCGACAATTAGAAAGCTCGTTATTGAACAATTAACATTCACAAACTAAATGTTGTTTGATGGAAACTGATGTAACTTTGCAATAGGTTTTTTTTTGACCTCTCAATTTTATAATATCTACAATATACTGAAAGCAACGGAAACAAAACGAAGTTTATTGATACATTTTTTTAAATTTCTACTAAAAATTGTTCTTAACAAAATGTTAATTTTTTAATAACGAGCTTCCTAATCGTCGTGAAATTTTAACACGACCTCTTAAATACTTCATACAAAAACATACCAAATTTTCAGAATTTTCTTATAATTTTTTATTTCAACCCTTAAGGAGGTTGAAGTAATGATGATAGAATTCTGAAAATTTGGTATGTTTTTACATGAAGTATTCAGAAGGTCGTGTAAAAATTTCATGACGATTAAGAAGCTATTTATTGAACAATTAACATTAAGATGTTTCATAGGGACTCAACATCCTTAAGTTTTTTCCGCCATGTTTAGGCTGCAAAAATCGGTAAATCCGTTTTTATAACCCTCATTGGGCTTCGACGATCCCACGTGTTTCATTCGACACTAACTTTTTTTTAAACCAATCAACGCCGAAGATCCCCCTATTACATTCGATCAAGTGACTATTCCGAGGGTAGATCTTTTAGGTCAGTAGATCGTCGTTTTTATGCTGCAGAAAAAACTATGTATGTACTCGAGTACCAGTCACGATACGTAGCGAATCTTCATTGTGACGATAGATAAAGTACGCGGATAGCGCGTTTTTTCACGAGGATCTGAGACGAGAGTCTTCAATAAATAAATAAAGTACTTCTCTATTATATGGATCTATGAGTGTCTTTATACGCACAGGGTGTTTCATTTTTAAAAGCACAATCACATTAAGTCGCACAAAATGAAATTGTCGACAGATAAAAAAAATCGAGACCAGATTCACGATTTCTGACACATTCGACGGAGACTTGACATTTTTTTCTCTCGTTGACTATGTACGAGTAAGCTACGTAGATTTTCATTATTTTCAATCGGAACATATACGTCTTGCGGGTTTAATTTTTTTTCATCAGATTCGATTTAAAGCGACTTTAGATAAAAGGAACATATATTTATTAAGAATAAGATCCAAAAGAAAGAAGTTTGTCAGGAGATGCTCCAGCTTGTCAGAAAAAAAGTAATGCTCACATCGTGTCCAGGTCTGTTTAACTATTGAAGAAATATTTGGTTGACACATTCTGTGAAATTACATTTTCCATACAAAAATGTTTTGAATATTACATATTAATGTTAATAATTTAATAATTAATCGAATATTAATTGATAATTAATCAATAAAAAATATTGATTTTAATATTTAGATATATAGATATATATATATATATATATATATATTTGTATTTATATTTATATTTATATTTTATATGATATTGTATTATATTATATTAATATTGAAAATATTCGTGTTTTTTAAATTAAAAAAAATTACGAAAAACGCTTTAAAAAAATGAGATTAGAAGCATCGTAATAGTTTTTTGTAACATAGAAGCCTTTTTGCGTTTCGTTGATTGGAAGTTCGAAAATGAACAGCACAAGTCGAATTTTCTGAGTGAGGAGTACGCGGCGAGTTCGATACTTCTGACGTTTTCTTCTCAATCACTTGGCGTCACGGCTTCGCTTGCGTAGACTTGTGTTGAATGCTCCTCATGACATGTGCTCCTGAAGTGTTTCATCAACGAACGCGTAGAATTGTGTTGAAGACCATTAATACTAAGTTGCAAGTAAATCTGAACAGATATTTCTTTTACCATACAAACTTTGCTACCCCCTTACGCCCTTAAGGATTGAATGTCCAAAAACGCTGAAATTTCGTCAATTGTGTCTAGGAGCAGTAATACAAAGTTTCAAGTAAATTTTAGTTTAGGAGTTGACTTTCGTAAAACGCTAAAATACGTGTTTTATTAATTGTGTTGAAGAGCTTCAATAATAAGTTTCAAGTCAATCTGCTGACCAGATTTTTTAAATTTTACATACAAACTTTGCCACCCTCTTTCTCCCTTTAGGGATTGAATTTCTGAAAACGCTGAAGTACGTGTTCCTTTAATTGTATCGCGAAGCACGAATACCAAATTTGAAATAAATCCGAGCAGATTTTTTATATTTTCCATACAAACTTTGCCACCCCTTGTCTCCCTAAGGGTTGAGTTCCGGAAAATCGCTTCTTAGTGGGTATTTACGTCACAAAAGCAACCTTATGTCCAAATTTCATGTAAATAGCTTCAGCGGTTTCGGCTCAGCGTTGATGAATCAGTCAGGGCATGTTCTTTTAAATGTATACCATATATATGAGGTATTCCACGTGAATCCGGTGGACTTTTTCCCTGACCCCCACCAATTCCATTTTTTTTTTATCTGATTCCATTGACTCTAAAAGACACCTTGTATTTTTTTTACATTCTTGGAAACAACCCTTAGTCAAAACAAAATTTTTCCGAAAAAACGACACGTTTTAAAAATCTGAGCAAATTTCCAAAAATGCGTGATTATATGTAAAATTTTTTAAGCTATCATCCGTAGTGGAAGTATGATTTTTTCTGTGCTGTAGACGACTTCAATTGAAATTAATACTAGAACTTTTTGACTGCTAACGAAAAAATCATACTTCCACTGCGAGTGATAGCTTGAAAATTTTTACACATAATCACGCATTTTTGGGCATTTTTTCAGATTTTTAAATCGGGGCGTTTTTTTTCAGAAAAAACTAATTTTTTCGACTAAGGGTTGTTTCAAAAAATGTAAAAAAAAAATCAGGGGGTCTTTTAGAATCAATGGAATCAGATTTTCAAAAATCGAATTGGCGGTAGTCAGGGAAAAAGTCCACCGACTTCACGTGGAATACCTCATATAACTATATATATATATATATATATATATATATATATATATATATATATATATATATATATATATATATATATATATATATATATATATATATATATATATATATATATATATATATATATATAACCTGTTATTTGCTTGATAATAGATCTCTCACTAGTGACGCGACAAATTATGTATATATATATATATATATATATATATATATATATATATATAGATCTGTTATCGAGCGAATAATAGTTTATTCCCGTATCAAATTGGAGATTGTATCGCTTCTATAATCTCTGAACGTTCTTGATCTTCGATCAGTATCGCGTTCGATGTAATGCCGTATCGATTTAGTTTCCCTTGCCGATCGAAGTATTCGTCGCTCCGAGACTTGCAAAATTTCCAAAAAGCGAATAGGGGGGCGAACAAAATTACCAATAATTCTCGCACTTGGCAGAAGCTCGTCGTCGGACATGTAACCGCTCAGGGCAATGTTGGAATCTTGATTCGAGGACGGGGAAAAATAAGTTTATTTTTTATTTTTATTTTTTTTTCGATTGATCAGTGAGATTCGAGAAGAGTAAATGATCGTATCAATGGTGTCGGCGGAAACGAGCGATACGAGACGGTTGACTCATCGAACCCTCTATATTTCGGGTCAGATCGGTGACGACGAAGTCAAGTCGCCCGAAAATGCGGGAGACACGGGCTCTTGGAAGTCTCGATTGTCTTACATCTTTTGCGGTCGTCTGCTCGGCCGAAAATGGTTCGTTAGCCGAAATGAAATGAAGGTAATGGCGAGCCCACCGTTGCCAACGTCCAACGGATTACTACCCGAAACTAAGAAGACACGGGTACGTCCGTTGAGGCACTTTTTTGTCGGGTTTTCAGCGAGTTTTTTGTCATCCGTTTCTTCAAGTGGGGAAACATTCTGATTTTTTATACTGGCGGCGGCTTTCTCGCGGAGAAAACTCTGTTTTCATTTTTTTACTTTTTCAGTGGGGGGGGGGGGGGGGCGGCAATATTTTTGGGCCATTTACGATTTTTCGTTGTGCGGGAATTTTGCCATATTTATTCTCCGGCGTTCATATGTGTGCAGTTTCGATCAATCATGTTTTAAGGGATCATGAGAGGGTACCGGGTCGAAAAATAGCTGATTTTCGCGATTTTTTTTATCATTAAAATACGCTTATCGGTCTGATTTTTAGTGTAAAATCAAAGCACTCGTGGAGAACAGAAAAAAAAATGTTAAAGTGTGTTTTTATTTTTTTTACATTTTTTGAACGGTTGAAAATGTTTTCGAAAAAAAGGAGTCCTCACGGTGTCACGGTTGTGGCCGTAAATATTATCTGAAAAAATACAATTAATCAGTGTGAACGCCGCTATTTTGCTATGGAGGTTTTTTAAAATCAAAATTGACAAAAAGTCGGCAATTTGAAGAAAAAAAATATCGAATTCAGCCTTCTTCGACAGTTTTCCGTTAAAAAAATATGAAGATAAAGAAAAGCTTCCATAGCAACATAAAGAATGACGTGAATAATGGTGTGCCAAAATTTGAGACAGATAGTTTGAAAACTCTTCCTTTGAGAGTGTGCATAGTTTTGAAAAACGACGTTTCGAGAAAAACGCGTCTGTCCGCGCCAGGTCTCACGCAGCTGATCGAATTCCTTTTTCTGAGAAAGGCTGTAGCAATCGGAATAATTCGAATTTCGCCCCAAAAATCCAACAGCATGTCCACAACCATCTATACTATCGGATAATGCAAAAAATCGATTTTTTGAAAATTCCACACCGTGATGATCCCTTAAATCGTCTGGAGGTCATTCGGCTACAGATTGACAAAAATCGGTTGCGCGGGCCAACGATTTTTTTCATTTAAACTTTTTTGTTCGTATTTCGCTAATTTTTGACCTGCCATCTTATGGAGGAGGTATTGTCTTTCAGAAGAAAAAAAAACAAATTGTATTCCCAAATCTGAATGGGCCTTTTTAAATACCACTGAATGCGACAGGGTATCAAAATATGTTCGTTTATATCTAAAAATAAGCTTACATTTTTTTAATCCTTCCAAAGACTACTTCGGCACAGATAGAAAAAAATTGTCTCATCCAAAAAATTGTCTCATTAACGATTTTCTTCAAATAGATTTTTTTTGCGTACTTCACTATTCTTCGTGCTTCCTATTCATGGAGAAAGTATCGTTTTTTTTCAGAGGAAAACAAAAACAAATTGTTTCTGCAAATTCCAAATGGACATTTTAAGATACAACTAAATGCGACGGTGGGAAAAAATCGGCCAACGAAAATAGCGGTTCGTTAGCTATTGCATTTTTCAAAATATTGAAATTTTTGTAAATATCATTCAAGGGTAACAAACCATATTTAAAAAACCTTAACCCAAACAATGTCAATAGGACGACATGAAAAGCAATGTCGATAGCTTGTCTACTACAAATCATTTTGAATTTGTAAAATTACAAGGACGGCTGAAAAAACTTTAACAACTGTGAGTCAACTTCAAGGAAGTTTTCGAGTAATCATGATAAAGTTTAAATGAAGCATTAACGACAAAATGAAATTAATTATTACGCAGGAAGGAAAGGTGGCATTATTACCACAAATAAACAATGTATAATATTGTTTATTTATTATTCATGCTTTATTGAAGTGAGCCATCATCAAAGTTTTCGAATGATGATGGTAAAATTGAAATAAAGCATCAGCGATACACTGAAATTTAATTATCACGTAGAAAGAAAAGATGGCGTTATTACTGTAATTAAATAAACAATAGATAATATTCAGTACACATTTCAGCTGGTAGCTTCTCACCAACTTCACTTTTATCGGAAGCCTTGTATCGTCATTTCTTTAATCTTTTATCGTCTGTCCGGCACATTCTGAAGTATGCGTATATACAGAAAGTGTGCGGATAAAAAAAAGCAGGCAGACATGAAAGAGTTGGACTTTTCGAGTGTCAAACCGATAAACACGGAGGCTCGTGTAAGACGTAGGAAACAATTGGAACTCGAGGACGTAGGTCTCGATAATTTCCGTAGTAAAAAACAAGCCATATGCCACGTGGGTACATTTTATTCAGTCGGGATAATTAATTTTCATTCCCGATCCATCGTGATGACTATATTTTTGTTTCGACTCACTGACTGATCAACCATTTGGTTTTCCTCGGTTACAGAAAGGACCTCAGGATTTTAATTCTACCCTGTCGATAAATGCAGCCTCACGGGTCATCAAGGTAAATCGAAGAATGTCCATCTCGTTTGATTTTTTGTCTCAATCCACATTCTCTCATTTGGAAGTTAATTTAGCTGATGGAGAAATTAGGAGGTTTTCATTCGAAGATAATCTAATATCGAATTTTTTGGGTTCGTTCGGCCCGTTACACGGACCTTCCAGGTCCTGTTGGTTTTTTCGCGAGATGACCAACAGGTCGAGACCCTCGCCACGGTGGCGAGAAATTTGGGATGGAACGTGACCGTCGCGAAAAACGTGGAAAAAGCGGTCGAACACTTTCAGACTCGATGTCACGATCTCGTGATCATTGATCACAGAGGACAGAAAGGTGCCGAGGGCGATTCTATTTGCAGGTACCAAAAATACCCGAAAAAACACGCTAACCTATTCTCGACAAACTTTGCGCAGCAATTTAATTTCGACTGTACTTTTTCAAAATCTTGTTTTGAAAATTGATTTAAAAAGACGGGTTTTGAACGCTGTTATTTCATTCCATTTTTTTATTCAGCTGGATCCTTTGATTCCATTTTCGATTCAGTTCATTTTTCAATTTTATTTTGAAACTTGATTTAAAAAGACGGGTTTTGAACTGTGTTGCTTGATTCAATTTTTTAATTCAGCTGGGTCCGTTGATTCCATCTTTCAATTCAGTTATACCTTTTTGTCTAATTATTTATATTTATATCGAAATTTCCCAAATGGATATTTTTTAACAGCCGAAAAATGTTTTTCAACAAATTGTTTATAAACGATTCTCATATAAAAAAACTATAAATTCGGAGTTGGTTATTTCGATAGCAATTTTGAACAATAAACAAATTCAGAAAATGTACCAAATATTAGTTGTCGAAAAAAATGTGAAAGCAGTTAATTCTTGCACGAATGTTTGTTGTATTAATGACGTTGCAATTTGCATCGTTGAGATGCAACGGAAATGATTTTTTTGTATTTCCCAAATTTCTATTTGTATCACGAAAACATTTTATAGGAGTCTTAGCGATCTACGACCTAAATTTGCAAAGTATGATTTTGGATAATAATAAAAATAAGAAATTGAAAAGAAATATCGTTGCGTTTCAACGATGCAAACTTCAACCTCATTTTTGTATGTGAATGATTTTTTAATGATAATTACTAGAGGCTCTTTGTGTTGAAGATTTGTCAGGAATATCTCGCTTACTTTCACAGGGCCATACGGAACACCAACTGTCATCACAGCAGTGTCATTTTAGCATTAGTAAAAAAATCGTAAGCAATCCATTTTTTTGTCCTGAGCAGAAATTTAAGAAAAAATCTACTCCTTGAAATTACGTTTTCAGGTTCTTCACGGTTGGCGATAAAGACGAGATCATGACGTTGGATCTGTTGAACACTGGCTTCAGCAGGGTGAGTTTGTACTTAGATCGAGAATCAATAAAATATTGTCAATATTTGCTTGATTCCTGTTTGTTTACAGAAATGCGAAATTTGAATTATTTTTGTACACCTTGCGGAAGAATTTATCTCATAGCGTCTCGAGAGATCGGCCACGAGTAGATTTTTGACCGATGGGATAATTGATACTACTTATCGGAAATTGTCTAACTGGAGACCGGAAAAGTCACATTTCGATAATTTTTTTCGGATACCTTGTCAATAAAATGAAAAATTCCGTTCAATGGGCTTTGTTCTATATATCTTCAAGTACCATTACAATTTTCTTCACAAGATTTTGTAACGAAATGGCCGTGCTAAAGCTGGATGCAGCGATTCACCTTTGCCTGATACTGTCCTGCGACCCGCAAGCGTTCTCCAGTTTTTACCTGGAACTAAAACTGAAAATAATTTTTAGGTAAGCTTTGCTTTCGAAGTATGTTGGGAAATCGAACGATTTTTTTTATCAAACGGTGCATGTTTTAAAATTAATTGTTACCGAAAAAAATACACGAAAATATTGTTTTTCGGAAAAAGTTTTCAACGTATTAAAAATCCCCTACGTACTTCGATGTAAAATGTTGTTATGAGGTTCCGAAAAACGTCAAGTCGGTGAAGAATTGATGAAGTAATGTTGTCGGCCGCAGGACATTATCAGACAAAGGTGATTCGCCTCATCCACCTTCAGCGTCACCACTTTTTACAAAATTTTGTGAAAAAAATTGTAAAGATACTTAAAGATGTGTAAAATAAAAGTCACGCAACGGATTTTTTTTTCTGTCAGCTGGGTAACCATAAAAAATTGTCGAAATTTACCTTTTTCCCCGAATTCGAGACTGGTAGACTCCCTTAAGGCGGCATATACATTTACAACGATCGCCAAATCAATTTTTGTTCTTCAAAGATAGAACTAGACATGTAAAATACTTTCCCAAAGTTTCAAAGTGAAATACGAAAAAGTTCAAACGTTACAACCCCTCAACGCTGTAACTCACTGCTTGGATTTGGAGCGGGCCTAAACTTTAAACGCGTTTTTCTCAAAACTGCGTATTCGAAATTGGCGTGCAGGATTACTCCAAAACTATTAAGCCGATTGAGTTAAAACTTAGTAGAAATATTGATAATATCGCTACCTTCTACTGGACGAGAATTGTTTTTGAAAAATTAGAAAGAAAAAATATTTTCTGTAATCTGACTTAAAAAAAAAAATTTGCGTGAAATGTTGACGTTTTTTGTAAATGCATGCCATTCTCTTAAATTGGCATTTCTTCATTTTAATTACTATCAAATAAAAACTATACATGTTCTAATTGAAAAAAATTGAATTTTTTGGCAAAACAAATTCTATGGTAAGCTGAATTGCACGCCGAATCGCAACGGCCGCGGCAACTTTGCTGTAACACCCTGCTACAATTCCACCATTTTGATAATAAATGAATATAAAAAAGTGGTTTCCTATACTTAAGGATGTTGAGTCCCCAATCGCAAATGATAATATAATTTCTGAAAATTTGGTACGTTTTTGTATGAAGTATTTCAGAGGTCGTGTAAAAATTTCACGACAATTAGGAAGCTCGTTATTGAACAATTAACATTCACAAATTAAATGTTGTCTTATGAAAACTGATGTAACTTTGCAATAAGGTTTTTTTGACCTCTCAATTTTGCAATATTTATAATATACTGAAAGCAACGGAAACAAAACGAAGTTTATTGACAAATTTTTTTTTAAATTGCTTTTCAAAATTGTTCTTAACAAAATGTTAATTTTTTAATAACGAGCTTCCTAATCGTCGTAAAATTTTAACAGGGCCTCTTAAATACTTCATACAAAAACATACCAAATTTTCAGAAACTTCTTATTATTTTTCAACCTTAAGGAGGTTGAAGTAACGATGATAGAATTCTGAAAATTTGGTATGTTTTTACATGAAGTATTCAGGATGTCGTGTAAAAATTTCATGAAGATTAAGAAGCTATTTATGGAACAATTAACATTAACATGTCTCATACGGACTCAACATCCTTAAGACGGAATGACACCCGACGCGAAACTTCGATGCGGCCCCGGCTTCCGACCGGTAGGGCAGAACTCAATCGAGCTTCTGCGCCCCACCGACGGATGTCACCGCGCGCGTTCGTCGCCGCGCGCGCGGAGACATTGCGTCTCGCCTTCCACGGGCCTCGTCACGCTACGCAACGCATGTGTGCGTGTGTGTCGGTGCGCGTCTACACCACGGTGTGGAGAGACGTTATTGGCGCTGCCACGGGCCTCGATGCGCGTCGTTTGCAGACCACGAGGCGAGTGCCGCGCGCGGAATTCTCGTGAACTGACCACGTCGAAGTTCGGGCGACATTTGCTCGCAATTATCAACAATTACACGACAAATCTAGATTACCACTTTTCTCCTAAGATATGCAACAAAGTGCAGTGATTGAGAGTTCAAATTGTTCGTTTTTTATGTGGCTACCCGGTCTAGCTTTTCTCTAAGTCGTGACATTAGCCAAACATCTGATTTTTCATCTTTTCGGTCTCGAGTTCCGCATGATAAGCCAATCTACGTTTTTTTTCTCAAATTCAAAAAATTTGAGGGGCTGGAAGCTGTTCGTCTATCTATTTGACGTCGTTTGGCAAAGTTTCGACGGGATCTGAAGAGCCGTTTCAGAGATTTTTGGGTATCCATAATTCTGTTCTACCATACCGACCGCGATGAGGTGTCATTCCGTCTTAAGTATAGGGGAGACCCGGGCAAAGCGAACCGCCCAGGCAAAGCGAATACCTCCACGCGCAAGCGCTGCGCGTAGTGGGGGAGGGGGTATTCGCTTTGCCCGGGCTGCTCGCTATGCCCTGGTGTCTCCTACTATTAAAGTATACCTATAGTTTAATAAATGTAGAATTATCCTATCTCCGTTTGAAAAAAAAACCCTCGAAATTGCTTAATTTTTTCCCATCGAAATGTATATCCCGCCTTCAGACGGAATGACACCCGACGCGAAACTCCGATGCGGCCCCGGCTTCCGACCGGTAGGGCAGAACTCAATCGAGCTTCTGCGCCCCACCGACAGATGTCACCGCGCGCGTTCGTCGCCGCGCGCGCGGAGACATTGCGTCTCGCCTTCCACGGGCCTCGACACGCTACGCAACGCATGTGTGCGTGCGTGTCGGTGCGCGTCTACACCACGGTGTGGAGAGACGTTATTGGCGCTGCCACGGGCCTCGATGCGCGTCGTCTGCAGACTACGAGGCGAGCGCCGCGCGCGGAATTCTCGTGAACTGAGCACGTCGAAGTTCGGGCGACATTTGCTCGCAATTATCAACAATTACACGACAAATCTAGATTACCACTTTTCTTCTAAGATATGCAACGAAGTGCAGCGATTGAGAGCTCAAATTGTTCGTTTTTTATGTGGCTACCCGGTCTAGCTTTTCTCTAAGTCGTGACATTAGCCAAACATCTGATTTTTCATCTTTTCGGTCTCGAGTTCCGCATGATAAGCCAATCTACGTTTTTTTTCTCAAATTCAAAAAATTTGAGGGGCTGGAAGCTGTTCGTCTATCTATTTGACGTCGTTTGGCAAAGTTTCGACGGGATCTGAAGAGCCGTTTCAGAGATTTTTGGGTATCTATAATTCTGTTCTACCATACCGACCGCGATGAGGTGTCATTCCGTCTTAACTCATATTTGAACCTACATTTCGAAAAATGTTGCGACAGGAAAACTTTCCTTTCGGCCCCGAAGAATACGATAATAATTTTTGACAGTTGAAATATAATATTCCATCGGTGGCAATAACAGGCGATGATGGAATGCTCTCACGAAGCTATGTTGAGCAATCAGCTGATCGGAATTTACGCGAGTGAGATCGAGCCCCGGTTGCAACTGGCCGCGGCTCATACCCTGTACGTAGCGGTTGACAGATGCCGTGACATGGTGCACGTTACGGACGATCAGCACGTTGTACTTGTAAGTAAACGCTTCTTTATTCCTACACTTAAGTATAGAGTCATTTTGATAAAGACTTGCATAATTGGGCGAAAGTGCGTAAACTCCCATAATAATGCTGCGACCATGGAGAACGAGAAATTTCACGAGACCTTTTCATTTCTTCGTGTCATTAACGTATCATTATTTTCGAATATTCCTTCTCATACACATTTGCGCTTTGACGGGCCAATTTTTTTTCGCTTTTCTTTAATTATAACTCTTCGCCTCTTTTTCGGACTCGGTGGTAGTTCGTGAATAAGGCCAGCGAAAGATTGCTCGGCTACAAGTACGAGGAGATGCTCGGTAAAAATCTCTCGGAGATAATAACCTGCGAAAATTTCGCTCTAATGGATCAGCAGCTGCAACGAGGCAGAGAGTTCGAGGGTAACATGAATTGCAGGAGAAAGTTCAACGACACGATCACCATCAATTGCAGGATAGTGCCTTTCTGTGCTGCTGGCACGTGAGTTTTTCTTCACAGGTTATACATCGTCTAGATATTTGTCCTCTGATCACATCGCTTTTTAAAGAATATACTCGTCGCACAGTCGTTCATATATTAGGTGGTTGCATATGAAACGGCTAATTGTTGAGCAGAAAAAAAATAGTTCTTGGGTAGCAAATTGACGAACTGGTTCATCCGAAGTATTGCCCATCGGTCATCCTTGGCCCATATTTTGGCTAATAATCGGCTTCCCGGTAGGCGGAATTCGGATTCTTTCGAGGCAATCCAGTTATCTAGCCATTTTTCGACTCGTTCGAAGGGCATGAAGGGGCGCGATACTTTTAGACGAGGAAAAAAATGGCTGATCTTCATTTTTTCTAACGGAAATATTTATTCGTCATTTTTGAGACTCGGGGTGTGTTGTATGTCTACTTTTGTATGTGTAGTATAGTACATTGTATTTTTTTTTATTAATCTTCACAAATAGCGTAGGTATGTCACGGTCTTCTAAACGGGTTGCGAATGTTGTCAGACGGGGTGACACGTTGCGTCGGCGGGATTAATCTGGAACGCAACTTTGCCAATATACATACAAATAAATGTCTAAACGATTTTCCAATTATCTCACTGATGCCTTCAAAATTGACTTTTCAAATAACCCTGATTTTGGGGTCGCCACAATATCCTGAGGTAAATGTTAAGGCGTTACCCCCACTTGTAGCGCAAAAAAAGGCCTTTTTCATTAAATTTTTTAAAGAAAACTACAAAACTTTTTTAATCGATCAATATACCATCCTAAAGAACACATCTTGAAGAACTTTCAGTAATTTTTTTATTGAAAAATATTACATTGTTTAGTGGCAAATGGCCGTCAATGAAATAATGTTTTTATATACACGGTTTGCGGTGACCAACATTGCGGCGAAGTGGATCATCTGAAAAAAAAAAGTGCGGATGGATTTAGTCAAATATAAGTATAAACTAGTCTTTAATTGAAGGATTTTAAAAAATATTCATTTTTCACAAAATGACGGACAGTCAAAATTAATGGTTCGATTTTAACGAAAAAAAACGGCCGTTTTTTGGCTATAAAACGGCCATTTTTTTCGAAAAAAAAATCGAACGATTAAAGACTACATTTTTATGTATTAAATAAGCCTGCAAAATTTCAAGAAGATCGGTTCATTAGTGTTCGAGTAATCTTGGTCACCGACTTCAGAAATGCCATTTTGAGAAAAACGCGTTTAAAGTTTCAATTTCAGTTTACACGAAGAACGGATTCTTCTCTTTCAACGCTCATATCTCTGTCAATTTTGTTCGGATCGACTTGAAATTCTAGGACATATTCTCAGATACTTATACTTCAAAAAAATGCAATAAAAAAACGATTTTTCAAAATCGCAAGTGGGGGTAACCTTTTAACGCGTCGCACAAACGTCACCTATGGCGTCTTACCAGGAGTCTATTATTTTCATTCGAGAAAATAGTGTGACTAACGCTACCTAATGCCAGTGGGCGGTTTCACAAGCAACCACTTAATACATATATATATATATATATATATATATTCTTCATTATAATTTGAAACCGTTTTCTTAAACACAATATTCCAGAAATGAAATTGAATATTAATGATAATTATTTAATTACTCAATGAACGATTAGAAAACCGTCCCACTACATTTACGTTCACGACACTATGTACCTTCTGGAGAATATGGGAGTTGCCGGAGTGACCCTCGGAGGCCAACATCCAAGGGGAAGCCTGCACTCTCTGCGACGTGGATCATTCGAGGTTAAATCGATCGGCAGCGATATCGGGAGTAATTGGAGTCTCAATATTTTTCAATTTTTTCTCATCGATGTGCATATTTCGATCTTTGTTACGGTTGCGAGAAAAAAAGTCATATCTCTTATCGTTGATATTTCTATTGGTTCTCAGCTGCAAGACGATCGAGCCTGCAAAAATTAAACAGTTTGCCACTGGAGGCGCCCATAACGAAGGTCATGACTCTCCTGAATAACGCGATGACTGAAATAACCGGCACACATCCGGAAATGGCCATGCAGATCGATAAAGTGCGTAGAAGGAATTTCGAAACAACAACAGCAAAGAAACCACGTGTGCTCGTTTTTATCACAATTTGTTTTTAGGCCATCGAAACCCTTAAGACTACGGAATTATACAGGCCTTATCTGAGGGAGGACACAAAGATCTATAACGATCCCATTGCTTCGGACCTCATCGAAGCACTTTTATCCGTAAGAAAATTAAGCAATGCTGATAATACCTTCATCATTGAGCGATTTATACAATTTATCGGAGTTATTGAATGTTTAACATTTTTTTAAAACATCGAAAGGATCACGTCATTTATTTTGAATCTGTCAATTTTTCTCGAAGATTTCTCATAAATTAGGATAACAAGACGTTTTGAAGATACATTGCCAATTTGATCATCGTAATTTATCAAATATATTCGTTTTAAGGCGTTACCCCCATTTGTAGCGCAAAAAAGGCTTTGTTCATGAATTTTTTTAAAGAAAACTACAAAACTTTTTTAATCGATCAATATACCATCTTAAAGAACACATCTTGAAGAACTTTCAGTAATTTTTTTATTGAAAAATGTTACATTGTTTAGTGGCAAATGGCCGTCAATGAAATAATGTTTTTATATACACGGTTTGCGGTGACCAACATTGCGGCGAAGTGGATCATCTGAAAAAAAATATGCGGATGGATTTAGTCAAATATAAGTGTAAACTAGTCTTTAATCGAAGAATTTTAAAAAATATTCATTTTTCCCAAAATGGCGGACAGTCAAAGTTAATGGTTTGATTTTAACGAAAAAAAACGGCCGTTTTTTGGCTATAAAACGGCCATTTTTTTTCGAAAAAAAAAATCGAACGATTAAAGACTACATTTTTATGTATTAAATAAGCCTGCAAAATTTCAAGAAGATCGGTTCATTAGTGTTCGAGTAATCTTGGTCACCGACTTCGGAAATGCCATTTTGAGAAAAACCCGTTTAAAGTTTCAATTTCAGTTAACACGAAGAACGGATTCTTCTCTTTCAACGCTCATATCTCAGTCAATTTTGTTCGGATCGACTTGAAATTTTCAGGACATATTCTCAGATACTTATGCTTCAAAAAAATGCAATAAAAAAAAACGATTTTTTCAAAATCGCAAGTGGGGGTAACCCCTTAAGGACGAGGAAAAAATGGCCCATTTGCCTGATTTTTTTTGAGAAAGATTATTTCACTTCAAATATACCAAACGTATATATTTATCAAGTATATCAAATGTGCCAAATAAGTTAATATTTACAAGTTATATATTTATCAAGTATATCAAACGTCCCAAATAAGTTAAATATATCCCGTATATTAAATATACGCGATGGAATACAAAATATACATAAAATATATTAAACGTATATACAGGTTGTCAAATATGTTAAATATATCACGTATATTGAATATATTAAATATGTTGAACGTATCAAATATATTTCTGGACATTTCTGTCGACGATAGAAAAGTTCACACTACATAAGGGACTCGCGAAGATCGTCAAACGATTCGATCAAGAGTTCGGCTTTGAGGATGCTCAATGTATCGTCATCGGCGAGGCTCCACGTGAAGAATCTTCAGATACCGAGCGCAATCGACGAACTACTGGATCATAGCCTCGACTGGGACTTCGATATTTTCAGTCTCGAAGTTCTCACAGCCCGAAGGTAAGAGTTCTATCTATAGCTATCATTTTTGTTCTTTTCGATAACGGAAGTAACGATTTAATAACGAATCAGGCTAAAATGGGGCAATTGTGATTTTTCAATGGCAACGCGGCAATCAGATCAATGTTCAATAACTAAACCGAAGAAATGTGAAATCTTTCGATCCAGGCCACTCGTTCATCTCGGTACGAATCTCATGTGCCTCTTTCACGTTCCTGCAAGACTCGGCTGCGACGAGAAGACTCTCCATAATTGGCTTACCGTGATCGAGTATAATTACCATCTCAACAACAGTTACCACAATTCGACCCACGCCGCGGACGTTCTTCAAGCCACGGCGAAATTCATGCAATCGGAGAGGCTCAAGATGATGCTTGATCCATTGGACGAGGTCGCCGCCCTCGTGGCCGCGGCTGCTCACGACATCGATCATCCGGGAAAATCCAGGTGACTTTTATTTTTATAGAAATTAAGCCCTAAATTAAGTGCAGCCTAAAAGATTACAGTATGGTAAATTTTGTTTCCAATGATTGGCTGACTATTCCCTTGCTGTACTGCAGCAATAAACATTCTTCACATTTGATTATTTCCAGTATTTTGTATTTCCGAGGGAACAGTTCTAAATGTCTCTTTAAGGGGCTATTCTACTGTGACGCCTAAAAAAATAAGCTCTTCTGAATCATTTTTTTCTCAACTTCTGCATTTATCGGTAAAGACATTTTCCGCTTGGAGGTACACTCGCACAGAATAGAAAACAATGTTTTGTTGTCGCTTTCATTAGCAACTATTTTCTCTCCATTGCCTTTCTTTTTACTTCTTCCTGGAAATCAGGTACCTCGAACTTTGAATCCTCGTCCATGCGATACATTTTTTTTTTCATGGTGTAGTAATGTAAATGAAGCAAAAAAAAAACAATTTTTCCCAGCCAGTTTCTTTGCAACTCCGACAACAAATTGGCCATTCTCTACAACGATCTATCCGTCCTCGAGTCTCATCATGCAGCCCTTACGTTCAAGCTCACGTTGGCCGATGACAGTGTCAACATATTCAAGAATCTCGAGAGGGATACGTACAAAATAATGAGGGAAAACGTCATAGACATGATTCTCGCTACCGAAATGACCAAGCACTTCGAGCACTTGGCAAAGTTCGTGAACGTTTGCAGTAGTCGCGTGAGCGACGCTCAGAATGAGGTAAATGACTCATTTACTTCGATCTTTTTATAATCCACTTGTCATAGCGAGGAGACTATTCTTCCGCTTCCTACACTTTTAGGATGCTCAACTCGGTTTAAGGGGTTACTCCCACGTGCGATTTTGGAAAAATCCATTTTTTATTGCATTTTTTTGAAGTATAAGTATTTGAGAATATGTCCTGAAAATTTCAAGTCGATCCGAACAAAATTGACTGAGGTATGAGCGTTGAAAGAGAAGAATCCGTGAATTGAAGAACTGAAATTGAAACTTTAAACGAGTTTTTCTCAAAATGGCATTTCTGAAGTCGGTGACCAAGATTACTCGAACACTAATGAACCGATCTTCTTGAAATGTTGCAGGCTTATTTAATACATAAAAATGTAGTCTTTAATCGTTCGATTTTTTTTTTCGAAAAAAATGGCCGTTTTATAGCCAAAAAACGGCCGTTTTTTTCGTTAAAATCGAACCATTAACTTTGACTGTCCGCCATTTTGTGAAAAATGAATATTTTTTAAAATCCTTCGATTAAAGACTAGTTTATACTTATATTTGACTAAATCCATCCGCACTTTTTTTTCTCGGATGATCTACTTCGCCGCAATGTTGGTCACCGCAAACCGTGTCTATAAAAACATTATTTCATTGACGGCCATTTGCCACTAAACAATGTAATATTTTTCAATAAAAAAATTACTGAAAGTTCTTCAAGATGTGTTCTTTAAGATGGTATATTGATCAATTAAAAAAGTTATGTAGTTTTCGTTTAAAAAATTCATGAAAAAGGCCGTTTTTTTGCGCTACAAGTGGGGGTAACGCGTTAATTATTATTTTTGACAACGAGCTTTTGGCTTGATTTAAAATAATGCATGAAAGAGACTATATATGTCCGTCAATATATGATATCATACGATAGGCATACACAAATTATTTGTCAACTGTTTATCACGAAATGTGAATGGTCAAACTGGTCGTTATTTCTCCAGAAACGAGGCAAGTTAATTCGTTAAAACTTTAAGCATATATATCGAATTAATTGCGGTTTCAATGGATTCTGTATCTTTTGCAAATTCTTCATTTTCCTTCGTATTTTTTATATTACCATCAATAGCAACATGATTTTTTTTCACCTTGAAATATTCACGATAATCGTCGTGTTTTTAATCATTAACCAAATTCATTTCTTTGTTTATCTGAAAAAAAAAACGAAACAAAAAATAACTGGTTCATTATTTACGACAAAATAGTTCGCAAATGCAGGGCAGTTAAAAAATATTTTAATGAATTATTTTGCATTCATCGTAGATCAATGATGAACAGTTTTCAATTTTTCGCCGAATATCAGCAATTGAGTGATTGTGTTTTTTTTTTCTCGTATCGAATCGTAAATTATTTATGATAAACAATGCAGTATTTTCCTGACGCTCTGGACATGGCTATACTGTTGCAACCGGAGAACGTAACCCTCGTGAAGATAATGATGATAAAATGCGCGGATGTTTCGAATCCAACGAGGCCATTGCGATGCTGCATCGAGTGGGCGAAGCGTATCGCCGAGGAGTATTTCAGTCAGGTGATAATTATAGCAACTGCCGTGCTATATTTATTTTAAGGTCGTAAGGCATTCCGGAATAAATTTGTTTTCTTTTCAGACTACGTTATTGATGTTTTTCTTTATTTTTCAAATCATTAAACCGACTCTTTGATTTCCCTTAAATGATTATGTATTTCGGAGTGATAAGGTGAATTGTTATTCTTTGGCATTCGATATTCGTTATCTTTATTTTTCCGATTTTGACAGACTGACGAAGAGAAAAAGAAAAGATTACCGGTTCTCATGCCTATGTTCGACAGAATGACATGTTCCATACCCAAATCGCAAATTGGCTTCGTCGATTACATTATCAACGACATGATCGAAGCGTGGGACGGTAAGATCATACTTTTTACTCGCCCAAATTATATTGTTTTTTTTTACTTCTCACTTTTTATATACCACGTGGGTCACCGAGAAATAAGACACTCGAAATTTCTATTTGAAAAAAAAGTAGCGTTCACCTTGGAATAATATCGACGCGTTAAAAAAAAAAATTAAGCAGTTGAAATGTAGATTTCGACTGGCCCTGAAAATGATGTATCTGACTTTTTTTCGTCGAAAACCAACATTTATTGAGGGTTTGGAGTGTCCAATTTCCAGAAATTTCTCAGGTAAATAAATCGAAAGGTAAATGATGAAAATCGATCCGTTTTTTTCGGGGTATGAGAATCAAATAGTTTGCCTTTTCTTGTTTTTGCGAAAATCCCATTATTATGTAGAAAAGTTGTGCCCTGCGCGCTATTTGATAAAATTAGTGAGAAATTAATTTTAATATTATTTTATTTATTCAAATTAGAGAAAATTTCGTAACGAAATAATTCACGAAAATGGCGTTGGTTCGAGCGAACTAAGAGAGCGGATTACACATATAAATATATATGTATCGGTGTTTTTAATTGCAGCTTTTATCGATATGCCGGAAATGGTAACGCACATGAGGCTCAACTACGAGAAATGGAAGGAATATCATGTAAGTAGAAAATTCTATTTCCTCGCTCAAAGATAACAAAAAAAACAGCTAATCGAAAAGCACTGTTAAATTTAATCGATTTAAATAACATTTTCCGTTCATTGTTGACCCTTCAATTGCACACTTTCGCCATGAACCTCTGCATATGGGGTCGATCCGACCCCAGACGTTTTTCAGATCGTTGTATTACGGTAAATATGCATTTTTTTGTAGAGACGTTTTTCGGAGTCAATGATCCTTATTTTATTGCCCACAATTTACTTTAAAAGAAAAACAAAAATTACGTGCACAAACATTCGTTCAAAGGTAAAAAAAATGGGGTCAAAATGACCCAGTGTGCAGTCGAAGGGATAACTTTATCAATCCGTTAGACCCGTTTTGCAGAGTTAACATTAATTTAAATGACATTCCATACATGCTTTTCCACTAAATAATAATTCAGTTTTAAAAAATGTACGGAGTAGCTTGCAGTCTGCGATGAACGAAAAATGCAATTCAAATCAATTTATTTACCAGTGTAACTTAACTTTATTTAACAGTAAATAAACTTAAAGTAAACAGTAGATAAATTGATTTAAGGGGGTTGAACGTAGTTGAAATTTTTCAAAAATTATTTATTTATTTATTAAATTTATTGTTTGTTATTATTATTATGATTATGATTTTATATCAAATTATTAAAGTTATTATTATTATTTATTATTAAATTTATTATTTGTTTATTATAAAAACAACCAAACATTGTTGTTTTCATTATTTTTTCTTTTCAGGAACAAGGCATTTCGACTTTGGGCGATATAGAGAGGTTGCAGACACAATCGGAATTGAAAGTGTCCCGCTTGCCCTGATGAATATTTTTTTTTTTCGAAACCAACGGTCGGACGATCGAAAAAATGTATCTTTTCGTTCTCCGTTTGGTAGACTGATGCGAAAGCCAGTGATAGTTCGATACTTGACAGGAAGCTTACAATAGAAACCAAACACGCACGAAGTATGGAAAGCGTGAAAATAGAATAGAATGGAAAACTGTGAGACGAGTACTAGCGAGTACGATATTAATTAATCGGATCTTTTGTATTAACGTCGATACGATGTTGATGTCATCATACCCCTGTTTTTTTTCACCCCAACAATAAAAATCTTTTTGACATCCTCTTATGATAAACATACACTTCTGGTATATTTTTCGAATTACCCGCACGCTAACCGTTGATACGACGAGAATTATAAATGATAATATACGTACGTGTATGTGTATCCCAGCATGACTTTTTTAATGCATAATGTTCGAAGCTGGCAAACAGAGCAGGACTTGTTTGTGAATTTATTTTTTCAGGAGGGGTCAATTTTACAGGAGGTAAAAAAAGTGATGTGCGAATAAAAATTGTTTTTTCGCTTAATTCAGCACGAATTAAAAATAAACCGTTGCAGGCCTTTCGAAGCCGTACTGGAAATCACAAAATCCTTAATAGCATTAATGGGCTTTAAAATGATAAAAATCGTCTAAAAAAGTATGATTAATACGAGAGAAAAATAGAAGGGAAAATGGGCCCACGATGAGACTAGTCTTAAAAATACTAGAACGAGTCACTCTATTTTAGAGATTTTTTTGAAAAAATTAAAAAAAGCCAATCATCTTGTAAAAAAATAGTTTTCACTTTAAAAGCAAAAAAATGTGGACATTGATGATGGATAATTTTTTTCATAGTTATTAACGAAAGTATGCTTCAAAATAAAAAATATTCAGTGCTATTTGTGGATATCTCAATTACTTCAGGAGTTATCAGCGTTAAAACGTTTCCAAAACTTCTGAAATCGACATTTTTGCGAAAATTACAACTCCCAAAACGGAAGAGATAAAAATCTAAAAATTGGCGTGGATATTCCTTGCATGCGGTACAATTTTACAACAAAAAAATCAGAAAAACATAAAATGGTCGGGGTCACGGGCAACCTGAAATGGCGTGGAATATCCCATAGATATTTATGTACACACGCTACCGGTCAAAAGTTTTCGATCACTTTGGATACTAGCAACATTTTCGATCGCTCCGGAAAATTGCAAAATTATATTAGAATAATATAATTCATTTTGCAGAACTGTATAGCATCTTCGTAAAACAATAGAGTCCTACCCTGTATTTCGCACAGAGCCAATACACGTGCGTCAATTTATCAACGCTCAAAATTCGTGACGCGGAACTTTGCATCGTTGTAACCCAACGAAATTAATTTATTTCCCATTGCATATTTTTCGACGAATCAGAAATATCTCTTTCAAAACCTTCATTGGAAACCTACAAGTCAAATCGGTCAAAAACGATTTTACACGACACAGAAAATGGAAAAGGAAATTTAAAAAATATTTCCGTCGCATTCCAACGATGATAATCGTTCAATAGCATCGAAATTCGATATTTTAAAAACCATCGCGTTGCGCCGAAAATCCATTGATGCAGTTACTTATACGAGGTGTGGTAAAAAAGTAACGGGAATTTTTAATCACGGGCTGTACAAGTCCGATTGACGTACGTTGACATTTGCAACCGTATTGGATGTTTAATTCATTGTTGGCAGTCAAGAAGGTGTTCAGGGGCGAGTTCACTTTGAAAATTTCAAAAAATCGATTTTTTTAACTGTTTTTGAAAATACATACATTCAGAAATATTGGATTTCGTACTGTAATGAACTCTTTCTGTTCGCTCACCACGTAGGCAGTGAATGCCTTCCTTCGCTCCACTGCCGAGTCGACCAGTAAGCAATTTATAACGTCGTTTCCTGTCGGCTACATAAATTCACATGCGTCGTTGATAATTTCAATCACCATAATTATATTCTTTCTCCCATCTCATCAATTTCCAATAAATTATACAACTCACAGTACATAGTCTTTCTCCCATCTCTCGATTTCAACATAAATTATAACATTCATAATCTTTCTCCCATCTCTTCACACTTCATAATACATTGTCAAATTCACCGTAAATAGTCTTTCTCCCATCTCTCGCTTTCACATAAATTATAACATTCATAGTCTTTCTCCCATCTCAATACTTCTTAATAAATTATCCAATTTGCATTCTGTTTACTGATTCTTGGATTTCAACATAAATTATAAAATTCACGGTCTATCTCCCATCTCTTCGCTTCATAATAAATTGTAAAATTCACAGTAAATAATCTTTCTCCCATCTCTCGATTTCAACATAAATTATAAAATTCATAATCTTTCTCCCATCTCTTCACACTTCATAATACATTATCAAAGTCACAGTAAATAGGCTTTCTCCCATCTCTCGCTTTCACATAAATGATAACGTTCATAGTCGAAATGGCCGATCAGGCGTCGTCGACCATCGAATTCAAACGTTAGTGTGCTAAGATGGCCCCTCTAATGCCCACAGTCGACCGTTAACGCGCGAATGTTCTCGATACGATCAGTCGAGCTCACGTGCCAAGATGGCGGATCGACACCACTTGGTTGACCGGTAGACACACACGATTTGATGAAAGTCCATCGTTTGATAGTTTTATGAGTCCGATTCTTTCCGCGGTGCACACGCGGTAACGTAATATTTGGTGCGTTCGAGGTACTAACCTCGTCGGATACCCTGCGCGTTATCAGTCTTCTGTCAACCGCGGTCGTCGCCCGATGCGTCTCGAGGCCTCGAGTAGATGAAGGGTGATTGCTGCCGCGAGTTCGCTGCGGGGCAGGCTTGCTCCGTTTAACGTCCTCGTGACGTTCGAGACTCTGATGCACGATCTCCAGCAATGCAGCGCATCCTCGGGACGTTAACGACGGCGACTTTGTAGCCAAGATGGCCACTCTAATTTGCAGTGTCGACCGGCACTGTCCTCGCGGAATCCGACCACGCGTGCTCTCTCTCCACGAGTTACGGGAGCTCTTAACGTTCTTCTTCGATCCGGATCTCGCATGGTGTCGGATATTGCCGCCAACGCCCTCTTTTCCACCTTTGCGCCCGATCTGTGGCTCCGCCATTCACGGGGCAAATTCTCAAGTCCCTCTACGACTTTT
This sequence comes from Ophion costatus, assembly GCA_951751655.1. Lineage (NCBI taxonomy): Eukaryota > Metazoa > Arthropoda > Insecta > Hymenoptera > Ichneumonidae > Ophion > Ophion costatus. The sequence goes on along the minus strand of OX632364.1, from coordinate 24,434,912 downwards.
CGCGCGGCAAATTCAAATGACGCACGCGTCGCTTTATAACACTACAGTACGATGCAGGAATTGCCGATTGAGTTTAGGTAAGAGCTTTTCATAGTATAAACTTCAAACGCGTTTTTCTCGAACACCGTTTTCAAAATCTAGCTCCATCGTATCTCTAAAATTAATAAACCGATTTTCTTGAAATTTGAACCACATATTGTAAACATGATTCGCAACAAGATGACCTTCGATGGTTTTGAAATTTTTATGTTTACTTTTTTTTTTTGCGAAAAACTTCGAAAAAACGCGTTTGTTCTTACTTTTTTCGTTTTTCATCTGCCATTTTTTTATTTTTTGATAACACTTTATATCCGAGGGTCATTTTGTAGCTGGTGTCATACTGAATCTAATGGACTTTGATTTTTTTGTTTCAGACAAGCCGTTGCCGAGTTGTGGTGGAGCTACCTAGCCCACCTATTTTTGAGGCGTTACGTTAAACTATAGTTTTTGTACTTAAAAATGCATAAAAATGAATTACATTTTTATTTAAATGTATTTCAAGACTTTATTTATCAAGCCCAACAACTTTTGTATTTATTTCTTTTATAAAAACGTCAACGAAAAATCGCGAAAATAGTCTTTTTTTCGTGGCTCCAAAGTGGACTGGCCCCTTAAACGTTTTTTGGTATACTCGGCTATTTTTTACTCGAGGAAATTGCACCACAGTATTTGTGAATTGCCCGCTCACATCTCACTACTTGTTCGTATTTTTCTTTGTTTTTTTTTCCAAAAAAAAAAAAAACACCTTTATGATGCCCTAGCCACCATTTGCATCGGACAAAGATTGCTTTCTATTCCCGAAGCTGAAGAGAACCATGAAAGGATGACGTTTTGCCAACATGAGATGAAGACAAAATCGCTGAAGGAATGAAATTTAAGGGGTTTCCCCCACTTGCGATTTTGAAAAAATCGTTTTTTTTATTGCATTTTTTTTAAGTATAAGTATCTGAGAATATGTCCTGAAAATTTCAAGTCGATCCGAACAAAATTGACTGAGATATGAGCGTTGAAAGAGAAGAATCCGTGAATTGAAGAACTGAAATTGAAACTTTAAACGTGTTTTTCTCAAAATGGCATTTCTGAAGTCGGTGACCAAGATTACTCGAACACTAATGAACGATCTTCTTGAAATTTTGCAGGCTTATTTAATACATAAAAATGTAGTCTTTAATCGTTCGATTTTTTTTCGAAAAAAATGGCCGTTTTATAGCCAAAAAACGGCCGTTTTTTTTCGTTAAAATCGAACCATTAACTTTGACTCTCCGCCATTTTGTGAAAAATGAATATTTTTTAAAATCCTTCGATTAAAGACTAGTTTATACTTATATGTGACTAAATCCATCCGCATTTTTTTTTCAGATGATCCACTTCGCCGCAATGTTGGTCACCGCAAACCGTGTATATAAAAACATTATTTCATTGACGGCCATTTGCCACTAAACAATGTAATATTTTTCAATAAAAAAATTACTGAAAGTTCTTCAAGATGTGTTCTTTAAGATGGTATATTGATCGATTAAAAAAGTTTTGTAGTTTTCTTAAAAAAAATATATGAAAAAGACCTTTTTTTTGCGCTACAAGTGGGGGTAACGCCTTAATGAGTCATACCGAAAAATGAGATCCAGTAGTCCTGTATTCGAAGATTGGAAAAACGGCTGGCGGGAGTGTGTTATATCTGAGGGGGATGGCTTTCAAGGGGTCAAAATTAATATTGATGAATGAATAAAGATTTTTTGAGAAAATTCTCATTACTTTTTTATCAAACCTCGCATTATCAAAAAGAAGATCCGTGTAGAATTTCAGCTGATTCGGAAGTGACAGCTAACCGTAAGTAAATCCAAATGGAAAATATTTCAACTAGGGGTGTGCGGGTAGCAGAATTGGTCGGGTCGGGTCGGGTCGGGTAATTAGACTATGATTCGGATCGGGTACCCGAATTTTTCGGGTAGCCCGAATTTTTCGGGTAGCCCGAATTTTCCGGGTAGCCCGAATTTTTCGGGTAGCCCGAATTTTTCGGGTAGCCCGAATTTTTCGGGTAGCCCGAATTTTTCTGGTAGCCCGAATTTTTCGGGTAAATTCGGGTTCAAAAGAATCAGTTGGCACTGAACAATTCATAAAAACTCACCGGGTGGGTCGATTTCAGCCCCCCCCCCTGTGCTTATTCGAAGCGAGAATAATGTAACTTTTATTTGACGTTTTGAAATTAAAAATACGCCAGAAGAACTCCTAGCGAAAATATGTTTAAAATTGAAATACTATTTCGATACGATCCGCGAAAATTGACCCTACGGAGTGAAAAAGGTCAATTTTCGCGGATCGTATCGAAATAGTATTTCAATTTTAAACATATTTTCGCTAGGAGTTCTTCTGGCGTATTTTTAATTTCAAAACGTCAAATAAAAGTTACATTCTTCTCGCTTCGAATAAGCACAGGGGGGGGGGGGGCTGAAATCGACCCACCCGGTGAGTTTTTATGAATTGTTCAGTGCCAACTGATTCTTTTGAACCCGAATTTACCCGAAAAATTCGGGCTACCAGAAAAATTCGGGCTATCCGAAAAATTCGGGCTACCCGAAAAATTCGGGCTACCCGGAAAATTCGGGCTACCCGAAAAATTCGGGCTACCCGGAAAATTCGGGCTACCCGAAAAATTCGGGCTACCCGAAAAATTCGGGCTACCCGAAAAATTCGGGCTACCCGAAAAATTCGGGCTACCCGAAAAATTTGGGTAATGCAAAAACGAAGCCCGTCGGGTACCCGACCCGACCCGAACATCGGGTACCCGAGTCAATCGGGTACCCGCACACCCCTAATTTCAACTAATTGAACGGGTCACATTTTCAGTCATATGTATTTTCAATTGGCAGCTGTTTGTACTTATCGAAGAAAAAGCAAATTTACTCAATATTGTGCTAGTAGTAAAGCATGCCTTCTCCTACCTTGTGATGGATAAATCGGCCATCGGAGACTCCGCTCTCGTCGTTGCGCGTGAATGATCCAGAGAGAATATAAATATCTTCAGAAACGGATTCTTTTTTTTCAAATAGCTACAATATATTCGAGGATCAACTGATTAAGGAGGGTAGCATAGTCCGAAATCGGATTCAGAATCGTGAGAAAAAAAAACGTAGAGTGGAATTTTTGTTCAAGAATTATGACAGTAACAACGACAATAGCAATAAAATAAGATAACGATTTAAACAATTGGGATATAATCAGGTTTATGTGTATCGGCGAAATAATTCCTGAGGCTCTTTATGACATATTTGTATTTTTCTTTATTGTATCGACCTTTCTCCTTCGACCAGACGTATGACGTATGACGACCAGACACCAATATGAATGCTGTTTTTAATTCTAAATGGTGCACGGTTACAGTGTTCTGTCTTTTGCTTATTTTTCCATCGTTTTATCCGTATTACAATTCGAAAACCAAAAGTTGCGTACTCTACACGAGTTCGATGAGAACTTCTCGACGGGATCGCGTTACGCGATAAATCTTATTTACGCAAAGTCGAACAAAATGGCGGAATGGTTCGAACAAAATGGCGGCTTGCGAAATTCGCGCCCCGCTCCCTCACACGTTCATCGACCGTTTTCTACACCGCGTGACTGACCAAAAAGCACGAAACAGTCGATGAATCATATTTTAAGATGGAAATACGTTACAGAGTACATACGAGGGGGAAAAAAACACACGCACACACACACATCGATGGGATATTATATCGGTTACTATGTCCAACTATCGCGGAATTGCAGCGCGACGTTGCCGAGTTGCAGGTTTGTGATATGATTGAGTAAAACATGTATAAATAAATAAATATATATATATAAATATATAGGTAACATTGTAAATACAAATTATATGTACGCACGTTGTTTTAACATTTATATATATATATATATTTGTAAGTATACATACGTAAATATCTAAGTTAATTTTAGAATTCATGGCGCAACAAGGATACTACCTTTGTTCGAATATGAAAATCGATAGAGTCGTTTTATCCAGTACGGGCAGAGTCAACCTTTCCATCGATACGTATAGTAGAACCCCCCTATCCGCTTTTTCATGTTTACTCATCGTTTAATTTTTTCCTTTTATCTGTCACACTTCTCTCCGTGCTACGATTGAAAATCGAAGTCATTAGTGAACGCGCGACGAGAGCGCGATGTTTTTTTTTTTCAATCCATTACTTGAGAAAATTTTCGGGGCAAGCTGTATTACGTGTATTTGTCGCGCGATAGCTCGAAATAATTTGTCTTTCCAAGTGACGAGTACGAAGCACATTAAAATTCTACGAATTAGCGTAAATCTTAAAATCCCTTAAATCTATAATGCCTCAAGATTTTCGTTCTCTCTATCTTAACTCCCCACTTTTTGTCTCTCCCTGCGTTTTTGTCGTGCGGCTGTTCGATCGCGCGACTTGGTGGGGGGGTCGCGCCGACGCGCCATCTGAAGTGACGCGCAGGTACCAAGCGTGTCGGGCTGTTCCCGCGCCGTTGTCGGAAAAACTTTTTTTTCGTCCCTAACCTTCTTTTGAATGTTTCCGGCGCCACTTTCGCGTGCTTGGTCTTTCTAGTAACTATGTATGGCTCCTTCGCGAGCGTCTGTACGCGTCCCGAGGGAGCACACGGAAGTTCATTCGTGAACCGAGGTATTAGTGTTATCATCCCTTATCTCTTTATTATTTTCGAATCTCGAATTCATCGTTGGGCGAGTGGAGTGGAAAATGCGACTAACGCATTGCCGAATGGAGAACGCGGTTTTTTGAGCGCTTTTTTTTCTCGCTTTTCCGTGGAAGAATACGATTGGATCCGTGGCGAATTAATTCTCACGATCTACGGGGACCTAGCAGCGATCGCAGAGATGGCCACGTCTCTCAGACAAGCTCGAATATTTACCTCGCTCCGCGATCGATTCGCCGTCGTTCGCAGGGCGATCAACATTTTACGCTGTTCCTAATTCGCGTTTCTAACCGTTTAGGGTCAGGGACCGTCCCGTGGGAGGCGCACGATCGCGGAGTGGGGGAAGAAGGCGTGGGGGGGGGGGGGGGGGGGGGGGGCCGCGCTAGCTGAGAGGTCTCCGGTCCCGAGTTCGTAACTTGTCAGGGACCCTACTGTTTCCTCCCGATTTTCCGATCTAGGAAAATTCGATACCAGATGTCCGTTTTTTTTCTCTTTTATCATTCAAATCGGTCAGTAACCTTGCTCGAAGCCACGTTTTTGTTTTGTTTTCGTTACCACTCCCCGCGATTACCGTCGAAAGTATCGACCGATAAGAGCCATTTTAGGAAAACGATCCTCGAATGCGCGTCGGTCTTATTGATCACGATCTAACGTCGATACTTGCCACGGCTAGAAAGTTTAGTTTCGGTATCATCGCGATAATAATAATAATAATAATAATAATCGCAATAATTACGCTTATGTTAGGAAAAAAAATAAGAGAAGCCTACGAAGTCAAATTCTCATCTTACAGCGACTATAATGTTGAATCCGAGTTACGGACTCGCATACACATACGCATCGTCGATATTCACGATGATGTTCAAGCTTCGTATCGTTGGAATACAATGATGAGTAGTTTTCATTTTTAACTGCTCAAATGTTTTTTTTTCACATATTCAGCGAACGAAAAGAATTTGTAAGTTTTTTTTTTAGGAAACCTCATCAGAGATACACAATTCAAATATGTGGAAATAAAGATTTTGAATGGAAATTAAAAAGTAGAGGTATGAAAAAGTGAAAGAATGTTCGTTGGGTTTCCGACGATACAAGCTTCAACATCGTATGCTCCCATCGATTGAAACCATCGTTCTAAAGATATTTTACCCATATATATGTATACACATATATATGTGTATATATATTTTTTCCCCGTTATTGTTTTTTTTTACGTTTTCTCGTTTTTCCTCTCCACTATCTCCCCAGCGTGGTGGTTATTTGCATACTTTCTTTTTGGGCCCCTCGTACTATACGATTCCGGAGTGTCTTTTACTCGACACCGTCGACCGTATACTGTCTCGCTTCTAACGCGCTATTAATTAATTCGAGGTGCGACGATCAACACCAAGCCTGTAACATTCATACCGACGAGTACGACAGATGTTTTTTTTTTCTTCTTAAATCGACAGGTGCACTTTCCTCGATACGGTTTAAAGTGCCCCAAATATTGTTGGTGAGGCGCGATGTTTTTTCAAGATTCCGATCACCTTGCTCGCGCGTATCCGCGGACTCTGACTCTCTGCTTTCCAATCGTTTTTCCATTTGGTATTTTAGTCCGAGGGCGTTGAATTAATTCAAAGGCGAGGTTTCAAAATTATTTTTTTTTCTACTTGCATTCTCGTGTCCAGCGTGTTTTCCTTGTCCGTGAATACGTGTATGTGTGTGTGTGTGTTTTTCATTTGCTCGCGGAAGCATTTGCTTCTAGTTTTTTTTTTTTCGAAAGCTCCTCCCCGTTTCGAAATTCCGTGGCAAAATTTTCTCCGGGAGAGCACGGAAAATTCCAGTGCTCGAAAAGAAAACAACTCGTCGAGCATTGAGACCACGAACTGTCCGCTTTTTGTTTTGCCATTCGATTTGCAAAAGTGTGCACGTGTGTGTCCGCGTGCGTGTGCCTAGTTGTTTTTATTCGACGAGGGTATTTTTAGGCGAGGGATAATACGGATGAGTTTCGTTTTTGGTATTTTCACGGAGGCGTTTTATTCCCTGTTACGTGCGAGCGCGTGAAAGAGAGAGAAGGCTTGCAAAACGCGTGGGTATCGTGGATGACGATTGCGGGCGCATCCAGCAGATCAACGACTATTTAAAGCTTCGCCACGTAAGTTTTGCTTCGCAGTTAACCGCGAAATTTCTTCCGAGCTGATAGCTGCGCTCTCTATTTCGGTGTGTTGTGTTCTCACGTGTATCTTTGTTCGCCCCGATTTGCAAAAAAAAAAAAAAAAAAAAAGAAAACGTACAAACAAAAAATGTCAAACCTATCGCACGTTTTCGATCTTGACTGCGATTTTTGAGTTTTTTCTTTGGAGCCGTATTTTCGTGTTTTGTGTTCGTGTGCATTTTTGTTGTGTCAATTTCCAAAAGGAAATAAGATTTTCATCAATCTCACGTCTCGGGTGTCCGCGATATTTTTGGATCTCTTTTTTTTACGTCGTTGTTTTTCTCAACGATTTTTTTTTTCGAGCACCATCAACGGCTGACGTTTCTGTCTTTCTTCGAAACGATTTTTTCGTTTAATTTTCGCCTCGCGCGAGGCAACGAGTCTCTTCTCCTCACGTTCGTTCTTCTCCCGTGGCGATTGTTCGTGAACGGCGAATAGTTGTTTTTCGTTTGTTCTTGCTACCATTAACGGCCCTCTATTGATACTACTTTTACGAGTAAAATTTTATGAGCACGACGTCAAAATATCGTAGGTGTTCGTAACAATTATCTCAGATCTGCCCTGCTTGTGCCGTGAACTCGTAACTCTTTTTTTTTTCCTCGCGAAGCTTACCGTCCGTCGCGTAAAATGTTTTCGGTTCGAAAAATTAATGGACAACGAAAAAGAGCAAAAAAGCGATTTTCTCCGTTCGCAAGCCGTTTTTGGATTCGCTCGTCGTGGAGACTATAAACTCACTCGATATCGCAAGATAAGACTCAAACTCGCTTACAACCTATAGGAATCATTTTTAAGCTTATTGTTACGCAGCCATCTTTTTTTATAGTTTTTTTTCTTCTTCTCTTAACGTTCTACATACAGGGTAAAATGTCAAAGCGACGCAACGAGTTCTTCACAGCTATTTATCGTAGCCGCATTGTAGAGATCGAATTATAATCAACTTTTTATCCCCCCCAAGGGCCATTGATTTTTCCAAAAAGTAAGAAACTTTCGTCCTCGATGGAGTTGAAGGCTTTGTGGGCCCTGCACGAAACTTGGCGCCTTTGTAAACGAAAAACTCGAAAACTCGTATGGGAATAGTTGATGGAAGAGTAATCGTCGCGCGGCTACTAAAAAACTCACTGCTACCGTTTTTGGCTATTCGAAAAATGGCGTTTTCTTTTCAATTTTCCTCTCTCCCCTCCCCCCGCGTTTCTTTTTCACGTCCACTGTTTTTTTCTTCCCACTGCCTCTTTCGAGCTATCCAACATGTCTGGGTAGCAGTCCTCGTTGCTCGCTCTAATTCGTACGATCGAGACAACAGTTATTAATTATGGACACTTAACGTAAGGCTATAAAGAGGATTTGATTCGAAATTTGAAATACGCGAAGACCCGTCGAGGTCACTTTTCTGTTGTCGTTGATGCGTGTACTTCAATTCGTAAGTTTACTCAACTATTACTCGCCAACGTTTTTCTTTTGTTATTATTTTAATTATTATCAATATCATTGTTTTCATCATTATTATTACGATTAATGCTATTACAGTTATTACGTTAGCGACTCGTTCTTGTCAACGGCTAAATTCTCAAACGAACGTGGAAATAATAATGCAAACTTTTAATTATTGTGCGTATGACAAGTTATCTCCTCACGAAAACTCGTTTTATTCGTAATCGTTAACCACTCGTTCCTCTTGACACTTTTCGCGATGTTTTTTTTCTTCCGTTCAGGGCTCGCAAGAATATTGCATTTATTTTCGCGCCTCTCGTCGTATCTCGATTCTTTTCCTTGCACTTTTTTCAAAACGCTGTTTTTTGGTCCTGATCCATCTGTGGATAATTTTCATTCTCGCGTTTGTTTCTTTCGACAATTTTTTTCTTCTCTCTTATGCCTAAGGAATTGTCGCGAAGTAATTGTGTCGATAGTTTTTTTTTTTGCGATGCAAGCGCACCGATCCCGAATCACATGCCTCCTGATATTGTCCCTCCTACATACGTGGTACGTTAACAGCGATATTCTAGTCTAGTAAACGTATGGCGTTTTTTCTTCTATTCGTGGTAATTTTTGGTGAGCTTGATTAAAGGGAAAATGAAATTACTGGAAGACAAAATCCAGTAGCTTAAGAGCGTCTACCATATTGGGATTTCTTTTCTTTTTTCTCTTTCGAAACATTGTAGCTTTTTTTCTGTAGCTTCTAAAAAGATGTTATATTCCTTCGCTTTAGCATTCCATGATTGAGTATTCTTTGCATGTTTGTATATATATATCCATACATATACATATACATATACATATAAATATATATAAATATATATATATATATATATATATATTTATTTATACATATGTATTTATTTTCTTGATGGACTAACACAATACCTTTCTTGCCACTATCAACCTAATTATTATCGAAAGGGAATATTTATACGTTACAGCTAAACGCGTATATGGAATAGCCTCGTCTTATCAGTAAAGGTGTTCGAGTCTAAGTTGAACATTTTTCTGCAGCTGTTTCGATCTTTTTGCTATCCTTTTTTATCCCATCAAAAATTTGCCTGAAGCTCAACATTCTGCATCTTTGCACCTACACGTTTCGTTTTTTTTTTCTGGTTTATACTTCCGTTTTAGATAATTCGGGTGCATCTAATTCCTGCTATTTATCCATCGGAAACGAATCAGAGAAGAGGAACGTCTCGGATGAAAGACTCGTTGATCGCTCGTGATTTTCCGTTTTTTTGTTTTTTCAATATCCTTTTATCTTTTTCTCTCACAGAACGCGATGTCCGTCGTGCCGTTGATGTTTCGCGATTGGTGGGACGACTTCGATCGTCCGATATCGCGTTTGATGGATCAGCACTTTGGCAGCGGACTGAATCGCGACGATTTGGTCTCGGGACTCTCGAGTCTCGGGATAACCTCGCGACCCCGTTCATTTTTCAACAATTCGTACTATCGACCCTGGCGCAATCTCGTCAGATCGAATTCCGGAGGTGCTAGTACCATCAGCTGCGACAAGGATCGATTCGAGGTGCTCCTGTTTTTTTCTTTCGTTCGTTTTTCCGTTATTTTTTTTTTTTCAATCATCATTCCATCAATTTTGTTTTTCGTTCGCTTTTCCATCAATTTTCGTTCGTTCATTTTTTCATTTACTTTTGTTTTTTCGTTCGCTTTTTCGTCAATTTTTTTTCGTTCATTTTTACAGCAATTTTTTGGTAAATATTTACAAGTGGGGCTCCAGCTGGAAAAGGGGTTGAGAAATTTTGTACCGAGTCGATGTATTCCAGGGCACTTTGTTTGTAATATTTAAGTCGTAGGGAGACAATTTCAACCCTTATTTCAATCCCCAGATGCTTTTTTTTTTACCTTTTTAAAGGTACGGAGGAAACGAGTTTGGTGACATCAAGTGTCACCAAACAGTGGCAAACAAACTCGAACAAATTAGAGCAAACGTACAGAAAACGTATTTCAATAATCTTTTCTTTTTTCTCAATAAAAATTACTTTTTCCTCAATAAAATATCCGTCCCCCATCATCAAAAACATATTTTCGTACTGCAGAATAGCCTCGAACACGTGAACAAAATTTTGGAGCCGATTAGGGCTGGAGCCCCGCTTGTAAATATTTACCAATTTTTTTTTTTTTCGTTCATTTGTTCAGCGATTTTTTTTTCATTCATTTTTCCAATCTTTTTTCTTTCGATCCAATATTTTTACGCCTCGCCAAAGAATTTTGATATTTCTCATGTTCTCGTTGTTTGTTTTTGTTTTTTTTTTTAATTTTCTGTACGCAACGCCATCCCGGAGAAAAATTGCGGAGAGCTAGCCGCGATCGATGTTACTTTTTGGATCGGCGAACCAATTTTTTTTACTCACTCGTATCAAAGCGCTCTCGTGTACGTGATGCCTTGTTGAGTTTTCTTTTTTCACGGTTCTACGTTGGTTTTACGAAGTCGCGTTCGCGCGATTTCGATTAATCGAAATATGACAGCGAGACAGCGACGAACTGATTATTATCGGCGTACTCGTTTAAAGTCAATTATGCCGTAAACGGAAGATCAACGGATATTACTATCATTACCGATACATTATCGTTTACCAAGAACCATAGAGATTTTTCCTTCTACCTCGCGATTACAAAGCCGCGAATACTATCGTATAGTCATAATCTAAACATTCTTTTTTTTTCGTGCACTAACGATTTATAACTATGGAAGTTACGCCACGAAATTATCGACGATACATGCACATACACATATACATATGGATACATACATATATGTATATTAGAGTAGAACGTTATTACCTTCTTCTGCTGTTTGTTCAAACATCTTGTTTCATTTTCTCTTCAAAATTGACCAACTCGTCCTTTCGCCAAACGCAATTCTACAATCGATTTTCCCGAATTTCCTTTCACTCCTGAATTCTCGATTTTCCATCTTTTCCATTTGGTGGCACTTGTCAGAGATGATTTTTTTGATACTGCCTTTTTCAACATGGATTTCCGATAATGCTCCGCCTTCTTTCGCTAACTGTCAAAGATGATTTTTTTCATCGTGCTATCGTTATTCTGTTTTTCGCAAACTTTCGATATTTTCGCCCGTTTTTTTTTCTCGGATTCTACGTGATTTTTTGCGCGGTGAGAAAATCGAAGGAAAAATAATGCACGGTCGACACACGCTGCTGCACGCATGCGCAATAATACGTAGACTTACGGTGACAAGATACGAGTATAATTGATGGTTTCGAAGTTTGCATCGTTCGAACGCAACGAAAGTTCTTTTTTACAGTTTATTTTCCATATTTTTATTTTTATAGAAGTTTCGTCATAGACTCGCATCGTAGATTGCAAAATAAATATTTTTTTTTTAAATCGTTGAAGAATCTTTGTAAGCAAAATTTGCCAAATGAAATTAAAGGAATTCACGAATATTGATTTTCGTTGCATTCCAACGATGCAAACTTCAACCTCGTTATAATTAGGTGCGTGTTTGTCATATGTTTCCTGGATTTTTTTTTCTCGTTTCTCTTTTTCATTTTTTTGCAGTGATCTCTTTCTTTTTTGCGGTGATTTTTCATTTTGTTTGCAGTAATATCTTTCTTTTTTTTTGCGGTGAACTTTCATTTTTTTTTCGCCATCATCTCTTTCTTTTTTTTTTCTATTTTTTAATGACGGTCATTCTCGATTTCCGGGCTCGTTTTTTTTTTCGCAGGCTCGAAAAAGAAGGTTTAAACAAAGTCTCGATTGTTAAATTCACGACTCGGTATCTGCGTCATACGGGCTAAGGACGAATTTCGTCTCCTCCCCCGCGTCGAATATTTCCGTGAAAATATTGCCCACGGGGGAAAAGACGAAATCCGCCCTTTTGCTTTTCCGGCTTAGGAACTTGTTTGATCGGACACTAGGTAGATTTGCTCTTGAAAGATTTGAAAGATTTTTCCGCCTCTGTCTCTCTGTGCCTCCCTGAATATCCCTCCCTCCTCTTTAGGCCGATCTCGTTTCTTTTTTTTTTTCTTCAAGTTTTTCGATGTTTGAAAACGATTTTTATTTTGTTCACTAAGAATCGACAAGAATTTCGAACACGTCGCGTTTGCTTCGCGAAGGAAGGAAAGAAGAAAAATCAAATTTTCAGTCGACAAGCGCAGTCGAAGTAAGAAATAGAGCGAGTATTTTTCGTCTGTAGATTAAACATACGAATTACGGAATAACAATCTAAATCGCGACAAAAATATGCGCGGTTGAAAAAGAAGTTTCCATCGGAGAAAAAAAAAAAGGCGAAGTGTTCGAAAAAGTTTCGATCGAAATGAAAAAATGCGAGGTCGAAAATAAATAATTTCGATCGGGCTAAAAAGAAATGGAGTAAAATAAAAGTTCAGACCGCGATAAAAAAAAGCGAGGTGAAAAAAAAGAACGAAACTACTTTCGATCGGACTTAAAATAAAACACCTAAGGACTGGCTTGAAAGCTTGTGACGTTTCAAAAGCGCGCTAATGCAGGTACACAAAAGTACGTATGGATCTAAATATACCTAAGAGCCTTACGAGTCGGAGTAAAATCACGAAAGCCTTTGGACGGCCGGTCCTTTATCGTTTACGAGTAAAGAGTCACTTTTCACCGCTACAGGCGATAAATTAAATCTCAAAGAAGAAAAGAGAAGAAAGAAGAACATTACGTCGAGGCTGAGAATTCGTTGATCGGCAATTCGCGTCGTGGAGGTACGAAGTACGTCACGTTCGACGTACCCCGAAAACTTCCGCGACACGAGCAACCGAAAGGTGTCAAAAAAAAATCGAGCCTCGACCCGGTTTCTTTTTCGCGCCAAAAAATCGACCGAAGCTCGGAATTTGTCCCGAGCGGTGAAAAAAAAAACAAAAATACAAAAATAAAGCAGTGCTCGGTATAAACGAAAAAAAAAAATGGAAGATTCAAGGGTGGTGCTGATCTGAAGCAAAGAAAGTCCTTGTTTGTGCCCTAGAACCCTACCTTACGCAATGGCCGATCAACGGTGCAACGGGGCGTTATTAATATCGTATTTCGCGTATTGTTCCTCAGCATCACGAGCGCTGACGCGTCCAAATTCGATCTTTCTTTTTTTTCCTCGCGCTTCATTAACGATATTCCAAACCGCGGTACTGGATAAAACATCTCGATTCTATTTTTTTTCAATCGCGAAACGTTTTTTTTCCTCATACTATCGCTCGACTCATCTTAACACTATACATTAACCGTCAGTTAGTAACTTTTAGTTTTTTTTTCCCTTTCGAATGGTGTGTGTGTGTGTTTAAAAAATGTTCACTCTTTTTCTTCCGTTGTACATTCCCTTATTCGTAATAATGCTGATTTTCGTCGGGTCATGGGGGGGGGGGGGGAGATCGGTGTCACGCGGGTGTAAAGTTTTTTTTTTCTCAATTTTTCCCGCGTCTACTTAACGTCCATGAAAAATAATTAACTCGAGACTACGATTCCCTCGAAAAGATCTTATCGATCGTACAAGCAAAAAAGGTACAAGGTTTTTCTTCACTCGGTATTCTCGTACTCGAAACTCTAAGCGCAATACACCGTTAAAAGCAAAATAAACCAAAATTCACTCGACCCAGTTTTCTACTTCTCTGCTTTTTTTTGTTGTTTCTTTTCCCAAAGTTACACGATAGTTTATCAACGTTGATATATATATACTACATATACATACATGCGTACATATATATCACGCTACATCGATTTTCTCATTCCGCGATGTTGGAGGTCGCGTTTAACTTTACTTTTTTTTTTTTTTTTCAAAGCCCGAAAAGATCGGACTATCGACGATTCGGAAAATCAAACGACGAGGGGCATTCGCAAACAATTTTTTTTGTTTTTCAACGAGAGCAAAAGAAAGAAAAAAAAAACGGGAAAAACCTGGTGACAAAGGCACAAAAGACTTCAAGTTGTTGACTTGGGCATCAATCGCTGAGCGGACGAGTCGAAAATTGACGAAAAATTGCACCAACCCCACCCCGGCGGGGGCGAGGAGGCCTTCTCGCTCCTACTTTTCTTTTGCTCTCTTCACCGCCGAGCGATCAAAGCGCGAGGGCAACTACGCGAAATAAAGCTGACGGAAAAAGTACGAAAAACGAAGCAAAGTATTCTCAGCGCAATTATTCAAAAGAACTGGATGTGCGCGAGACGAATAATCGGAACACCAAAAAAAGCGATACAGTACGAGCGTGGCATTGCCCGCGATCGCGAGGCATCCGCGAGCGAAATTCCCAAAAGGTGAAAATGTGCGATTTTTTTAAATCGATTTTTTTTAATCGATTTTTTTTAATCGATTTTTCACTCCGTCTCTTCTCAAATTACGTTCGATCTTTTTTTTTGTCGATCGTCAGTGGCGGTGTCCCTCGCGAAGGGGGGGCCGAAACCCACCCTCCCGATGGATGAATTCGCCGATGCCTCGCGCGCGACTAAATTCGAAGCAGCTCTCACGCGACCAAACGATCTCGCTCGATATATCGAAATCGATTATTCCGCTGGATTGCTTTTTCTTTTTTTTGTTCCTTATTAATTTCTCGTCGTGGATCTTTTGGTTCTCGTGTTAATTGTAAAACAGCAATAATGGGGCGAAGACGAAAAATCTCTATTGATCACAGTCGAAACGTAATTTTTTTTTTCTCCTCCCTTTTGGGTTCGGTCTCGCTCGGACTGCACCGGAAGCATCCAGTTTTCTCCCACTCTCCCCCGTCACCACTCCTCGACAATTTCACGTCGCCCCTACGAGCCACTCTCGTTCTCACTTTTTCGGACGCGGACGGTTGAAAGGAAAAAAATATATACGTATATTCTGGTTCGAGTGTGGCCGTTGTCGAAAAGAGAGTGCCTGGGTTTCGTACTCTTTTGTTTTAATTCCTCATCAGTGCTCGGAAGTCTAGCTCAGTCTTTCTCGAAATAATCGAAATATTATTATATTGCGCAATATGCTCGGGTCTCCAGGACTTATTTTTTGTAAAGATACCAACATATATGTGCACAGATGTACATATACGTATAGACAAATGTATATAATATATATATGGATGTACGGAAATATATTACGAAGGAATACGAAGAGCTTCCGGTAAACCCAAACCTAAAAGAAAGCCCCCACCCCCCCCTTATCAAGGGGGTGGTCAAGCGTGGGCTTATGCTCGAAACGTTTATTCAAAGGCTTGTCTCACTATTGTTTTCCGTTATCCGACTCGCTCTCTATCTCTCTCTCTTTCTCTCAATTACAAAAATAAATGCTTCAACCTCGACGCTAAAAAAAGAACGTAAGGCCCACGAGCTCGCTTTTCACCTTTTCTGATTTACACCGACACGTGTAAGGATTTTGCAAGTTTCTTCTTTTTTGTTTTTGTTTCCTTTTTTTTTTTTTCAATTTTTTCGTTTTTTTTCCCTTTTATTCTCTATCTCGAAGCTCGCGTGTTTTTTTTTTCGCTCGTGTTTTGTTATTTTGCCGGCTCTTTGCTCTCGTCGTCGGGCGAGCACACTTCCGAGCTCATTTTTCGCCCGCCTGTTTTCTCGCTCCGTACGAGTGCTAGTTGAGAATTCGAGCCGGTTCGAGACGACCGGTCGAGGTCTCCGCCGGGCTCTCGCGAGCCTCGCAACGTTGTCTCTTTTCTCTGTTTTTAATCCCCGAGCAATCGTCGATTATCGACATTTTACGACCACCCACTCGCATCCGCCCGCGTCCTTCTCACGAGATAAAAGAGGATTGTTCGCGCAAGCAGGTGCGGCGACTCACAGCTGCATTGTTAAAAGATTCGAAGGAGAAACGAAAGGCCAACGGGCGACGATGGGCGAAAAGTTCATGTCAAGGGCAGTCGAAAAATGTTGGGCAACGAAAGCAAAAGATCCGTTGGATGAAAAAATAATCGCGGTTCGGATTGATTCAAGCTCCGTCAGGATAATTTATCTCGCGGTCAACGATTCGTTCGCGCGATCAAAGACGACTGAGAATTCGCAGGTTTTTCGTCGGGGTTACGCGTGAATGCGGAGTTACGGTGCGAACGAGCGATCCGTGGGCGCGAAACGGGACGACGCGATCGAACGATCGTACGAGCGCGCGGAACGTCCACGGGGGACGCGTGACCCCCCGAGCTACGTCCGTGGCGTTGCCGTTATTTTTTTTTCCTCCCGCGATCCGGTTTCTCGCTTCGTGTTATTTTGCAAAAACAGATCGCCCTCTCGTACTCAAATGTTCGTTTCGTTGTTCCGTCGTCATTCGTGTCGACGGAACTTGGCTGTTTCGTATTTTTGCTTCAGCGTGAAATTTCGCAGCCGTCGAGAAAGGAAAATACGTTCGAGCGTAAAAGAGGGAAGATTCAAAATTGAAAACAAAAAGGGTCCGTTGGGTCCACACGAGGGCCTTACGCGCGGTGGACGCGATAATCCGCTACGAAAAGATGCTTTTTTTCCAATAAATTCGGTTTCTCTTGTTTTTGTCTTTTTCGAAAAAATAAAATAAAAGGTCACGCTTTCGTACTCAAATTTTCGCTCGTTCCCCCGTTGGCGTGACGACGAATGTTTTTGGGTCTTTCGCGCTTCTGTTTCACCGTCAAATTCCACAGTCTTATGATCGCGAGGAAAATATTTTCGTGCGCGAAGTGGGCGAAAAAGTGAAAATTCGAAAAAACAGTTAAGGGCCCGCACGCCCTTCGCCCTCTCCCCTTCCTCTCTCCTCCCTCTTTGCAGAAAAAAAAAACGTTACTTTGTACTTCGATTACTTCAGTCAGGATAATACGAATGTCAATCTATTTTGTCTCTTTCTAGCGTATACGTATCGAGATGTGGAAAAAAGTCATATTGTAACTCGTAAATGTTTGCATTTTTGTCGTGAGTCTACGCTGCTGAGGCCCCGAGCGCGCAAGCGCCTGAAGCGCCCTCTACGCGATGTTACTTTTTTTCGTTTCGTCTCTCGTTGTTTTTTTTTTATTCTATTTTTCTACCGTGCTTTTGTCTCTTTTCCTTCGTCAGTGACTCGTCAGCCCGTATCGTACGTATGGCGGATATTTACGGTTTTTTTTTCGTTTTGAAGGTTATACTCGACGTTCAGCAATTCTCACCTGAGGAGATAACGGTGAAGACGATCGGCAACAGCGTGATCGTCGAGGCGAAGCACGAGGAGAAGCGCGACGAGCACGGGTACATAAGCAGACACTTCGTAAGACGTTACGTGCTTCCAGCGTCCCACGAAGCTCTGGCGGTCACCTCGAGTCTCTCCTCGGACGGTGTGCTGACGATAACGGCGCCAAAAAAGGTTCGATCAATTGTCGCTTGTGTCGCTCGCGCGTGCCCTCTTCGTACTGCCGCGGGTGGCCCACCTCCCGCGACTGCAGCGCCGCCGCTTCGAATCTCCTCCCCACTACCAACCGCGCTTTCTTCTTTCTCTAGTTTCTTCGTTTCTTGCTGCGTTTTTTTTTTTGGTTCTGCTCTTATTTTTAATCTTTCCCGCGCGACTATGAGCTGCTTTGTTTCCTCGTTCCAACGAGCTGGATCTTAATTACTCTCTCGCTCTTGCTTAATATTTACTTTGTACTCTCCTTGCACTCTCGCATCATGGAGAGGACTGCGCCGACGCTACATCTCGATTGCAACGATCGCACTGTCCCAAAAAAGAGGGTCCCCGTTATCCCTGGTTTATTTATGGACTTTTCGGTGGCTTTTTTTTCTTTGCAAAAATATCATATTCGGCGCCAATTGCCACGAGGACATTGAATTTTGCGTGAAATCGAGGTATGAGGATTTTTGTTGTTCTCACCTGGAGCTTCGGCTTATTCTCCTCGACTCTCGAATACGAGGGCTGGCGATAAAATAGATTTTGCGAAATCTATCGCACCGGATCCGATGATACTCATTACGGACTTTTTGAAGCACCATCAACCCCGCAGGGCGTTCTATTGACAAAATGAAAAATAACGTACTAAGAAATATTCGCGTGTTCGTGTTTTTTTTTAAGTTTTTTTTTTCGTCAGCTCGAGGCCATTTATCACACGCTCTGACCACTTCGAAATTTTGAACACTGATTTCGACCGAACTATACAACCAATCGAGATGAAATATATTGTGTACATGTGATATTGTTGCAGAAAGAGCTTGACGGCCGAAATTTTTCCAAATTTTGAGAAAAACAAAACTTTGCAGATTGTAGTTACCATAGGATGAGTTGTGAATTACTAACTGGTGCACTGAGTTCATGCACATTTCAAGATCTTTAACCCCCACTTGCGATTTTGAAAAAATCGATTTTTTTTATTGCTTTTTTTGAAGTATAAGTATCTGAGAATATTTCCTGAAAATTTCAAGTCGATCCGAACAAAATTGACTGAGACATGAGCGTTGAAGGAGAAGAATCCGTGAATTGAAGAACTGAAATTGAAACTTTAAACGCGTTTTTCTCAAAATGGCATTTCTGAAGTCGGTGACCAAGATTACTCGAACACTAATGAACCGATCTTCTTGAAATTTTGCAGGCTTATTTAATACATAAAAATGTAGTCTTTAATCGTTCGATTTTTTTTTCGAAAAAAATGGCCGTTTTATAGCCAAAAAACGGCCGTTTTTTTCGTTAAAATCGAACCATTAACTTTGACTGTCCGCCATTTTGTGAAAAATTAATATTTTTCAAAATCCTTCGATTAAATACTAGTTTATACTTATATTTGACTAAAATCATCCGCATTTTTTTTTCGGATGATCCACTTCGCCGCAATGTTGGTCACCGCAAACCGTGTATATAAAAACATTATTTCATTGACGGCCATTTGCCACTAAACAATGTAATATTTTTCAATAAAAAAATTACTGAAAGTTCTTTAAGATGTGTTCTTTAAGATGGTATATTGGTCGATTAAAAAAGTTGTGTAGTTTTCTTTAAAAAAGTTCATGAAAAAGGCCTTTTTTTGCGCTACAAGTGGGGGTAACCCGTTAAGCTCTCGATAGAAAATCGATCTACACGCCGTCTGTAAACAGAGATCATTCGGGTCCACTGGGAAATCCGTGTGCTCGTTACCACTGTTTGGAAGGTACTCGAAATTTGAAAATTGGGCGTCAGTTCCCCCTCCTACATAAAATTTTTTTTAGGGGTAAGAGGAAGCGCCCGCCCGTCCTCTCTTTAACCGAAATTGATTCAGCGTGAACACGAACGACCCCCGTTTACAGACGAAGGTTCAACGTGTAGTCGTTTCCCATGCGTTTTTGCGGAATGTTATGTTGCTTTCACGTATTAAGCGAAAAAAACCTAATGGTGAAAATGGTACGGAACGTTTTAGACTTTTTCGTTGGTGATTTATGTATGAAAAAAAAACTTCTTGGAAATTTTTACAATAATTTATTGCATAAATGTAGCGTAATTAATTGTAACGTGCTGGAGGAATTCAACATTTCGGCCACTGTGGCCTGAGAGCATTTCCCATACTTACTTGACGGACGTCAATTGTTAAAATATATTTTTAGATTTGCTATCAGCGTGGCCCACAACAAATGAAATGATTCAAATAGTGTACATCCATAACGCTCAAATCTTTCTTTCGTATCCTTATTTGATAACTGACCGACTACTTTATCCCTGGCAAACGGCGTTTTTGTTAATCAACCTTAGAACTGCGAATTTGATATAATTAACAAAGGATAAGTTACCTATTCGGCAATGCGCGTCATTAGATTTCTAAATTTGTGGCTTTTATTTTACAGACTTGATCTATTAGGTTCATTACCGATTTTACTTATCAAACATTCGGTAGATTTTATTCAACGAACAAATATTAACTTTGGGTTTTCACTTAAACTTCAGGTTTTATGCAAAACAACAAAGGGCTGAGTAGACTTTTTTTTCATTGCAGAACTTGAATGAAAGCGGTACGGAAAGGATAATCGACATAGTGAAAACCGGTGTACCAGCTGTCACGAAAACCGAAGAAACACCCAAGGAACATGTAATCACGACCGAAGAATCGTAATTTTGCGACTCGAATTCTCAACGATGGTTTTTTTATTTCTATGTTTTTAAATTATTTTTTCTTTTTTTTAAAATTATTTTGTAACGTTTTTCACGCGATTCTAAGGTAATTACTGCCGAAAAAGTCTGTTATCGATAAGCATCTCCTTAGATGCATTGAAAATATTCATGAACCGAAAAGCACGAAATATAATGTACTGAGAACGACGAGAAAAAACAAAATTATTATTAATGACTACCAATTTAAGAAATTGACGAAAGTGCGTTTTGTTTGTTGGAATATCCTATAAGTCAATTGTGCTCGTTTGAAAAGTCACTTTTTCCGTCCAATCAGGTTATTTCGATCTTGATTGCAACAAAAGTATTCGCCATATGATGTCCGATTTATAGAACTCGATAGACTCGGAGCGATAGACTTGAAAAATAGAAAGAATAGAATAGAATAGAAAATAGAAAAAATAGAAATAGAATAGAAGTTTTGTTCGGCTCTCAATAGGTGTGGAGAATCGTTCTCCTCTTTTTTTTATAATGCTTCGGAAATGCTAGTTCAAAAGAAAACTTGGAAACGGATTCTTCAGCCCTTTTTCTCGTTCAAAGAGATCGCTTTAGGGAGTATGTCGAGCGTTTCATCGATGAATGTAAAAAAGACTATTTTTTTTTTGTTTATTGAACGCGTCGACACGCCCAACAAAGAATTCAACTGCAGTTTCCGTAGGTTCCGCTACATCGTGTAAGAAAAAATATTTAAATCTTCACAATTTCGTAGTTATTTATGAAAAGTCGCGAATTGAACTGGACTTTTATTGCAATCAAGCGCCCTCGATATGTCAGCAAGGCATACAAAATTGAGTTTGAATGGATTTTTTCAAGAAACTGTGCTACATTGCACGGATTTTGAAAAATTTTATTGACAAATGTAAAACAACGATTTGTTGTGTAACACAACAATAGATCATTTCGATGTCGTAGGAGGGAACGTGTCTCCTACATCCACATACTGTGGACGTAGAAGACACATCCAGTGATGCACGCTGTGCTATTTGTGATTATTGCGCTTTACCGTTTGATTTTTGCCTTTTCCGTCTTTTCCGCTTCAACTTTATTCGGCAAGGAAATGCTTTCGCAATTATTGCCCAGGGAATATTATTCGTTGCCCTAAAAAATTCTAGCAACACTTATGGAAAGTGCCAAATTTCATTCGACGTATTTACGAGTCTGAAAAAAATCAGTATCTTTCCACATTGATCGATGAAAGGCTCGACCTTCCATGAGCGTTCCGGAGCCCGATAATTTCTTTTCAACCATAAAAATGATCAGGGAAATTCCATACAAAAATCTCCAGGCAGAGTAGAAAATTGCGAAAGAACGAAAAACTTGCAACAGGCAAAGAAGAAGATTTATGTGGACTCGTCTATGTGGAACGAAGAAAAAAAAATATTGACTCACGGTAAAACGAAGCGCTCCGCAACGCTCCCACGACGTCTCTACATTTTGCAAGGTCGTGATGCCCTCGAGGACGGGGAACGTCCCACGGCAACGCGCCGGCACAGCCCGGCCGTTTTCGCTTTTCTCCTTCTTCTGTTGTTGTTGTTGTGTACGTGTTCCGAGAAACGACGGTGCTTCGATTCGCACGGAGTGGTGTAGGGGAATGGTGAGCTCTGCCGGTGTTCCGGGTATTCTGAACGCAGTGGAGGTTTGTTTACGAATGCGCGGAGCTGCCGGCAAGCCGGCGTTTTATAGGCGGCTGAAGCCGGCTGCGGCGCGGGCTACGTGCCGGCTAGCGCCGAACCTTCGAGAACCTCGCCATACCTCGCGAGAGAGATGGCGAGCGGAGGAGAGCAGAGAGCGAGAGATGGCTGGGCCGGGTGGCGGCGAGGAAGAGAGACAGATGCAGCGCCCTGCAAAGGCCCTTGACGACGAATTGCGCACTACCACCAAACTCCTTGATTCGACTTCAATTTTACCCCGATCTTATCACAATTTGCTAGCGATAATCGAGAACTCGATTATCTTGCAGCGAACAACTTGCTAGCGATGTTATTCGATTTTTATAGTTATTGCGTTATAACCGTGAGTATTGATCGGACGCTACGCGTTGACGGGATTTCTGGCACGTTCGGCAGGCCCCTCCACATTCATCCAGAGACCGAGACAGAAAGAGAGCGAGAGAGAGAAAGAGAGAGAGAGAGAGAGAGAGAGAGAGAGAGAGAGAGAGAGAGAACCCTGCATCTCTTCCCTTCCCGCCGTGGTGCATCATACTACGCCTTGGCTCAGTTCCCTTCCACTCTCATGTTTTGATACTGTTACCACCACATCTTCACTTGCGTGTAGGTATACGCGGCTGAAGGCTGCCTATCCGCGCATAGATGGAACCGGCAACCTCCTTTTTTCCCAGTCAACAACGCAGCCGGCTTTTCGGCTCAGGTTTGGTTGGGTCGTGGCGTATAGGTCGACCAAACGACAGGGCTTGTCCGAGCCACTGGCGTGTATCGGCGACGCCACGATGCGGCTAATGGTGATCATGCAGGAAGAAAGCGAACGTTCCCGAATAGTTATCCAATACGAACGATCGTTTATCCGCAAAAAGTGCATCGGACTCTTGTAACGGATTCCCTAACTACCTTGATCCTTCTTGTCCTTTTTCTAAAGGATCAAGAATGAAGGACTGAGCGATAATTCGAGTTGGTGGCTAAATCAACGATATGTGCGTCTCGTCATTCAGGAATGCAATTTCGGTAGTTGGCGCCATCAGTAATATTCGTTTAGAGCTGCTAATTGCAATCGAAACAACACGGGTACTTCCGTAATTGTCGTATGCCAGCACGTTCCTCACGAATTCCTATTGCTGGGTGAGCGACAATTGCTTGTATTTCAGGACAGAGATGAAGCCCCCAAAAAATCTTCCATCAAGCCATTTCCAGACGGTATTCGAGCATCAAAGGCTAATCCAAGAGAAAATACATTGAAGCTAACCTCGTTTTGTTCTTCGGTTATTGGATTTACTCCCGTATAACAGGCGTGACCCGCATTGTCTGATCATCCCATCGTATACACATGCTTGGGACGGCGTGAAACTACTACGCGGCAAGAGAACGCAACCTGGGGCCACTACGGGCTAACATTGTGCGCAGTTACGGGCTCGTATATACAGCGCGGCAGTTGGTTTCTTAGGCCTCCAATCTCACAATAATAAATTTGGGGGGACTGCGTGAAGTGCCTAAAAAAGTCGGTTGCTACCACAACCGTCGTGGGAGATAAGTTCTGTTACTCAACGCACTACGCGTAATAACTATAGCGCGGATATTTTATTTAGCACCTCCTGCGCAGTTGGGGGAATCCGCAGCGTGTCCGTGACGTTTCTTCGTGTTATCGTCGCGGATAAAATAGCAGTATTTCGTGGTGATAAGAATGTTGCTTAGCGAGCACAGCGAGCTGTGTCAACAGATTTCTTTCTGGAGAGAGAAAAAGAGGTTCTATCACCATCTCTGTCCGAGTCTCGTGTAAATACGTAACCTATTGTGGGTTGTCAAAAGCCGGCTGTAGCTTTTGTATCTTTTCAACCAACGTGTGTTCCCGGGACCATGATCCAAGGATGGAAAAAGTTGGGCAAGGGACATCCGTTGGAAAAACATCGTGTTGTCGTTGGTGGCAGAAAACGAAGTGCGTTGTACGAATGAATGAATGTACGCGTCATGACGCAACATTGTGTTTGCCCACGTGACACCGGGGACCCGGCCAAACAAACGGCACCGCACCCCACTATGCTGGCGTTCTTCGTGCTATTACGTGTAGTGCGTCGTTGCGCAATCCCTCGTATGTGGATATTATCAATCTTCGATGTTGTGCCATGAGCGATTTTTCTCTCTCAATGACGATTGCTGGTTTGGCTGACAGTCTGTGTCATTGTTAAAAACTGCGGTAGTTGGAGGTTTCGTAGACTGGACAGGAGAACGTCAGGTGGGATTGGTGGCCATTCGGTGATAAGAATACTTCCGCGACAGATAGAGACCAGGTGATACATTTTTTTGGGTCTCGCTTGTGGAATATTCACTCTCCTGGATGAAGCCAGCTGCGTGATGCAAACCATTGGGACCGATCGGTGAGGTTGCACTGGCTTCTGGAACATTCGAAGCGACCTAGCCGAGAGAGAGAGCATACTGGATCGATAAATGGCGTCGCATCTCTCCTCGCTTTCGAAATAGCACGCTGTTACCAAGGCGACTAGTAGTTCCTATTATACGTACCCGAAAGACGTTGAATAATTCGCTCGGCTACGTCGTTGAATCGTTCGAAATGGATTAGGCTAAATGTGTTAATGGGGTGGGCAAGCATCAAAATCGCGGAGCTGCCAAATGCAAGCGAGATTCGTTCTCAACCTGTCGCCGGACGGACAGAAAGATTTTAGCCAAGCATCCATTTGGTTGTCCTGTTCAATTGTCCTCGCACTAATCACGACACAGATCTTCCATTGTCCGGACATGACGGTTCCGATGACAACAAAAAGCTCAGAAACAACTGGACTACCCTGGATTGCCTTCACTTTATGTTTCACGGTTCGTTTTCGCTTTAAGGGAGATTCGGACGAAACGAGCATCCTTTGTCCATTTGGAAAAACTGATGAGCTAGCGATCGGTGAACGTAGGATGAATAGATGATCAAATATCTTACGTAGAATTCATCCCAGTGAATTAGAGAACTTTCCTTGAAGACAAGAATTTTCATGTAGCTTTAATATTTTCAATTAGTATGGCGATTGACTAAATTATTTCTAGATTTCTAGACGACAGAAGGTACACCCCAACGTTCAACGATGTCAGCAAATGTGCGTGCTACATTTTAGTAATTTTTCTCTAGGCTCCCTCGCAGTTTCATCATTCGAATTTCGCAATAATTCATTGGTGCTCGATACAACAGATGGAATATTTGAAAAAATGGACGTACCTACCTCGATTTTGCGAAGAGCTTTTTTTTTTGATCTTTTGGCGACGACAAAGCATTCCCTGTGAGGAAGCAAAAATAGGCTTGAAAGGGGATACAATGGGAGCCACATACAAATGCGAGCATTCAAGCGCGTATTAACACAGACAAAAAATTCTGGAAACGTACCATGAATACCCAGGCTCCATCCGGGGGTCTATCGATCCTCGAGCCAGCTGTAAGGGAATCGTTCTACAAGTACAGCGCCGAAATTCGTATCTACGCAGATGCAGTATTGCGTGTAAATCTAGAGTTGCATTGAATATTTCGTTTCGACGACGGAAGTCTCGATTTTTGCCGAAATTGTGGCATTCACGAATCCATTTACAGTACAGCCTCATTGGTAAAAACAATAACAGCACACGAACTCACAGCCACGGCTTTATTTGAAAGTAAACGAGGAACATTTTTTTATGGATTGTACATTTTACAATAATCCATTAGGAACAACAAGCGATAAAAAGATAACCAAAATTCTTTGTGATGGGTGTTTTCAATGGGTCCATCCAATAATGGTTTCTATACTATAGATGTAACATTTGCTATTAAATATTGAATTAGTTGATAGTTCGAAGTATATCACACGGATTTATAATTCGATGTACGTCAAGATGATGCATCACTTGACTCGATGAACTTTTCGAATAACAAGTATTTTACGAAAACGAGGTATTGTTTTTACTATTTATGGGATGTTGGTTATTATTAATTTATAGAAAGTATTACCTTTAGTAATGTAGTACGGTTGTTTAGTTAATGAAGTATATTTTTGTCCAACCATTTTACGAAGAAAGTACAACAAAAATCAGAGACAAAAACGAGTTCTACCTAAAAACAAGATCGCGAATGCAGGGTGAGCAGTCTGTCTTTATTTGTCCTTTTTGGACCGTTGGATATCGCTCGAAGCAATCTCCAACGTATTGCGTGGCGCGTGAGCTAACCTTGCCGCTCCTTTCACTTCCCCTTTTTCCGCATCCAACGGTCAAGTTCAAGGTCATGCAAGCCAAGTGCGCAGTTCAATCCCTAGGGGTTTTGCCGTGAGCTCATCTGCAGGGAACAAGGCAGAAATTGTCCTTTACCCGATTCGCGCCCGGCGGGAAAACTTCTTTGTCGATGGCCGGAAATGCCCGTTTCGCTGCGAGACAGAGGGCGCTCGGGACGGTCGCGCGTCAAGTTTCGCTCGTTATCTTCCAACAGTATGGAGAGGCTATTTATTATCAACTGATGAATAAGAGACCCGCAACGTTTGCATCACTGTAACACTTTGCGAACCCTTGAATCGAAGATCCCAATGGGGACAATAATTCTTCTTACTTCGTGTTATTTTTTTTGCCAACAATAACAGAAAACAGGCAAACTTTTTTTTATTGTTCTCCTTGCTGTTCACCGGCGGAGCCAAGATTCTCTGCGAAGTTATCATGACGCTTTATTTCTATCCCTGAATGAGAAGAAAAAAAAACACTTTTCCAGAGATTTCTAATCGTTTTTGTAAATGTTTTAATAACATGCTCTCTGCATATATAACGAAATGCAATAGCTCGAACTAGCTCGTCTTCCTTTTTCTGCCGACGACATATCACTGAATTAGTTGATAACAGCAAGTAATTTTTAAAAAAGACAAAATTGTCAAGCGAACTGCTCACTGCACTCACTATGAAAGTAAAATTCATTTGAAAACCCTGTTCAGTAACTTGAAATATAAGTTGGTACAAGTCCCATCAGTAGTCACTTAACAAAAAATCATACGAGTTTTGCCGCCAGCAAGATTTGGTCTTTGTTGATATGTGTTAGTGTTTCTCGAATCCGTTCGATTGGACAATATTATTCGATAATTTCATAATAATCCGTTGATACCTTGTATACTATACGATTTTATACGTACGTTAACTGACAGTAGTAGTCGCAGTAGTAGTTCACTGGGTGCCTCACCGTTCCCCCGTATGAGGCAGCGTCGTCTTGGGCCAATACTCGGTTGGGTGACCGCTTGGTCGCTCATTGGCTGGCGCATCGGCCACTGAGGAGGCAGCTTTACTGACCTTCCGATGGTAACACAACTGAAACTCCGTTTAATATAGCCGTTTGTACGAGCACGGGTTTTCCGCAGATTCCCTTTTCCCTCGTGAAAAATCGATGGAGCAATGCATTATGAATGGGTAGCTGTGGGTAACATTTTGGGGTGGTTCAAATTGGACATAGTGGGGTCCAAGGATGTGGTCTGAAGGCGACAAAAGTTCTTTTTTTTTCTTTCTATTTTTCCATTCCTACCATTGTTCGTAATCTTTATTCGCAGATTTACGTTGCAGATCTGTAATAAGGATCGCGAGAACGAATTTTATAAATTTTCCTAGCATAAATTTGTCGAAAAAATTAGGCAGTTAAAAAAAAATTCTCATTGCGTTTCAGCGATGGAAATTTTGTGTGATGTAAAAATTTCATTATACAAAAACATTAGGAAATATACTTGCCATGTTCGTGCTCGATGGAATCTTGATGTTAATTTTTTTTTGGAACCTTCGTGAAGGAAGATTACAAAGAGAAATGTATAATGTTTTAAATGAACAAGTGAAAACGCGCAAAATAGCAATTGACGTAACAAAAATTACAAATTAATATAACAAAAATTAGCAATGAAAATAACAAACATTTGCAATTAACACAACAAAAATTTGCAATTAAAATAACAAAAATTGGCAATTAAAATAACAAACATTCGCAATGAAAAAAAAAATTAGCCATAAAAAAAAAACAAAAAAATACCAAAACCTATACGTTCTTCTTTTGTTATTTTCATTGCGACATTTATGGTTGAAGCATTTGAAAAGATACGTTACATGCAGAGTTACAAGAAAAGCGAGATAAAAATACTTCATTCCATAAATTTTGAATAGCCCAAGATTATTTTCATTTTTTCCCATCATCAAGTACCAATGCAAAATTGAACTTTGATTATTCGATAACGGGTAAGCGGCTACAGCAGCCGAAATCATTGCAACACCGTGCAACTCGCTATCAATAACAATGTACGAATCGCCTTTAAGTTCCGGCGACGCAATAAGAAGACAAGATATGCCGGACTTGGCCATTGGGTGCGTACGGTCCCACGAGCATTCCGTTTCTCTTTCTTCAGCATCAGACCCCTTAAAGATCGAAATCGCTTACAATACGATATACCTTTTGTGACCGGTGAATGCGAGCGGACGAACACTGCAGCCTGCGGCCGTCTCATCGAAGGCTCGTCTCGCACGAGGATACGGTAGAAAATTTGATCATTGAACTTGTCCCGGGTGCGTTTGTTGAGCGACTGGAGACGTTGCGAGGAAACCAGTCCGGCAAACTCGCGAAGCCGGACTGGCGAATTCACGGGTCGCGACTCATGAATAAATTTGCAAGTTGTCGATTCCCTGGACGACGAAGGGTTGGGATCCGTCCACAGTTCCACGGGGGAGAACAAACAAAAGGAGAACTTTCAGCCGCAATGGACGAGGATGATGCGAGAGCGAGGGAAACCACGCGCGCTCGGTCGAAACTTCGCGATCGAAGGAAAACTCGTTTGCGTTATTATTGCGATTGCTTTTTTTTTCTGCTCCTTTATTACACAAATATACTGGGATACAGTCGCCGATCCCTGGACATCGCTCGGACGCAATTATGCGCTATTGTACACACGAGAAAAAGTCGTATGCACATGCACACATATAAATACAGGTTCATGAAAAAGTTTTAATCGGAGGGACGAGAAGGATAATTGCGCGTACGAGCTGGCGATGGATCACGCTTCGGCAGTTGGGTCCTTGCAGCTTAAACGCTCCGCGGAGTCTAGAATCTTGAGCTCCAATGGACAAGGCAGGTGTTTACCACCAGGTGGCTCTCTCGGTAGCGCGAACAGCAATTGATAAGTGTAGGTACCCAACAATGCCCCCATCGTCGGTCCGACGTAGTACACCTGGGATGATGAACGCAAGAACGACAAAAGTACAGCAATCGATTGTATAAATCGAAAGAACGTGAGGCAGTTTCATCCAGTTAGCCATGGGGAAGGTACCTAGGGATGTTCATGCGAAAAATGCATCGATGTTTTTTTTCGATGTAATACATCGAAACGTTGCATCGATGTTTTACGATGCATCGAGCAAAAACATCGATGTTTTCGATGCATCGAATAAGAACATCGGTGTTCTCGATATGGCGGAAAAAAACCTTGACGTTTCCTATTGGTTGAAAGTATAGGACAGAATGCTGATCAAATCCGATACAATCCGAGGTTTTTCATTAAATTGCATTTTATTCATGTCACGTAAGTTTTATTTGCTTTAATCGAGATTTATTTTTGCAAAATTTTGATCACACGTTCTCCGTTAGTATAGGAAGTAAGGTCGTCGATATTTTTTTTTTCTTGGGCAGGAATCGTTTTTGTCTTCTGTTATTTTTTAAATTACAAATCGGTCATTCTTTTAGATTTTTTATTTCTAAATTGGAACACCCAATACTTCCTCTCTAAAGTTTGCATAAACTTTATTAACATTGATGTTAACCAATTTTTAAGCACCGATGATCCGAGTGGTGACGAGGTTCTGCGGATCTTGTCTACCTGTGGCGCTAGTGAACCTGGCGAATAGTGAACGAGTGAAACAGAAATAGTATTATAGTGAGATGTTATGTACACTAGCGCCACAAGTAAATAACATCGGCAAAACATCGTCACCACTAGAGCCATCTGTGCTTGGAGGCTTTGGTATCGTGCTGTTCTTTCATTCTTCCATAGCAAGAGATAAAAAAGATGCGAAGAGAGTCTAAGAGCCTACGGAGCCTAGAAAGCCAAACATAAGTCAGAGTGCACAGTGCGTTCCGTGGAAGATGTTTGCTTGTTCTAAAATTCGATGCATCGAATGAAATACATCGATGCATCGTTGAAAATCGACAGTAAGCGATGTATCGGATTGATTCGATGCACTGCATAGAAATCATCGATGTTTTCGATACATCGATGTATATTGAGCACCCCCAAAGGTAACTGACAGGCAACTTCAGTCGTTCGTTCTGACATGCGTTTTTCACAGTTTCAGCAATAATATTCGTGTTTGGTTAAAACCTATCCTCTGTCTCAAAAATGGTGAAGAAATCTTTCCTCAAAAAGATCATGAGCATCAGCAATTTTTTCCTCGCCCAACGGTATCTCCTCCTTTAATTCTTTATCACTCGACAACGTAAAAATTAAAAAAATAGTTGTCTATGGTAGGTTTTCATAAATAGAAAAACACGTATTGTTTGGTTTTTCAGAAGTGTAATCAGAGGACCAGTCGTAAAGCATTAAAAGGGAGTGTGACAGACATGTGACATTGTTTAGAGCCTGTAGAAAGTTGAATTTTGACAAATTTTTTATGGACACCCAGTAGAATAGAATAGAAATTCCGTTCAGTGGTCTTCGTTCTATATATCTTCAAGTATTTTTACGCATTTTTTCGCAAGATTTTGCAAAAAAATGACAGTGCTGAAGCTGGATAAAGCGAGACCTTTGTCTGTTGGTGTTCTGCGACCGGACAACATTGCATCGCCAAGTTTTCACCGATTGACTTGAGATTTTTTTTGGAAGCTTGTAACAACATTTTACATCGAAATGCCTAAGGGACTTTCAATATGTTGGAAACGTTTTCCAAAAAAAATATTTTCTGCTTTCTTTCTTCTTCCTTTTATTTGTTCTGGATATGCAGAGCACCTGGAATTGCGGTCGTCAGCGCAAGACTCTTTTTACTGTGCTTCGCTCGACACCCCCCAGGGGTCTTTATTTAACTTTTTTATTCGAAAAAAATGTAAAGTACCTCCGAACGTGAATAAACACGTAGAAAAAGCCGGATATCCAAATATTTTATGCTACCTGTGAAATAATACTAGACTACCTTAACGCAGTGTAATGAAGGACAGAATATGCCGAAAGGTGTCTTGATCGCAATCAAAATCGGTTCGTATCGGGCGTAAATCGGTACAAAAATGTACTCGAAATTGAAATCTTTTCACTTGTTATAATGTGAAAAATGGTTATCATACGCTTTGACCGAGCCGAAATTATATGTGCATATAATTAATATACGAGATTGTATTATTTTTAGTTAGATGATTATCCAAATATTATTGAATTATTATTATTTATTTTATATTTATATTATTATTATTATTATTGTTATTATTGTTATTATTGTTATTATTGTTATTATTATTATTATTATTATTATTATTATTATTATTATTATTATTATTATATATTGTAATATTATTGAAACAAAGTGCTATATATTTTTCGTTGTAATCTAGAACTTTCTTTTTCATTATGAAATAAAATGTATAATTTCTTTTACT
Source organism: Ophion costatus (assembly GCA_951751655.1). Lineage (NCBI taxonomy): Eukaryota > Metazoa > Arthropoda > Insecta > Hymenoptera > Ichneumonidae > Ophion > Ophion costatus. The sequence continues at coordinate 24,403,215 of OX632364.1, read as the reverse complement.
ATCATAAAGATTTTTCATTTTATTTTAATATAAGAAATATAGCTCGTGCTATATTTTTTCTTCATCAAAATAGAATAATGTTAAAAAAACAAAGTTTCATTTTTATTTACAGACGGATCTACTTTTTTCTCGAGCATGAAGGGATCGCTTTGAGATTTTTATATTCTATAGAAATTTTGAAGCGATCTCTTCATCAATTTGTTTATGAAAACGACATTCATGTTAGAAAAAAAGTTAAGTAGGTCCTTCTCATAATCTATTGTAATGAAAAAAATAAATAAAGCACGAGCTATATGTTTTATATTGTGATGAAAAAATAAACTTCTTTATTATAATAAGACAATTATAAATTTTATTCTATAATGAAAAAGAAAATGAAGAGAAAAAATGAAATTACCGAAAAGTTTACTTTATTAATTTTTGGTCTAATATGAAAAATGATTACTAGTGAATATTTATCATGAAAATAGTTTTGTCCATAAAAAAATGAACGTATCAGAGTTATATAGTTGTTTCTTTTCGACAACTTGAGGTCACTATTCAATTTGATAAGAACAAGTGCAACGTTCCGCCTATGAGAATAATTGCAGCGAGCATTCATGCGAAGATCGCTATCTTCAATAATCAGTGCTGATACGGGTCCGCGCGTGCTGCAATGATTTCCGATAATCGATATTTCTTCTCACTCTTTTCGGTTAATAGCTGATCGCAAACTACTCGAGATAAAGGAAGCTACTATGTACTCGCGTTCGTACACTCTGATTCTACTTTGACACGTGCTCTCGGCTCGACTTCCGTATACTGCGTGATAATAAATCTTCAGCGTACGACTCTCCAATTTTTTAACTTATTTTTATTTATTGCACCGATTCGTTGAAGCCTCATGAAGGGGCATGGTGAAAAATGGTAGTGCGGTGAAAGTGAAAAACTTTTTTTTGTGAAATTTGGTGTTTTGTTACTACACGTAAGTGAGTTACGATAGAAAATGCTCAGAGATATTTTTTATTTTGCGCTACTATAATAAATTATCGTTCTGCGAAAATATTTTCCACTTACCCAATGATCCTTCCACATATTATTCCAGACTGCTGGACCAAAGGTTCTCGCAGGATTGAGGCTGCAGCCTGTGTAAGGACCCTGACAGAGAATATAAAAAAGAAACAATTTCATGTTTGCACCGTGAATCTAAGGGAATGAGACATTCCCCTTCTTTTTTTGAAATTATAAAAGACACATCAACTGTACTTGGATTATTTTATTCTTCGAGACACATACTTTGGACGATTTAAGCTAAAGGGAATTTGTTTATTAGCTTCTTCCTTAATTTTATACGTCGCGATGTTCGCTCGGACTTTCACGAGCTCCAAAATTTGCTACCATGTCAAAATGCAAACAAATTGAAATGAAGCGCTTTTTCTTTCCCCACTTCAAAGTGCCTTTGGACCGTCAGAAAATGTGTAAAAAATGAACAAAAGTATCCCATTTGAATGAAACGCGAGTTTTTCAGCTCTCACAAATAACCGAAGCTATTTTTATGGGCATCAAAATTTGGAGCCAAAGCTCTTTTTGTTGGTAAACATTGATTTCCACAGCTTTTGTACACAGAGTCCTTTTTCACGTGGGACGCCAATTTTTTATTTTCTATTTTATTTTTGATTCCATCAGCCTGAACGATTAGGAATATTTTAAGCTTTACAGAATTAAAAAATTCTAAAAATTCTTAAAGTTGCACCATTTAGAGCGTAGCATAGACACCGCGCGGCACGCCCGACCGCCAACTTCGAAGCCGTTTTTCCACGAATCACTTTTTTGAACCTTGTGAAAGTTCTAACTCTTGAACGAAGGGCCAGATCGCTGTGAAACTTTTACAACATATTCTTAGTATCATCACCTATCGTGTGAATCACAGAAACAAAAATCCAATAACACAAAAAAATATAAAAAATAAAATACCGACGGAAAATTGAGTAAAAAATGTTAAGTTTCGAATTTTGATTATAATAATTTTTTTAAATAATATCGTTGGTTCACACCAAAGATACATTCATTATGCAATTATAAATATATTCATTTTTTTTCAGACACCCACTTCGATGCCAAAAACTTTCACCCTCAACGCGCGCGCAAAAAAAAATACATTGCTTTATTATGTTATATATCCGCCGTTTGTTAATATTTCTGATTTTTTTACATATACTTAACCATGTGCATAAATGATCTGTAAAAAAAATGTTGTCAATATATGCGGCATTTTTTTTTAACCGCGTCTAGAAAAGTACCGTCAAAAATCGGAGCAATCGCGTATATAGGGCCTTAATTGAATTTGTCATTCGATATTCGGTTTTGGATCAACATTCTACACAAAAAATCCAAACTCCAGGTCTGTACGTCATTCCGTTTACGAGCTAGAGAGGCCCGTGACATACGGACGGATGGACAACAGAATGACAGCACTGGAGTTCCATTTTGCCCTTTTGGCATGGAACTCTAAAAAGTATTTTAAAAAACTCACGGCTGCGCATCCGATCGCTACGACGGAAAATCCGAATCTCAGAGCGGTTGAGTCGGTGGTGTGCGAACATCTTGGGTCCCAAGTCGCGCATGCCGTGCAGAGTATGATACCGGTGGCGATAGCCTCGACGAGGATGGCCTGGACCGGGGTGACTTCAGGATGAAGGGCCGTCACGCACAACGGTATAGTCGAATTTGGATTTCCGTCGTTGAAATAGTCAGGCGGTGTGACCATCTGATACGGGTAAAAAAAATAAAAGGCAGCGGTCGACAGGAGACGACGAAATCATCGCGACTGGCGGTAGATCGGGGAGTTACTATCGTTATCAATAGACCTTGAGTACACCGTATCCAATGGTGGCACCGATGAATTGTCCGATTATATAAATAATGCCAGTTGGTACGCTTTTCAGACCCCATATAACGGCTCCGATCGTAACTGCAGGGTTGAGATGGGCACCGCTCACGTGACCCAGCATCTGCCATTTTTTTTCCAATTTCCAATGTCAATCGTATATTATTAATAATTTTTCCGAGTTCCTACCTTTGTTTTTACCCTGAGTTTTTACCTTTGTTTTTACCCTTGTTTTTACCCTTCCCCATTGAACCCATTCCTATCAGGCCCTACCGGCAATTCGCTAATCTAACCTAACTTCCGTCGCTTCCACAGCCGTCTTGTAGGGAAATGCCTGTAGGCGAGGAAAATCATTTGCTGATTTTCATGATTTTTTTTAAAGGAATGATTTCTCCACCTTATTCGAGAGTTGGGGTAAGTTTTATTACTACTTTTGGCTGTTACGTGGCACAGTTTTGTACAATTCGTTTTTAAATATAGCGAGGGTATGGCACGGTCCTCTAAACTGCATTTTCAAAACTGGCGTGACGTATACCTGAAAAATTAATCGACCGATTCTGATGAAATTTTGTATGAATCTTTGTAACCTCATTGTCTAAAACATGACCTGAAATATTTGTGTAACTAAAAGAAAGTATTTTTTTTTGCAAAATGAAGCCATTTTTTCGGAAAAATCAATCTTTTCCTTTCAAAGTGCACCATTTCATCGATTTTCAACATTTTCCACTTTTTTTTGGTTCATATTCTGCGTATGAGTGTTAATGAAAGAATAATTTTCGGTAGTTTTTTTTTCAGATTAATCCCGCCGACGCTACTTGTCGCGCCGTCTAACAACATCCGCTGCAACGTGGCGTAACGTAGAGCTAAAAAACGAATCGACCGATATGGATGAAATTTGGTATGAATCTGTATAACCTTATTGTCTGAAACATGACCTGAAATGTTTTTGGAAAAAAAAGAATTTTTTGTTGCAAAATGAGGCCATTTTTCCCGAAAAATCAATCTTTTTGTTTCCATTTCCATAGCGTACCATTTCATCGATATTCAACATTTCTCACTGTTTCTTGGTTCATATTCTGCGTATAAGTGTTAATGAAAGACGAATCTTCGTTAGTTTTTTTTTCAGTTAATCCCGCCGACGCTACGTATCAGACCGTCTCACAACATGCGCCGCAATCCGTTTCGAAAGCTGTGCCATACTTTCGCTATTTTTAAAGATTAATTTTAAAAAAATATTTCACTCGGTGCAGTTAATATAAACGAACGGTAAATAATTTTCTAAAAATTCAACAATTGCAGATGCAGCACTCCTTACAAGGGAATTATATGCGGCGACAGATCATTTATACCTCTATCAATTATATTCATTTTTCACTAACAAGGAACATCACTCAAGTGTCCGCCTTCGATTTTATTGAAACTCATATATGTGATAAAGCATTGAAAACTATTAAATACGTATTTTTTTATCGGCGAAAGAACGGTTTTGAGGAGGGGGGACGACCCCTCAAGAAAGGCGTGTCACCCTTGAATTTTTTTTTGATACCTCTATCGTGGATTTTTCATGGCTTTACATTAAAAGAATTTTGTTTTTTGTTTCATTCGGATCGGTGGGCTACTTGTAGCTGAAACTGCAAAACCACCCTTCGACCCACCTTTCTTTGAGGGGTGGTTTTCCCCCTTAAAACCGTTTTTCCTAAGAAGAAAAAGAAATACGTATCTAATAGTTTTTTAATGCTTCGTCACATATATGAGTTTCAACAAAATCGAAGGCGGACACTTAAGTGATGTTCCTCGTAAAGAAATTACGCTTGTCATAAAGGAATTAAATTCACAGTTATCCGCTCAAACCTCGCTCGATATGGACAATTCGATGATTCTTATCAGTCAGCATGTATTTAAAAAATTCTCAACGTCTTTTCGTATGCCCTTGCGAGCTTTTGAAATTGCACCTCTTCACGTTTACCCTACACTTATCACAGCACAATTTCTAGTTCACGAGAGACCCCCAATGTGTCCACGGCCATTCTTTTCTGCTGCACTACTGTATAGCATTTCCACGAGGGCACAGGGAAACTGTATAAAACCCGTGGCGATTCAGGCATTTATATTCAACCGAGTTTCAATTGTACTATATTCAGAATCGGCTTCCTACTCGGTAGTCAACGCGCAAGCCAGTGCTTGGCTAAGCGGTCACCCATCCGAGTATTGGCTCAGGCCAAGTCCGCTCGACGTGGGCGGTCGCCGAAGCCGCCCGTCGAACGCGCACCTACTACCATCGGTTTTTCCCTAGTCAGTGTTGTTACGAACGTCACCGAGAAGTTCAAGATTGCATTGTCAAAGCCTTCCCAGCCTATGGGGTCGTGGAAAATGGCTGCTGCAGTATTGCTAGCAGATTGTGAGCTTGAAGATAAAACAATTACTCGTAATGGAGGTTTTTCGACTTGCCATGATGATAAGATTGACTGTCATGCCAAAAGTCAGTGCCGATTGCAGGGTCGATGGAGGGAATCGGGTCATCGTTCCAACGCCACCCATGCACCCAACGAAAAGCAGCGCCCCCGTACCAACTATCTCCGCCAAGAACATCGTCGTCGTACCTTTCTGAAGTTTCCATCTCGCCTCTTGCGAACGAACAGAAAATGATGCCTCTCACATATTTTGGGTTTTTTTCCCTCCAACTTCTTTCTTAGTTCAATGTTACGTGGATTTTTATAGGCATCATTTATGGATAGCTTTCTAATTAGACGTCGTTTAAATGATATTTTTAATCTATACGTTCAAAAGAACATGTCATGTCTAATTACATGATATTCGGAAGTGGGTTGCTGTTGTGATCTAAGCAGCCACTAGGAAGGGATTTTTCGAAATTCAATCCTTATGGAGAGAAAAGTGGTGGCAAAGTTTGTATGGAAATTAAAAAAAACTGGTCGGGTTTACTTGAAATTTGGTATTTGTGCTTCTTGACACAATTAATGAAACACCTATTTCAGCGTTTTTAGAAATTCAACCCCTGAGGGGAGAAAGAGGGTGGCATAGTTTGTATGTAAAATAAAAAAAATCTAGTCAGAATATTTACTTGGAGCTTAGTTTTAAACTTCTTCAACACAATTAATAGAACACGTATTTTAGGGTATTTCGAAATTCAACCCCTAAACGAAGAGGGGGGTGGTGGCAAAGTTTGTACGGAAAATTTGAAAAATCGGGTCAAATTTAGTTGAAACTCCTAGACACAATCAATGAAATCTCCGCATTTTTAGAAATTCGATCCTCAAGGGGGAAAGGGGGTAGCAAAGTTTGTATGGTAAAAGAAATATCTGTTCAGATTTATTTGAAATTTAAATGCTCTTCAACACAATTCTACGTGTTCCTTAATGAAACATTTCAGCAGCACTTTTCATTAAGAAGCATTCAACACAAGTCTACGTCAGCGAAGCCGCGGGCATATTCATTGGTGATCAATGATGATTGATCATCGAATCATCATAAGTTTGATCAATAAAATGGAAAAACGTTCAGGCTCTGTCTTTCTTGAAACCCAACGTCTATGGCAAGTCTTGAAGTTGTCTTCCTTCTTTTTTCGATGAATCTCACCTTCACTCACGAGTTCCATGATAATGGACTTTAGATTTTAAGGAAGAAATCTCCAATATACAAAGATAATTAAATGGTGTGTCGATTCCCGCAAAAAGACTCGAGAAGCGAAGCTCCGGGAGCGCTGCTCTCCTCGATGTTCCCAAATCACTGTGAGACCGCGAAAACGTTGATAGATTCGTCAACAATGGATATTCTCTATCGCGTATAGCACAGAAAAAAAGCACTGATAACTTAATCTTCATCGCGTAATCGGCTGCCTCTTGCTCTTGTAAGAGACGACTGTCATTTTTGCCCTCGAGATAAGTAGATATAAAAAAAATTACAATAAGAATGAGAGGATAATAGTTTACCAAACGATAAAAAAAACTTCGAGATAACTGGCACTCCAAAGCAAGATTCGTGACCCACTCCGCGATGAAGTAAAATGAGAGTGACAGGTAAAAAAAAAATCGTAAAGTAATACATGCTGCACGAACATTGAATTCTAGACTTAAATATTTCATCCAGATACTGATAAAATCGGAATGTAAATATTTTCCATGAATTTCCACGTGTACTCTTTCTAATCGTGCCATGTCACTGTTAAGGAGGTACGATCACTTCCACGGGGTAAAAAAAGAGTCTAAATTTATTTTACCCATAGCTGCTCTGATCGATATTTACTTATGTTGATTATTCGTATTGTCAATTATAGTGTGCCAAATTTTGTAGTAAATGATGAATGTATTGCACGTGAACAAATAAAAATTGAGAAAATTAGATTGTCAACGACTCGGTAGTAATCTTCGTAATAATCATTTTAACATGTCCATCATAAAAATGGACTGAGAAGAAAAAAAAATCAGCCGGAAACCTATTAAAATAGGCTTGAATTACCTCAGCGGAATCAACACGATAGGCCGAATATAATTATACATATTATTGATACGTGATAAATGATAAAACTCCATAAATTGTTGTTTGCATATTTTGTGGCGGCTTCTATTCAAATTAATTTCCAAACGAAGTTGGGTTATGTTCGCTAAGCGCATCACCTGTTACTCGCGACGTTGCTAAGTCTGTGGGTGCTATTTCGTCGTTCTCACCATTTTCAACCGGAAATTGAAACTTTTTTGTAATGTAGTGCTTTAACTACACGGTGAAGATTGATTTTCTTATTTTTTACAATATCTAGTATAACTAATCTATCGAATTTCAGCTTTCCAACGGGTTTAATTGGATACGTGAGCAGAAAAACCACGATCACCGCACTTCCGGTTGACCGTCTCCATAAGACGACGTGCTTCGGTAACACAAAGTGCTCGACTTGGCAGTTTTATTGCGAAAAAACTAAACGGTCAAAATAGCTCGAATTTTGGCAATAGGCGCATAAAGTATCCGTCAAAATCATATAAAAATTTCAAATCCGAAATTTCGATTTCTAGGAATGATCGTACTTCCTTAATATAAAGAAAACTACTGTGCCGAAAAAATCTTTTGTTGTTTGTACAAGGCAAAAAGTGATAATAAATTTACCGGAATTGTAGACGGCGACTAGAGTTTTGTATTCTTGAAGAATCGCTCGTTTCGATATTTTTTTATGTTTTCAAACTTTGATTTTTATCTTACGAAGACAGATCAAGTCATACCGAAGAAAAATCGACAATAATATGATCTTACGTACAATTGATTGGTACCGAATAAAAATCACGAAATATCGTATACAAAGAAGTTCCTTTTTTTTCGTTCTTACATCGCGAGCGTCCCTTTTTTCCACCTCAAATTTTGCGCCCCCGTGGCTTTCATACCGTTATGTATAAGCCGAATGGTCTGAGGGCTCGAAACTTCCAGGCCCTCATTACGATCGCATTATGCACGGGGACCGGGGCCTTTGGAAATCTCACCGCGTTTCCCTCAAACTGGAGGCCGCTTTTTTCCCGGACATCCGGGCGAGTTTGCGCGTAATGACAGGTTGGAAAAGTTTCAGGGTAAGTATCGAGCTGAATTTAGAGTTGGTAGGCGCGCAGCCACGTGAAAATCCAGTGCGTCCGTTGACCCAAGCTTGACAAAAAACTCTAAGTAGAGGGGTTGGTTTAGTCGCGATTCTAACATCACCGGGTGAACATGAAGGAGTCATCGAACGAGCACGGAGCTGTCAACGCCGAGGACTCGCGGAAGAATGACTTCTTCAACGAAAATTATCTCAACGACATAGATTTCGTGGTAAAAATAGCGCGGAATCTTCTGACGCCGATAGGAATTTATCCGTTGTACGGAAACGACAGTTTGACGGGCCGCATAGCGTCGCGAAGCCAAACGATCGTTGTCTTTTGCCTGATGTGTTTCCTGCTGGTACCCCACTTCATCTACACGTTTTTCGACGCTGAGGATCTGAGTCGTTTGATGAAGGTCATCGCTGCTCAGATATTCAGTCTACTAGCGGTCATTAAATTTTGGACCATGATCATCAACAAGGAGGATCTTCGTTACTGCCTTCGCGAGTTGGAGGATAACTGGCGTGACGTCAAGTGCGAGGAAGATCGCACGGTAATGACGGAGAGCGCGAAAATCGGTCGACTCTGCACGATCGCTTATCTGGGACTGTCTTACGGCGGAGCTCTTCCTTATCACATCGTTCTACCCCTCGTTGCTGAACGTATCGTCAAAGATGACAATACCACCCAAATACCCTTGCCTTATCCGAGCGATTACGTGCTCTTCGTGCCTGAGGATTCGCCCGGTTACGAGATGTTGTTCGTTTCGCAGATCCTCATAAGCAGCATCATTCTGTCGACCAACTGCGGCGTTTACAGCCTCATCGCAGTTTACGTCATGCACGCCTGTTGCCTGTTTCAAGTCGTCCAGCGACAGCTACAAACGATCTTCGAGTACTCCGGGAGCGTGGAACTCTTGACTAGGAGACTGGCGGTTGTCATCGAAAATCACACGGCAGCCATCAGGTTAGACTCGTAGTCGGTACGGACAGTCTCATCCTCAATGGATCGAGATTCCTTCGTGTCAACTTAATGCGGTAGTTTCCATGTATTTGTGATCGTGAAAACGATATTATTACTTGGTTCGATCAAAGTACTCAGTAGACTTGCAGAAGTCGCTATATCTGATGCACCTGTCATTTGAAGGCTTTCATTCAGTGGTAATTGTGAAGAAATGATTTATTCCAGTCAAGTTAATGTTCAATTTTTCAAATAAGTATTCATAGTTCCTGTTTTAATTGTTTTAATTTTGTGTTGTCAGTTTTGAGCTGCTGTTTTATGGCAACGATAATCTTCGGGTTTTCGTCTACAAATAACCAAAAGCAAATATGTTGTTTGGCAGCATCAATAAGGCTGTTAGAGGTTCGAATAAAATATTGTTAGACTCGAACATATACTTTTCCATCAGAATCAGTATCTTTTTTCGACTAAATGCTTAAGATCGAGGCCCAAAAAACGGGTCGATTCTCATATCATTGCCTAATTTTATTTTTAGTATTGGGGAGTATTGGGATGACGAGGTCGGAATTTTGCAAACAATAAATACATAATCTTGCTGAGTTTGAGTTTTTTTATATTGGAAAATATGGATAAACATTGAGGTTATTATTATTTGAACAAAGTGATATCGTTGCTGCATGACCAATAGGTGGAGGTGGGTTTGGCAACTAGGGTGATATAAAGTGGAAACTAAAGAATGCACTAATGATACAATGAAACTTTCCTACGACCGGATAATTTACCAAAATATTGAAAATCACAAAACTGCAAAACCGTAGAAAAAAGTTAGGTTTTCGATAAAAAAAAAACTATCCAATCGTTACTAACAAATGGATAAACATATCAAACAATGTTCTCAACGATTCTCCGTCTTAGTTTGAAGTGAATCGAGCGAATAGATTTTGGGACACGCCTTGCACCGGTTCATGAAATATAGTTTGAACAAAAGCGCAGAAAAAAAATCGTAACCGGCCGGTTCGCCGCGACGCAGTGGACGGCCTAAGCCTTCACGAAAATCATCATAACTCGGTCAATTTTTGGGAATTTTACCAAATTCTTGTTGCGAATTAAAGTTAAGACCCTAGAACATAAAACTATACGATGGGAAATAATATTCGTGAAGGTTTGAGCTCATGCAAACCCCTTAATTTGTAAAAGTGTGTTAAAGTTTCGTATTCGGGTTTGTTTGGAGCGATTTGCAGTTAATTGGAACATTCAGGTGAAGTGAAGATGACATCTAACCGAATATAAAACAAAAGTCTAGTAGATCGAGAATCAAATAAAATTTGATTCCACGCGAGCAAACCATTCCTTGTCGCCATATTGAATCACATTTCTATCGTACATTCCGTGGTTCAAATAAATTCGTTCAATTTATTAAAATAACCATGGGAGCCGAAAGGGCGGACTCCCCTCTTACAAACCGAATAAAAGTTTATTCCACATGATCTGTTCGGACCACGTGCAACTTTTTTACGCAATCAGATTAGTGTTTTTCTTTCCTCCTCATCAACACAATGAAAATATAGTTGTTTTCCGGTATAGTGGCAAAAGTATTGCGTGTACGATGATAATGTACAAGACCTTTTTTGTAGGGCTTCACGAAAGCGTCATATTTTAATTAAACTATTTTCCTTTAAGATCATTATTTTCGAAGATCTGACGGAAGAATAACTTTGAAGGGTGATGGGGGATAAACAAAGTCGCCAAAAATTCCTTATTGTTTTTGTTGTTATTTTTATAACATAACATAATTTATAACATATTTAAAACATAACATAATGTATAACATTATTTATAAAAATATCAAAATTTGTTATTTTTGAGATAAAAATCGTTTTCTTTATTCTGTTAAAGTTTATCCGCTTTGCGTCTTATTAATTTTTTTTAAAGTTCATCCATTTTGGCTCTTATCAACTTAAAAAAAAAGTTTATCCACTTTGGCTGTTCCGTTCTATTTCTTATTGAATCGTAACGAAATAATTTTATAATCGAATAGGAATGATCAACTTATAGGATATTATAAAGGATAAATTTAAATTTCAGATACGCTCAAAGGATCGAAAAAGCACTAAATGTAGTATTTCTTTCGGAAATGGTTGGATGTACAGTGATCATATGTTTTCTCGAGTTCGGTGTACTCAAGGTATCAAGTTTTCCAAACTGGTGAAGACTGATAATATTTCATTTCATCGATATCTCTTATCGCCAGGATTGGGAGGACCAAAAGATGATCGGTGTCATGACCTACGCGGTTCTCATGACTTCGATATTCGTGAACGTTTTCATTTTTTCCTTTACCGGTGATCGACTCAAGGAGCAGGTTAATGCTCTTATTTCATTTTTTGAATCACCAATGATCCTTTTTTCGGGATTTTCTTATTGGTGGTGTATTTCTTATTTCAAGAGCGAAAAGGTTGGAGAATATAGCTATAGCCTCGAATGGTACAGTTTGCCAAAAGACATAGCCTCCGATCTAATGTTCATCATGGTCAGGGCGAGTCGCCCTTCGACCCTCACCGCGGGCAAAGTATTCGATCTGTCACTACAGGGATTTTGCGAGGTCAGTATATGATTTTTTTCATTCAAGCTTCTTGTTCATCAAGATTGCAAATTGATTTTGTTTATAAATTTGACCCTCTTTTTAGTCAGAGGAAGGCGCGAGGATAAAAATTACCACTGTCAAGTCGTAAGATATTGTTTCTTCATCGAAAAAAGTGACATTCGTGTTTTTTCCGTTTTCAATAGGTCGTGAAAACTTCGGCTGCGTATCTGAATTTTCTCCGAGCCATGGTGACGTAGTGATTTGTCAGCTCGTCCACAAAGCCTTACGACTGAACTTTCTTCGACAGTTTCTCTTCGTGGACACGACATACTCACGAAGATCACTGATTTGATAGTTCTCGAAAATTTTTCTGTCACAAGGAATACAGAAGACAATTCTTGTTTGCACAAATGTTTCGTCGCACTATCTCCAATGATGAGATTATACCTGATGTTGAAAATTCTGGTGCCGAAAGTTATTAGAACCATCGGTATCCCTCTGCAATGAATAATAGAAGAGAATGAAAAAAGAACAGGACGAAGTATTTGGTAATCGTCTCTATCGCTGTACAAAAGTTGAGGGGTCACTCTGCAAATGTCAGGAAAATAGGCGATATTATTCCGTCAAGTGCGTCTTTTCTTAGCCATTGGGCTGCATAAAAAACAGCTACGAAATGGGCTTTGGAAAATACAAACTTCCAGCTGTGCACTAAACTGGCGCTTTCTTGCACGGTTGTCTTTACAGGAGATTAACGGGTCACAACTTTTATAAAATTCTGGCTGGTCGGGTATGGGGACATTTATCTTAACAGGTTATGCCAAGTTGTAACAGTAAGAAACGACTCATTTTTGAGATTTTTAAAATAGAAAATCGTGATGATAAATATTTACAAAAACCAGGTATTTGAGAAAGTATCATCTGAAGAACACTCTGTAATTTTTTGTGTAAAAATATTTAATTGTAATTGATTTACGAGACGAGAAGGTGCTTGTGAAGACATCTGTTGATGTTTGAGAAGCACTTCTCGAAAACGTCTTTTTCGGTGAGAAATTTTTAACCTTTTTGAACCAGGTTATCTGATATAAGAAAATCAAACAGATTTCGTTAGTATATTTGTTTATCCTGTGATTTATCGAAGAATTTTCCGAAATATCAAATAACAAAAAAAATGGCACGTGTTCAAAGTGAGAGTCAAGAACGTCAGCATAACAGCCCATAAATCTGTCAATTGCGAACCGATCACTTTGAAATTTCCAGGGAACATCAATAAGATGATATACTGTAAAAAATGGTTGTGAAAAAAGTGATTTTTCGACTTTTACAACTAGGCATAATCGTTTGATTCAGCACTTTTTTCGGTCCACTACGATTCTCGATGTTTGGAACTCGATTCATAAAAAAAACAAGCACACGCACCATCCTACGTAAACGGCCCACTCTTTCAAAAACTCCCGCGTATGGAAAGAGTGAATTTGGGAAGGTGCCTCTGGGCGATAGTGCAATAGTCTCGAACCCCCCGAGGGTCTGTCGGAAAAATGGCGACGGCTCATGTCCCTCATTGGATCGCGACTTGTTTTTTGTACGAAGAGACGATTGAAGAGCACGCGGGCGGGGATAGAACGATGACGACGCTCAGGCCGTTGAACCGAGCAGTCTATTCCAACTTTTCAAAGGGATTACAAAAACAAGCCGCGATAAGTACACCCGGTATTTTCAGACAGCGACATCACCGATTTGCCCTCGTGGTTTCCGGGACTTACTGAATATGTCTCCATGGTTCAACAACCCGCCAACTCGATCGGGAAACTCCTCAATTCGTAATGGCTGAAGCACTGAATTTTAGATGGAAAGCATGCGCAAATGGCGCGAGTGCGTCGATCGTTCGATCCTGTTTCGAGCGGTGACTAACTCGACGTCAGTAAAGTCCGAGCTGTCGACTGCAGAAGTCCTGAAAGATGGTTGATCATCATTGGAGGATGGCATCAAAGGATGCCTCGGCTTTCCCGAGGAGCAACGACAATTGCGACTCGGACGTTGATTACGCGATAAAGCTGAACCGTTGGCTGCTGAAACCATTGGGCATTTGGCCAGCGTTCGATCGGCAGAGCTCGAGCACCGCCGAACATCTGTTGAGCCGTGCACTCGTGACGGTCACGTCTTTTCTACTCGGCTTTGTTCTCCTGCCGGGCAGTCTTTACACATTCATCAAGGAGCAACAAACCGACGTGAGAGTGAAGCTGATTGGTGCACTGAGCTTTTGCGTAATGGCGATTCTGAAGTACATCTCGTTATTGGCCGGCCAAGACGAGATCGCTCGCTGCATCGAACATCTCGCGAAAGATTGGCGCAACGTCACCAAGGGAAAAGATCGGGACACTATGCTGTCGCACGCTCTCGTCGGCCGTTACGGCACTATCGTCTGCGCCATTTTCATGTACGGCGGTGGTGCCTTTTACGCCATTGTTATGCCCTTGCTACGCGGCAGTGTGTTCGTTTTCGAGACCAATACGACCCTTCGACCGCTCGCCTATCCGAGCTACTACGTTCTCTTTGATCCTCAAGTCCGACCCTACTACGAGATCGTCTTTGCGACTCATTGCTGCTGCGCTTTTGTCATGCACTCGATCGCCACCGCCGGATGTGGCCTCGCCGTTCTTCTCGTCATGCACGCCTGCGGGCAACTCGAAATTCTCGTAATCTGGCTCCACGAGCTCGTTGATTGTTCCCATCCCAAACGAATTTACAGCCTTGACGAGAGAATCGCCAGAGTCGTGGGCCGACACGTTCGCGTTTTGAGGTACTCCGGTCAGCATCAATTGCGCTTCCTCATTCTCTACGGCACTTGCGAGGTCGCCTTTCCTTCAGCGTTGTTTCCTCTTCTAGGCTTCACTACAACATCGCCCTTTTGGAAACACTATACACGTCCTTTTACGCTTTTCGTTGGCGAATGTGATTTCGTTGCTAGTTCCGGCGATGTACTTGAGTCCTTCTTTTCCGAAGATTCGACATATCTTGGTCTTTGCTCTGATTGAATCATCGGACCGTTTGATTGGACCGAATCATTGCATCGGGCGGTTTTTTGTCTGTTGAACACTCGTCAAGTGTTGCGTGAAATATTAGGGCTTGAGTAATTTTACTTGGCTCGTACGAATTTCTCGACTCGCGCGAAGGCTGTTGTATTTTTTAACCTTTTATTCAGTCTGTGAAGAAAAAACTTTTTTGTGGTGTATCATGAGCAGAGTGCTTCAATGGATACCGCACAAAGTAAAATGTTTCCTTTTGCTGTCAAAACTTGTCGAAGTTTCGTTAAAAAGTGTTATTCTTTGAAAAAAATAAAAACGCACGGCAGAAATGTGGATTGAGTGGAAGAGTGAAAAATTAATGTATTTTTCTAAAATAGCGCCAAAGATCGGTCAGAGAAAAAAAGTTTTTTTCTACAGTCGAAAAACACGTTACGATGAATTGGCGATTAGTGACCCGACACTTATCGGAATTGGGTAGCTTAAAAAATGGAAAGTTTGATCCGAACGAATTTAAAATTGTCAAAATATTGACGAAAAAAATGCTTACTTGCCAAAGGGTTTTTACCGTTTTACGAATCTTAGGTTCATTGCATCCACGGAGAATATACTTCGGAATATATGCCTGGTAGAAATGGCTGGCTGCACATTAAACATGTGCCTGTTGGGCCATTATTTTTTGTTGGTACGATATATATATATATATATACATTGATGCATATACACGAACATAAACATTCAATCAATGTTGTGGGGCTTCTTTTTTTAAAGAGCGTCAATATCCTTTGCGTATTATTGATCAAAATAGACAAAAAACGCAACAAAATATTTTCAGGAATGGGAACAGAGTGATGCTATAGCTATACTGACGTACACGATTCTTCTTTTGTCGTTTACATTCAATATTTTACTGTTCTGCTATATCGGCGAATTGCTCACCGAGGAGGTACAATTTTTCCTGTCTTTTATCTCCTTTTGGTCTTGCGATTATCGAAGTGTAAAAAAAAACCCCGTTTTTTGTAACAATAGTGTAGAAAAATTGGCAAAACGACGTATATGATCGACTGGTATCGTTTGCCGGCGAAAAAAGCTTCCGGATTGATACTGACGATCGCGACAGCCGATCGACCGTCGACCATCACCGCAGGACGATTGGTAGATTTGTCGCTCAATAGCTTTTGCAATGTGAGTAATAAAAAAATTTGCGTATCGTCTCATTTGCCTCAAAAAGGCTGAGTAACGAAAAAAAAAGAATTGACAAATAATCATGTTCGTGTATTTTTCTTTCAGGTCGTTCGTACTTCGGTTACTTATTTAAATCTGTTGCGAACTGTTGTTCTGTAGGATCAATACACCTGTGTGCATGAAGCAAATCGTTTATTTTAAAATTATTTTGTTGAATGTTGATCATATTGTGATTCACATACAAAATCGATAATAACTGAATTCAAAATAACTTTTTGCGAAGGATGTTCAGGTTTTTGTGAAAAAATAAAGGTAGAATCTAGTTTTGAGTATTTCGGCAAGAACTATTCATCCTCATTTTGCAGTGGATCTACTTTTAGTGGTGTCTTCTGTCCGAAGGCCGAGTTTATCGATGGATATCGTCAACTTGGTCGTAACATCGGATTACCGATTGGCGCGAGGCCTAAAGTTGTTTCGTTGTTTGAGGAACTGACAAACTTCTCCTAGTCGTTCCAGCTATTTGAATGTAAGTGGATACGAAAAGGGTTCACTGTTCGTACATAGGCGATTTTCACATATCTCTCGGAGCACGTTCTGACTTCACTACGGGTATTTGTGACGTCGCTTCGACTGTTGCAGGCCGTCATTTTTTTTTCGATGAACTTCTTTTTTTGATAACACACCTCAACAGCCGATTTTCTGCTGCCAAACTGCTTATTTTGTTTCAATCTTATTTCAATACTCAATATTGATGTTCTACGCAAGAACACGAAAATACACAATTTTCAATTAAAATTTAATTTTATTGAAAATTCGGAGAATTATTAAATATTTTTACATTGAGTAAGCTTTTTTTTCGTGATTCTCTTGAGTGAAGCTTGTCGAGGCAGCGACGCGTCAGTCTCTAAAAATAATCAGCTAACATGTGTGCGTGTCCCATCTTCCCGGATACCTACCTTCCATGATTTTTATGTCTCGGTGGAAGCCTTCTCCATGCTCTTCACTGAAGGAGCCGAGATTTTCTGCGAATTTATCTTGATCCTTTGTTTCTACCCCGAAATAGGAAAAAACGCACTTTTTACGAAATCTGTAATGGTTTTTCAGATTTTTTGAATAACATATTCTCCTCATATAACAAGATGTGTTAGGGTAATTCCAACTAGCTCGGCCTCGCCTTGCTGTCGACGATATATCACTGAACTAATTTATAACACCGAATAATAAAAAAAAAAACAAAGAGTAATTTTCTAAAACCAACTGCTAACGACACTCACTATGAAATTAAAATTCATTTGAAAACCCTGTGTAGCGACTTGAACTATAGGTTGGTATAGGTCCCACCAGTAACCACTCGACAAAAAATCATACGAATTTTGCCAGCACCAACATTTTTTTTCTTGTCTTATGTGGTTAATCATTTTTACACAAAATAGTATTCTCTATGCAATGATAATAGCCTATACCATGATGAGAGAGTACTTTTTATTAGATAATTCTAATACAAAATATGAAATAATGATGCTTCTAATAAAATATGAAACAGGTTTGGCATTCCATTCAATTGATATGACATTCATTCAATACAGAAAATATTTGGGCAAATATTCGGAAGCAGGGCTCCTGCTAGAATCAGGCTAATTTTTGTTTGGGTTTGTTCGGGTTTGTTTGAACCCTTGAAGAAAATTAACCTGATTCTAACAGAAGCCCTACTTTCGAATATTCAGCAATATTTCTCCAAATACGTTCGATAAAAATAAAAAGACGGGATTTTGACCATATCTTGACATTTTTGTATTTCCTTTTGATTTTTCGCTCATTCAGTATAAAAATGACATTACGGTGGAATCTATGGAATATTATGGCAAGAATTTTCATTACGTTTTCTTCATTTTTACCTCAGTATTTGTTGTGCTATTTGCCAAAAAATAATTGAGCAAAGAGACGAGTAACGACTGAATGTTTATTTATTTTTTCGCAATGCACACAATGAGCTCACCACACGCGACGGAGCCAGAGGTTCAACCTCATCGAACTTTCGCTCCCACATGAACTTGTAATGGCGAGAGTGTGGATCGGTGATCCAAGATGGCCGATCCCCGGAAGTGTCCCGAGTTTTGCAGCAATCAGTAGTTTTGACATCGAGGAAAAGCCCGTTTGCACGCATGCTCAGCAAAATGTTCGTTTTTACTTGCTCCCTGACGTTACATCCCACCCCTGAAAAATCCGAGCTTCCCCTCGATCGGGCGAGAAAGCGCGCTCTCGCAGCAGACGACAGTGATCGCCAAAACGTCATCGGGTACAGATAAGAAAAAGAACAGAAAAGAAGAAAAAACGGAAGAGAAGACGAGAAAAAAAAAATGTCGACCGATTCAGGCCCGAACCGATTTTCCGAGAAAGATTTTTCCTACGACATCGAGCTGAATCGTTTTCTTCTGAAGATAATCGGGATATGGCCGACGACATCGCAAAGTTCCAGAATTTTTTCACGCATCGCCGTGACCGTGAGCGTAATTTTGCTCGTATTTTTCTTCGTGCCACAAAGCTGCTACGTTTTTCTCGTCGAGGAAGATTCGGCGATGAGATTGCGCGAATTCGGCCCGTTGAGCTTCACGACAATGGCGATCGCTCGATACGTAATAATCCTGTCCAGACTCGATCGGTTCGCGTCTTGCATCGATTTGATTACGAGCGATTGGCGCCAAGCGGACGAGACGATTTCTCGTCCCATCATGTTG
This sequence comes from Ophion costatus, assembly GCA_951751655.1. Taxonomy (NCBI): domain Eukaryota; kingdom Metazoa; phylum Arthropoda; class Insecta; order Hymenoptera; family Ichneumonidae; genus Ophion; species Ophion costatus. The sequence goes on along the minus strand of OX632364.1, from coordinate 24,384,295 downwards.
CGCTACGCCAAAGCGTCGAGATTATTCACAAAACTCTACGCTTCCGTTATGTTCGGCGGTGTTGGTTTTTACACTTGGATATTGCCGTTCGTTAACGATCACGACGACGGAAAAAACGCCACCGCGAGACCTTTACCCTATCCGGTGGAATTTTTTTTCCTCGATGCCCAAAATTCGCCGATTTACGAAATTGTTTTCGTCGGATATTCGATAAGTATGCTCGGCATCGTTTGCACGGCGACTTGCGGTATTTGCACCCTCACGGTGAAATTAGTAATGCACGCTTGCAGCCAGTTTGCGATCGTCGTTGCTTTCGTCAAGTCCATCGACAACTACCGCGTCGACGATGAAGACGATTACGAGGAATCAAGGAGGAGACACATTTACGTCAAATGACGAATAGCTGGAATCGTTCGACGTCATTTGTACGCACTCGCGTGAGTAAACGTATGTGAGCACGAGAATTGTTTCCTTGAATGTCCTATCGAAGGGCCATATTCCTGATCAATTGTTGTGGAATCGAATCATCGAGCTAAATTGACCAAATGCTTGGGAATCAACGTCATTCGTCTTGTGATCCTTCAACTACTGTGGGAATAGTTGTCCCTTTGGGTAATGGTTGTAATATTTGAATCAATGATTGTACAATGGTTTGGAAGGAGAGCAATCTCAGCTGTGATCCGGATCTGGGTATTTGGTCACCAAGAAATGGAACTGAATGACTCGTGAGCTTGGAAAACTGGCACGATCCGTTAGGAATGGATGGAGCATCGAAGTATCGGAAATCACGATGACATGCTGATACTTTGGACTTGATACTTGCGTTTTTTTGAGCTTGTTTGATTGTGTTCGACTTTTTAGATGTTTACTGAATTGAGGTTTTTTCCCCTCAATGCCAAATGCTTATCGCTCATTCAACGATAATATAGATGCGATATGTCATTCGAGATGATTTTCAGATTTGTAGAGCGAATAGAGGAGATCCTAAACGAGATTTGCCTCATTGACGTGGTTGGAGGTACACTGAATATATGTATTGTTGGGTATTACTTACTTACGGTAGGCAACACTTTCATCGTTTGTTTTTAAACGCTATGTTATTAGGATTCTTAATCGCCAATTATATGTATTTCATGGCAACCTTCTGTAATTTAGAATTAGATGTCAGTTTGTTTAACGACGTTAATCAATATCGAAGTGAACAATAACACGAAGATTATTTATCTGCGTCCTCAAAATTAAAATGATTTTTCAATAATGTGTCGTTCTGCGGAATTTTGAGCGTCGATCGAATATACCATAAGGTTCATTTTTTGTGACCAGGAATGGAACAACAGCGAGGCTATAGGTCTCGTCACTTACTTTATGCTATGGTTGACTATGGTGTCAAACGTTTTTGTGTCTTGTTACATCGGTGAACATCTCCACGAGCAGGTGGGATCGAAATTTTATTTTATCTTCAGCACACGACACGCCAACGATTGTATCTCCAAACCTTTCTTCCAATGTCTTGGATGCAAAAATAGTTTGAAAAAGTTGGTGAGGCAAGTTACATGACAAATTGGTGGAGACTTACGAAGGATCAAACACGAGCGTTGATACTCGTTATAGCCACATCGCACAATCCTGTGAAGTTTACAGCTGGCAAGATGACCACCCTGTCCCTCTCGACTTTTGCATCGGTTGGTTAACGACCAAGAAACAACCACAAGCATGTCATCTCTAATGATCTCGCAGTTGGTCCTAACTTTCTTTCATGTTACAGGTGATGAAGGCATCAATGGCATACTTAAACGCACTTAGGGCTGTTGTCTAAAACAACACAATACCAAAAACAAAAAATAAAACTCAATTTCGAATCTTTGAAAAAAAAACCTCTGATATCACGTTGCACTGGCCTGCGGCTCAACTAATTCACGCAATCCATTCTCAATTTTCTATTAGAAATTGCTCGTGATTTTTGTCAATTTTGACAAAGTGCCTCGTTCCATTCGTCGGAAAATTCAGGCAGAGAGACGTGAGAGGACTGAACAGTTTTTTTCTTACATATTTTTTCGCAAAGCAGAAACTGTATCACTGTACGCGACAGACCCGGAGGTTGAAGGTTATTGAACTGTCGTTCGTACGTGGCCTTGTCGTAATGGCGAGTGTGTGGTTAGCCGATTCAAGATGGCCGATCCTCGGAAAAGTCTCGGGTTTCAGGCTATCAAAAGTTTTACGATCGCGGAAAGAAGCCTCTGTTTACGCATGCTCCGTAGTAAACGTGCTTTTTCCTCGCACATTAAACGCTACCCCTTTCCCCGATCGCTTGGAAATTCAGTTTTTCCTCGAACGATCGGGCACCCCGATAGCAGCCAACAGTGATCGCCTATACGCCGGAACGTGAACACGCAAGAGGCGAGAGAAAAAAGGCAAAGAAATGTCGTTCGATTCAGGGATCAACAAATTTAGCGAGGAGGATTTCTCCTACGATTTCGAGCTGAATCGCTTCTTTTTGCGAACAGTCGGCGCATGGCCGACGATCTCGGGACGCTCCAGAATTCTGTCCCGAATCGCTATATTCGTAAGCGCAACTTTCCTCGTATTTTTCTTCGTGCCACAAGGCTGCTACGTGTTCCTCATTGAGGAAGATTCGGCGATGAAGTTGCGCGAATTCGGCCCGTTGAGTTTTACGGCAATGGCGATCGCCCGATACGTCATAATACTATGGAGACTCGATCGTTTCGGGTCGTGCGTCGATTTGATAATGAACGATTGGCGTCGAGCTGACGAGACGATTTGTCGTCCCGTCATGTTGCGCTACGCCAAAGCTTCGAGATTATTCACGAAACTCTACGCCTCCGCTATGTACGGTGGTGCCAGTTTCTACACTTGGGTATTGCCCTTCGTCGAGGATCACGATGACGCCAAAAACGTCCGACCGCTGCCTTATCCGGCCGAATTTTTCATCGTCGATAGCCAAACTTCGCCGGCTTACGAAATCATTTTCGTCGGCTACTCTATAAGCATGCTCTGCGTTGCTTGCACCGCAACTTGCGGCATATGCACACTCACCGTAAAATTAGTAATGCACGCTTGCAGCCAGTTCGAGATCGTTGTCGCCTTCGTCAAATCCATCGACGACTACAACGTCAATCATGGTCGTGACGATGGCTACGAGGAGGAATCCACGGAGAGGGACAGTTACGTCGAATGCCGAATCAATGAAATCGTCCGACGTCATTTGTACGCACTCGCGTGAGTCAACTTATAAATTAACCTGTCAAGCAGGTACAGTTAGTCGCGAGCGAATGGATTGTTTAAACTCTTGATAAAACATTATGGAGTCGGGCTGAAATTTTGCACAAACCTGCCTTTTAATACTTTATGGCAACCCCTAAAGGGATTTTTGGCGACACGGAACAGTTGTTGGGTTAGTTTGGGCTTAGGTTTGTTTTGGGATCAGGTTTGTTTGGATTTGGGCTTGGGTTTGTTTGGGTTTAGGTTTAGGATGACGGCGCTGCAAAAGCGGTCTTACGGTTCCTAAACTGATGGCTAGCACCATCTATAGGGAAATTCCAGTTTCATACCGGATATACAGTGGGTAAAAAAAGTATTTGTACAGCTCACACGAAAATGTTGTTTGCTTCATTTTTTTGTTCGTCCTTTTCCACGATTTTTGTAAACCGACACCATGAATGTTTAGTATAAGCTATCGAACACAGAAACTTAGGCGGGGCGCGCACTGGTGATTTTTGTCACCGTGATTCTTTTGTCAACTGTCGCCACGTCTATGGATCCTTATGGCGGTGACGCGAATTTAAGTGCGCGCACCGTCATAAGGATCTGTAGACGCGGCGGAAGTGACAAAACAGTCACGGTGACAAAATTCACCCGTGCGCGCCCGCTCTTAACAAAGCATTTAATTTTTTTCGAAGGGTAATTTGCAAAAGACAACGTGAACAAATACTTTTTTTTACCCACTGTAGGTATGAACGGAGACGTAGCAGGTATAGATATAGTCGTCACGCGTTAAAAAAAAACTTAAAGATTCTTTGTCTCGATAACTATACCGCGCAGCGAAAAATTCCTTTGGCGATTGTCTTAAAATATTAAAAGAAAGATTTGTGCAAAATTTCAGTCCGATCGGAGGTCGGGGATTTGGAACCTTAACCTTCAAAAAAACGTTAAAATTCAATATCTCGAAAACTATTGCGAGACGCTAAAAAATCCTTTACGGGGTGTTTTAAAACATTTAAAGAAAGGTTTGTGCAAAATTTCAGCTCGATCGGAGGGTGGGGTGTTTGGAAGCTTATCCAAGCTTTTCACCGGTGGGCATCAGGACAATTCTTCCAGTGCTCCTTCAATTTTTTAATAATTTCACGCTGGATAATTATCGCAAAATTGTTTGGTAAGGGAGAAATGTCACATCACATTTTGAGAATTGGTCTTCGAGACATTGTCCTGAATGACGTTGAACCTGAAAGAGGTGCTCTTGATGCGTTTGAGAATTTTTGAGCATCCAAGTTTTCGATATCGCGGTGAATTACTAATATTTTGCAATCGCCGTCGTACGACTATTTTTTCCGATTCGATTGGGATCATTAGGATTTTTTTTAAATTCATGATACACGGCTTTATAAAGTTATGTTATTTTTTAATTTTACTGTCCCGTTCCTTTATTATTTTGTTTGCCGACAGACGATTGTTTCATTTCGATATATCCTTCGAGATGGGTTTCAGATTTGTGACGCGTATAGATGAGATCTTGAATGAGATTTGCCTGATCGATGTGGTTGGAGGCACACTAAATATATGCATGGTCGGATATCACGTACTCTTGGTAGGCACGATTTTTATCGTATCTTCAATATCTAATGCTATTCAAATTCAATAAATTCCAACTTACTGTGTATTCCTTGGTAACAATATTTATGTGAATTTATTTGAAAGATTTCGCAATCTACCGAAATTTTTGTACGTCCATGTAAATAATGATCAAAGCGATGTAAATTGATCATTATATTTACTAATTATAATCATCCGTAATTTATCATTAATTGGCAGTTCGTTTAACGACGTTTATCGACATTCACGTGAACAATAATAGCAATGAGTAATTATTTGCATCTAATGCAAAATACAAAAATGGCAAAAATGTAAAACGTGCAATTGCAAAATTGAGTAATTTTTTTGAATTGCCAAAATTTGCATGATTTTTAAATAATTCGTGATTATGGAATTATTTTGATCGAATATACCGTAAGGTCCTTTTTTGGTCACCAGGAATGGAATAACAGCGAGGCTATAGGGCTCGTCACATACTTCATGCTATGGTTGACTATGGTGTCAAACGTTTTTGTGTCTTGCTACATCGGTGAACAACTTACCGAGCAGGTGAGATCGATGATTCGTTTTTCCGTGCCCGACACTACGCGAACGATTGCGTTTTTCGATGCTTTTTTTTACATAATAAAACAGTACGTAAAAGTTGGCGAAGCAAGTTTCTCGACGAATTGGTGGAGACTGACGAAGGACCAAACACGGGCCTTGATCCTCGTTATCGCGACGTCGCAAAACCCTGTCAAATTTACAGCTGGCAAGGTCACCACCCTGTCGCTCCAAACGTTTGCATCGGTTAGTTGCAAAACAAATACTGATCAAAAGAATCTCATCCCTCCGATAGATGGAACTAACATTGAGCCTTGGCTGAGACCTTTATACGTGGAGCTGAATTTCAATCCTGAACATGAACTTTCTTACTTGTTGTTACAGGTGATGAAAGCATCAATGGCATATTTGAACGCACTTCGGACTGTCATGTAAAATGATCAATGTCGAAACGAGAAACAAAAAAATAAAACTGTACCGTATTGACAGCCAGAAAAGTCTGTACATACACCACTAGGCAACAACGACGAATATACAATTTGAAAGCACAAAGTTGCGGACCAGCTTTTTTTTCCACAGCAGGTCACCCTTGAAACTTTTTTTTGCAACAACGTTAGCTTTCACGGTGCTTATCCTGTAGTTTTTGTTTGGCTATCACATGTGCAGGATTTGATAGACGATACAGAGAGAAAAGTAAAGTTGGTCGTAATACTCGTTCATGCTGGTGGCTTCAATTTCCCATCGATCATTCGCATATACCCTTTCTGGATCTTTTCCACAAAGCGATCATCCTTTGCGCGTGGCGATTGAAAAGTAACGTTCAGTGCCGCAAAGGTGCGCGAAGTTGCGCGAAGTTTGGCAGTCATTCAGCCAGTGCCAATAATTCGCAACGATTCAAAGAAGACTACGTCGTTCGTTACATTCACGTGATCACTATTTATTTCGTTTCAACTTTCTCACTTTTGCGACAGGGTGAGTTTTTGCCGGAAATCAGCAGCTACGATGTTTTCGTTAAACAATTGGACCGAAGATGGCTGATAACGAAAAGGACGAATGTAAAACACAGTATATCTGTCCAATGGGGTAAAATGTATTCACGTCTTTCACTTGTAGTATTTTTGGCAATTAGTCACATTGGTCACGAATAAAAACCTTCTTCTTGTGGATAACGAAGATGGTTATCCACAAGACTGTGGAACGCGCAGTGTGGACCACACAGTGCGTTAACATGTCTTGTTAAAAACATAAGTGCCAAAAAAAAAAAATACAACAATACCTGGATAACGTGACGTGGTGACAAGTGTTTTTCAAAAATCGTAAATTCAAGTGATTCATTGTTATCGAATCGACTGAAAGCAAATGCGAGAATGTTCGAGGTGACGTGGATATCTCAGATACCGGAAACTCGTCGCTCCAGTTCGAATTGCGAGTACTGTGAGGCTTGCTTGTTTGCTCTGCAGAGTTCAATGATTTATCAATGCCGCCTCATTGGCCATTGTCCCTGACAGTCTCTCTTTTTTGCCCTTTTTCATTTCCTGTATATTTGACCGTGACCGTGATGACGTGGACACGAGGAGGAACGTTCGGAGTGCATTAAAAGCTGGCCAGTGAGGTATTAGGCGTCGGCAGTGCAATGTCGTGTCGTGCGGATGGAACATTTTTGAGAAAGCCTGAGGAGTCAGGATCGTCGAGATATTTGAACGAAAAGCACGAGACTGATGTGAATTCCGTCATAAAAATAAATCGTTCGCTCATGAAACTCGTGGGCTTATGGCCGATGAGCTACGGCACTAAAAATCATCTGGAGCGATACATCGCTCGTTTTCTCGCCTCGTGCTGCATTTTTTTGCTCGCTTTCGTTCTCGTGACGGGCAACCTTTACACGTTCATACAAGAGAAGAATTTGGCAACGCGAATCAAGTTGATCGGTTTTATGAGTTTTTGCGTTATGTCCAGTATCAAGTATCTGTCGTTGATGGCGAAACGTCGAATGATTGGACGTTGCATAGACGATCTGGTTGAAAATTGGGGTCGGTTGCTCGAGAAGGAGGAACGTCAGATTATGTACCATTATGCTCTGTACGGACGTTACGGAGTCACTCTTTGCACCTGTTTCATATACGGGGGTGGAATGTTATACGGCGTAGTAATGCCATTATTGAATGGTGACATTATCATACCGGATACCAACTTGACCATAAGACCACTTCCTTGTCCCGCTTATTTGGTATTTATCGATCCACAAATAAGTCCCACGTACGAGATCATCTATGTCATTCATTGCTGTTCATTCTTGGTCATGCACACGTCGTCCATCGTCTCTTCCAGTCTAGCCATTGTTTTCGTCGTGCATGCTTGTAGCCAACTCGAAATTGTCGTTTCGTGGCTCGATCGGTTAGTAGATCGCGAGGGAAAAGACAATTCGTTTTTCGAGCACAGCTTTGACGCCCGGCTCGGATTTATCGTCGATCAGCACGTCAGAACTCTCAAGTAATTATCCGATTTTTTTAGGGGTTCGTACCCAAAGGCGAAAACGGAACCCTATTGCTGTCACTCTGCTGTCTGTCCGTCCGTATGAAACTGGTCTCTAGCTCGTAAACGGAATGAGTTGCAGACCTCAAGTTTGAATATTTTGTTTAGAATGGTGACTCAAAACCGGATATTGGATTAGAAATTCAGTTCAATTATTTTTTCATGGGGGTCCCATACACGAAAAAGGAGCAGGAAAAATTCTGACGCTGGCATGTGGAGTGTCATTGTCTAAAACTCATGGAGTAGAGTACAAATATATTTTTTTCTCTTTTATTTTAGAAAATAAAGAACTTGTCGAAGTTGTCAGTTTTAGACCATTTTTGTTATAGGGTCTATCTAAAAAACTAAACTAGTTGAGAATTTGGAATTTCTGTATATTTATGTACCATATACTGTACTTAAACAATAAATACTGAACCGATGAACCGATTCATAATGTAGTATATATACAATTCATTGTATACATTTATTGTATACATAATACAATAATTTCATAATGAAAATATATAAAATGATTGTTATTTATATATTTACTATCCAAAACGAGAGATTGACGTCACGGAAGAAATGGGATTGCAAATGATAAAAAGTCCGTATATTTTATTAATTTTTCTTCGCCTCCGCTTTTTCTGCGAAAAATGTGATAATATTGGCAATTGGTTGGTACCGACTCCAAATATAAGTCATTTGGTATTGTGAATATAACGAAAATGTTATATATATATATATATATATATATATATATATTTATTATTAGCTTACAGCAGGAGTATACAAAGCTTCCTTAAGCTATCATCACCCCATACTTTTTCAGTTTAGTACTGCTTAAGAACTAAGACAGAAAGAAAGTATTACCTAATTAAATATGTAGTTAAAATAAAAAGTGAATCCGTCATATGTACGGAACCCTAATAGAGCGATTGTCGACTCGCACTTGCTTATGTCTGATGCGATAAGCTTTAAGAGGCTGGGACATTGTTTTCTTTCGCGTCCATGTTTTACGGTCGCAGAAAGTACGTCATCCGCGTAAAGAATTGAGCCTTTTTGTTTTACATTGGGGTAAATTTTGGTCAATATTCTTGCAGTTATAACGAGTGGGCCGAAAAATCAGAAAAGAATGATTGATTTGGCAGATTGTGACGAATGCTTTGCATCGCGTTAGATTTTTTGCAGTCTTTTAGGGAGGGAAAAAAACGTTTTGTTCGCTAAATAATGACAGCTATTTTAGTTGTGGAAATTCAATTTATTTTTCCTTGATGCTTTTATTAAGTAGGCGTAGGTGTAATGTGGTTTAAATATTATAAATCATTGATTTGTGTACAAATGGGTGCCTCTTTCGCAGTTTTATATCTTGCACGGAGAAAATTCTCCGCGAAATCTGTCTCGTCGATGTGTTTGGTTCGACGCTGAATCTTTGCTTGTTGGGATTCGATTTGTTAACGGTACGAACGAGAAACCCATTACGATGTCTAAGTCCCGGGCGTCCATTTATTTTTCCTTCATTCACATGTGACATCTAATCGTTCGATTGAAACAATAAGGAATGGAAACACAGCGGACCAGTTGCGATGTTCACGTACGCCAGTCTCATAATGGAATTTCTATTTACTATTTTCGTGTTTTGTTACATCGGAGAGATGCTTACCGAAGAGGTAAAACATCGTTTGTTTTCCTCTTACATTTCTCACAATCGACAATTGATAATTTGTAATAACAAAGATCTTCCATCTCCCTCGATGATTCTAAACCAGTGCCAAAAAGTTGGCGAAAAGACGTACATGATCGATTGGTACGAATTGCCGTGCAAAACGGCCCTTGGCCTCACTCTAATGATCGCAACTGCTCACAATCCAGCCTCAATTACTGCGGGAAATTTGACGAAGCTCTCATTGACGACATTTTCCACCGTAAGTTCTGACATCGGCATGTCAATAGTATTTTATCGATTCGAGACACAGCCAATGAAAAAATATACGTGTACGGAAAAAATATATATATTTCCAGGTGTTGAAAACATCGGTCGGTTATCTCAACATTTTGCGAACACTCACCGCATAGATGCCGATATATTATTCGTAAAACCCAAAAACGAAGCTGTGTAGACTTCGGAATATTTTGCAAACCACGGAATCTAAAAATAAAGTAACGGACAAAAAGATTCACCGGCCATTAATCTTGAACTTCTGAAACTTTTGCAAGCAACATACCAACAATTTGTACGCGTGTGTGAACTGATAGAATGACTTTTAACGGAATATTTGCAAACGGAGAAGAGACAAAAATGAAAACGCTTGGGCTTTTTTTTCGCTAAGGAGTCCTCCAAGTTTTCCGAAACTCGTTCGATCGCATTTTCAGCGTATCCTGTGGTTAAAACAACACTGGTAGCATATTTCAGAACTCTATAAAGTTGAAAAGCTTTTGATGTCATTTTTCAACACCCTTTTATGAACGTGCATATGCACTACTTTTTTAGCGAATTTAGAGGAAGCTTCGAATCACTTGGCATATTTTTTCGTTTTGTTTTTAGTAAATTGCTCTCGTTTTATCGAGTTAAGGACCAAAAGGGGGGAAAACCTGATTCGTCACGTACGCGCCGTGAATTCTCAATGACAAATGGTCGATGGCTGTGCAACGGCAACAGGGAAACTTTCATTCGACGATAAAACGTTTGAATAACGCGCAAGCGCATTTTGCATTAAAACAATCGAGTGGTGGAGTTGGCGGTTAGGGAGAATACAGCAACTTGTAAAGTTTCGACGAACCCTTCGTTCTTTTTCCATTTGCGTGATATCTTTTTATTATATTTTCGAAAAAAAATCTCCATATTTTTCGCGGCACTGTGAATATTCCGGGTAATCTATCGACATATTTTTGTCTTTTACAATGTGATTAGTCCGAATATTCAATGGCTGGAAAAACGACGAAAATTTACTAACATTCCATCTCTACCGGACGGCCAAAAATCCCTTCACGTATTTCATTTTGTTGCTTGTAGCCAACTGAAGATTGTCGTTTTATGGCTTGATCGCTTGGTAGACCGTGATCGGAAGAAAAATTTGATCCTCGAGCACAGTCTCTACTCCAGGCTCGGACTTATAGTTGATCAGCATGTGAGAACTCTCAAGTAATTTCAAATTTTATATGTTTGATTCGATCAACGTTGCCATGGGCCAGGACATTAATTCTCTTGGCTACCATCTTTAACGGTCAAGTCAAAGTTCAACCGCGCCAAAAATGGCGCATCTTTTGTCCTTTATTTGATTAAATCAAAGGGGCTGATCTACTTGGAAAAGATTTGAATTGAAAAGGGGTGATCCACTTGGACGATGGTTATGTACGAATTTTATTTGGGTTCGAACGTCCATTTTTTTAAAGCTATCAACGAATTTGCCCGTAATCGAATGAATGAGAAAAGTCGTTCGATTTGAGGAATGAAAAATTAATATTGTTCTAGTACACATAAAACATTAAACCATTTTTTTCCATATTGAACAATCGCAGGAGTATTTTCGTTAAGATCATGTACACTAGCGGTCGGAGTTGACGATCACTTTGGATAATAGACAAAATTTTCGACTGCTCTACACAATTGCAAAATTATATTAGTATAATATAATTCATTTTATAGAGCTATAGCTCTATCACTTACACGTGAGCTCTAATCGTTCGCTTGAAACAAAAAGGAGTGGGAACACAGTGGTCCAATTGCGATGTTTACTTACGCTAGTCTTATAACGTCATTTCTATTCAATATTTTTTTGTTTTGTTACATCGAAGATTGTGTGATTCAGTGATTGTCATTTAGTGGCAAAAAAATTAAGTTCTATAGATCTCGGAAAAAAATTCAGACTATACAAAGTAAAAGTAACATAATCAAGAAAAAGTTTTGCAGATAATAAATGTACAATTTTCTGGATTTTTTTTGGCAACTGTCGATAACCGTTATGCTGTTGTGATAATCAAATCATCAAACTAGATTCTTGCAAGCACTCATTAAGAGGGCTCGACCTTTTTCAATCAACGTTCAATCGTGGACCCAGAGAATATTATAGTTATTGCGTCAACACCAACAGCTTTTTGAAAAAGAATCGAAAGTCGACAAATCCTTTGTTGCAGTTAATTATTTTTCCTTTGATCCTCAAGTCCGACCCTACTACGAGATCGTCTTTGCGACTCATTGCTGCTGCGCTTTTGTCATGCACTCGATCGTCACCGCCGGATGTGGCCTCGCCGTTCTTCTCGTCATGCACGCCTGGCAGGGAACTCGAAATTCTCGTCATCTGGGTCCACAAGCTCGTCGATTGTTCCCATTCCAACCGAATTTACAGTCTTGACAAGAGACTCGCCAGAGTCGTGGGCCGACACGACCGCGTTTTGAGGTACTCCGGTTAGCATCAATTGCGCTTCCTCATTTTCTACGAGACTTGTACGGTCGCCTTTCCTTCAGCGTTGTTTCCTCTTTTACGCTTCACTCCAACATCGCCCTTTTGGAAACACGATACAAGTTCTTTTACGCTTTACGTTTGCGAATGTGATTTCGTTGCTAGTTCCGGCGATGTACTTGAGTCCTTCTTTTCCGAAGGTTCGGAATATCTTGGCCTCTGCTCTGATTGATTCATCGGACCGTTTAATTGCACTGAATCATTGCGTCGGGTCGTTTTTTGTCTGTAGAACACTCGTCAAGTGTTGCGTGAAATATTATAGGGCTTGAGAAATTTTATTTGGCTCGTACGAATTTCTCGACTCGCGCGAAGGCTGTTGTATTTTTTAACCTGTTATTCAGTCTGTGAAAAAAATACATCATGAGCAGAGAATTCTTTAACGGATACCGCACAGTAAAATGTTCCCTTTGCTGTCAAAACAGGTCAAAGTTTCGTTAAAAAGTGTTAGTATATGAAAAAAAATACAAACGCACGGGCAGGAATGTGGGTTGAGTGGACGAATGAAAAATTAATTAATTTTTCTAAAATAGCGCCAAAGATCGGCCAGAGAAAGAAAGTTTTTTTCTACAGTCGACAATCACGTTACAATCAATTGGCGATTAGTAACACGACACTTACCGGAACTGGGAAGTTACAAAAATGGAAACTTTAATCCCAACGACTGTAAAATTGTCAACACATTGACGAAAAATGGCTTGTTGTCAAAGTGTTTTTACCGTTTTACGAATCTTAGGTTCATTGCGTCCACCGAGAAAATACTTTGAACATATAGCTGGTAGAAATGGAAGGCTGTACATTAAACATGTGCCCGTTGTGGAGATGATCAATGTTGTGGAGATTCTTTTTTTAAAGAGTGTCAATATCCTTTGCGTATTATTCATCAAAATAGACAAAAAACGCAAAAAAATATTTTCAGGAATGGGAACAGAGTGATGCTATAGCTATACTGACGTACACGATTCTTCTTTTGTCGTTTACATTCAATATTTTACTGTTCTGCTATATCGGCGAATTGCTCACCGAGGAGGTACAATTTTTCTTGTCTTTTATCTCCTTTTGGTCTTCCGATTATCGAAGTGTAAAAAAACCCATTTTTTTTAACAATAGTGTAGAAAAATTGGCAAAACGACGTATATGATCGACTGGTATCGTTTGCCGGCGAAAAAAGCTTCCGGATTGATACTGCCGATCGCGACAGCCGATCGACCGTCGACCATCACCGCAGGACGATTGGTAGATTTGTCGCTCAATAGCTTTTGCAATGTGAGTAATTAAAAAATTTGCATATCGTTTCATTTGCCTCAAAAAGGCTGAGTCACGAAAAAAAAGAATTGACAAATAATCATGCTCGTGTATTTTTCTTTCAGGTCGTTCGTACTTCGGTTACTTATTTAAATCTGTTGCGAACTGTTGTTCTGTAGGATCAATATACCTGCGTGCATGAAGCAAATCGTTTATTTTAAAATTATTTTGTTGAATGTTGATCATATTGTGATTCACATACAAAATCGATAATAACTGAATTCAAAATAACTTTTTGCGAAGGATGTTCAGATTTTTGTGAAAAAATAAAGGTTGAATCTAGTTTTGAGTATTTCGGGAAGAACTGTTCATCCACATTTTGCAGTGGAATTGCCTTTAGTGGTGTCTTCTGTCCGAAGGCCGAGTTTATCCTCACCCGAATTTTTGACCGTCAATATCCAAACTTTGCCGACTTACGAAATCATTTTCGTCGGCTACTCTATAAGCATGCTCTGCGTTGCTTGCATCGCAACTTGCGGCATATGAACACTCACCGTAAAATTAGTAATGCACGCTTGCAGCCAGTTCGAGATCGTTGTCGCCTTCGTCAAATCCATCGACGACAACAACGTCAATCATGGTCGTGACGATGGCTACGACGAGGAATCCACGGAGAGGGACACTTACGTCGAATGCCGAATCAATGAAATCGTCCGACGTCATTTGTACGCACGCGCGTGAGTCAACTTATAAATTAATATATCAAATAGCTACGGTTAGTCGCGAGTGAATGTACTGATGAAACTCTTGATAAAACATTATGGAATCGAGCTGAAATTTTGCACAAACCTTCCTTTTAATATTTTATGACTACCCCTAAAGGGATTTTTGGCGACACGGAACAGTTTTGGGTTTGTTTGGGTTTAGGTTTGTTTTGGTTTGGGTTTGGGTTCCGAGTTTGGGTTTGTTTGGGTAGTTTTTTTTGGACAAAATGGAGAGCGCGATAACATATATACAGTGGGTAAAAAAGTATTCGTACAGCTCACACGAAATTGTTGTTAATCTGGCTTCACTTTTTTGTTCGTCCTTTCCCAAGATTTTTGTAAACAGACACCATGTATATTTAGTATAAGCTATCGAACACAGAAACTTGATAAAGTATTTAATTTTTTTCGAAGGGTAATTTGAAAAAGACGACGTGAACTTTTTTTTACCCACTGTAGGTATGAACGGAGATCTAGCAGGTATAGATATAGTCGTCACGCGTTAAAAAAAAACTTAAAGATTCTATGCCTCGAAAACTATTGCGGGTCGTCAAAAATTCCTTTGGGGGTTGTCTTAAAATATTAAAAGAAAGATTTGTGCAAAATTTCAGCTCGATCGGAGATCGGGGTTTTTGGAACCTTGACCTTCAAAAAAACGTTAAAATTCAGTATCTGGAAAATTATTGCGAGACGCCAAAAAATCCTTTAGGGGTTGTTTTAAAATATTATTTAAAAGGAAGGTTTGTGCAAAATTTCGGCCCGATCGGAGGGTGGGATGTTTGGAACCTTATCCAAGCTTTTCACCGGTGGGCATTAGGACAATTTTTCCAGTACTCCTTTAAATTTTTAATAATTTCACGTTGAATAATTATCGTTAAATTGTTTGACGAGGGAGAAATGTCACATCTACATTTTGAGAATTGGCCTTCGAAACATTGTCCTCAATGACGCTGAACCTGAAAGTCGTGCTCAAGATGCGTTAAAAAAAATTTAAGCATCCAAGCTTGCAATATTGCGGTGAAACACTAATATTTTGCGATCGCCGTCGTACGCCTATTTTTTCCGATTCGATTGGGATCATTCGGATTTTTTTAACTTCATGGGACACTGTTTTATGACATTATGTTATTTTTTATTTTTGCTGTCCCATTCCTTTATTATTTTGTTTGCCGATAGACGATTGTTTCATTTCGATATATCCTTCGAGATGGGTTTCAGATTTGTGACGCGTATAGATGAGACCTTGAATGAGATTTGCCTGATCGATGTGGTTGGAGGCTCACTAAATATATGCATGGTCGGATATCACGTACTCTTGGTAGGCACGATTTTTATCGTATCTTCAATATCTAATGCTATTCAAATTCAATAAATTCCAACCTACTGTGTGTTCCTTGGTAACAATATTTATGTGAATTTATTTGAAAGATTTCGCAATCTACCGAAATTTTTGTACGTCCATGTAAATAATGATCAAAGCGATGTAAATTGATCATTATATTTACTAATTACAATCATCCGTAATTTATCATTAATTGGCAGTTCGTTTAACGACGTTTATCGACATTCACGTGAACAATGAGTAATTATTTGCATCTAACGCAAAATACAAAAATGTAAAACGTGCAATTGCAAAATTGAGTAATTTATTTAAATTGCCAAAATTTGCATGATTTTTAAATAATTCCTGATTATGGAATCATTTTGATCGAATATACCGTAAGGTCCTTTTTTGGTGACCAGGAATGGAATAACAGCGAGGCTATAGGGCTCGTTACATACTTCATGCTATGGTTGACTATGGTGTCAAACGTTTTTGTGTCTTGCTACATCGGTTAACAACTTACCGAGCAGACGAGATCGATGTTTCGTTTTTCCGTGCACGACACTACGCGACCGATTGCGTTTTTCGATGCTTTTTTTTACATAATAAAACAGTACGTAAAAGTTGGCAAAGCAAGTTTCTCAACGAATTGGTGGAGGCCGACGACGGACCAAACGCGGGCCTTGATCCTCGTTATGGCGACGTCGCAAAAACCCTGTCAAATTTACAGCTGGCAAGGTCACCATTCTATCGCTCTAAACGTTTGCATCGGTTAGTTGCAAAACAAATACTGATCAGAAGAATCTCATCCCTCCGCTAGATGGAACTAAAATTGAGCCTTGTATGAGCATTTTATACGTGGAGCTGAATTTCAATCCTGAATATGAAGTTCCTTCCTTGTTGTTACAGGTGATGAAAGCATCAATGGCATATTTAAACGCACTTCGGACTGTCATGTAAAATGATCAATGTCGAATCGAGAAATAAAAAAATAGATCTGTCCCGTATTGTCAGCCAGAAAAGTCTCTCTGTATATAGGCAACAACGGCAACAACGACGAATATACAATTTGAAAGTCCATAGTTACGGACCAGTTTTTTTTCCACAGCAGGTCACCCTTGAAACTTTTTTTTGCAACAACGTTAGCTTTCACGGTGCTTATCCTGTAGTTTTTGTTTGGCTATCACTTGTGCAGGATTTGATAGACGATACAGAGGGAAAAGTAAAGTTGGTCGTAAGAGTCGTTCATGCTGGTAGCTTCGATTTCCCAACGATCATTCGCATATGAGAAATTCTCCGGCAATTCAGCCACTTTTTCGACAATCTCAGATCTGCCCCATAATTGGTTATATCAAAGTACCACTAAAAGGCATTCTATGTGAATTTTTTCAGATTTTTTAATTCAACATTTTAGATAACGCCGCTTTGTTTCCAAATGAATAGATCTCGGAAACTAGAAGTAACTGAAAAAAAATGTCTGTACATAAAAGTTGTAGTTTTGTATTAGCTTTTGAGCGGACGACTTAGCTTTCGAGCGGACGACATGAAATAATTTTTACGTGCCGGTAACGCTGATTTTTTACCAAAAAAGTGGGAAATTATTTTTTTATTTAAAAACGGCCATGTTTTTTTGGCTGAAAAAATTACAGAGTCTTCCAGTATTTCTGACGATATCGCAAAAAAATCGCCACAGTGGCACGGATCGAGGTTCAGGGCAAAAAAAATGAAACCACATAAATTCATTTTTTTATACCGGAACCTCGCTCCGTGCCGCTCTAGCGATTTTTTTGCGATATCGTCAGACATACTGGAAGACTCTGTAATTTTTGCAGCCGAAAGCATGGCAGTTTTTGACCAAAAACAATTTCCGCCTTTTTTGGTAAAAAAATCAGCGTTACCGGAACGTAAAAATTATATCAAGTCGTCCGCTCTAAAACTAACACAAAACTACAACTTTTATGTACAGACATTTTTTTCAGTTACTTCTAGTTTCCGAGATATATGCATTTGGAAAAAAACGGCATTTTCTAAAATGTTGAATTGAAAAATCTGAAAAAAATCACATAGAATGCGTTTTAGTAGTACTTTGATATAACCAATTATGGGGCAGATCTGAGATGGTCGAAAAAAATGGCTGAATTGACGGAGAACCCCTCATATACCGTTTCTGGCTTCTTTCCACAAAGCGATCATCCTTTCCGCGTGGTGATTGAAAAATAATGTTCACTGACGCAAAGGTGCGCAAAGTTGTACGAAGTTTGGCAGCCATTCAGCCAGGGCCATTAATTCGCAACGATTGAAGGAAGACTATGCCGTTCGTTACTGTACTATCCCCGTAGCTAGTAGCGTAAGACGGTAGGTGGGCGTTAGGTGGTGGGCAAAGGTGGGCGAAGGTGGGGATTCATTTAGCCCTCGGTAGAAAACTCAAAACTCGTTTCTCACGATTACGGCCAACGCTGGTTAGCGACTGTACAGTTACTCACCAATCACGTCAAATTCAAAAGCATGCAGGAAATAGGCAAATTTCATTGAAGGTCGGAGATGAGGTGATGGCTCGAGAATATAAGCAGGGAGGGAGACGCGCGCAGGACTGGGACCGTAGAGGAAGAATTAAAGGAGGTGTCACACATCGGATTCGCATTGACGATAAGACAAGATGGAAAAGACACGCGACCACTTGGTCAAGTGTGACGATGCGGTATCAGTCGATCAAAATAAATAAAGGAAACAGATTGCGTTATCAGAGCCACTGCCAGCAGTTCGCCGATCGGAGTGGCTGGGAAATAAGGAGGGGGAGATGTATCCCCGTAGCTAGTAGCGTAAGACGGTATGTGGGCGTTAGCGTGACTCGGCTATAACAAAGAGTGTGGGCGTGGATCGGGGGATCACCAGTCAGTCGTGACAGAGTGACACAGGTGTGCGGCTCGAGTATTGGATCCGGAAGACGAATAAAGGCACATTGATAAACCGAAACTCGGTCCTTCCCTGAGATACAAAAGTTACATTCTCATGATCACTATTCATTTCGTTTCACCTTTCTCACTTTCGCGACAGTGTGACTTTTTCACGGAAATTAGCAACAGTTGTTTTCGGTAAACAATCGGACCGAAGATAGCTGATAACGAAAAGAGCGAATGCAAATCACGGTATGTCTGTCCAATGGGGTAAAATGGATTCACGTCCTTCACTTGTAGTATTTTTGGCAATTAGTCACATTCGCCACGAATCAAAACACTCTTCTTGTGGATAAGGAAGGTGGTCATGGTGTGTTAACATGTCGTTTTGAAAGCGTAAGTGCCAAAAAATAAAAATACAACAATACCTGGATAACGTGACGTGGTGACAAGTGTTTTTCGAAAATCGTTAATTCAAGTGATTCATTGTTATCGAATCGAATGAAAGCAAATGCGAGAATATTCGAGCTGAGGCGGATATCTCAGATACCGGAAACTCGTCTCCCCAGTTCGAATCGCGAGTACTGTGACGCTTGCTTGTTTGCTCTACAGAGTTCAATGATTTATCGATGCCGCCTCATTGGCCATTGTCCCTGACCGTCTCTCTTCTTTGCCCTTTTTCATGTCCTGTGTTATTTGACCGTGAGCGTGCGCAAAGAGCTCCACGAAGTGGCTATAGACGATGATGACGTAGACACGAGGAGGAACGTTCAGGGTGCATTGAAAGCTGGCCAGTGAGGTTTTAGGCATCGGCAGTGCAATGTCGTGTCGTGAGGATGGAACATTTTTTAGGAAGCCTGAGGGGTCAGGATCGTCGAGATATTTGAACGAAAAGCACGAGACTGACGCGAATTCCGTCATGAAAATAAATCGTTCGCTCATGAAACTCGTGGGCTTGTGGCCGATGAGCTACGACACTAAAAATCATCTCGAGCGATACATCGCTCGTTTTCTCGCCTCGTGCTGCATTTTTTCGCTCGCTTTCGTTCTCGTGACGGGCAACCTTTACACGTTCATACAAGAGAAGAATTTGGCAACGCGAATCAAGTTGATCGGTTTAATGAGTTATTGCGTTATGTCCAGTATCAAGTATCTGTCGTTGATGGCGAAACGCCGAATGATCGGACGTTGCATAGACGATCTGGTTGAGAATTGGGGTCGGTTACTCGAGAAGGAGGAACGTCAGATTATGTATGATTATGCTCTGTACGGACGTTACGGAGTCACTCTTTGCACCTGTTTCATATACGGGGGTGGAATGTTATACGGCATTGTAATGCCATTATTGAATGGTGACATTGTCATACCGGATACCAACTTGACCATAAGACCACTTCCTTGTCCCGCTTATTTGGTATTTATCGATCCACAAATAAGTCCCACGTACGAGATCGTCTATATCATTCATTGTTGTTCATTCTTGGTCATGAACACGTCGTCCATCGTCGCTTCCAGTCTGGCCATTGTTTTCGCTGTGCATGCTTGTAGCCAACTCGAAATTGTCGTTTCGTGGCTCGATCGGTTAGTGGATCGCGAGGGAAAAGAAAATTCGTTTTTCGAGCACAGCTTTGACGCCCGGCTCAGATTTATCGTCGATCAGCACGTCAGAACTCTCAAGTAATTATCCATTTTTTTTAGGGTTCCGTACCGAAAGGGCTAACGGAACCCTATTGCTGTCACTCTGCTGTCTGTCCGTCCGTATGTCACGGGTCTCTAGCTCGTGAACGGAATGCGTTGCAGTCCTCAAGTTTGAATATTTTGGTTAGAATGGTGACTCAAAACCGGATATTGGATTAAAAATTCAATTCAATTATTTTTTCATGGGGGTTCCGTACACGAAAAAGGAGCACAAAAAAAATTCTTACGCTGGCATGTGGAGTGTCGTTGTCTAAAGCTCATTGAGTAGACTACGAATATGTTTTTTCCTCTTTTATCTTAGAAAATGAAGACGTTGTCGAAGTTGTCGGTGTATTAATGTACCATATACTGTACTTAAACCAAAAATACTGAAAACGCCGATTCATAATGTAGTATATACAATTCATTGTATACATAATACAATAAATTCATAATGCAAATATGTAAAATGATTGTTATTTAAATATTTACAGTACCGAATGACTTATTTTTGGAGTCGGTGCCAGCCAGGAACGAGAGATTAACATCACGGAAGAAACGAGATAGCAAATTAAAAAAGACCGTGTATTTTATTAATTTTTCTTCGCCTCCGCTTTTATTGCGAAAAATGTGATAATATTCGCAATTGGTTGGTACCGACTCCAAAAATAAGTCACTTGGTATTTTAAATATTTAAATGACAAGAATGTTATATATATATTTATTATTAGCTTACAGCAGGAGTATACAAAGCTTCCTTAAGCTATCATCACCCCATATGTTTTCAGTTTAGTACTACCTAAGAACTCAGACAGAAAGAAAGTATCACCTAATTCAATATGTAGTTAAAATAAAAAGTGAATCGGTCATATGTACGGAACCCTAATGGAGCGATAGTCGACTGGCACTCGCTTATGTCTGATGCGATAAATTTTAGGAGGCCGGGCCAAGCATCGTTTTCTTTCGCGTCCATCTTCTACGGTCGAAGAAAGTATGTCTACCGCGTAAAAATTTGAGCCTTTTCGTTTTACATTGGGGTAAATTTGGGTCAATTTTCTTGCAGTTATAACGAGTGGGCCGAAAAATCAAAAAAGACTGATTGATTTGGCAGATTGTGATGAATGCTTCCCATCGCGTTAGATTTTTTGCAGTCTTTTAGCGAGGGAAAAAAACGTTTGGTTCGCGAAATAATGACATCTATTTTAGTTGTGGCAGTTTTATTTATTTTTCCTTGATGCTTTTATGAAGTGGGCGTAGGTGTAATGTGGTTTAAATATTATGAAAAATTAACTTTTATCCAAATGGGTGTCTTTTTCGCAGTTTTATATCTTGCACGGAGAAAATTCTTCGCGAAATCTGTCTCGTCGATATGTTTGGTTCGACGCTGAATCTTTGCTTGTTGGGATTCGATTTGTTAACGGTACGAACGAGAAACCCATTAAGATGTCTAAATGCCGGGCGTCCATTAATTTTTTCTCCACTTACTCGTGAGCTTTAATCGTTCGATTGAAATAATAAGGAATGGGAACACATCGGACCAATTGCGATGTTCACTTACGCTAATCTCATAATGGAATTTCTATTCACTATTTTCGTATTTTCTTACATCGGAGAGATGCTTACTGAAGAGGTAAAACATCGTTTGTTCTCCCCTTACATTTCTCACAATCGACAATTGAAAATTTGTAATTATAAAGATCTATCTCCCTCGATGATTCTAAACCAGTGCCAAAAAGTTGGCGAAAAGACGTACATGATCGATTGGTACGATTTGCCGTGCAAACCAGCCCTCGGCCTCACTCTAATGATCGCAACTGCTCACAATCCAGCCTCAATTACTGCGGGAAATTTGACGAAGCTCTCATTGACGACATTTTCCACCGTAAGTTCTGACATCGGCATGTCAATAGTATTTTATCGATTCGAGACACAGCCAATGAAAAATTATACGTGTACGAAAAAAAATATATATTTCCAGGTGTTGAAAACATCGGTCGGTTATCTCAACATTTTGCGAACACTCACTGCATAGATGCCGATATATTATTCGTGAAACTCAAAAATGAAGCTGTGTAGACTTCGGAACATTTTGCCAACAACGGAATCAATAAATAAAGTAACGGACAAAAAGGTTCACCGGCGATGAATCTGGAACTTCTGAAACTTTTTAAAGCAACTTACCAACAATTTGTACACGTGTGTGAACTGAAAAAATGACTTTTAACGGAATATTTGCAACCGGAGAAGAGACATAAATGAAAACACTTGGGCTTATTTTCTCGCTAAGGAGTCCTTCAAGGTTTCCGAAACTCGTTCGATTGCATTTTCGGCGTATCCTGTGGTTAAAAAAACACTGGTAGCATATTTCAGAACTCTATAAAGTTGAAAAGCTTTTCATGTCATTTTTCAACACCCTTTTATGAACGTGCATATGCACTACTTTTTTAGCGAATCTAGGGGAAGCTTCGAATCACTTGGCGTATTTTTTTGTTTTGTTTTTTTAGTAAATTGCTCTCGTTTTATCGAGTGAGGACCAAAAGGGGGGAAAACCTGATCCGTCACGTAGGCGCCGTGAATTCTCAATGATAAATGGTGGATGACTGTGCATCGGCAACAGGGAAACTTTCATTCGGCGATGAAACGTTTGAATAACGCGCAAGCGCATTTTGCATTTAAAAAAATAGAGTGGTGGAGTTGGCGGTTGGGGAGAATACAGCAACTTGTAAAGTTTCAACGAATCCTTCGTTTTTTATTTTCATTTGCGTGATATCGTTTTACTATATTTTCGAAAAAAAATCTCCATAATTTTCGTGGTACTGTGAATATTCCGGGTAATCTATCGACATATTTTTTTCATTCACAATGTGATTACTCCGAATATTCAATGGCTGGAAAAACGACGAAAATTTAGTAACATTCTATCTCTACTGGACGGCCAAAAATCGCTTCACGTATTTAATTTTGTTGCTTGTAGCCAACTGAAGATTGTCGTTTTATGGCTTGATCGCTTGGTAGACCGTGATGGGAAGAAAAATTTGTTCCTCGAGCACACTTTTGACTCCAGGCTCGGAGTTATTGTTGATCAGCATGTGAGAACTCTCAAGTAATTGCAGATTTTATATGTCTGATTCGATAAACTTTGCCGTGGGCCAGGACATTGTTTCTTTTGGCCACCATCTTTAACGGTCAAGTCAAAGTTCGACCGCGCAAAAAAAATGGCGCATCTTTAGTCCTTTATTTGATTAAATCAAAGGGGCTGATCTACTTGGATAATATTTGAATTGAAAAGGGGTGATCCGCTTGGACGATCGTTATGTATGAATCTTGTTTGGGTGCGAACATCCATTTTTTTAAAGCTATCAACGAATTTTGCCATAATCGAGTAGGTTAAAAATGTCGTTCGATTTGAGAAATGAGAAATAAATATGATTCTAGTACACATGAAACATTAAATCATTTTTTTCCTATATTGAACAATCGCAGTATCTTCGTCAATAAGCAAAATAATGCATTCTATTGTTTAGTGTAATTTTGTAATTGTCCAGAGACATCGAAAATTTGGCACGAATCTCTGTCTCGTTCGCAGTTTTATATCTAGCACGGAAAAAATTCTCCGTACCATCTGTCTCGTCGATGTGCTGGGTTTGACGTTGAATCTTTGTTTGTTGGTATTTGATTTGTTGGCGGTACGGACGAGTAACATTTTGAGATATTTAAATTACGCCATTCTTTTTTCACTTACATGGAACATCTTATTTTTTCGCTTGAAACAAAAAGGAGTGATGCTCACCGAAGAGGTAAACAATCGTTTATGCGTCACTTTTCATTTCTCACAATTGACAATTACAAAGTTGTAAGTACAACGATTTTTCATCTGCGTTGATGATTTAAAACCAGTGTCTAAAAGTTGGAAAAAAGACTCTTATTGACGACATCTTCCACTGTAAATTCTGACTGCAGCCGGTCACAATCGCTACATCGACTCGAGAAGCAACGAATAAATATTCATACGTGCTCAAAAAATATATTTACCGTCGTCGGAAGCATCGGTCGGTTACCTTAACATATTAAAAACTCTTACCACATAATTGCCGATCTATCTAAAAGTTTACAGAAATGAAATACTTTTGTCGACTCCGGAACAGGATTTGGATACAACGAAAATAAAAAGGAAAATAATGAAAATAATATTTCGCATGCTATTAAACTGGAACTTCTAAAACTTCATTCAGGAACTTGCCAATAATTCGTATGCGTGGGTGTGTATTTGTGTGCGAACTCGTGAAATCACTATTGATACAACGCTTGTCGACAAAAAAGAAAAAATAACAGCACAGCAAAATATTTGTGACTTGCTAAGAAGCTCTCGAGAATGTTTGCACCCTTTGGATCGTGTGCCAAAATAATTCATCACCAATGCATAAAACACTACAGCATTTTGAAAACACAGCTTTCGTTATGAACACCGAGCAAAGAAGCGTACGTTGAATTTTTTGCGCTTATGCAAAAGATGCCTTGAACTACTTAGACTCTCGAGGACAAGGAGAAAAGGAAAAAATAGGAAACTGTTCATCCAGGTAACGCTGTGAAACGTCAACTCTCTCTTGCTCCGGTAATGCGATTAGCCCCAGAAGGAATACGGAAACTTTGTGCCATGACAATACGGAAACTTTGACCTGGCGACAAACTCCTTGAAAAACCAACACGCCCATTTTACATACAAAATTGAAGGGGCCAAAAGAGGGGTGAAGTTGCAGTCATTCGTAACGCTTGAAAAAATCGTTGGTATTTTTTTCAATTGAAGAACAAAACAAGTTCCTGTTTTTTTGGGCTCTGTGAATTTTCGGCGTCAATAAACAACTACATATTTTTCTTTTTAACAATGTGAGTGCATGGATGGTATGCTGGTGGGACAAAGAAACTACCAAATTAGAATTGCAATTGTCTAAGTAACGAACAAAAAATTTGCTAAAAAAGAACATTCCGATCGCGGATAACTGAGGCTGTTATAAGGTACCTCAACGTTCTTCGTAAGTGAGCTGCTCAAAGCTATGAGTGGCAAAGCATGAGTAATATATATATTTTTTTGATAATATAAGTGAATAAAAGATTTCACAAACACGAGTGAAGTATTGTTATTGAATCGAATCGAAGAAAATAGGAAGATAAAAAATCGTCATGCATTTCTGACAAGGAACATTACTCAAGTGTCTCCCTTCGATTTTCTTAAAATTAATATACGTGCTAAAGTATTGAAAACTATTGGAGAGATATTTTTTTATCGGCGGAAAAATGGTCGTCAACGCTTCGTTGACACACTTATATTTGGCCACGATTTTGATACACTTATATTTGGCTACGATTTTGACACACTTACATTTGGTCACGATTTCGACAGACTTACATTTGGCCACGATTTTCAACACTTTTTTGTTAAAAGTCATATACGTGATAAAGTATTGAAAACTATTGGACAGGTATTTTTTTTTCATCGACGGCAAAATGGTTGTCAACGCTTCGTTGACACACTTATATTTGGCCATGATTTTGACACACCTAATTTTGGCCCCATTTTGACACACTTACATTTGGCCACGTTTTTGACACACTGGGTCGATTAGACCAGGATATCACTTAATCCACCTGCTATTAACAACCCTTCGGTGGGCTTTCATCGACAAAAATCAGGGATGCACTTAAAACATTTCTCAATATGTCTGCACAGTTGAAATCCGGTAAGTTTGAAATTAAAGTGCCGTAAAAATGTCTCGAAAAGCTTCAATTATGGGATCACGTAGCATTTTATTTAAAACTCTTGCGGTTTAAAATGACCCAGTGTGTCAACGTAGGGTTAAGGTGGGTAACCACCCCTTAAAAAGGCGACTCCTTAATTTTTTTCTTCAATACTTCTATAGTGGATTTTTTATCGCTTTACATTAAATGAATTTCGGTTTTTGTATTATTCATCTCGGTGGACTGCTTGTGGGTGAAACGGCAAATCACCCTTTAAACACTGTTTAAGGGTTGTCCCCTTAAAACCGTTTCTCCGCCGATAATAAAAAATGGATAGTTTTGAAAGCTTCAACACATACATAACAAAATCGAACATAGACACTTGAGTGATATTCAAGTGAGAAACTGAAAATTCGTACGAGTGTTTCCGGTCGGGTTTGCAAGTGCCCAGAAGCGTCGGCGATCGTTTTTCTTCCCACTGTGGGACTTCTATCCCCTGAATTGTATGATTTATTAATGCGTCTCAATGCCTCGAGCCTCTTGGCTCCTTCCCTTTCCTACTTTATTCACTTCCTAGATCATTTGATCGCGAACATGCGCAAACCTTTCCACCGATTGTGTTCGACGATGACGTGGTCCCCTGGAAGTACGCGCAAGGGGGAGTGAAGCATAGTCAGTGAAGTTTGAGGGATCAGAGGTGCAATGTCGGGTCGTGAGAACGGAAAGATTCCGTGGAAGCTCAGGGAGAAAAGATCGTCGAGATATTTGAACGAGAGGCACCGAAACGACGTGAATAAAGCTGTAAAAATAAATCGTTGGCTCATGAAACTTCTGGGATTGTGGCCGATGAGCTGGGACACTAGAAATTATCACGAGCGTTATATCGCTTGGGTTCTCACCTTTTGCAGTATCTTTTTGCTCGCTTTCATGCTCGTGACGGGCAGCCTTTATACGTTTATGAAAGAAAAAAATTTAGCAACGCGTATCAAGTTGATCGGGGTTTTGAGTTTTTGCGCAATGTCAAGTATAAAATATTTCTCGTTGATGACGAACCGCCGAGCGATCGGTCGTTGCATAGACGATCTGGTTGAAAATTGGGGCCGATTGCGGGAGAACGAGGAACGTCGAATTATGTACCATTATGCCATGTACGGACGTTTCGGCGTTACTCTTTGCACGTGTTTCATGTACGGGGGTGAAATTTTGTACGTCGTTATAATGCCATTGTTGACCGGTAATATTGTCATACCAGATACCAATTTGACCATACGGCCGCTTCCTTATCCCGCATATTTCATATTCATCGATCCACAAATAAGCCCCACTTATGAGATTGTATACGTCGTTCATTGTTGTTCATCATTGGTGATGCACACAACGTCCATCGTCGGTTGCAGCCTGGCCGTTGTTTTGGTAGTGCACGCTTGTAGCCAACTTGAAATTGTCGTTTCGTGGCTTGATCGCTTGGTCGATCGTGATGGGGAGGAAAACTTGTTCCTCGAGTACAGCCTCGACGCCAGGCTCGGACTTATCATTGATCAGCACGTCAGAACTCTCAAGTAATTTTGGATTTTCGTATACTTGATTGGATGAGCTTTGCGAGGCCAGGGGGAATAACCCCCTGGCCTCTATTCTTAATGGACGAGCAAAAGTTTGATCGGCCCAAAGAAGAGCATTTTCTGGTTTTGTCTGATTAAGTTGAGAGGGGCTGATTTGTTGGATAGGACGCGATTTGAGAGGCTAGTTCACTTGGAAGAGCGTTAGAAATGGAACTTGTTACGTCTGAACGTGAATTTGTCATTTAGTAAGAAGAAAAAGTACGTTTGAGTTGAAAAAAGAAACGATGTTTTAGCACGTGTCGAAAATTCATTTATTGTTTGTATACTTTTTTTTATGGAATAGTCGTATATATATTTTTTCATTTAAATCAAATGTATTATCAATTTTTATACATACTTGTGTCTCTTTCAGTTTTATATCTTGCACGGAGAAGGTCCTTCGCGACATCTGTCTTGTCGATGTGCTGGGTTCGACGCTGAATCTTTGTTTATTGGGATTTGATTTGTTGACGGTACGGATGAGTACCATATTAAGATAGTTTTGTCGTCCGACGAGTTTTTTTAAATCCGCTTACACGTCATATCTCATTATCCGATTGGAACAAACAGGAGTGGGAACACAGTGGTCCGGTTGCGATGTTCACTTACGCTAGTCTCATAACGTCGTTTCTATTCAATATTTTCTTGTTTTGTTACATCGGAGAGATGCTTACCGAAGAGGTAAAAAATCGTTCGTTAGTCACTTTTCATTTCTCACAATTGACAATCGCAAATTTGTAAGTACAACGATTTCTCATCTCCCTCGATGATTTAAAATCAGTGCCAAAAAGTTGGTGAACAGACGTACATGATCGATTGGTACAAATTGCCGAGTAAAACGTCCCTTGGTCTCACTCTAACGATCGCAATTGCTAGCAATCCAGCCACCATTACTGCAGGAAACTTGATGAAACTATCATTGGCGACATTTTCCACCGTAAGTTCTGACATCGGACTGTCATAATTGTTTCATCGATTTCAGTCACAACGGATAGATAGGTACGTCTACAAAAATATTTATTTATTTACAGGTGCTAAAAACATCGCTCGGTTATCTCAACATTTTACGAACACTTACCGCATAATTGCTAGTCTATTTTTAGTGGGAAACAATGGAACAAATTGTTTCGATTTCGAAACAGTTTGTTGGATGTAACTGAAACAAAGGATAAAAGAATAAAGGAAAAGTCTTAAAGGCAATGATATTTTGAAATTTTTTTCGGCAACTCGCCAACAGTTTGTTTTAGCGTGCATGTGTGCTCTCGTAAATCCATTTACAATACAATATTTCCGAACGGTGATGAGATATGAACGGAAAATAGAAATGAAAGAACAACAACCTACTTGTGCATACTTGCTAGAAAGCACTCGAAATGTTTCGTCATTTGTTCATTGTTTTGTCTTTTGTCATCCTGTTCCCGGAGAACACGATCACCCATAAAACACTGGTGGCACTTTGTTTTTTTTTTATTCCAAGGATAAATCCTCTTTGAAGTCATTTTGTAAGTACCTTTTTCGTTTTGGACACGTCTGTACATAGGTATGCCAAAAATACATCGAAGCACTCGGACTATTTTTTCGGTGACGTTTCTACGGTCAACACGAACCGCAAGGTTTTCGGAAACCATGCACATCACATCGAAATAAAGGAGCAAAGGGGAAAAAAATCAGCTCGTAGACGCTGCGAATTGTCACGCCTCGCTTCGTCCGATTGTGCAGTTATCCTCACGAGCAGTATCGTACGACGAAAATACTTCCATTCGCAGACCAACCCTTGGAATAACGCGCACGCGCCTTTGGCATATATACTCGTAAAATGAAGTGGCGAAGAGAAGGGCGATATTGCAATCATTCGCAATCTTCTAAAAAATTGTTTTTTATTTCTAGTGCCTCATGTCATGTGTATTTATTCTATGTACTGTCAGCCAAACATTTTCGGACACTTCAGATAATTGCAAAACTTTCGATTACTGGAAAATTGCTAAGTAATGTTAGAATGAAATCATTTATTTCATTCAATATCATACGAAGATAGTATAAAGCTCTATATAATGAATTATATTATTATAATATAATTTTTCGGTTATCCGAAGTGATCGAAAGTTTTGTAATTATCTGAAGTGTCTGAAAACTTTCGACCGGTAGTGTATGATAAAAAAGTCGTCCTCATTTTCATGGCACTGTCAATTTCTCGCATAAGCGAACATCCTCACCTTTTGTCACAACACGATCGCACCAAAAATGCAACGGCTGGTAAAGCAATGAAATATTCTTTGTAGGATGTTCATCCAATGGTTAAGAATCACTTTTCGTCATTTGTTTGTGGCCGTATTTTTGACCCTTTGTACAATTTATTACGAAACACAACGTTCCGCGTGCAGATAATTAAAACTGGTATGGCTGATCACAACGAACTTCATTAACGTGCTAATTGAGACCGCAAGTGCTGGAGCACAAATGATTGACAAATACTGGAAACTATTTGGGAAAACTAAAATGTTTCGAAAAATATAAAAACGAGTAAAGAATTTTCATGAAATCAAATCGACGAAAGTACATGGACGATAAAACCGACGTGGAGTACTCAGACACTAAAAAATCGTACAAGTCTCTGGCTAGCAAGTACGACGAAGCTTTCTTGTTTTTTCTCTTTCCTGAGGTCGGTACCCTCTGAATTCAATGATTTATTAACGGCTGTTCAATGCCCCCGTATCTGTCCCGTGACCCTTGGCTATTCTCCTTTGCTTTTTCCTTCAGTTCCTAGACAATTTGATCGCGAGCTTGCGCAAAGCTTCCCACCAAGTATATTTGCCGATGACGTGGGCAAACGGAAGAACGAACGCGGGGTCGGTACATGGTCAGTGAGGTTTGGCGCATCGGTGCTATAATGTCGAATTGTAAGAATGGTAAACTTTCAAGCAAGCTCGAGGGTAGAGGTTTGTTGATGCATTTGAACGAAAAGCAAGAGAGTGACGTGAATTACGCGATGAAAGCGAATCGTTGGGTCATGAAACTGCTAGGTGTGTGGCCGATGAGCTACGATACTAAAAGTTACAGCGAGCGATGTATCGCGCGCATTCTGACCTTATGCAGCATCTTCTTTCTCGCTTTCGTCCTTGTGACGGGCAGCCTTGACACATTCGTGGAACAGAATAATGTGGCAATCCGTATCAAAATGATAAGCGTTTTGAGCTTTTGCGTCATGTCCGGTATTAAGTATTTCATGTTGATTATGAAACGTCAAGAGATCGGCCGATGCATAAGCTATCTTGTCGAAAACTGGGGCCGATTTCGCGATAACGAGGAGCGTCAAATTATGTACGATTATGCTCTTTACGGTCGTTATGGATTCACTATTTGCGCCTCTTTCATGTACGGGGGTGGCATTCTTTACGACATTATAATGCCATTGTCGGCTGGTGAAATCGCTATACCGGATACGAATTTGACCACGCGATTGGTTCCTTGTCCCGTCTACTTGGTATTTACCGATCCACACATAAGTCCCACTTACGAGATCGTTTACGCCATTCATGTGTGTTCATTCTTCGTCATGCACACAACGTCCGTCGTCGGTTGCAGCTTGGCTGTTGTTCTTGTCGTGCATGCATGTAGCCAACTTAAAATTGTCGTTTCGTGGCTCGATCGACTGGTAGACTGCGATGAAAAGGAACATTTGTTCCGTGAGTACAGTCTTGATACATGGCTCGGGCTTATTGTCGATCAACACGTCAGAACCCTCAAGTAATGTAGATATATATATATAATTTTTTTTTCATTAACTTTGGGAGACCAGGGCAATGGTGTCTGTGGTCTCCATAATTCAAAGATTAGAGAAATGGTCTACCATGATAAAAATGATGCAGTGTTTGTTTTTCATTTCGGCTTATTTTGCTGTCATGTTCCTTCAACTATAGTGAGTGGGCCAAAGAATCGATATGGTTGGGAGATAGTTATGAATTAATTTTGTCACTTTCGAGCTCGATTTTTTTAAAGATTATCAGCGAACTTTGCGCTTCTGCAGTGATGGAAAATTTACGTTTGATTTGAGGGATGACAAGAATAATCTCAGTATTCGAAAGAAAGATTGATCTGGTGTTTTCGTTTTTAGTAAAAAATCGACAATGTGTTTTGGTTAAAATCAAATGTATGATTAATTTTTATATGAACCTGCGGCGACTCTTTCAGTTTTATATCTTATACGGAGGAAATACTTCGCGAAATCTGCCTCGTCGATGTGCTAGGCTCGACGCTCATTATTTGTTTATTGGGATTCAATTTGTTGACGGTACGTTCGAGCGTCATATGGAGATATTTTAGTCGCTCAGCGGCCCATTTTATTTCCTTTCTGACATGTGACTTCTGATTGTTCGATAACATGAAAAGGAATGGAAAGACTTTTCCAATAGCGATGCTAACTTATGCGAGTCTGATACTGTCATTTCTGTTCAATATTTTCTTATTTTCTTACATCGGGGAGATGCTTACCGAAGAGGTAAATAATCGTTTCTTCGTCGCTTCTCATTCGTCACAATTGATGTTTGCACATTTGTAAGTACAACGACTTTCCCTTGTTGACTTTCAAGTGCCAAAAAGTTGGCGAAAAGACGTACATGATCGATTGGTACAAATTACCGCGCAAAACCGCACTCGGTCTCACTCTAATGATCGAAACTGCTGGCAATCCAGTCACCATTACCGCGGGAGGTTTGGGGAATCTCTCATTGACGACCTTTTGCACCGTAAGTTCTCACATCGCACTATCACTATTGTTTTATGGATTTCAGTACCAACGAATGAACCAATAAAAATATTTATTTTTAGGTGTTAAGAACATCGCTTGGTTATCTCAACATATTACGAACCCTGACTATAGTTGATAATGCAGTTGATAATAGACTATAGTTGATAATCATATTCTTAGTGGTAGAAAAAGAAAGTTTTGTAGATTTCGGAACAAATTTTTAAGACGATACAAACAAAAAGTATCATAATGTAGGAAAGGCTCGCCGATAATAAATTTACAATTTTTTTAACTCCTTTCATAATACGCCTTCATAAATAGTACGCCTTCATTCATAATACGCCTTTCATAAAACGCCGATAATTGTTGTGTGCGTGTGAACTCGCGAATTCTCGTACAGTACAATATTTACGAATGGAAAAAATCAACATTTTTGCGAGTACCCACTTATCACGATCCGTTCTTCGCCACCCAACGAGGCCGAGTTACGAGATTGTCTTTGCCAATCAACGGGTGTCCGTTTTTGTCATATACACGATAAGGATCAAGGGGGGTGCAGGGTCGCCGCGACTTTTGCGATACACGCTCGCGAACAATTCAAGATACTCGGTCGCAGATTGAAAAAATTGATCGACGGGGATGAGAAATGCGACAACGTCAACGAAAGAATGGCCGACATAGTGGAGCTTCGTCTTCGAGCACTTCAGTGAGCGAAATTTTATCGATTTTCTTCCTTTAAATGGACATTTTTCCTTGCCATTAGAAGTCGCATTTGTTCAAGTTAAACAATTTGATCGATTCTTTGGCCTTTAGTGGAGATTTGTCGATTTCCTAGCCTTGGATGGAAATGCGTCGATTCTCTAGCCGTGAATGGAAAGTTTTCGTTTTTCTGTCGATGAATGAAAAGTTATCGATTTTCTAGCCTTGAATTTGTCTTTGCCAATGGACATCCTTTTCATCTAAGGGGGGACCCCACTGTAACGAGCCGAAAAGCTCGTTCTTTTTCAATTTTTTTTTCGTCTATTAGATTATTTATGTGGAATTTGGGAAAAAAGTATTATTAAGAATATATGAACTTATTTCGTGTATATTTTTATTGGGAAAAATTAATATTTAATAAAGTTATCGACAACTTGACAATGGTTGGCTTGAAAAACAAAAATTAAAATGTTTTATAATCTATATACATGTAGTTCTCGATGCACATGACTGTTTGTACGAAAAAAATGTCATGGAATGGCGGACCTTAAAAGAAGGGTAGTTATTGAAAAATTTTACTTGGTTTCTAGGACTTGAAAAAGATTCATTTTCAAGGAAAAAAAAACGGATACGTACAACGATAGCTACTGCAATTGCGGAAACTTTGGTTTTTTTTCAAATTGAAAAACGAATGTTTTTAGGTACGAGATTGAATGACGATAAAAACACGATTGAAAGTTTTAGCACACGTAAATCCTACTTAACCTCGTATAAAAAATGTTAATTTCCCTATTTTCCTAACTTCGTCGATTCCGGGTCCATGAGATGGACTGTCTTCAACATCGTGGTCCTTATTGTTACCGCGTGGAACAAAAAATTGGGTGTCGTCAGCACAGAGGTCGGTGCGTTGTACGATATTCTCATCCTTGTGAACACACTAGTCATATAGAGTAGGTCCAACCTTCATTCCTATCATCTCATATTTTTGTAAAAGTTTCTAGACTCCTCTCGTTGAATATTATTTTTGCAATATATAATGCTACTCGAACGATATCGCTACCACTGGAATTACATTTCGGTGCCATCTTCCAGAAAAGATAATGTTGTTTTGAGTGAATCCGTCGACAAACGTCTCCAAAAATTGAACGTCCGACTGGTCTTCGTAAGTAGGAAAAAGGGCTTCAGCAGCGTCTTCAGGACGTGGTAATTTATCCGTGAATGTAGCTAAATTGTCTGTGGCAGCAGCGTTTCGAAATTTACACCACCATTTGATGGCTTCTGGACACAAAAAACCTCTAGGGTTTTCTACAGGTGATGATCATAATAAAAAGTCTGCCACATACCATTGTGCATATGCTCAACGTTATCAGAATGACAACGAATTGCAGGGCCCTAATAATTAGTGAGCTCATGTATGACGTTTTTAACAAGTCGTCCTTTCCCACCAAGACCTTTTGTTTTTTTCTCCAGTACCCCGAGTCTGCTTGCTATCGTATCTTAAAATAGTTTTGTATGGCAATATGAAACTATTTCCACAATAGAATGAACTCTACATTCATCTAATGTGAAGGATGCGACTACCTGCTCTCACTAACTCGTCAGTAACTCGGCTAATTTTCAATATTTCAATTTGATTTTTTTCACACATTCTTGAACTTTTATACTTTGAGATCATGCAGGAAAAATAATTTTTTTGACGATCAAAAAAATCATTTTTTGATCGTCGAACATTTGATCGAACATTAAGAAGGAATGGGATGTATAATTTACCTACCTAGTAGGAAGTACTATTTTCTATATCGTAATACTCGTAGATTTTTGTGAGATTTTTAAATCCGCGACTTAAGTCGGTAATGTAAGTGAAAATTCAGTCGGTAGCTCGTATTTCACGGGGAATAAAATTTCCTTGACGCAAACGAACAGTTTCGATGAGATTGAAGACGGGCCATGGCAATTTGTATTCCATTAATTTATAGTACTTTTTATAGTTTGATCGGCCGTGTGCAGGGTGTACCGAACGAGGTGGGTCCCGTTCAATTCGTTGGATACACGAAAAACATCTGCTTTATCAGATATTGTTTAACGACGTTACGATATATTTCGCTTGGAATTACAATATTTATCGAATCATTTATTCGTTTCTCATTGTTGTCATTTCCCTTAACTATTTGACTCCGTTATCTTTAATATTTTTGTAAATTTATTAGGTTTTCATTGATCCAGTACGATCAGTTCTGTTATTTTTCTGGGGGCTAGTAGTCAAGGCCAATCTGTGGTCAGACATCTCGTAAATTCTTCTTACAACTATATGGGGAACTTGCGGACATCGGACATTTCTCGTGCAGATTTTTCAGCACATTCGTGAACAAGAAAAATGTTCGTACTTGTCGTTTCTTCGAAGAGGTCGAGACTTTTCGAGGCGTTGTACCAGTTTTACACAAACTGATGGGATGCAAGATTGTTTGCGATGTTTGATACGAATATTCCAGGAATCGCAATGCAGTGAGGCCTTTAGCACCGTCACGTTTTGCGTGCTCCTGGTATCTTTCACATTCAATATGTGAATATTTTGATACATGGGCGAAATGCTCATCGAACAGATAAATATCTCCGAAATATGTTTTTCTCTTTCGCACGTTTTTTTTAAATCGCGTTGAAACGTGAAGCAACTTTGTCGCAATGAAGCAAATAAATCTATATGATGACGTACATGGGTGATTGGTAAAAATTGCGCGAGTCAAAAACGCGGAGATTGATCATGATGTTCGTCATAGCGAAATACACTTCTTGCGTAACACCTGGAGAAGTGGCCGTACTATCGATGAGTTGTTTTTGCAATGCTCTGTTTTTGTCTGATTAAATTGAAAGTGATTCAACTGTTGGACATGGCCCGAATTAAAAGAGGCTGGTTCACTTGGAAGCTATCAACAGTTTCTGAGATTTATTAGGTAAAGGAAAATTTACGTTTGGTTTGAAGAAGAAAAAGGAAAAAGATTGTGTCAGTACGTGCCGAAGATTCGTTTAGTGTTTAAATACATTTTTTTTTTATTAGTCGTATAATTATTTTCGTTTAAACAAAATATGTTAATCCTTTTTGAACGCAGGTGGGTCTTAGTTTTATACCTCGTACGGAAAAATTTAACGAGACATTTGTCTCGTCGATGTGAATGCGGATTAGATTTCGGAACAGTATTTCGTATATAACTGAAACGAACAAAAGATTCGATGGAGAATATTTGTTTATTGTGATGTGATTTGTCAAGAGTACCGACGAGTAGCATATTCAGATATTTTAATCTTCCGGCCATGTTTTTTTATTAACTTACGTGTGAAATCTAATTGTTCGATTGAAAGAAAAAGGAGTGGGAACACAGTGATCGAATTGCAATGATTACTTACGCTAGTCTCATAACGTCATTTTTATTCAATGTTTTCTTGTTTCGTTACATCGGAGAGATGCTTACCGAGATGGTAAAAAATCGTTTGTTCGTCACTTTTTATTTCTCACAATTGACACATTTGTAATAGGTGCGCAAAAGATAATAACATATAATAAATAAACATAATAAACACTCGGACTACGTTTTTGGAGACGTTTCTGTGGTAAACATAAACCGTAAGGTTTTTGTGAACCATGCACATCGTGTCGAATTATGGGAAAGAAAAAGAACTCGGGTCGGAGACACTGCGAGTTGTCAACCCTCGCTTCTTCCGATTGTGCTCTGCACGAGCAAACGATACGTCAGCGATACTTTCGTTCGAATATGAGCTTTCTGAATAAACGCGCAAGCGCATTTCGCGTATAAAATGGAATGGCAAAGAGAAGGGCGAGATGGAAATAATTCGCAATATTAGAAACAATCCTGTTTTTTTTTCTTACTGCTGTCATAAGTATTCATTATATATTTTTTAAATCGTCCTAATTTTCGTGGCACTGTCACTTTTTCTTTCAATCATGCGATTGCCCAAAAATTTCAATGGCCAGAAATAAAATTGATTTTTCGTTACAGTCATCTGTCCAATGGACACGAACAACGTTTCGTCTCTCATCTGCTACAGTATTTTTGGCACTTTGGATGATTTATCACAAATCACAACATTCAGCGTGCGGATTGTAAAAGCCATCATAACTGCCGTTGACGAACTTCGTAATCGTGCTAATTAAGACGGAAAAATGATTGCCGTCAAAAGGCAAATGATGATGAGAAGGCTGGTGCATAAATGATTGACAAGTACCTGATCATACATGCGGAAACGAAAACGTTTCGAAAAATATAAGAACATATAAATATTTATTAAATCAAATGGACGATAATCCAACGACGATGAAACCGACGTGGATTTCTCAGGCACTATAAAATCGTATACATCTCCGGCTAGCTAGATGGAGCTGTCTCGATTTTTTCCTTTCCATTATGGGATTGGTACCCTCTGAATCCAATGACTTATTAAAGGCCCTTCAAAGCTCCCATCTCTGTCACGTGACCCTTGGCTATTATCCCTCGATTCTCCTTTCCGTTCCCAGATTATTTAATCGTGCGCGTGCGCAGAGCTTCCCACCAGGCAAATCCACCGATGACGTAGACAAACGGAAGACCGTACGCGGAGTGAGACATGGTCAGTGAGGTTTGACGCACCAATGCTGTAATGACAGATCGTGAGAACGGAAAACTTTCGAGGGAGCTCGAGGAGAAAGGATTGTCGATCTATTTGAACAAAAAGCACGAAACTGACGTGAATTACGCGATAAAAGCAAATCGTTGGGTCATGAAGCTCCTGGGAGTGTGGCCGTTGAGCTATGACAGTAGAAGTTTTACCGAGCGTCATATCGCACGCATTATTACCTTATGGAGCAGTTTAATTCTCGCTTTCTTCCTTGTGACGGGCAGTCTTCACATATTCATACTGGAGAAAAGAGTGGCAATACGTATTCAAATGATGGGTATTTTGGGTTTTTGCATTATGTCCTGCTTGAAGTATTTTTCGTTGATTGTAAAACGTCGAGAGATCGGCCGCTGCATATACGAACTTGTCGAAAATTGGGGTCGATTTTCCGAGAACGAGGAGCATCAAATTATGTACGATTACGCTCTTTACGGTCGTTACGGAGTCACAATTAGCGCGTGTTTCATGTGGGGGGGACCCATACTGTACCACAGTGTCCTAATGCCATTGTCGACTCATCGTACTTCTATACTCGATACCAATTTGACCATACGATCGTTTGCTTGTCCCGTCTACTTGGTATTCACCGATCCACAATTGAGTCCCACTTACGAGATCGTCTATGTCATTCATATGGGTTTATTCTTCGTCATGCACACGACGTGCATAGTCGGTTGCAGCTTGGGGGTTGTTCTTGTTGTGCATGCGTGTAGCCAACTTAAAATTGTCGCTTCGTGGCTCGATCGTCTAGTAGACTGTGAAGAGAAGGAACATTGGTTCTTCGAGTACAGCTTCGACGAACGGCTCGGACTTATCGTCGATCAGCACGTCAGAACTCTCAAGTAATTGTTCATACGTATTTTTTTATTGGATCGACTTTGGGAGGCGAGGACGTTGCTCCCTGTAGCCTCCATTTTGCTAAATCGTGGCTACAGCCTCCAAAATGGTGCAGTTTTCGTTTGTCATTTCGGCTGAATTCGCTTTGAGATATTCCAACTTTTGGGGGTGGGTGAAAGAACCAGAAAAAGGTGATCCGCTTGGATGATCGTCATGAATGAATTCTGTCAATTCTGTATGAAGGGATGGAAAATTTACATTCGAATGGAGAAATGCAACAGATCATTTTAGTATATATGGAAAATTCGCTGATTTTTCGTTTTCGATTTTAGTAAACAATCAAAGATGTGTTTTAGTTCAAAACTAATGTATGTTTCATTCTTATACGAACGTGCGGTGGATCTTTCAGTTTTATATCTCGAACGGAAAAAAATCTTCGTGAAATCTGCCTCGTCGATGTGCTAGGTTCGACGCTTATGATTTGTGTATTGGGATTCGATTTGTTGACGGTACGAGCGAGTAACGTATTAAGCCATTTTAGTTTTTCCTTTCTTGTGTATAACCTCTGGTTGTTTGATGAAATAAAAAGGAATGGGAAACCACCGGTACAGTTGCGCTGATAACTTATGCTATTCTGATAGTATCATTTCTGTTCAATATTTTCTTGTTTTCTTACATCGGAGAGATGCTTACCGAAGAGGTAAATAATAGTTTTTTTTCGTCAATTCTCATTCGTCACAATTGATATTTCCAAATTCGCGAGTACAAGTGTTTCCTATTTCCCTTGATGATTTTTAAGTGCCGAAAAGTTGGTGAAAAGACGTACATGATCGATTGGTACAAATTACCGCGCAAAACGGCCCTCGACCTCACCCTGACGATCGCAACTGCTGGCAATCCAGTTACCATTACCGCGGGAAGTTTGGGGAATCTGTCACTGACGACGTTTTGCGCTGTAAGTTCTCACATCGGACTATCACGATTTTTAAATGGATTTCAGAACAAACGAATAAATAATTACGCGGATAACGAAATTATCTTTTAGGTGGTCAGAACATCGGTTGGTTATCTCAACATTTTACGAACAGTGACCGCATAATTGATGATCCTATTCTTATTGGCAAAAAGGTTCTGTCGATTTGGAAACAAATTTCTCAGACGATAGAAACAAAAAGTAACATAATGTAGAAAAATATTCACGGATAATAAATGCACAATTCTTTGAACTCTGTCCGGCAACCGCCAATAATTGTTGTGTGCGTGTGTATTCGTAATGTTTCCTCCAGTACTACATTTACGAACTACGAGGAAAAAAAATTAACATTTTTGCTAGTACCTACTTACTATGAAGCGTTTAACATTTATCGAATAATAATCGATCGGAGTCCCAGCGAATACAATAATTGACGTATAAAACACCAGCAGCGTTTTGGAAAAAATTCCAAAGTCGAAAAATCCTTTGTTGCCGTTAAATAAAAATTACATGCCAGTCGTGCTCGCAAAAAATTTGTTGAAACTGCCGGATACTTTTTCGAAGGCGTTTTTCCCGGTAAATACCAGCTGTTCTTTGCAAATTGCACATAGACGAATTAACGGATAAAAAAAACGAAAAAAACTCGGATAGTGCCGCTGTGGACAGCGGTTAAGTTCAATCCACCGTTAAATTCGTCCGACGACGAGATTGACCGTGATGACATCGTCACTTCGGACATTACAGAGGTACGTGTACCGAGGAATTGCGAATCATTGTCGAGACGCGATTTCAAGTATACGACGGAATTGAATGGTTTTTTTCTTCTTGAGGCCAATCGGTATGTGGGTGTGCAAACCGAACGCCGGTATCTTCGAGAAGTTGGCAATCAAGGCCTAGGCATGTTGCTGTCATTTTTTCATATTTTTTCGTCTCGTACCGTGCGGTCTGTGCACACTTTTTTTATCGGGCAAACTTCGGCTCCGCGATAAAAAATGATCGGTATTTGTACTTCTGCCTGATGACCATATTGAAAATTAGCTTCCTTGTTTTATGTCGAAGTCTGTGGAACGGGAGGTAACCAGCGTAAGGCTCGTTAAGGAGCTTCGGGACACTTATATGTACCGTACATTTTTTGTCATACACTGAATGCCTCTTAATTTGAAATCAATCGTCTACACCGTTTCCATACAATTTACAATTGAAAAAACACTTTTTAACATACGGAAATGCCTACGCTCGCCGCTGAATGGCAGTTTTACGCACGAAATGACGTAAAAAAAGTACACTGAAGAAAAAAATTCGTTCATCTATCCAAAATTCGGTTGGTTTAACAAAATGTATCTTTAAATACGTTCAACTTGATTTTTGATTGGCATAATAAAACAGTATAGTTAGTGGTAAAACAGTACAGTGGTGTGACCTGTAGCTCACTTAGCATGTCTGAGCAAACTGTTAAAACAACAAAATTTCGAGACAACAAAATGCATTTTGGATATTCAACGATTTCTTTTTCTCAGTGTACTTGCAATGTTATGAAAAACTGTTAAATCATTCAGTACTTATGACAATTTCGTCATCACTATCATAATGGTAAATGCCCAATGATAAAAAGGGTTTCTCTTTCAATTGGAAATTTTACAAAAACGGTGTGGACGATCGACTGAAAATTTTGAGAATCCATTCAGTATAGGAAGAAGAATTTCCGATATAGTTGAGCGTCATCTTCGAGCGCTACCGGGACATTTGGTTTTTCCAATCGAACTAGAGTTTCCCCAACTCAACATTTTCTTTCGATCTTCTAGCATCGAATGGAAGCTTGTCGAATTTCTAGCCTTGAATGGTAATTTGCCGATTTCTTAGCCTTGGATGAAAATTTGTCGATTCTCTTGTCATGAATGCAAATTTGTCGATTTTCTTCCATTGAATGGAAATTTGTCAATTCTCTAGTCTGAATTCAAATTTGTCGATTTTTTAGCCTTGAATGAAAATTTGTCGCTTTTTTAGACTTGAATGGGAATTTGTCATCGCCAATCGAACTCATGTTTACTTTGTGTTAACTCTAAATCTCAATAATAACAATGCAACGAATATAAAAATCTGAAAAACTTCCAAAAAGCTGCTAGAACCCTAAGAAGGAATTGAAGGGATAATTTCCTCGCCTCGGAAGAAATCTTTTTTTCGATACATATCGTAATACTCGTAGATTTTTGTGAGTTTTTAGCTTCTTAACTTTAGTCGGCAATGCAGGCAACAATTCAATCACGGCTTTGTATTTCGTGAGAATTAAATTTCTTTGGAACGAACGTACAGTTTTGATGAAATTCAAGACGGACACGGCAATTTGTATGCTCCGAATTTATAGTCATTTTTATAGTTTGATCAGCCACGTGACGGGTGCACTGAACGAAATGTGGCTCGTTGAATTCGTAGGATGCACGATGAACATTCTCGAATATTATTTTATGTAGAAACGATGTATTTTGCGTTTTTTTAGTTTTGTTTATTCGTGTATTCGTTTCTTATTGTACAATTTGCGATACATTTTTTCTCCTTCATTTTTCATATTTATGAAGATTTGTTAGGTTCTAATTCACTCAATACGATTGGTTCTGTTGTTTTACTTGGGCGGTAGTAGTCGAGCCAAATATGTCGTCAGACGTCTCGTAAATCCGTCGAACAATTTTTTCAGCACGATCGAAAAAAAAATATTTCTTTATAATTTTTGTTTTTCTTTATCAAGACGGGTCTTATCGAGGCGTTACACGAGTTTTACATAAGCTGTCGGGATGCATAATTGT
The DNA here is from genome assembly GCA_951751655.1 of Ophion costatus. Lineage (NCBI taxonomy): Eukaryota > Metazoa > Arthropoda > Insecta > Hymenoptera > Ichneumonidae > Ophion > Ophion costatus. Next base: position 24,342,003 of record OX632364.1, on the reverse strand, counting down.
TTTTTTTTATTAAATCTTTATTACGAATATTTCAGGAATGGGAAAGCAGTGAGGCTATAAGCACATCGGCGAAATGATCACCGAACAGGTGAAATATCTCTGATATACTTTTTTGCCTTTCGCACCTTTTTTTTAAGAGCGTAAAAACATGAAGGAACTTTGTCTCAATAGAGCTAGCGAGTCGGTACAATGACGTACATGATCGATTGGTATAAATTGCGAGGTATAAAATGCTTATTTTCCATCGTATGTTCTGACATCTAACTGTCACGATTATTTCCTCGATTTCAGTAACAACTGATAGATAATTACGTCTACGAAAAAATATATTTACAGGTGCTATAAACATTGCTCGATTACCTCAACATTTCACGAACACTTACCGTATAATGATCCATGTTTAGTGGGGAAACAAAACATTTTTACGGAACACTATTTTGAATATAATTGAAAAGAAGAGTAAAAGAATAAAGGAAAAGCTTTCGAGCTAATGATCTTTTTGAATCCTTTTGGGCAACTTGCCAACAGGATGTTTGAGAGTGTATCGGTGTCCTCGTGAAGCTACTTACAATACAACATTTCCGTACAGAGATACGAAAAAAAAACACAACAAAGTACTTTTGCGTAATTGCTAAAAAGCTCTCAAAATATTTCGTCATTTTTTCGATCATGTTTCCGAAGAACCCGATCACCCATGCATAAAACACTGGTAGGACTTTTTGTTCAATTCCAAAGACAACCTTCGACGTAATTTTTTAAATAATTTTTTCCGTTTCGAACACGCTTGCACATAGGTATGCAAAGATACTTCGAAGCACTTGGACTACTTTTTCGGCGACGTTTCTACGGTAAACTTAAACCGCACTATTTTCGCATACCATGCACATCCTATGGAATTAAAGGATCAAAGGGAAGAGCAAGAAAACTCGGCTCGGCGACGCTGGAAATTGTCAACCCTCTCTTTGTTCGATTGTACAATTTCCTCCACGAGCAACACGGTACGACGATACTTTCATTCGGAGACGAACTTCCTGAATAAACGCGCAAGCGCATTTTCCATATAAAATGAAGTGGCGGAGGGAAGGGCGCGAGTGCAACAACTTGCAATGTTCGAAATAATGCTTTTCGTTTTTATTACTCATGTCATGAGTATTTATTATACATATACAAAAAATGGTCATAGTTTTAGTGGCACTGTCAATTTCGCGGATAAATAAGCAATCTTTTTTTTTCAACCATGAGATTGTACCCAAAGCTCGATAGCTGGAAAAGCGATCAAATTTTCGTTATAGTATCTCCATTCAATGGGCAAGAATCACGTTTCATTTTTCGGGTGTGGCACTATTTTTGGCCTTTTGTACAATTTGTTACGAATCAGAACATTCTGCGTACAGATAATTAAAACGGTCAGAACTCACCTTAAGGGGGCATTCCTCTCTGGAAACTTAAAAAAATCATTTTTTTGCATAATGTTATAGTGTGAACTTTCGAAAATATTTTAAGACCAACCGGACCCTGAAGTTCTTGAAGGATGTTGAGTCCCAAATCGCAAATGATGATAAAATTCTGAAAATTTGGTATGTTTTTGTATGAAGTATTTCAGAGATCGTGTAAAAATCTCACGACAAGTAGGAAGCTCGTTATTGAACAATTAACATTCACAAATTAAATGCTGTCTTATGGAAACCGATGTAACTTTGCAATAAGTTTTTTTTTGACCTCGCAATTTTGTGATATCTACAATATACTGAAAGCAACGGAAACAAAACGAAGTTTATTGATAATTTTTTTTTAATTTCTTTTAAAAATTGTTCTTAACAAAATGTTAATTTTTTAATAACGAGCATCCTAATCGTCGTGAAATTTTAACACGACGTCTTAAATACTTCATACAAAAACATACCAAATTTTTAGAATTTTCTTATCATTTTTTATTTCAACCCTTAAGGAGGTTGAAGTAATGATGATAGAATTCTGAACATTTTGTATGTTTTTACATGAAGTGTCGAAGGTCGTGTAAAAATGTCATGGTGATTAAGAAGCTATTTATTGAACAATTAACATTAACATGTTTCGTAGGGACTCAACATCCTTAATTTGACGAATTTACACCTATTTTGGTGGAACAGTGTGCGTTGGGTTTACCGCGATCCGTCGAGTTTGAATTATCGATTATTTCGAAACTACATATCATGACACGTCAGGATTGATATCTTGAGTAACTTTCACACTATTGACTTGAATTTGCACAGTTAGCGTCTAAACAGTAGTCACTTTCGGTTCAGGATCGCATTTTTTAATTGGATGAACCGTTTCTTAATAACAATGACTTCAGCATGCTGTTTTAAAGAGAAACATGAGGTTTTCTTTGTAGAAGGTGTCATTTTTCGTATTTTTCGAAATTCCGAAAAGTGGATCGTGAACCGATAGCCAGTTGGATATATTTAAAAAATAAAAAATATTTGTTTTCGTTTCAGATTACATTTCAAGCTGGTAGAGGTCCCGCTGTTTCGGGCCTCGCCGCTTGAGGCCTGCAACACCAACTGTAGCACCACGAACAGTTTAACAGATTTTCTTCCGAAAAAATTACATTGTAACGACAAACATGCGTACAACGTGCTGGAGGGGAAAACAATTTATTCCAACCACTGTCTTACGAGAAAAAAAATCATCATTCTGACCCTTCAAATTGGGCTTCCGAAGAGGGATACCCCGTTAACGAGCTTCGTTAACGTGCTAATAAACACCGCAAGTGCTAAAGAATAAATCACTGACGAATACTGGATACTATATGTGGAAGCAATAACGTTTCAAAACAATATAAAAACCAGTAAATTCTTTTCATTAAATCAAATCGACGAAAGTACAATAACGATAAAACTGACGTGGATTTCTCAGACAATAAAAAATCGTACAAGTCTCTGACTAGCAAGTACGCTGAAGCTTCCGTGTTTTTTTTCCTTCCATTATAGAATCGGTAGCCTCTGAATCCGCAATGATTTATTAACGGCACTTCGATGCCCTTACGTCTGTCCCGCGGCCATTGGCTATTATCCTCTGCTTCTTCTGGCAGTTCCTAGATTATTTGATCGTGAGCGTGCGCAAAGCTTCTCGCCAAGTGTATTCGCCGATGACGTGGGCAAACGGAAGAACGTACGGGAAGTGTGACATGGTCAGTGAGGTTTGACTCGTCAGTGCTATAATGTCGAATAGCAAGAATGGAAAAGTTTCCATGGAGCTCGACGGGAGAGGATTGTCGATGTACTTGAACGAAAAGCACGAGGCTGACGTAAATTACGCAATACAAGCAAATCGTTGGATCATGAAACTCTTGGGAGTGTGGCCGTTGAGCTACGATAGTGAAAGTCGTAGCGAGCGTATAATCGCGCGGATTCTTACTCTATGGAGCACTTTTTTTCTCGTATTCTTCCTCGTGACGGGCAGCCTTCATACGTTCATACTGGAGAAAAATGTTGCGACGCGTATCAAAATGATCGGCATATTGGGTTTTTGCGTGATGTCCAGTTTCAAGTATTTTTCTTTGCTTATAAAACGTCGGGAGATCGCCAGTTCCATTTACGAACTTGTCGATAATTGGGGTCGATTTATCGATAACGAGGAACGTGAAATTATGTACGAATATGCTCTTTACGGCCGTTGCGGAGTCGCGATATGCGCGTGTTTTATGTGGGTGGGTGGAGCACTGTACTACGTCATAATGCCTTTGTTGGCTGGTCATATTCCCGAACCGGGTACCAATGGGACTCTGCGTCAATTTTCTTGTCCCGTCTACTTGGTATTCGCCGATCCACAATTGAGTCCCACTTACGAGCTCGTTTATACCGCTCATATGGGCTTGTTTTTCGTCACGCACACGACGTCCATACTCGGTTGCAGCTTGGCTATTGTTCTTGTCGTGCATGCATGTAGCCAACTGAAAATTGTCGCTACCTGGCTCGATCGTCTGGTAGACCGTGATGGAAAGGAACATTCGTTCCGCGAGTACAGCTTCACCACACGGGTCGGGCTCATCGTCGATCAGCACGTGAAAACTCTCGAGTAATTTTGGATTGCTATTTTTTGCATTTGATTAAGGGGTAACACCACTGTAGAATTTTCAAAAAATTGATTTTTGGGATCGGCTTACGAGATGCTTTGAACCATCTAGAACGAGGGAAAAAAAGTTTGGTACCTGTAAAACAAAGGGCGAGACGTCGACCGTTTTTCTCGGAACAGCATTTTTCAAAACGGCACGCAGGGGTGGAGATCGGAAATTCGAACGATTGATAGTCGGAAGGACCGAAATGTCGAATTCAGTAATGACGAACGTTCCAATATAGATACATTAATCTTATGATAGCTTGTAAAATGGTTAATCGAAATTATTAATACAAAAATCTTGAAGTTTATTTATAGCGAAAACAAATATCAGATTTAACAAAATAACGACAGATATAGTATCGACTCGCCTTATATATACACCAAACAATTCGAAACGTTAAATCGTCGAATTGTCGTCAATATTACGACAGTCTACCATTTCGCATTCATTAAACCGAAGGGCCAAAAGGTCGATCAGTTAGAATGGCGAGGGGTCAAAAAGGCGAACGGTCCGGACAGCGAAAACAATGGAAGAATGGATCGAGAATTACGTTACTTGCGCTTCAGAGTGAAGTTGGCAGATGACGCTGGCGGTCAGTCGGGTTGGGCAGCCATGTCATGTTCGCCATTTAGGTATTCGCTATTTAGGCATGCGCCATTTCGGACCATCGATCATTTACGTTTCTGAGATCTACACATTCGAAGTTCGTACTCTCGATCTATGGATTTTTGCTATAGACGGTATTACGAATATTAGATACTCGCGTTTTTCTATTTCGAAGATATAAACTTTGTAGATTGTCCGAATCTGTATTTGTATGATTCAATTTGCAGACTATCTGAATATATGTTCTCGAATAAATGAGCTCTCGAATAAATAATCCTTTGGTCTACCTAGTTATTCGATTTTGTCATTGGTCAACGGATCAAATTTCGAATAATTTAACCTTCTTGATTTTGGGAGTTCATAACTCTATCGTTTCGAAATCTTTGTCGTTCTATATTTGGTCATTCGACATTTTGACGCCCACCCGCACGCAGCATAACTCCAACAATTTTCATTCTTTTCGCTCGAACTTTGAGTCCGTCTTTAAAATAACATTCCGAAGAGAAATACGTACGGGATTTTTCATGAGCTAATTATAACATTAGATATAAAGAAATGAGTGTCTTTTTTTCTGTCGAAAAATGAGTTTGTACTTTAAATGCTTGCCAATTACACATACATTTATTTTTTCAAAATCCCCTACGTATTTTTCTAGCTGTACTTATGTAAATATATTAATAGATTTTCTTGTTTTTTCCAAATTCAAATTTGCGTTAGTCATACTGCGGTCCGCAGAGCGTCTCAAATTCGACATGCCTTGCGAGAATGGCTCCAGCGTCGGCATTTTGTATAATCTTTTAATGTAATTTTTTTGTTTACTTGCAGGAATTGCTGATAACACCCTTGAATATTATCATTCTCTTACATGCCCTTCGACCCAAAAAGATCGTGGAAAATCATTTAATTTTAAACGTTCACAGTGGTGTAAGCCCTTAACTTTTGAGAGGCTGGGAGGTTTCTCTCTGTGGCCTCCATTTTCAAAGATCGGAGAAACGGTCTGCAATGTTAAAAATGGTGCGGCTTTTTTTTCTCATTTCGGCTGATTTAGCTTTGATTTGTTCCAACTATAGTGGGTGGGTCGAATAACCAGAAAAAGCTGAATTCCTCGGAAGATCATTGTGAATGAATTCTATTACGTTCAGGCGTGAAGTTTTCGAGGTTGATAACGAGTTTTGCACTTTTTTAGTGATGGACAAAATACGTTTGACTTGAATAATAAACAAGATGATTTCACTATATATAAAAATTCGTTGATGTTTCTTTTTCGATTGTATTGAAAAATGGAGAATGTGTTTTGATTAAAATCAAATGTATATTTCATTTTGATACGAACGTGTGGCGGCTCTTTCAGTTTTATATCTCGAACGGATAAAAATCTTCGTGAAATCTGCCTCGTCGATGTGCTAGGGTCGACGCTTATCGTTTGTATGTTGGGATTCGACTTGTTGACGGTACAAACGAGTGTCATATTGAGATATCTTAGCTTTTCCTGTCTCGAGTGTAACTTCTTATTGTTCGATTGGATTTAAAGGAATGGGCAATTACTGGTACAATTGCGCTGATAACTTACGCTTGTCTGATAATATCATTTCTGCTGAATATTCTCGTCTATTCTTACATGGGAGAGATGCTCACCGAAGAGGTAAATAATCGTTTCTTCGTAGCTTCCCATTCGTCACAATTAATATTGGCAAATTTCTAAGTACATGAGTTTTCCATTTACCTCAACAATTTTTAGTGTCAAAAAGTCGGTGAAAAGACGTACACGATTGATTGGTACAAATTACCGCCTAAAGCGGCTGTCGACCTCACTCTAACGATCGTAACTGCTGGCAAGCCAGTCACGCTTACCGCGGGAGGTTTGGGGAATCTCTCTTTGACGACATTTTGCGCCGTAAGTTCGCACATCGGACTGTCACAATTATTTTAATCATGTCAGAACCAACCAACGAATAATGATGCGTGTAAAAATATTTATTTTTAGGTGTTAAGAACATCGATCGGTTATCTCAACATTTTACGAACACTGACCGAATAGTTGATGATCCTATTCTTAGTGGCAAAAAAAAGAAAGTTCTATAGATTTCGGAAAAAAATTCAGACTATAGAAAGAAAAACTAACATAATGTAGAAAAAGTTTTGCAGATAATAAACGTACAATTTTTTGAATTTTTTTCGGCGACTGTCGATAATTGTTGTGCTGTTGCGATTTAAAAAAATCATCAAACTAGATTCTTGCAAATACTCACTAAGAGGGCTCGACATTTTTCAAATAACGTTCAATCGTGGACCCAGCGAATATTATAGTTGATGCGTCAACACCAACAGCTTTTTGAAATAAAATTCGAGTCGACAAATCCTTTGTTGCAGTTAATTATTTTTCACCCTCTCCGCACTGGCGAATCATTTTTTTACCCACTCGCACGACTTTTTCGAAGATGTATTTCCGGTAGTAAACGCGAGCCGTTTTTCGCAAATTGCACTATGCAAATTAAAGGATAAAACGAAAGAAAAAAAACTCTGTCACAGTGACGCTAAGGACAGCCGAACCCTCCCTTTGTCCGATTACGCGATTATCCCCGCCATGAATATTGTACGGTGAAAATACGGAAACTTTGATCCGACGTCGATCCCCTTGAACACACGCGCGCAAGCGCATTTTGCCCGCAAAATCGAAATGGCAGCGTCAAGAAGGGGGGGGGGGGGCGGAAGAGCGATAGAAAAAGATTGTTCTTCGCGTGCCACGAGCGCTTGCGAGAAAGTCGTACATAAGCGGCGATCGTTCGATCTCACGGTTATGTTCAATCCACCGTTAAATTCGTCCGACGTCGAAACCGCCCGTGATGATGTTGTCACTTCGGACATTACGGAGGTACGCGTACCGAGGAATTGCGAAATATCGTCGAGACGCGATTTCGAATATACGACGGAATTGAATCGTTTTTTCTTGAGGCCGATCGGTATGTGGCCGAGCGAACCGAACGTCGGTATCATTGAGAAGTTGGCGATCACAGGCCAGACATGTTGCTGTTACTTTCTCATATTTTTCCTTCTCGTACCGTGCGGTCTGCACACATTTTTGGTCGAGCAAAATTCGGCTCTGCGATTGAAAATGATCGGCCCGCTGAGCTTCTGCCTGATGGCCGTAATGAAATTTAGCTTCCTCGTTTCACGTCGAAACGACATATCCCATTGTCTCGAGCATATAGCCGTCGACTGGGCGACCGTGAGATCGTCCGGGGAACGGAAAATAATGCTGCGGGATGCAAAATTTGGACGTTTCGTGGCCAGTTTGTGTGCCGTTTTCATGTACGGCGGTGGCTTTTTTTATCACACGATAATGCCCCTCTCGTGCGGCGTTATCGTCACGCCGGACAACAGAAGCCTCAGACCGCTCACGTATCCGGTCTACGATCCGTTATTCGACGCCCAAACGAGCCCGACTTACGAGATTGTCTTTGCCACTCAATGGCTGTCCGGTTTTGTCATGTACACGATAACGATAGGGGCGTGCAGCGTCGCCGCGGTTTTCGCGATGCACGCTTGCGGTCAATTCAAGATACTCGGTCGTAGATTGGACAAATTGGTGGACGGGGATGACGAGAGATGCGACAGCGTTGACGAGAGAATTGCCGACATAGTGGAGCTTCATCTTCGAGCACTGCGGTGAGCGAAATTTTATCGATTTTTAAGCCTCCATTGGAAATGTGTCTTTGCCGAACTCGTGTGTGCTTAAGTTTGAAAGTTTTCACGTTTTTCTTGCTCCGAATGGACTTTTTTCGATTTTATCGACATTAATGGAAATTTGTCGATTTTTGTAGTGGTCGATGAAAATTTGTCGACTCTGTAGCCTTGGATGGAAATTTGTCGATTTTGTGGGCTTGAATGGAAATTTGGTGATTTTTTAGCGTTAAATAGAAATTTTCCGATTTCTTAGGCTTGAATGGAAAATTGTCGATTCTCTTGCCTGAAATAGAAATTTGTCGATTTTGTAGCCGTGAATGGAAATTGGTTGATTTTTTAGCCTTCGATGGTAATTTGTCGATTTTCTAGTCTTGGGCAGAAATTTGCCGATTTTGTAGCCTAGAATGGACGTTTATCGATTTTATAGCTATAAACGAAAATTTATCGATTTTTTAGCCTTGAATGGAAATTTGTCGATTTTGTGGGCTTGAATGGAAATTTGGTGATTTTTTAGCGTTAAATAGAAATTTTCCGATTTCTTAGGCTTGAATGGAAAATTGTCGATTCTCTTCCTTGGAATAGAAATTTGTCGATTTTGGAGCCATGAATGGACGTTTATCAATTTTATAGCGGTGAATGAAAATTTATCGATTTTTTAGCGTTGAATGTAAATTTGTCGATTTCCTACCCTTGGATGGAAACGTGGCGATTCTCTAGCCGTTAATGAAAATTTGACGATTAACTAGCCAAAAATGAAGTCATTTTGCTAGCCTTGAATGGAAATTCGTCGATTACTAGTCTTAAATGGGAATTCCTCTGTGCCAATCGAACTCGTGTTTACTTAACTTCAATTTAATACTTAATAATATCAATGCAACGAAGACAACAGTCTGAAAAATTTCGCAAAAGGTGCAAGAACATTTGGAAGGAATGGAACGTACAATTTACTCTGCTTGTTGTTTTTTTAAATAAATTTCGTAATACTCGTAAATTTACGTGAGATTCTAAATGTGTATCTTCATCCGGCCATGGAGGGGAGAATTTGATCGGTGGCTCGTATTTCGTGCGACTGAAATTTCGTAGAAACAAACTTACAACTTGGTAAAATTTAAGATGGTACATGGCAATTTGTATTCGATTAATTCATAGTACTTTTTTAGTTTGATCGGCCGTGTGGAGGATGTACTGAGCGAAGTGTGTCTCGTTGAATTCGTCGGCTGCACGATGAACATATGCTTTCTCGGATATTATTTCATGACGGTATGACATATTTTGCTTAGAATGAGTATATTAGTCAAATAATTTATTCCCATATTCGTTTCTTATTGAATAATTTCCCTTTATTTTACTCCTTTATTTATCATATTCATTAAGATTTATTAGGTTTTAATTAATTCACCACGACCGGTTGTTATTTCACTTGGGCGCTAGTAGTCAATGCCAATATGTGGTCAGCCACATCGTGAATCCTTCTCACGACCGTATGTGGAACTTGCGTACATATCAGCCCGTACATCCCTCGTGCAGTTTTTTCAGCACATTCGAGAAAAACAAAATTTCATCTATAATTTCCGTTTCTTCGATCAGAACGTGTCCTTTCGGAGCGTTGCGCGAGTTTTACAAAAGGTGACGGGACGCACGAGTGTTCGTTATTTTTGTTACGAATATTTCAGGAATGGGAACGCAGCGAGGCCATAAATACCGTCACGTATTGCGTGCTTCTCGTATCTTTCACTTTCAATATCTTAATATTTTGTTACATCGGCGAAATGCTCACCGAACAGGTAAAATATGTAAATATGATTGTCCCTATGGCACGTTTTTTTTCTTTTTAGGCGTGTTAAAACATGAAGGACCTTTATCGCAATAGAGCAAACGCGTCGGTAGGATGACGTACATGATTGATTGGTATAAATTGCGAGGGACAAGAGCGCGTGGATTGATCCTCATTCTCGTCGTAGCGAAATATCCTGCCCGTATAACAGCTGGAAAAATGGCCGTTCTATCGATGAGTTGTTTTTGCAATGTTCGTTATCGTGCGCATAAATAACATTTATCGAGTTGCCGGATCGTGACTTAAAATTTTTTGATTTTCCTCATTTTTCATTTCTTCTTTCCCCCTTTTTTTTTTGAAAATTCAAGGTCTTGAAGACTGCAATCACATACCTGAATTTATTGCGAACGATCGCGAATTGAAATTAGCTATCTTTGAACGCACCCTCATTCCTCTGGTCGTCGTCGGTGAGCTGAATAAAACAAGTCTATAAAAATTTACGATTTTTCAGTACTGTTTTCATTTCGTCTTTGTCTTTTCGAAGTTACACAACAACAGCACCATTTGACATGGAATATCGTTCGTGCTACTTTTTTCAAGTCAAATTGCATGAACGAAATGCAAAAAGTGTGTGACGGCAAGAAATACACTTGACAGACAAACAGCTGATCGTTTTACCGTAAAGTCAGTTTTTCACACTCTCGTATTGAGACTGCAAGCACTGGGCCGGAATATTTTATTTCGCGATTGCAGCTGTTCCCTTTAATCTTTTACGATTTATTTAATAAAAAAAAATTATCCGTGAACTGCCACGTCAGATTATTTCTGTATCATTGGTGACATTTTTCCCCCATGCAAACACGCGGTTGAAAAAAACTTGCGTAATTCGCGTTGGACACGTTCACGAGCAAACTTGTTCCCTCGAAGTGAATTATGAATGTTCAATCTTCGTTCGATTTCACATCCGATTATTTCCACGGTGACGATACGACAAGGTTATTTTCTCAATGGCAAGACCGTCGCGAATGCGCTTGCGCGTTTTTTTCACCAATCTGAATCAATAGGGGGAAACGACAAGGGAGGGCGAAAAAAATCATTGTCCATCGGTCGAGCGCTTGTGCGACGGATGTACGCAGGTTGGCGATCGCGCATAAGATTGCATGATGACGCCTGGCCTGGCGGTAAGTCTGACGAGGAGTCTGACGACGAGTGAAAAATTATTTTCGCAACGAGACTTCGATTACGAGACTCGAATGAATCGTTGGTTGCTGACGCTGATCGGTATATGGCCAACGCCACCGAACGCCGGTATAGTGAAAAAATTACAAATCGCCAGTACCATATGTTGCTGTTACTTTCAAATATGCTTTCTCCTTGTTCCGTGTGGTCTTCACACATTTTTGATTGAGAAAGATTCGGCTTCGCGATTACGAATGATCGGCCCCCTGAGCTTTTGTCTGATAGCCATGACGAAATTTAGCCTTCTGGTGTTTCATCGTCAAGACATATACGAATGTCTGAAACACATCGCTGCTGATTGGGGGAGGGTGGGAACGTCGGGGGAGCGTGAGATAATGCTCAAAAAGGCAAAATTAGGACGGTCCGTGGTGAGTTTGAGCGCTGGTTTCGTGTACGGCGGTATTTTTTTTTATCACACGATAATGCCTCTGTCGTACGGAACGATCGTGACGTCGGACAACGCGAGCCTCAGACCCCTGACGTATCCGGTTTACGATCCATTTTTCGATGCCCGCGCGAGTCCGAACTACGAGATTGTCTTTGTCATCCAATGTTTCTCCGGTTTTGTCCTGATCACCATAACGATCGGGGCGTTTAGCATCGCCGCGGTATTCGCTATGCATGCTTGCGGACAATTCGAAATACTCGTTAGCAGATTGAAGCGACTCGTCGATGGGGACGACGGAAGATGCGACAGCGCCCATCAGAGGTTGGTCGATATCGTGGAGCTTCATGTTCGCACACTGTGGTAAGCTATTCTTTTAGTTTTTTCTTTCTTATTTCCCGTTTCTGTCCTTGCATCTGTGCATTAGCCGGACCATCGGAACTGGACTGATCAATTATCGATCGGCAATAACTACAGGCCGAGCGTGATTAACGCGGTACCCCTCTCTGGAAGCCCAATTTGAAGCGTCAGAATGATGCATTTTTTTCTATTAACACGTTCGCTGGAATAGCTTAATTTTTTCCCAGCATGTCGTACACACGTTTGTGGTTACAATGTAATTTTTTCGGAAGAAAATATTTCAAAGTGTTCGTGGTGCTGCGGTTGGCGTTGCAGTCCTCCAGCGGCGAGGCTCGAAACGGCCGGATCCCTATCCGGCTCAAATGTCATTTGAAACGAGAACGAAAAATGTTTTCTTCCAATATACCCAACTGGCTATGGGTTCACGATCCATTTTTCGAAATATCGAAAAATACGGAAAACGACAGCTTCTTCAAAGAAAATCTCATTTTTCTCTTGAAAAACAGCATCCTGAAGTGATTTTTATTGACGAATGATTCATCTAATTAAAAATGCGATCGTGAACCGAAAATTACGACTGATTGAACGCTAACTGTGTAAATTCATGTCAATAGTGTGAAAGTTACTCGCGATATCAATTCCGCCGCGTCAAGATATGTAGTTTCGAGATAATCGCGTTCGAACTCGATGGATCGCGTAAAGCCGACACACATTGTTCCACTCAAATAGGTGTAACTTCGTAAATTTAGAGAATTTCAGGGTCCGGTTGGTCTTAAAATATTTTTGTTAGTTTACATTATAATGATATGCAAAAAAACGATCTTTTTTAAGTTTCCAGAGATCGTTACCCCCTTAATATTACACTGCCAGAAAAATTCGATTGAGATTAAGTAGATGCGCCCATTTGATTCTTTTATATTTGTATTAACTAGATTTTTTGTGAAATTAAATTTTTCCTATTGCGTTCTATGATTGGAATTATTTATTTGAAATATATTTATTCATCGGTTCAAAAAACAATTTAGTTGAACCCACTAAATGTATCTATTTAATTATTTTAACTTGTATTAAATAGAATTTTTGCAGCGTCCCAAACCGTCCCAACTCAAACATTTTTCTATTTGGTTACATTAATCGTCTGTCTTCGTTGCAACAGACACTTACTTATTTCAATTAAGCTATTGACCAACGTTTGGTCATGGCATTTTTTTTCCTACAAATGTATTTATTTGTTTTCATACTGTTACTGCACGCATTGTACATGTAAACATGCTATTAAAAAATGTAAATTCAAAATTCTTTTGACTCACATACACCTTTCATATGATGGGCATAAAAATCTATTTGAGGTAAATATGCATTCGCTGTAGTAAATCGAAATGTCGACGATTCAAATATATTTTTTATACGTGCGAAGTGAAAATATATTTGAATGAAAGATATATATATATATATATATATACATCGTAAGCAAATGCAGATTTATTTAATTCAAGAATATGAATTTGTATATATTCAATATTTAACAAGAATAGCTGGAACAAATAAAAAAATATATTTGAAAGATAGGATCGTAGGAGGCCGTGAGACAAGGAAAAAAATATTTCATTTAAATAGGTCCTATTTCGAATCGAGAAAAATCGAATAATATTACTTTGACGGCAAAGGCGGACAATTATTTCTAAAACAATCATAGAAAAGACTACAGATTAGCAGTGTGACATTATTATTTATTATGTCATTAGTATCATTAGTATCATTATTATGTCATTAGTATATGACATTAGTCACATTATTGGATGTATTCATGCATCATTTATCATAGCCATCATACACCTTCGTTAAATGTCACACGACGGCTACAAACCGTTCTATGGCTTTTTTTAGTGCGATTAATGTAAACTAGAAGGCGTAAGTTGGATCAAAATTTTTTCGAAGTACACTTATCGCGAGATTGCAAGATTTAAATGTGCGTGAAGTTTGCGAAAATCGAAAAAAGTATGAAAACGACAACAACATCAATATCGACAACGACGGCTTTGTGCTACAAGCAAAACAACTGCTCCAGAGCATTCCATACGTCATAATGGATTGTTACAACACAATGTAACATGTCTGTCACACTCCCTTTATTGCTTTACTATATAACTAGCCAACTCATTAAATTTTTCAAAAACTGAATAATACGCGTTCTTTTTTATTAATTTACTAAACCCTACCATCAAGTAAACTATTTTTAATTGTTTCGTTGTTCAGTTACGAAGGGTTGAGTCATTTCAAGGATTATTTATTCCGTCGAGTCATCGAATACTCGAAAAAAATCAAATATTTTTGTGTTTCGTCTTGAAACTTCGTTGGTCACGTTTAAATGTACTATTTTGTTAATACAAGTAATTTTTTCTCTGTGTAGAGAAAAAAACCTACCTGTTTTTTTTAGAGAAAAAAATCCACCTTCCGTAGAGAAAAAATCTACCTTTCTTAGGGGAGAACCCCTACGTGTTAGTTTAAAAAAACCTTACATGTTTGTTTAAAAAAAACCCTACATGTATGTTAAAACAAACCGACCCGTTTGATGTACAGAAGCTATATTTTATGAACAAAAAATGTTGCTTCGATAAATGAATAAGTAAGCTTTTACGAGTAAAAGTTTTTGCAAAAAGCAAAAGCAAATTGCATGCCCACCCGATCATTTTTGTCGTTGCAAGTAAAAGCGCCGCGGATGCGCGAGACTTACCGGAAAATGTTCAATTGTGCAATGTGTATAACGTTTACGCATATTAACTCGTGCAATCATTTTGTGGGAGTGATTTGTGGTATGTTTGCAGCTTAGTCAGCCGACTGGAGGGTGTATTGAACGAAGTATGCCTCGTCGAAATCATTGGAAGCACGATGAACATATGCCTTCTCGGCTATTACTTAATGACGGTATGAAACATTTTTTTCCCCGAAAACAATATGACAATGGTTGTTTTTTCAAAACAATTATGTACCAAGAAACACAACAAGTTTCAATATTGTTGAGATCGTCAATTCTCGCGGCTGACAGTAGTCGAGATCAATGTACAGTAAGGCATTTCCTCAATACATCGAAAATTCGATGAAGATTCTAAAGACGCCAGTGTTTACTTATGTTTTCTTTCTTTATTCAGTGAACACGGTAAAATATCGTTTATCTATAAATTAGCATTGAAAATTGTAAATTATTTGTGCGAACGAATTAGTGAATGAGTAATCAGTTTTTAGAAGATAAATTCGTGAAGAACTATGGCAAAAAATTGTAAAAAAAAAAATGGCGAACGGAAACAAATGCTATAGCACCATTTCTAACGATGATTGTTATTTTTTGAACGAGAGACTATTGTTATTTTTATTGGTATTACTATTGACATTCCAGGCCTGGGAAGAGAGCGAGGCAATAGGTCTCTTGACATTTTGCGTTCTTCTCGTATCGTTCGTTTTCAATATTCTCATATTCTGCTGCATTGGCGAAAAAGTTAAAGAACAGGTAAATATTAGGACAAAACGTGTCTTCTTCATCTCTCGCCTTTTCTCCAAGTACGAACCAACAAATATATTTTCACGACAGAGCGAAGAAATTGGTACGATGACGTATATGACCGATTGGTACAGACTGCAAAGCACAACGTCCTGCGGATTAATTCTGATTCTCGTCATGTCCAATTATCCGGCCCGTTTGACGGCCGGAAGGATGGCTGATCTATCGATGAACTGTTTTTCCAATGTTCGTATATATGCCAAGTGAATCTAGCCGTTGTATATTTAACGCGCGACGCAAGTTTAACTATGATTTCGTTTTTTCGATCAACGAAAAAGGTCCTGAAGTCTGCACTGACGTACTTGAATTTATTGCGAGCTATGGCAAGATAAATACATCCAGCAGATCTCGATTAGAAGCTTCAAAGATTTGTCCAATGTGTATACTATATGTAAATAGCAATACATAAATATACCATGGCGATCATTTATTTTTATCGCTTATTTTGCTACTCGACCATGATGTTGTGATTCAGCTATCACAGCGCGGTGACGACCACACAAATAATCCTTTGTAGGTTTCATCGCGATATTTCTGAACCGATCATTATAAAATTTTAACCACATATTCTTTACAAGTATAGCTATAGCGCCTATGAAGTATTTTATATTATTTTCATTATTTTTTCGGCCCAAAACGGTGAAAAACACGTTTTTCTATTTTTCGTAAAATTTCTGCCATTTTGTTATTTTTGCATATATCAAAAATCGTATGATATGCGCTATAGCCATTAACGTACTGAATCTAAAACCGTTTGATTTTTTGTATCGGATGATCCATCTCCGGGATTTCATCGATAGCGCTGACCTACAATTTTTTAGGACATTTTTTAACTACCAATTTCGCTTATAAATAGGGATTTGAATACATAATTTTTTCTTGAATGTATTGCGAAAGTGTATTTATTAAGTGTGTAACAACTTTTACATCAATATCTATAATATGAACCTATCAAAAAATGTATGAAAATAGCCTTTTTTAGCGTCCAAAGTGAGAAGACCCCTTAAATATTAGAGGTCAATTGAAGAAGGCAAATTTCACCATCGAATATTAATGTTTTTTGAATGTTTTTTTAAATAAAATGAGGTACTGAACTCCGCACTTACGTATTTGAATTGACTGCGTGATATGGCGAATTGAAAATATGAAGGAGATCGGGGCAACAGAAAACTTCGGGAATTTAACGACAGGTGTATAATATGTGAATATTGGTGCATAAACGTATGATCGACAGCATTATCACGATGAACGAGAACTTTTTCTCAAATAAATCAATATCGTATTTTAATTTATTGTTCAGCTTTCATTTCGCGACGCAATGGGCATCACAATGTTATTATACACCCGTTCGATAAACGACAATAGTTATATATATTTTTTAAAGAAGAGCTTCATTCTTGGTACAATAAAAATGTTTTTCGTTTCCTGATTCAATAAGAAGACTCGTGGTGACGTTAAAAGAGACAAGAAAAATTATCGTTACGTCGCAAAAAAAGTTTCTTTCGTCACAAATTAATAAATTTATATGCATTTGGCATGTGGTGTCAAAATGAGAAAAAAAAATAAGAAAAAGAACGAGTACCTGGATCCGAAGCTGTTCCGATGAGAACGTACGAGTTCTGACGGCGTTATAGACAAATTTATCAATATACTGGAGCCTACTCTTCGAGCATTTCGGTGAGTAATTGTTATTTTATTCACACTGAGTATCAATTTCGAAAAGATGCACTGTCAATAAATTGACAGAATTGAACAGTGATTGAAACGTATAATAACCATCAATGAAACTCAGAATGATATATAAGCCGAAAAAAAATTAGAAAAACTACTAATATAGATCAAAATTAGAACAGCAAAAAAACGTATGCTGAAGTTATCGCAAGTATACCTGACCCATAATATAACAATCAAAATAGTGATTTATTAACTTATTTATATAATTGATCTATCGCAGACAGCAAGCTCGAGCGACTAAAAGTTCCATTTCTATCTTTTATCTTTTCGATCAACTACGTACGAGAAAATGGACTCTAATTTTTTAGGGCGAACTTTGCCTCACACGCAGTGACAGAAATAATTTTTTTTTTTTACGTGGGAGTAGAATGTCGATGGAACGAGCACGGAAAAGTTTTCATAGGGTTGAAAACTGTTCGTGACCTTTCCGTAACGACTTTTGTTTATTATACAAACTGTTTGTCTTTCTATTTTGTAATCTGTTTTACGTATGAATGATTTGTTCTAAATTTGTACATATTAAAAAGCAAGTTTGGTGGGCCCGAAAGGATGCATGGAAATACCCTTCTTTAAATATTGTTTCGTGGCCTTCTCGTTCCTTCGAATTATAATTAGTATTTTATTTTTGCTTCCATTCGTGTATTTTTTTCTTTGTATTTTAATCAATTCGAAATTCATTACGTAGTTTTAATACTGTCCGGAATTCCTTTTTCTCTCAGCAACCAGTAGTCGAGACCAATATGTGATCGGACATCTTATTATTCGCGCTATTTTTTACACGTATCCGATCAATCAAATTTCA
This sequence comes from Ophion costatus, assembly GCA_951751655.1. Lineage (NCBI taxonomy): Eukaryota > Metazoa > Arthropoda > Insecta > Hymenoptera > Ichneumonidae > Ophion > Ophion costatus. The sequence goes on along the minus strand of OX632364.1, from coordinate 24,323,761 downwards.
TGGAAAATTTTGGAATGTTTCTTATTTTGCTGAAATCTACGATGACAAGTGCCCAATACTCATCCCGAACAGAAGAAGAAATATTTCGCGATTACTCACTTTCCCTTTTTTACACATAAAAAACTACACCTGGCCATGCAATATACATTCCATGACGTAGACATTGCAATGATATGATTGTTCTATAATTCAGTAGAAGTTCACATTTGTTCAGTATGGTTCAAGAAGAGTCCTATATTAATATTAATATTTCTCGCCGTATATCCGAATAAATAATGGAGTAACTAGTGAAATAAATAAATACATAATAAATGGCATGAAGAATAAAGCATAATGATAAATAAATTTCGACCTCTCAACCAAACATAAAATAATTTTGGGTACCTTTTCATCCGTCTCTAAAGTATGAACTATACTAAACATACATTATCCATGAAGAAGTATGCTTCGTTCCCCCTTCTTTCAGTCTAAACCATACGTATAATAGTTTTCAAAAAACGTTCCACGATCTTTCCATATCAAAAGTTCAATTTTTCGAACGTTCCTCATCGACCTCAAATTAAATTGAAAAAAATCCATGCCAACGAAAACACAGATCTCTTCACTTGTTTTATGGGAACACATTCGAATGCGTTTTTTTCTCGATAGGAAGCACAACCTCCGCAGGTGAAAAATACATGACGTATCTACATTTGGAATGCGTGACATCGGTTAAGTATCAGTAATTCATGAGTACGTAACAACAACACGATGAAATCCCTAGTTGTATTATTCCTGATAATATTCAACAGCATTGCGAGCCATTTCCCTGGCTCGCGTTTCTGCAAAAGAAGGGATGCGAAAGAGCAAAAGCGCATGCGGAGTCCGAGAACTCGAAGCCAATTGGTACACCTCCCATATACCTCGATACACGAATAAAGCCTCACATTTGTACACGATCGCTTCGTTCGTGCCGAAAAGTTTTGCACAGTATCACGCGAGCAATTGCGCGACGATGGGCCTTGATTTCAATGGTGAAGCATCGACAGATCGCTACGTGACGGCTGATGATAATGAAACGAAAGGGATGAGTCGAGCGATACAGTACACGAGAATATTGCTCGAGATTATCGGTGTTTGGCCATTGGTGAAGAAAAAGCCAAGATGGAGGGAAATGTTACTGTCGAAAGCATTGATAACGACGTGCTCGCTGCTGATGGCGTTTATCATGATACCGTGCGTGCTTCACGTGATAATGAGGGAAAAAAATGCCTCGGTGAAGATCAAGCTGTTGGGTCCGATAGGTCTGCGATTGACCAACTTCGTCAAGTATTACTCGATTATTTATCGTCGTAACGTTATAAAGCTGTGTATCGAGCACGTCGAGAAGGACTGGAGAATGGCGACGAGAAATTGCGATCGCGAAATCATGAGGCGAAATGCAGTCGTGGGACGTCGCATAACGATACTGTGCATTGTATTCATGTTCACCGGTGGTATGTCCTATCACACGATAATGCCACTGTGGCGCAGCTATCAATTGAATTCTCTCAATCAAACGATAAGACCGCTCGTTTATCCCGGTTACGATATATTCGTCGATTCCCAATCCAGCCCCGAATACGAAATGATCTTTTACACGACCTGCCTATCCGCTTGTGTCACGTATACCATTATCAGCGCTGTGTGCAGCCTAGCAGCCGTTTTCGTTACTCACGCCTGCGGTCAGATACAAATCATCATTTCGCGCCTAGGAAGCCTCTTCGATGATGTTAACGACCAGAGTGATCTATTGAGAAAACGGATCTCGCTGGTTATCCGTGGTCACATTAGGGTACTGAGGTGACCAAGCTGCATGTCTTTCTAAATGAGTGATAAGGGAGAATGAAATCCATTTTGGGCTTTCGGAAACTTGACGTTCCGTGCTCTTTGAGCAATTGCGGCCATTGAAAAGTCATTGTTTCAGTTTTTAATAAAAGCTCACTTCATTGTTAGATTTTTGTCGCATATGATTGCTCCAGTATGGTACTGAAGTTTCGTTGGACTGCAACGAAGATGTATTTTCTTCGTATTGCCGATGTTTTTGTTTTGGTGATTCTTTAGATAAGTGACTTTTCCGAAAAATAGGCCTGAATTTTTTTGCTTTTTCTTCATTTATTGGGAAATGGTGATATTCAGTCGGGGGAAGCTGAAATTCACCCCCCCCCCCATGGAAATTTATGGGGATTTAAGTTCGTGGGAACACGTGTTAAATAGGGGTTTTTTTTTAAATTTTTCGACGCCTGTATTGGGTTTGTTTAGGTTAAAAAAAAATCGACAGGATTTTTAACCATTTGTTACTCGTAAAAAATTTGTTAATGACAATTTTGAAAAAGACACGCAGAAAATCAAGAAGAACTTTCATTGCATTCCAACGATGTATAGTGGAACATTATACTTTATGCAGCTTTGGTCCTACATCTTCTACGGCGAATCTTTAAACTAAATGCTTTAATTCGCGCAATTGCTTAGTTTCAAGATGATTTTGGTTCGATCGAAATATCGAGCTTTGAAGAAAATTCATGCCCTGCTTTGTGTGTCTTTTGTAAAAATAAAAGGGATACCAAACCAGGCGTCCTTTTTTTCTCATTATTATAATCATACGTTCCATGTAGAAGAAAAACGCATAAACTCTTTCGAGATATCGGGCTTCGTGCTGAGGTAGATGTAAGATTGATGACATTGGAAAGTTATGCAATGAAAAAGAGTTTGTGACGGAAGAACGAACATTTTCAAGTTGCGTATAAGCTGTTGTGCTCTTTTTTCACTTTTTTTGTTGAATTTTAGACTGGCAGGAAGAATCGAAATGGTTCTCAGCGAAATATGCCTCATGGAAGTTGTTGCCTCGACTCTAATAATATGTTTGCTCGAATACTACTGCATGACGGTAGACGATCGATGAAAATTATATATTTCAACCGTCATCCACGCACTTGGAGATGAGAAATCAATTCAGTCACGATGTATTTTTGTTTTTTGCATTTCAGGAGTGGGAAAACAGCGATACCGTTGCCATTATTACGTACTTCCTGTTACTCATTTCTTTGTGTTTCAATATATTCATATTTTGCCACATTGGAGAACTACTGAAAGAACAGGTAGACGCTTGGACGCACTCCATCAATTATGAGAATTTGATTACTTATTTTAGATAGAAAATAGGCAAATATTTATTTCGCATCATAAAATGCTAAAAAGTTGTCAAATGAAAGAAGAAACGTTTTTTTTATGTACGAGACAATTTTCTTTTGCAGTATTGAAATATAATTTGAAAGGTAATTAAACAATTGCACTAATCATACATTATAAATTGAAAATTGTCATATCTTTCTCCATATAAAAAATAACTTACCTTAACATTATATTCAAAATGTTCCAAAAAACATAATAATAAAAACCATATACATGAAGAAGATGAATATACTGATATCAAACTTAGCGTGCACACGCATATTTCGTAAAGCGCGATGAAAATGTGTCAACATCGCAAAAAAAAAATAATTTTGTCACTTATCCTCCTAAGTGCAGTGAAATTGGGAAAGCCACGTACATGATCGATTGGTACAGACTGCCGGGCAAAACTGGCCAGGCATTGGTATTGGTAATTGCAATGGCCAATTATCCACGAAAATTGACCGCTGGACGTATGATGGAACTTTCGGTCGCTAGTTTTGGGGCGGTAAGTACACAAAAATATAATTAATAATCGTGAATTTTGTAAATAAAAAGAAAAAATTTGTACTTCTAAATATAGGATTTTAATTTTTTGGTATCTCCATTATTCGTCTGCGTGATCTTTAAAAAAATAAATCGTATTTTGAAGGATTAATACATCGATAAACTACAAATCTTTTTCACGTTTCTTTTTTTTTCACAAACTTCATTCCAATTGTGGCCGGTGCGAAACAGTAAATGGCATTTTGCGTTTTTTTTTCACAGGTTATCAAAACCTCAGTTATGTATTTGAACATGCTTCGTGCGATTGCAAACTGAAAAAAGGAACATGGAATGCTAACGATGACTTCCATCGAATGATCATTGCAATGAGAAAAAAATATCATTTTTTGGTGCTGCTTGAATTAAGGGGTGACGACGAGTCTAGGAAAATAATTGTGGGTAATGTTTCTTACCCATTGCACCTTCTTGTTGCTCTGCGTTAGGTTCTCGAACTATTTTAACAAAATTCGATTCGTTGCGAAGATTACGAGAACGGTAATGACATCGAACACGGTTCTCTAGTTTTTGGCAGGTAAAAATCCCAAATTATCCCTATTTTCTTCTTTTTACCTAATTATTTAATCAGGTCTATAATTCATAGAATTATCGACGAATGACAATTTTGGCGAACACAGGCACGGAGAGAAATTGATACAATTTTATGCACACCGATGTTTTCTCATGGACGGGACGGACACGATTTCTCGAAGCACTATTAGTTTTTCCACATTTTTCTCACAATTCTCACGCATGTGAGCAAAAAATTGATTTTCTCAGGGAAACTTGAAATCGTTTTTTCAATCAAAAGAAATTGCGCGAAAAATTGTCCAGAACTAAAAAAAAGAACGTCTCAATGCCTGAGGGAGGTGGACGCGATGCGAATGATCGACATCACCAATCCAAGCTATCCACTATTATCGACCACGCACGCGCAGCTCATAACGCGATCACTAACGTCACTTTGTTGCCTCGTGCTTCAAATATTAACAATAAAATACCCAAAACCACAATATTGTTGCCGACATTTTTTTAAACGATTGCGCTTTCGTGCAACACAAGCCGTGACTGCAATGGAATCAATGGAAAAAGCAAATAGTGCGTTCGATAGCCGTTGTCACGGGAATGAAGTCACAACAGATGAAGGGTAAGGAATTGCACGAATAAGTCAACTACTAACTTAGGAAGGGATAATTTCCTAATCTACCGAGACATTATGAGCTTCCCTTTCACTTTCTTATAATCAATTCAAAAAGACTTGCTAGGGATGGCATTATGCAAAGCTTTAAATATAATATGTTTCATCTTGTTGACTGAATCGAATGATTGGTGACGAATCAATTCAATTGCTGTAATGCAGGGTTTAATTGACATCAAGGGTAACTTTGACAGTTTTTGGGGTTATACTTTAACAGAGGGCCAAAATACGGTTTAAACGTGTGCGATATGTGGAAATAGAAACTTTTTTCTATTGCTCAAATTTGTTGTTCAAGTTTATTATCATGTAGCCCAACTTAATATCGATCTCAATCATAGTTATAATACTGGTTAAAGTGCCTATAATAGTACTCTAGGTACTTGATATTTTTATGTAAAATTTTTCCTCAATAAAGATGACAATTTGATTGCAAACAATCGTTGTTTTCCATTCAATTCCATGTATAAAGCATAAAATATTAAGTTTTTAATCAAAATTATGTCAAAGTAATCCTGAATCTTTGATACAAGTTGCATTTCAAGGCCTTGTCAAAGAAACTCCACATTCGAGGTTACTTTGAGACTTCAAAAAACTATATACATATAATTATGGAGTTGATGGGGCTTGACTTTCTCATACATTTGATAGTCAAAGGAAACATTATCCCATAGGAGCAAAAAAGGTTGGAATTAAGATGTTAAAAAAAGCTACCTAGGAAAAGCTTCCAAAACCTGTTAAAAGTAATCCCACTTTACGGTACCTGTTTTGCAATCATTGTTATTACCCCTCGTCCTCATAATCATCGACGAATCAGTGTGATTACCTGTTTCGAATGTGTCCCTCAAGCGAAGTTTATCTTGATCACGTAAATCCGGCATATATCTAATAACAATAAAAGCGATCTTTCGAATAAAATAAAATACAAGAAACTACTGTCCGATAAAAAAGTAAATTTTCTTCATCGACGATCCAGTGCTAAAAAAAAACAATTTTCACCTCCACTCATCGTGACACATCGTGAACGCGGTAAAACGACATTGAAAGGGAAAAAAAAACATTTTCCTCTTTCTCCATAAATCCAAGCGACCCCGTCAGTTCAAGAAGTCCATCGACCCTGATGTGAAGACGTCGAAGGGCGCAAACTCGAACTCGCGGTCCCGCGAAGAATCTCGCCTCCCATTAGACAAGAGACGCGCGGACTCGTGTGCATCGACGCAATGGACATGGGCATGTGGACGTAGAGACGGACGGACAGCATACGAAGGCGCAGTAATCAGCAAGCTGTCAAGTGGTGCGATCATGAGTGTCGAATCTAATCGCGTCACTACGAACGCGAACGAGATACCGAACGCGAATTTCGGGACGGACGTGGCTCGAACGTTACAACATACGCGATGGTTGCTCGAGATTCTCGGTGTTTGGCCGATGGTGAAAAAGAATCCGAAAAAATGGCAAATTTACGGATCGAAGATGACAATAACGATAAGCTCGATGCTCATTGCTTTTTTCATCATACCGTGCACCATGCACGTTATTTTCGTCGAAAAAAATCCAATAACGAGGCTGATGCTCGTCGGGCCGATCGGCTTCTGTCTCACCAACGCCCTCAAGTACTGCTCGATAATATTTCGTCGCAAAGTAATCAGGCGATGCATGGAACACGTGGAGATCGATTGGATGCGAGTCGAGACTGCGAACGATCGTGAAATTATGATTCGCAACGTAAACGTTGGACGTAAACTTACCGTTATTTGTGCAACGTTCATGTACATCGGTGGCTTCTCGTATCACGCGATAATGCCCCTCTGGCAGGGTAACAAAGTAAACGAACTCAACGAGACCGTGAGACCTCTCGTTTATCCCGGCTACGATATATTCGTCGATTCCCAAACGAGCCCCAATTACGAAATCATCTTTTGCACGCATTGCTTTTTTTCCTGCGTCACGTCTACCGTTACAACGAGCGCCTGTAATTTGGCGGCTATTTTCGTCGCACACGCTTGCGGTCAGATCGAAGTGACAATGTCACGCCTCGGCAGCCTCTTCGACGGCGTCGACGAAACCAACCGATTGGTCCAAGTTCGCCTTAGTTTCGTCGTTAAATCTCACATCCGAGTGCTCAGGTGATTTAGCGAATTAGGGTGCAAGGGAAAACGACGAAAGAAAAACCACAAGCTCTCATCTGTTTTCGTAGACTTTTATTTCTAACCATTTCGTAGATTGACGTCGATGATTGAGGTGCTGCTTCGTGAGATATGCCTCGTGGAAGTCGTAGCATCGACTCTCATTATTTGCTTGCTGGAATACTACTGCTTGACGGTACAATCTCGCAAATTGCCTCGAGTGTTTTCCGAACTTTCGCTCGGCTGAAAATTCTTTGTTTCAGGAATGGAACAATAGCGAGGCCGTTGCAATAATAACTTATTTCGTATTGCTTATGTCGTTGACCTTCAATATATTCATATTTTGTCATATCGGCGAATTGCTCAAGGAACAGGTATATTCATCAAATTATCTCGAAATTTTGGATTCAACACCTTCAAATGTCGTTCGGTGCAATTATCCGAGAAATTATTCGCATCGCCGGAGCTTCGAAACGAAAAGAACGCGATTGATTTTCATAATAATCTTTTTGAGTAGCAGCAAGGCATTTTTTCCGCATTTTATTCCCAGCATCACAGCTTTCCATTTTTATCTCAATTTATTAAATTCGAGTGGCAACGAGATTGAGGAAGTTTGCCCGTAGGCTAAATGTGCATTTAGCGTTTGAGTCCTGATGATAGCGAGCATCAATAGAGGCACGTTGTATTTACGTTGGAGTGAAAATTGCACGGCGACAATTAGTTACTTCGGAATGTTTGGACGGAAATGAGAATAACGAGAGGACATTACTGGGAACGGAAACGCTACGGGGAGAATTGTATCAATAATTCGATTGCTGTCGATAAACAGTGCTGCAAAGTTGGGAACGCAGCGTACATGATCGATTGGTACCGATTGCCAGGCAAGACCGGTCTTGCCCTCGTCATGATGATAGCCATGGCCAATTATCCGCGTAAGCTGTCAGCCGGACAAATGATGGAACTGTCAGTGAGCAGTTTTGGAGCTGTGAGTACTTCAACGGTTTTGCACGACGTTCTAACGACTGGATCTATCTAAATGGTGATTTTCGTTTCGTTTTTAGATCATTAAAACTTCAGTAGCTTATCTGAATATGTTACGAACGATGGCCGACTGAGAATATCGCGAGATACGTATGAAAGATTACGTCATAAATATGATACGTGCGAATGGTAATCATTGACAGATTTATTTTGTCACGTGTTGAAAGTAAGTAACGGCAGCTTCGTGACGTGCATTCGAATTATTTTTCATTGCGATAACGTCAAAGGTAACGAAAAACAAGTTTGACATAAATTCTTACGAAGCCAAACATATATTTTTATTTAATTTTTTTTTGGTTTTGTTTCGCATGCCTACATCGCTCGTTGATTTTCAATTATTTCGTTTTCGGTGGTTGACCCGCGGGTTGTCGATTGTACTGTCCTGGTTAGTCGGTATTTTCAGTCTCAGCGCCACAGGGCATCTGAAATCAGAAAATGATTTGCCTTTACAGCCTCAAACGAAGAACTTGTTAAATATAAAAACGAACGTTGGAATGCCACGAAAATTCGTAGTACTATTTTTATTTTCCATTTTTTATTATAATACGAAATGATTTTTGCAAATTTCGATTGCCGATCTGCCAATGAGCATCTTTAGAAACGGCTGAGGGACTTTGGTAAGTAAAGTCTGGTAAACAAATTTGAGAAAGTCAAGAAAATGAATTTTCGTTGCACTCCAACGATACAAACTTCAATCCCATTCGCTTATATCGGCGCGGGTTTTTCACGGTTTCCCTGTGCCCTCGTGCAAACGCGATAAAGTTATTCATCAAGAAACCGCAAGTGGCGAAGTGACAAGTGTCGTCTAATAGTGAGAGGAAAATGTTTGCTGTAAAATTACATTGATCAACGAAGAAGCTCAAATTACTCGAGGAATTTTTAAACAAAAACTCGAAAACCACCGAAACATTCGATGTTATTGTAAGAGATGGAAAATACATTTATATAACGTTTCTAGACAATTCTGCGAACGTTCTCACATGTTTTGTATTTTTTCGTTATTTTTAACCCTTCGAGTGCACACTGGGTCGTTTTGACCCCAAACATTTTTCGTGGAAGTACGTATTTTTCAACGTATGCCCCACTTTGAACGAATGTTTTGACATTTAATTTTCGTTTTCGTCAAAAAATAAATTTAGGACCCGAAATTATGGACTATTTACTACAAAAAACGTCTCTACAAGAAGAAAACAACATAAAAGGTGTGCACTCGAAGGGTTAACGATATTCCGTTTTAGGCTTTTATTGCAAAAAGAAAGTCTGCGAGACCAGAGCATTGCATTTCCTTCCTTTGTACTTCCCAACAATAAACACACATATATCTATAGCTCCACATAATACTTTCTGCACTTTTTCATTACGCAATCCAAAGAGTATTCTCCACGCACGATAGTTTCATTTTTGCACGATACGATTTCGGTTCTGAAGTGTACATTCTTACTTTTAAGGGTAGACCACCACTGTAGAATTGTGAACAAAAATTGATTTTTAAAAAATTGGCTTAAGAGATGCTTTGAACCATCTAGAATAAGGGGAAAATGTTCGGTACCTGTAAAACACAGGTCTGCAGGCCCATGTGGGACTGCGGTGGAAGTAGCGAGACGTCGAATATTTTTTCGGAACACAATTTTTCAAAACGGCACGCAGCATAACTCCAACGATTGTCGTCCTTTTCACTCCAAATTTTGAGCACATCTTTAAAATAATATTCCGAAGAGAAATACGTACGGGATTTTTCCATGAGCTAATTGTAACATTAGTTATTAACAAATGATCGTCCTTTTTTTCCGTCGGAAATTGAGTTTTGACTTTGAATCCTTGCCGATCACACAAACAATCATACTTTCAAAAGCCCTTACGTATTTGTCTAGCTAAACTGATGTAAATTAATAGAAAATTTTTATTTTTTTTCCAAATTCGAATTTGCGTCAGTTATATTGCGTGCCACAGAGCGTCTAAAATTCAACATGCCTCACGAGAATGGCTCCAGCGTCACTATGTCGTATAATTTTTTTTATCACTTGAAGATATGACTAATAACATCCTTGAATATTATCCTCTTGTCCTTCCACCCAAAAAAATCGAGAAACATCACTAAACTTTAGACGTTTACAGCGGTGTAAGGCCTTAAGGTTCAAATGAAATTTTCTCTCGAAACAATTCATCGATCTATTTGACGAAGATGATCTGCTCAATGAAGTTCACAAAGTGGCCACGATCGAAAAAAATTATGGACTTTGCATCTTCGGGATGCACCAAAAATTCATTTTTTCAAATCACTGTCTTCTGATCGTCCAAATTTGTTGGCAGATCAGGCTGCGACAATCACTGATACGTTTTCGAGGATCCTCGTTGATATTTAAAACCTAAATTTGCGAAGAATATTGCGAGTGATAGAAATAAAATTAATTTAATTGAAAAAAAAACTTTCCGTCGCGTTCCGGCGATGCAAACTTCAATGGCACGAAGTAACATTTGTGCCTCTAACACTGTAAGATCTTTATACTGTCCAGTTATCACGCCAAAGTTCGAAACGTTTGAATATAATGCAAATTCTCGTTCTTTTGTCTCCTTTGATCGCCCCTCAAAATATTTTTCGCTTTAAAGTTGTAAAAATTGAAATAGCTGCATAAATGCTTTAGCAGATTCAAGTTGTAGTTCTAAAATGACTGCTAGAAAATTGGACGATCGAAAAAACAAACTGCATTCGCAGCACTTTGTCCCATTAGGCCACTAACTAACGTTCGTTTGTGTTCGTTCCGCACATGATGAATACGCACAAACGTATACAAAAACCATTTTCCAGTTGCACTTAGCTAAAGAACGATTGTACGTTCACGACCGATGAAAGTCTCGACTGCGATATAATCAATCTGGAAAAAATTGTAGCGCGAAATAGCCGTTGTCACGGGAATAGAGTCACAACAGCAAAGGGTAACTTGCAGGAAGGATTCTACGATTCGAAAGGTCAAAGGCATCATTTTCCCTCCCCTTCTTTCTTTGACCAACCACTTCGGTCTGATCCTCCACCAGGTAGAATTCAAGAAAGTAGTCATAAGATCGACCAGTTTCATTAGCAAAAAGTGGTATAGAAAGTAGGAGAAAAAAATGCGATTCACCGGTCGGATTCGTCAACCCTGAGGCGAAAGAGCGGCAAGCCGCGCAGACTCGAGGCGCGAATGTAACTGTTCTTCCGTGACGAGAGACACAGTACAGTAGGGAGCGATCGCTCGAGGTGTACGATCATGAGTGTCGATTTTAATCGGCAAACTCCAGAGGGGGATAGTATACCGAACAAGAATTACGCGATGGACGTGGCTCGTACCTTGCAGCAAACACGATGGTTGCTCGAGGTTCTCGGTGTTTGGCGGACCATCACAAAAAATCCGAGAAAATGGGAAATTCACGTGTCGAGAATGTTAACGACAATCTGCTCGATACTGTTGGCCTTCATCATGGTCCCGGCGTCTTTGCACATGATTTTCATGGACGAAGAACCAATGGTCAGACTCATACTGATCGGTCCTGTTGGCTTTTGCCTGACCAACATACTCAAATTTCGCTACATAATGTTCCATCGCGAACTCGTAAAGAGCTGCATGGAGCACCTCGAGGTCGATTGGATGCGGATCGAGACTGACGAGGATCGTGAAATTATGATCCGAAATGCAAACGTTGGACGTCATCTGACTGGGATTTGTGCAATTTTCATGTACACCGGTGGCCTCTCCTTTCACACAATAGTGCCACTCTGGCGTGGCAATGAAGTTAACAAATTCAACGAGACTGTCAGACCCCTCGTTTATCCCGGCTGGGATATATTCGTAGATTCGCAGAAAAGTCCGAATTACGAAATGATCTTTTGTACGTATTGCTTTTGTTCGTGCGTCATGTACACCGTAACAACAGTCGCGTGCAACTTGGCGGCGACTCTCGTGGCTCACACTTGTGGCCAGATTGAAATAATGACGACGCGCCTCGAGAATCTTTTCGAACGAGTCGACGACACGAGCCAAACTGTCAAGAAACGCATTGATTTTGTCGTTAAATCTCACATTCGAGTGCTCAGGTAATTTCTCGACAACGGGTTAAAATTGAAACTCAAGCGATGAAAAAGGCGTTTATGAGGTTTGTGGATTATTCAAAAATCATCGTAGATTGACGTCGATGGTCGAGCTTTTGCTCCGGGAGATATGTCTCGTAGAAGTCGTATCATCGGTCATTATTATTTGCTTACTCGAATACTGTCTCATGGTAGTATTTTTTTCGCAATCCGAGAGTGCGTGTTTTTCTTATATCATTATATTTCTTTTGATATTCAATTCTTCCATTTAGAAGTGGCAGGACACCGAAACTGTCACATTAATAACGTATATAACGTTGCTCGTGTCAGTGAGCTTCAATATGTTCATTTTCTGTCATATTGGGGAGCTCCTCAAAGAACAGGTATACTATACTCATTGTACAGTGAACAAAAAAAGTATTTGCACACATCGCTTTTTTGACTTGACCCTTCGAAAGGGGATAATCCTTTCGCAAGCTATTTTATTCGACAGCTTATTTCTAATGTCAATTATGTGTGTTAATGTTAATACGAATAATGTATGTTAATGGCAGTGCCTTAAAAGCGCTTCGAAAAAAAGCCACGCGTGCAAATACATTTTTCAGGCATTGAATGCGTGTAATTCAATTTTTTTTACTTTCATAGCTGTTGAAATTGCAGAAAACTTTATTTTATTGCCATGTAATTTCATGCGTAAGAAAACGAAATAATTTATTATTGCGGTCATTTTCGCGTTTGGAATTACCCCAAGTGATATTGCTTCCTGATACTGAAGTTTACCTACTTGGGACGGGATAAACATTTAGTCTTGAACTGTCTGAATTTCTTGGCACATTCAGGTTACGAAATTTACTAGAACGTGTTTTAATGACGTTGAAATTTGCGTCGTTGGAGTGCAACGGAAATTCAGTCTTTTTGTTTCTTAACATTGTTTTATGGCCAATTTGAACTGTGAAAATCACTCAAAAATTCCTAGAAAGTGCGCCGAAAAAAAACCAAGCGGGCGAATACATTTTCTAGGAACTGTCTGTGTGTAAACCATTTTTTTGTAATTCTTTAGCTATTGAGCTTGCAGACAACGGCATACATGCTTTTCGAATGTGCCATTTTTTATGACTATTTTCGACTGTAAAAATCAGTTAAACGGTTTTACGTATCGTTTATTAGAGATTAACCACTTCAATTAATTTAAAAAATGGCTTCGGATAATAATGAAATTGACGATTAAAAAGTTAAAAGAAAAGTATCGTTGCTTTCCAACGATGCAAACTTCAACGTCATGTTTTTAGCCTTATTATTAGAGATCAGAAGCATGATTTTATGGTAGAAGATTTGGGGTGCCAATAATAATAAACAAAAAAGATACGTTCTGTTGAATTTCAACGATGCAAACTGCAAGGCCAGATTCACTTTCATCATCATTTTCCAGTCACGGTGATTTTAAGTTATGCAATAATTCCTCGGTTTAAATTCACGAAAGAAGAAAATACGAAGTTTGTTGAAAAATGCATGGCAGCAAGACAACTATATATATATATATATATATATATATATATATATATATATATATATATATATATATATATATATAGCTGCAGACAAAAAGCAAGCGATCCGATAAACTTTCAGATTTAGAAGTAGCTAAAGAAAACTATGGTAATAAATCAAAAGGAAACGTAAAGTTCAATTACAATTTGTCTTTGATCGACGAACAGTGTTTTCAAATTGGAAAGGTAGCGTACATGATAGATTGGTATCGACTACCGGGTAATACCGGTCGTGTCCTCGTCCTAATATTGGCCATGGCAAACTGTCCACGTAAATTGACGGCCGGAAGAATGTTGGAACTGTCAGTGAACAGTTTTGGAGCTGTGAGTGTTGCAGTATTTTTCATCTTTTTCATTTTCCACGATGTTGCGTTACTGCAATTTATTATTCTTTTCTTATAGATAATAAGGAGCTCCGTAGCTTATTTGAATATGCTACGAGCAATGACTGATTGAGAAAGTGATGACAATGAATATAGGAGCGTCGTTGACTTCCGCCTATATATATATATATATATATTTTCTATATTGAATAAAAACATAACTACCCCGCAAAATGATGAGAAATCAATGTTCCAAAATCTCAATACATTAAAAAGAGCTGATTCGTCAATCTTTCTCCCTTATTCCATATTCCATATTAGAAATGTGTGTTAGCCTTCCAGCCGTAAAGACAGACGGTGATCTTTAGTAATGATCCTCGAGAGGATTTAAAATCGGAAAACACGTCGTCTCCCTCGTTTTCAATTAAAAAAAAAGTTTTGCTCGAAATCAAAGGGATATCAAAGTGTAATGTCGAACACGAGGATTTGAATATAAAAAACAACTACGTAAGTGCATCGAAGCTATTCGTTAAGAATTAACGCACTCGAAAAAGTACGTTTTTTTCACTGATAAAAAATGTATAGCACTGGAACCGTTTTTTCTTTATGATTGAAAGTACAGGTGGTAAGTAAGCACAGTTAATTCTGAACTTTTATTTGCACTTCGTTATTGTTTTCTCAATCGCAGCAGTTGAGGAGAAAGAAACATATCACTAGTCCACGAATTTTCCATCTGCTTTTTATTTTGATTTGCTTGCATTATTCTGTTTTCGTCTCCATTGCCCTTTTTCGCTTTTGGACAAGAAACGAAATTTCTCCTCGAAGACTTTCATAATTTTTTTTATACGCAGAAATAAAATGACGTACTAAAAAATTACACTGAGGAACGAAAAAGAAGTGTAGATTGATCACTGTGCGCACCTTTGATGCAGTCCAAACGCGACAGATTATCAATCCAATCTATTTGAATGATCAGGTAACCTTGAACGAAATCATCGCACAACTCGATCACTGCATCCCCCTCGTTACATTTCCTTATGTGCAACAGCAAGTATCAATACAATAACAAAGTTCTCTTTCGAGTTCTTTGCAAAAACGATTGTGCAATCTTCCACCAAGCAGCTACTAATCATAGAAAGTGAAGAGGTTAAATCATGCGGTCTTAAGCGTTGTCACGGGAACAATGAAGGCACAACAACAAAGGAACAGAAAAAGGGTTGGAACTCGCGCGAAGGACTCGATAATTCGTAACCGGCAGTCATCGTTTTTCTACCCTTTTTTCCACCGTTCTTTCTAAAATGGCTTTACGCTGATAGAAAATAAAGAACGTATTGTTAAAAATTAAAAAAAAAGAAGAATATCCGACGCTTGCCCTGACGTCGCGAACACTGAAGAAACTCGTATGCGCGCACTCTTTTGAAATAAGAGGCAGAAGCGCTCGCACAGTAGGTTGCCCGACGCGGTGCGATCATGAGTTCGAGATTGAATGAGAAAGTGTCAAGGAAGAATGACGTATTGAACAAAGATTACGCGGTGGACACGGCTTATACGTTGCAATACACTCGATGGTTGCTCAAGATCCTCGGTGTTTGGCCAATGTTCAAGCGAAATCCAAATAAATTGGACAATTACGTGTCCAAAATATTGATTATTACGTCCTTTTTCTTTTCGGCTTTCATCATAATACCCGCCACATTACACATGATTCTTATTGAAAAAGATGCGCTGGTCAGACTCACTCTATTCGGTCCTATTGGCTTTTGCTTTTCCAGCATAGTCAAGTATTGCTTGATAATGTTTCGCCGCGAAACCATCAAACGCAGCATTGAACACGTTGAAATTGATTGGATGGAAATGGAGACGACAAATGATCGGGACATCATGATTCGTAACGTTAACGTTGGTCGTCATATTACAGTGCTTTGTGCAATTTTCATGTACACCGGTGGTTTGTCGTATCATACGATACTGCTTCTCTGGCGTGGCAATGAAATAAACGAACTCAACGAGACCATCAGACCCCTTCCTTATCTCGGTTACGACATGTTTGTACATCCCAATACAAGCCCAATTTACGAAATAATCTTTTCCGTGGATTGTATGTCCGCTTGTGTGATGTTCACTGTAACAACGACCGCGTGCAATTTAGCGGCGACTTTCGTAGCTCACGTTTGCGGCCAGATTGAAATAATGATGTCGCGTCTCGAGACATTTTTCGACAAAGTCGACGAAGCGAGCGAGATACTCGGGAAGCGAATTGGTCCCGTCGTCAAGTCACACGTCCGAGTGCTAAGGTGACATTCACCATTGGTGAGATGAATTTTGATTCAGAGGTGGAGCAAAATGTCGTTGCCATTGAATTCTAGACTTCTGATATTCTTGCAGATTAACGTCGTTCATTGAGACCCTGTTTCATGAGACATGTCTCGTAGAGGTCGTAGGGTCGATTATAATGATCTGTTTACTGGAGTACTACTGTATGACGGTATTGCATGGTCCTTGGCATCAACTTTTTCCGAACTGTGCGTGTCGTTCTTATACTCATATGCAACTCTCAAATTGTCCATTGCAGACGTGGAATGACAGCGAAACCGTCGCAATAATGACTTATTCCACATTGCTCACGTCATTGACTTTTAACATATTTATCTTCTGCCATATCGGCGAATTACTCAAAGGACAGGTATTTATGTATTTCGCGAATTCGAAACTCTCAAAAAATGTTGATGGTTCAGCCTAAATATCTCCGAGTGTAGAATCTTTTATGTCGAAGAGTGGCGTGCATGAGGAAACAATCATAATTGATTTTCACGATAATCTTTGAGTATCGAATTACGAATTTGATGTCTATTTTGGTTGCTGTTTGTCGGCACGGGTTTTTTTTCTTATTGAAGACAGGAGTCGTTCAAATCCCATTCGTGGTATAGTGGAGAAAGAACATTTATTTCGAAACTGTTGGGCGTTTTGTCATTTATTCGAGTGATGATCACATGAGACGAAACCTGCGCTCTCACTAATGGTGAAAACGAATTGATAAGAAAAGATGCGCAATGTGAAAATAAGTGGAAAAGTAAAATCCAATAACAATTTCCCTGCAATCTACAAACAGTGCGCCAAAATTAGCGAGGGGGCGTACATGATGGATTGGCATCGGTTCCCGGGTAAGACTGGTCTCGCTCTTGTCATGATAATAGCTATGGCTCATCGGCCGCGTAAATTGACGGCCGGGCGAATGATGGAACTGTCAGTAAGCAGTTTTGGATCTGTGAGTAATGCAACGATTTTCCATGCACGCTTTTTAACGACTTTGGTTCATAGGTTGCTTCGTTTTTTTTTAGATAATAAAAACTTCGGTAGTCTATCTGAATATGTTACGAAAGATGGCTGACTGAGAATATCAGGACTACTAATGTGTAATTGGAAACAACTTCCACATATATTTCATGATAATTAAAAAATAAAACTAGCAACATTGGCACAACAAGGTTGAAAGCAAATAATATCTGTACCATTGGTCACTGAAATTTCATGGAGGTTGAGAGGAAATATGAATTACGTTATCAGTGAATAGCATGAATTAAAAAAAAAACGCAACAATTGAAACTTCTCTGGTTTTTCCAATCCGAAAATTACTTGCAATTCCATGCATAAATACAAAAAAAATGTTTCCTGCATGCGTCTGTCTTACCAGTGAGTATGAATTATTTTCATCTCCAACAGGTCCTATTTAACCGGAGACCACGATGATGAATACTGATTTTTGGTTGCACGATAAATTCGCAAATCACAAAAAAATCGATTTGACATGACACAATGTTACTCGATCCGAACTTGTGTCGTATGTTTTACACATATGCTATTTTTACGTAATTCGTGAAATTTATTCTGAAATACTTTCGTAAATTGTTTTTTTAGAGAAAATAATCGTATATCAAGCAAAACAAAGTATCGGTAAAAAATACGAATATCGCACGATGATTAAATCATCAAACAAACAATCCAACCTCTGTGAACTGCGGGCAACACAGTATCGTTAGCGAGGCCGATCACTGTACCCACCTTATTCCAAACGCACACTTTTGTATGGCGATAAAAAAATATAGGTTTGGGAGTTTTTACTACATGATAATTAATATACGAATAATCATTGTGCATGCTTAACCTGGGAGTTAAATTATTTCAAACGTACACTTTTGTATGGCGATAAAAAATATAGGTTTCGGAGTTTTTGCTACATGATAATTAACATACGAATAAGCATTGTGCATGCTTAACCTAAGAGTTAAATGAATTCACTTCAATGTTAAACTCAATTTAAAATTAAATTAAATTAGCAAAACTTTAAACGGTAAGTCAATGTTAAATAATGATAGATATGATTTTTAATCAAACACCATACATTTTATTTGGACTTACTAATGGCTTCTTGGAGCTAAGCAGTTAAGAAAAAGATAGCTTGCTCGTTTGAAAAATTAGATTTTTTGTTAGCGTCACCGATTTTCTCAGATTTGACGCCCGCAAGTATGCAAAACCGTGCAAGCAATTTTGCTTTGATTCCTGAGTGTGTAAATTAGTGAGTACCAACCCATTTGTACCGCTGTTCCTCTGCTCAACTGACAGCTGTCATCGTAAACACTGTGACGCATTTACACCGCGGGACTATATATTATAAAAAAAACAAACATTCGCTCTATTCGATACCACACGCCCAGAGCCAATCGATTTGGCAGGGCTCTTTTCGTTCTTTCACTGTTTTTTTACTATTGGCTAAGCAATGGATTTTCTTCTCGAAAATATTCAGAACGTTATCAATGAAAACGAATTAAATGACGTACCGAAAAAAAACTGAAATAGTAAAAAAACGAAACCTACTTCAATAGTTTGTATTACCGCATACACTTGAATAATCCCACCATAGAATATCGCTAGGCCCTCCGTGTCACATTTTGCAACAAGTAATTACACCAAAAAGCATGTCGCTTTTGACTCATTGTAAAAAACGATTGGGCATTCTTCCGACAGCAGCCGCACCTGCTTCGATGTCTAATAAAAGAATAATAAAAATTGTGCGGAAGAGTCGTTGTCACGGAAACAAAGTCACAACAACAAAGGGTAACCACGTACGCAAAGGACTTGACAATTTGCAACGTGTATCGAGGGATCGTTTATGTTGCCCTATTTCTCCCCGCTGTTCGCTCTACAGTATCTTTACGCCGATAAGAAATGAAGATGACACGTTAGAAATTGAAAAGTTCGTCCCCTAAGCTACCGTCACAGCCGTCTGTCTCCTTCCTCGCGTATACCAGGCAAAATGCAAATAGCACGATGAGGTTCACTGACCGTAAAAGAACAGCAAGCGGCGCAGACGTGAACACTCACGAAATTCGCGTGCACTTCCTCTTTGGAAATAAAAAACGACAGAGGACGGACAGTAGCACACGATCACTCGAGGTGGCGCAATCATGAGTTTGAATTTCAACGGGGAACCTCCGAAAGCGAATGAAGCGACGAACAAAGATTACGCGCGGGACACGTCTGAAACGCTGCGATACAGCCGATGGTTGTTCAAGATTCTCGGTGTTTGGCCATTGGTGAAGCTAAATCCAACGAGATGGGAGACCTATGTGGCGAAAATGTTCAGCGTCGCGTGTTTCGGACTTATGTCTTTCATTCTGATACCCCTCTCATTGCACACGATTTGCATTGAAGAGAACACGCTCGTCAGAATCATGCTGTGCAGTCCTTTGAGCTATTGCTTCGGCAACATGGTGAAGTATTCCTTGATGATATTGCGCCGCAAAGACCTGAAGCACTGCATGGAGCACGTTAGAATTGATTGGATGATGATCGAGACGGAAAATGATCGGGAAATAATGATGCGCAACGTGAAGGACGGCAGGCGTATCTCCGTGATTTGTGCACTGTTTCTGTACATCGGTGGAATATCGTATCACACGATATTGCCACTTTGGCAAGGCAGTACTATAAACGAGTTTAACGAGACAACCAGACCCCTCGCTTATCCTGGCTACGATATATTCGTCGATAGTAACGCAAGCCCAAATTACGAAATTATTTTTAGCACAATTACCGTATCCAGTTGCTTGCTGTTTACTCTAACGCTCACCGCGTGCAATTTATCGGCGACTTTCGTAACTCACGTTTGCGGTCAGATCGAAATAATAATGTCGCGTTTTGAGACGTTCTTCGAAAAAATCGACGAGAGCGACGAAATACGCGAGGGTCGCATCAGCTCCGTCATCAAGTCACACGTCCGAGTCTTGAGGTAATAGTCCCCGTGAGTGAGGTGAATTTTGATTTGAGGTATTGCTTTCGCGGAGGGCCATGTAATGTGGGGGCGTAAGGAGGGCTCTTTTGAATTATTGGTAAATTGCTGTGGCACTTGATAAAAATAAGTCACAACCAATTATTGCACCCAACGATAAAGTGAAATAAAACCTTTCGCGCTGATTCGGTAGGTTTAGGCATTTTTTATATTTTCTCTGAAAAGTCGCGGCTACGAAGATTCTTCTAGACCTATTTTTATAAGTTTTGTCATTAATATTGTCTTTCAACATTCGGTGACCCCCTGTTTTTAGCGTCGTTACGGAATCAAGATTTTTTACACGCGTGAGCAGGTTATATCAGGCATCTGGAGTCATTTAGTGTATAAATTACTAGATAGAATTGTAGCCGGTGTGTCGTCTCTATGAAGCTCCATGAAGCTCTCCATGATACATGAGACGATTTTTAGAGTTGTAATTTTTCGTTGACGGATCGGTAGTTTTACTCGAAATTTAGCCAGTATACTGGCATGTATTTTTACTTTTTGTACACGAAAATCAGTCATTTGTCAACTGTTCGGATTTGTGAAAGGAATGCCTCAAACCCGAGACCAAAATGTGACCATTATATTCCGGATGTCTCAATTTATTGTAGATTAACGTCGATGCTCGAGACCGTGTTTTGTGAGTTATGTTTCATAGAAGTTGGAACATCGGTTATCGCAATTTGCTCACTAGAATACGCCTGTCTGATGGTATTACACGTTCTTTAACGCCAACATTATTACAAGCTCTATGGGTATTGCTAATGTCTACATTGTTTTTCGAATTGTCAATTTAAGACGTGGAGCGACAGCGATAGGGTCGCAATATTTACTTACGTCGTATTGCTCGTGTCGACGTCTTTCGATGTATTCATCTTCTGCTACATCGGCGAATTGCTTAAAGGACAGGTATTTATCATCCCTATCGAATCTATGCATTTCGCTCCACCCAAAAATCACTGGCACTCCGGCTTAAATATGACCTTGTGTAAAATTCTCGATTCATCTTCGAGTGTCGAGTATGAGAAAACAATGGTCGTTGATTTTTGCGATAAACTTCGAGTATGATATTTTCATAAAAATATTCGTTCCGTTTACTGTTTTCGCCAACAATTGTTTCAATAAGGGCAAGAGTTTTTCATGTTCCATTTGCTATAATGAGAAAAGAAAAAAATGTGCAAAAAAGTCCGCCATTAGGCCAAGTATTCGAGTGCAAGTTATGCGCGAAGAAGCCAGTGAATTCCTGATGGGGAAAGATATAATAAGAGGAGACTTGGAATATCGAATTGGGAGTAAAAGTACGATTTACTGACGCTATTCATTCGATCCGCAAACAGTGCGCTCAAATTGCTGACGTAGCGTACATGATGGGTTGGTATCGGTTACCGGGTAAGACCGGTCTCGCTCTCATCATGATTATAGCCATGTCTCATTGTCCCCGTAAATTGACGGCGGGGCGAATTATTGAACTGTCAGTATACAGTTTCGGGTCCGTGAGTACCGCAATGATTTTTCTTAAGAACGGTACAGTGACTTTAGATTATCGGAAACTTTGATTCCTTTCCCTTTTAGATCATGAGAACCACAGTGGCCTATCTGAATATGTTACGAACGATGTCTGTCTGAGGATATCGTGACAACTTGGTGGCCGAAAATGAGGCCACAAATATTTCAAGTAGCAACACCAGTGAAACAATATTATTATAAGTTAACATTAGTAGAATCATAGTAGTAACAAATCATGTTTTCTATATTGTTTACGGACGAGCCATAGAAATGCAGGGGGAATAAACTCAAATTACTTCAGAAGCAACAAGCATGCAATCTTTCGAATTTTTAATGCCGCAATAACATATTGTAATTTATATTGCTATTTATTTCGAAAATTTCCTTTGTCGTTATACCGTCGCCATTGTTACAAGACGCTACTACCTTGACGCTTGGTGTAAAATTTCAATTTTTTAAGTTCGAAAACTGTTTAGCCATCCACACCTAACTACAACGGATACTGCTCCGATACGTGAGTGTCAAGCAATCAACTAGAGCCATTTTCCCTTCAGCTGTTTCAGATTAACCGTACTATGATTACGAACATTTCGCACAAAAGCTAATTAACAGCAACAAAAAATATACGATGAGAAATACAAACTTGGTTGACGTCAGATTCGATGTTTACTGTGCTTTCATTTTTCAGGTATATCGTGAAGTTTCGCCCGCAATACTATTATCAATTATTTTACGTAGAAAATAATTGTATTATACATCGAAAAGAAGTGCCGGTAAAAAAATCTCACCATTATCGGGTTATCAATCCGAACTATTTGAATTTCCGGCACTCTAGTGTTGCTATAGAAATTTAACACTGTATGCACATCACGTTGAAGTTTGCAACGTTTAAGTGCAACGAAAATGTTTTCTTTTTTTCCCCAAATTTTTCGGAAGATTTGAGCCACGAAAATCACGCAAACATTTTTTTAGATGCTTATTAAGCGATCTACAACAAATTTGCCAAGTACGATGTTGGATAATAATGAAAATAAGAAGTTGAAAAGCATTTTCGTTGCCTTTGATGTACGCACCTTATTTCACACAAATCGAATACCTTGAACAATATCATCTTTATTTAGTCTTTAATTAAAAACAATATCATCTCTAATTAACGACAAACGAAAGTACCGAAAAAATCAATGCGAAAAATAAAACGATCGTGTGGAGTGTTGCCATGGGAATAAACTCACAACAATAAAAAAGTGTCGTTCAATTCCCAGTTCAAATCGGGGGCAAAGTTTCGGAAAGGGTAATCCCCTGATTGAGTTAAAGTCTTGCAAAGATCTCACCATTGACATTTCAAGAGAACCGTTAAAAGATTTTTGCGACGCGCTTTGATTTTCGAAATATTCAATTTTGAAATTTATTTATTTCACTGCGCTCTCACTACGTATATACCTAGTACGCTGTGTCCTGGCTGTCATATGGGAGGAAACTTTTGCGTTTTCACTTTTACTGAAAAAGAATATGATAAGAAAATATTACTGCAATGATTTGTCACGAGGGCTTTTCAATGACCTTAGAACATCGGTAATTTCTATAATTTTCTTTTTAGATAATAAAAACGTCAGTGGTCTATTCGAATATGTTACGAAAGATGACTGAGATGATCAGGGCAACTATTGTAAAATTGAAAGCAACTTCCAAAAATATATCAAGTTCATGAAGAAAAGAAAACTAGTAATATTGGTATGATAATACTTAAGGCAAGTGATATCTGCAACATCGTCAAGTAAAAACCCGTGGAGGATGAGAGGGAACGAATTAATCGAAATATCGAACGATATAAATATTTTTCGTTTTTGCCAAATGATGCAACAATACAATGAAGCTTCACGGTTATTTTATTTCATAACTGACAAACTATCGCGTGTTTTTCAAGCAAGAAGTGTCCACCGCCCTATATATAAATACAAAAAATGTGCTTAGATGCAAGCGTTCATTAGACGGTAAGTGTGGATCATTTTGAATTTAAACTGTTCTAGATCAACCGCAACTACTCAAACTATAAATTCATAAATCACAAAAAAACTTTGACATGAAACTTATAACGTTATTCGACCCATTGACGCACCATTCGTGTCGTAACATTTTACACATTTGTTCTTTTTATGTATTTCGTGAAATTCCTTCTCAGATACCTTTATGAATCAATTCGTGAAGGAAACTATCGCATTTTATGCAAAAAAAGTATCGATAAGAAATACGAATATATATACGAACTGCCAACACAAAATCTTTACGGAGGCCCATCACTGTAACCACCTAATTTCAAACATACGTTTTTGTATGACGATTAAAAAAATTTAGGATTTAAACCTTGTTCGTGCATGATAAAAAAAATATAAAAATTGATACTATGCATGCATACTTGGATAATTTTTGAGTGAGCGTAGTTTTTGCTTTCTCAAGATCAGCGGTTAGAAAAAATATGAGTAGTCGGCTAGTTTGATAAAAATTGAAAATCGTGGCAGCAATTTTGCTTTGATTCGTGGATGTGTAGAATAGTACCAATCCTTTTTTCACGCTGTTGTTGCACCCAACTGTCAGCTGTCATGATAAATGCTGGGTTGTATTTACACTGCGAGACCATATATTACGAAAAAAAGCACGATCTATTTGGCACGGCACGTTCAGAGCCAATCGATTTTGCAGAACACTAAACGTTTTTTCATTTTCTTTACTGTTAGGCAAGATAAGAACTTGTTCTTCGAAGACTTTCGTAACTTTTTCAACGAAAACGAATGAAATGATGTCCTGAAAAAATTAACGAAAATAGAAAAGGTTCAAAACCTACTTCAGTAGCTGTGCGCGTGTGATGCACTTCGGACGCGACAGATTATCAGCCCAATCTGTTTATATTACCAGATACACTTGAATAATTTCACCACGTAATTCGGTCGCTAGACCCACCGTGTCAAATTTTCTTTCACGCAGCAAAAAGTATTTAAACCAAAAAGTAAGTCTCTTTTGAGTTATTGGCAACGACGATTGTGAATTTTTCCGCCACCGCCATGACATCGATATCCAAGAAGAAAAAAAATCGTAGGGAACCGTCGTTGTCACGGAAACGAAGTCACAACATCAAAGGAGTAACCACGTATGCAAAGGACTTGATAATTTGCAACTTATATCGATGGATCGTTTATGTTGCCCTTTCCACCCCCGCCCTATAGTGGCGTTACGCGTTCACCCTACAGTGGCTTTACGCTGATAAGAAATGAAGATGATACGTTGGAAATTGAAAACGAGTTTTTCGCCGACGCTGACGTTGTCGCCGTCTCGCGTCCAACAATTCTTTGCATATTCCAGGAAAAGTGCAAATTGCACGATGAGTTCATTGACCGCAAAGAACGTCAAGCAGCGCAGACGCGAGCACTCGGGAAACTCGAATGCGCTTGCTCTTTCGAAAGAGACGGCATAGCTCGTACAGTGGCCCACGATCATTCAAGGTGGCGCAATCATGAGTTTTAATTTCAACGAGGAAACTCCGAAAGAGCATGAAGCGAGGAACAAACATTACGCGCGGGACACGTCCGAAACGCTGCGATACACCCGATTCTTGTTTAAGATTCTCGGTGTTTGGCCATTGGTGAAGCTGAATCCAACTAGATGCGAGACTTACGTGGCAAAACTGTTCAGTGTCATTTTATACGTTCTCATGTCTTTCATTCTGATACCCCTCTCGTTATACACGATTTTTATTGAAAAACAAACCCTCGTCAAAATCATGCTGTACAGTCCAATGAGCTATTGCTTCGGAAACATCGTGAAGTATTCCTTAATGATATTTCGTCGTGAAGACCTAAAGTACTGCATGGAACACGTTAAGATTGATTGGATGATGATCGAGACGGAAAGTGATCGGGCAATCATGATGCGCAACGTCAAAGACGGAAGGCGTATCTCCGTCATTTGCGCACTGTTTCTATATATCGGTGGATTATCGTATCACACGATATTGCCATTTTGGCGAGGCAGCGAAATAAACGAGTTCAACGTGACCGTCAGACCTCTCGCTTATCCTGGCTACGATATATTTGTCGATAGTAACGCAAGCCCAAATTACGAAATTATTTTCAGCACAATTACCGTGTCCAGCTGCGTGCTTTTCACTCTAACGCTCACCGCGTGCAATTTATCGGCGACTTTCGTAACTCACGTTTGCGGCCAGATTGAAATAATAATGTCGCGTTTCGAGACGTTTTTCGAAAAAATCGGCGAAAGCGACGAAATACGCGAGGGTCGCATTGGTGCCGTTATTAAGTCACACGTCCGAGTGCTAAGGTGATGCTCCATGGATGACATCAACTTTTATTTCAACTGCCGATAAAAATGTAGCCAGTAGGTTCTAATGATGTTGATGCATCGTTGGAACGCAACGAAAATCATTTTTTTTTCACATTGCCAATTTCTTTTCCTGGTAGATCAAAGCTACTGTCAACTTTTCTAAGATCCACGTTAGCGACCTACAACCTAAATCTATCAAATGTGATTTTGGATAACGACGAAAGTGGAGAGAAAAGAACAGGAAAAAGAATTTTCGTTGCATTATAACGATGCAAACTTTAGGAACATAGAATCTAAATTTTTTCATTCTCGTAGATTCACGTCGATGCTCGAGACCTTGTTTTGTGAGTTGTGTTTCATAGAAGTCGGAACATCGGTTATCGTAATGTGCTCATTAGAATACTCCTGTCTGAAGGTATGAGATATTTTTGAACGTCTACATCTTTCAAGCTGTACGGATTCCGTCAATGTGTACATAAACTTTTCTCAATTGATCCATTCAAGACGTGGAGTGACAGCGACAGTGTCGCAATATTTACTTACTTCGTATTGCTCGTTTCGACGGCGTGCGACGTATTTATCTTCTGCTACATCGGCGAATTACTCAAGGGACAGGTATTTATCATTCGTATTAAATCTGTGAATTTTGATACCGTGGGTTGGGGTTACTTTAAGAAAAACATTGGTCTGTTTTTACATTCAAATAACGAAATTCCTGAACGCGACTGAAAGTTCTCGTTTTCACGGTTGGTAAACCTGAACGGCTCTTTATGTCATTACTCAGACGCAGCACGAACGAACGAGTTTAATTAAGCGAGCGTTCGATCCCGTCGACCGTTTTCTCTCTTCTCTAGGAAAAATGCTCCTTTATGGGGTTACTTTCGACTCTTATGAAGAAAAAGACTGGTATCAAAGTAGCCCCACACTCGATATTATCACGACTAATTTATTTTTCTCATTTATTGTTAAATGTTTAAAATTGTAATTCGGATGATAAGAGTCTCATAAAAGATGATGTTTCCATTGAAAAAGAAGGATTTACGGTATTATTTAAAAAGATATATTCGTTTTCATTTCAAAGTTGATCAAAGAAACTCTAATCCACGGTAGTCCCGAAAATTATTATCATTCTAGCCTAAATATATCCACGTATGAAATCTTCGAGTCATTTTAGCGTGTTGAATATGAGCGAGAAATGGTAATCGATTTTCGTGATAAACTTTGATTATGAAATATTCAAAATAATATGCTTATATATCGCGAAATGGAAGTAAAAGTGAACTTGAATGACGATTTTTCTTCGTTCCATGAGCAGTGCGCTCGAATTGGGGACGTAGCGTACATGATGGGTTGGTATCGGTTGCCGGGTAAGACCGGTCTCGCTCTTATCATGATAATCGCCATGTCTAATTGTCCGCGTAAATTGACGGCCGGGAGAATTATTGAATTGTCAGTATACAGTTTTGGATCCGTGAGTACTTCAATGATTTTTCTTGAGAACGTTAAAACGACTCTAGGTTATCGGAAACTTCGATTCTTTCCCTTTTAGATAATGAGAACTTCAGGGGCCTATCTGAATATGTTACGAACGACGACTGTCTGAGGAAATCATAACGACGGGGTCACTGCAAATAACGCCATGGATATTTCACGTAGCAGCATCAGTATAACAATATTATAAACCATTAATATTACTATAATAATGATAATAGCAAATCATCTTTGTGATATTGTTCACTTGCGGGCCATAGAAAATAAGGAGGAATAAACTCAAATTACTCGTCACCAAAATTAATCAGTAACATTATTTAGTAGCAAGAAGTATGCAATCCTTTTCATTTTCAATATGCTCATAACACATTGCAGTTTCTCTGTTGCTTATCTCGAATTTTCCCTTTGTAGTTCCACTGCCCCCGCAATCAACGTAACAGCGTTGACTTGTAGCACAAAATCTCGGTTTTTCGAATTGAATCTCGGTTTTCGAATATTATGTATATTATTATATATTATACAATATTATATACTATATTATAATATTATAATAATATTCATTCAACATTGACAACTCGAAATATGACAACCGTAGTCTTACAGAAATCGAGTCTATTTCCGAACTGTTAGTTTTTAAACTTTAGCTCGGTTTAAACTTAACTCGACACATTTAGAATCGCCCACAGAATGAGTGAATTATAGTTTTAAAAGATTTTTTAGCGCTTCAGTTTTCTTATACTAAGCTGCTATACCGCAGAACGCAGATCAGAGAAACATCATCTCTTTGAGACAACACTTACTGACAAGGAACATCCCTCAGGGGACCCCTTTCGATTTTGTCGAAATTTGGATATGTTATAAAGCACTGAAAAGTAAGCGATACGAATTTTTTTTATCGTTGGAAAAACGGTTTTAAGGGGTGCAATCACCCCTCGAAAAAGGCATCTCTAGGGTGGTTCACCCTTTAATTTTTTTTGCAATGTCACTATAGTGGATTTTTCATTGCTTCGGATTAGAAGAATTTTCGTTTTTGTTTCATTAAAATCGGTGGACTCCTTGTGTGTGAAACTACTATATTACCCCTAGAGATGCCTTTCTTCGAGGGGCGGGGTCACCCCTTAAAACCATTTTTTTCGCCGGTAAAAAAAATACGTATTGCTTACTTTTCGGTGCTTTATAACATATCCAAATTTTAATAAAATCGGAGGGTGTCACCTGAGGGATGTTCTTTGTGAGCCATTCAATTTTTCAGACGACGCTTAGCCTTTTCAGTTTTTTCACTATTACGCGATCACCGACGATTATTCTCAAAGAATTTTACAATTTTTTCAATGAATAGGAGTGGAATGAAGAGCTAAAAAATGAAATAATGAAAGAAACGAACCTAAATCAATATCGTTTCTATTACACTTGAACAATCCAATCACAAACTTTGGTCACAAAAGCCCCGTCGCCACTTTTCCTTTGATGAAGCGAAAAGTATCGAAACCAAAAAGCAATTATTTTCTAAGTTATTCGCAATAACAATTCTGCATGATTCCAACAACAGTTGCGCCTGCAACGGAATCGACCGACAATGCCACGGAAGAAAGTGCGCGGAACTGTCGTTGTTACGGAAACAAAGTCACAACATCAAAGGGTAACTTGCACTAAGGACTTGATCATTTGTAACGTGTATCGAGGCATCATTTATCCAACCCTTTGCCTCCCCGTCGTTGACCCTAACGTGGCTTTGCGCTGATGATGATACCATGTTAGAAATTGGAAAAAGGTTGTCCCCTATGCTAACGTCGTAGGCGTCTCGCGTTCAAAAACTCTTCGTACATCCCAGGAAAAGTATAAATCGAATGACAAGTCCATTGGCCGTGAATGAATGGCAAGCAGCGCAGGCGCGACGCTCATGAAACTCGTATGCGTGTGCTCTTTCGAAATAGGAGACGGCAGAGCTTGGACAGTAGCGACCGACTGCTCGAGGTGGTGCAAACATGAGTTTTAATTTCAATGAGGAAACGCCGGAAGAGGATATGGTGATGAACAAAAAATACGCGCTAGATACGGCTGAAACATTGCGATACACTAGACGGTTGCTCAAAGTTATCGGTATTTGGCCAATGGTGAAGCCAAATCCAAAGAGATGGGAGATTTACGTTGGGAAAATATCGATTGTCACAGCTTTTGCACTAATGTCTTTCATACAGATACCCCTCTCAATACACACCATTTGCATAGAAAAAAAAACGCTCGTAAAAATCTCGATGTACAGTCCTATGAGCTATTGCCTTGCTAACATATTGAAGTATTTCTCGATGATACATCGTTGCGAAGCTTTGAAACTCTGTATGGAACACGTTGAAATTGATTGGATGGCGATCGAGACGGAAAATGATCGGGAAATTATGATGCGCTACGTCAAAGTGGGACGTCACATCACCCTGTTTTGTGGAATTTTCCTGCTGACCGGTGGCTTATCGTATCACGCGATATTACCACTGTCGCGAGGCAATGAAATAAACGAGTTCAACGAGACTATCAGACCTCTCGCTTATCCTGGTTACGATATATTTTTCGATACCAAAACGAGCCCGACGTACGAAATTGTCTTTGGCCTAATAACTATATATTGTTGCGTGCAATTTACTATAACGACGACCGCGTGCAATTTAGCAGTGTCTTTCGTAACTCATCTTAGTGGTCAGATTGAAGTACTAGCTTCGGGTTTCAAGACGTTCTTCGAGAAAACCGACGAGACTAACAAAACACGTGAGAGTCGCATTGGATCTCTCATCAATTCACACGTCCGCGTGCTAAGGTGACACTCTTGATGGGTTCGATCAATTTTTATTCGAACACGTAACAGTACGTGGCCATTTAATTATCGATTTCGCAAATTCCGGTAGATTAACGTCGATGATCGAGGCCATGCTTTGTGAGATATGTTTCGCAGAAGTTGGAACATCGATTATAATAATTTGCTTACTAGAATATGGCTGTCTGAAGGTATTAGACTTTTGTTAACGCCAACATTTTTCAAACTGTGTGGGTATTGCTAATACGTGCAATGATTTTTTTTTTTCAAATGATTCATTTGAGACTTGGAATGACAGCGAGACTATGGCAATATTTACTTACGTTGCATTGCTCGCGTCGGCGATTATGCAAGTATTTCTCTTTTGCTACGTAGGCGAATTACTCAAGGGACAGGTATTTATTATCCGTATTGAATCTGTTGATTTTGATAGTGCCAAAATCGATAGCACCCTGACGTAAAAATATTCGCATGTAAACTATTCGAGTCATTTGGAGTATCAAGAAAAAAAAGGCATATAAAACCACACTATGTACATGCGTCAGTGGACGCTATCATGTACACACGACCCTTGCAAATACACCCCAATTACTTATTGTCAGGCACACAATTCACGGATTGTAACTAAACAAATTTAGTGAAAAAATAATTTAAAAAATCGAGTATCGGGTATAATAAAGCAATCGTAATTGATTTTCGCGATAGACGTCGTGTACCGTATTTTCAAAAAAATATTCGTTTCGTTTATTGTTTTCGGAATCAATTGTTTCAATGAAGAAAAGAATTGCGTACAATCGATTTGCCATATAACGAGAAAAGAAAAATTGTACAAAAATATTTGGTAATCGGCCAACTTTTCAAGCATAAGTTGTACAAGAAAAAGGTACCGTACACCCACGCCTGCCGAGAACAGATATAATCAGTGGAGATTTGGAATCTCGAAATGGAAGTAATAATCAAATTTAATGACAATATTCTTTCGATCCATAAACAGTGCGCTCGAATTGGCGACGTAGCGTACATGATGAGTTGGGATCGGTTACCGGGTAAGACCGGTCTCGCGCTCATCATGATCATCGCCATGTCTAATTGCCCGCGTAAATTGACGGCTGGGCGAATTATTGAGTTGTCAATATACAGTTTCGGATCCGTAAGTACTACAATGATTTTTCACGACAACGTTACACTGACTTTAGGTTGGCGGAAACTTCGATTCGTTCCCTTTTAGATAATGAGAACTTCAATGGCCTATCTGAATATGTTACGAACAATGGCTGTTTGAGAAAATCACAACAACGACTGGGTAACTGAAAATGACGTCACGCACATTCTAAGTAGCATCATCAGTATAACGATATAATTGATAATTAATATTAATATGACAATATCAATAACATATCTTGTTAGTGATAATGACGAATCATGAAAAACAATGAGGAATAAACTACTTTAGAAGCAAAAAGCTTGCGATCTTTGTAAATTTTAATATTACCACAACAGTGCAGCTTCTCGGTTGCTCAATGCGAATATTCTATTTGTAGTTTCACCGTCCCCCCAATCAACGTAATAGCGTACACTCTTAACATGAAGTCTCAGTCTGTCAAATTGAAAAATGATTCGTCGTTACAGGTCTAACAATTTACGCGAATATTGTTTCGGTGCATGAGGTTGTCAAATAGTGAGTTCGGGTAATTTTCTCTGCAGGTGTTTAAGATTGACCGTAGTCAATGATAATGAATTTTTAGCCTGTAAGTATTTCGGTTTATAAATGGTAGCACACGATTTGACAAGACACAAAATTCTCGAGGCACGATTCCATTTACACTGTTTTGTCATTTTTAGGTATATCGTAAGATTTTGCATGGAATACTTTTATCAAATATTCCATATGGAAGGAACCATATTTTACGGCAAAAAAAGTATCGCCAGGAAAAGTCTCACAATGATCAAGTTAACGAACCAAACTATCTGAATGACCGGCACGCCAGTATGGCTACCGAAATTAATCACTGTATGCACCATATTTCAAACATACGCTTTTATATGGAAATTAAAAAAATATTACGTTGGTAAGTAAATCTTGTAACACAACCGACACCTTTTCTAAATACACACAGTATTTTATTAAGATAAGATTAATGTATCTCATAGTCTCCCGCTTCATCTACAATTCGTGTCCAACGCTCTGGTAAACTTTGAATCCCAGCCGTCCAGAAATCCCTATGTCTTGAATTGAAAAACTCTTCAAGGGTATTTTGAAGATCCGTTTGATTATCAAATTGTTTATTTTCATATTTACCAGGCTCAGCCTGGTGAATATGGTGGATGTAGTAGCACTTTCCATTCTAATTCTAAAATGGTTTTTTGTGTCATTTTAACTACGTGGGGCCGAGCGTGTATTTACACTACGGAACCATATAGCTTACAAGTAAAAAAAAATACTATCTATTTGACACAACACTCACTGAGCTAGTCGACTTGTTACGGGACGCATTGTCTTTTCAGTTTTACCACTGTAACGCAGGAAATGGCAATTATTCTCAAAGACTGACAATTTTTTTGATAAATAGGGTACCGTGAGGAAAACATGAAATGATGAAAGAAAAAAACATAATCCAATCGCTTTGGGCTTTTGGTGCAGTTCAGGCAAAATAGATGATCAATCCGAAGTCTATGAATTATCGAGTATGCTTGAACAATTCATCGTGCGGCTCAGTAACGACATTCCTATTCTTAAGGGTTCGTAAGAATCCAATATTTATTATGAATATCGAATATATCCGATATTTTGATATATATCCGACTTTTCAATGTTTTCGATATTTATTAAAATAACATATTCTTTTGCTATTTTGTAGAGCCACTTTTTTAGAATGTGTTGGGAATTTTTTAAAATACGGATGTGAAATGAAACCCCAATTTTGATTATTTTAATACTTATTTGTTTCCTTATTTTTTTTTACAATAAACAGTTTTACGAATGTGAAAAATCGAGTCTTTTCGATTGAAAAATTATTAGATGCGTTTCTCTTTTTAGCTAATAAATCAATAGTTGAAATAAAAGTTCCTATTAAATTTCTCACATTTTTAATAAGACTTGGTGTTCTTTTAAATTTCGGTACTTACAAATAATATTGGAAGCCTTTTTAAGCCTACTGATGATAAATAACGAGGATAGATACTTAGATAAGTCGGCATAATTTAGTATTAATATTCGACATATGAAAGTGGAGTCGGTGCAAGGCCATGTGTAGTTGCATGAAGATAAAGTTATTTTGATTAAAACATGCGCAGCTTTGTTGTATTTTAGGAGAAATATCAATTGTATATATATATATATATATATATATATATATAACATCAATATCAATGGATGTATATCGGATATATATATATGACTTGACATATATCACGGGAACCCTGCTATTTTTACATTGTCTTTATGAAAAAAAAAAAAGTACCTTAAGTATCGAAGAAATCAATGAGAAATATAAAACAAAGATGCCGAATCAATGCCCTGTTGAAATTAGACGCAAATATCCAAAAATGGTAAACCGCTGATCGAGCTAAAGTTTTGCGCACCCTCTGACACTCTAAGGGAGCCCCTAAACAAATTTGCTTTACTGCATGCGACTGTAAGACTGTGCGTGTGAATCATTTTTATTTTGAACTGTTCTAAATCAACCGCAAACCACGATAATGAATACTGACTTACACTTATACTATAGAATCATAAATAACAAAAAAATCAAGTCCATGTGGCACTTACAATGTTACTCAATCCATAGACGCACGATTCGTGTCGTACCTCTTTACACATTTGTTATTTTTCCGTATTTCATGAAATTTACTCTGACATACTTTTGTCAATTGTTTTGTGAAGGAAATAATCGTATGTTACGCAAAAAAAGTATCGATGGAAAAACGAGTATCACTCAATAAATTGATGATCGGGTTAACAAACTACGTGAACGGCCGACAATACAGCACGTTACGAAGGCTGATAATTGTAACCACCGTATTTTAAACAGAACGTTTTGGAATGCCGATTCAAAAATATAAGATTTAAATGGTTGTTCCTGTATGATAAAAAATATGCAAAAAGGCATTATGCACGCATACTTAGGGCACAACGTTGATTTGGGCTTAGTAATCGCTGTTTTTGCGCTCAGCGGTAAAGAAGAATATCCCTAAATTCCTCGTTTGATCAATTGAATTTTTCGTTAATGTCACCGAGCATTCGTCTGCTCCGAGGCCCATAAAAGTGGGAAATCGTGCAACCTCTTTGATTCGTGGATGTTTAAGAGAGTACGTAATGATCTTTTTTCGTACCTGTCCCTCTCAAGTCTCCTCCTGTCCAAAGCTCGACTATAAACTGTCATGATAAATACTGGGTCGCATTTATACTGAGGGACCATAGATGACGAAAGAAAAATAGAGCACATTCAATTTAACATGACAGTTACGGAGCTCGTCAATACTGCAGGCGGCCAAACATCTTTTCACTTTTTTCACCGTTAGGCAAGAAATCCATTTTCTTTTCACAGTCTCTCGAAACATTCTCAATAGGAAAATGATCAATATCGTATTAAAAAAAAACAAAACAAAGAATGCCAAAAACCCTAGTTCAATAGCTGTGCGGGTAGACTCGAAAAGTCGCAACACAGAACTCGATCACTAGCTTCCCCTTGTCCCATTTTCCTCGATGCAACACCAAGTATTTGAACCAAAAAGCAAGTCTCTTTCGGGTTCATTGCAAAAACAATTGTGTATTCCGACACGGCCGCGCCTGCAGGGGAATCGACAGACAATAACACAGAAAAAACCATGCGAAACAGCCGTCGTTAGGGAAACAAAGTCACAACACCAAAGGGTAACTTAGGTAAAGGACTCGATCATTTGTAACGTGTATCGAGGCATCGTTTATCCGACGCTTTTCCTCCCCGTCGTTGACCGCAACGTGGCTTTGCGCTGGTAGGAAATGATGACATGTTAGTAATTATAAAAAGTTTCGCCCCTACGATGATGATGCAGCCGTCTCGCGTTCAACTCCTCGTATATGCCAGAAAAAGTACAAATCGAATAACGAGTCCACCGACCGCAAAAGAATGCCAAACAGCGCAGAAGCGAACACTCATGTGCCTCGTATGCGTTTGCTCTTTCGAAATAGGAGACGTCAGAGCTCGGACAGTAGCAAGTGACCGCTCGAGGTGGCGCAGTCATGAGTTTTCATTTAAATGAGGAAACGCAAGAAGAACATACGGTGATGAATAAAAATTACGCGTTGGATACGGCTAAAACGTTGCAATACACTAGACGGTTGCTCAAAGTTATCGGTATTTGGCCAATGGTGAAGCTAAATCCAAAGAGATGGGAGATGTACGTTGGAAAATTATTGATTGTCACGGGTTTTGCACTAATGTCTTTCGTTCAGGTGCCCCTCTCAATACACACGATTTGCAGAGAAAAAAGAACGCTCGAAAAAATCGCCATGTACTGTCCTATGAGCTTTTTCCTTGCCAGCATATTTAAGTACTTATTGATGATACTTCGTTGTGAAGCCCTGAAACGGTGTATAAAGCACGTTGAGATTGATTGGATGGCGATCGAGACAGAAAATGATCGGGAAATTATGATGCGCAACATGGAGATTGGACGTCGTATCACCGTGCTTTGTGGAATGTTCCTATATATAGGTGGTGTATCGTATCAGATGATATTGCCACTGTGGCGAGGCAGTGAAATAAACGAATTCAACGAGACTATCAGACCCATCGCTTTTCCTGGTTACGATATGTTTTTTGATGTCAACGCAAGTCCGACTTACGAAATTGCCTTTAGCCTAGTTTCTATATCCTGTTGCCTGTTACTCACTGTGACAACAACCGCGTGCAATTTAACAGCCATTTTCGTAAGTCACGTTGGTGGTCAGATTGAAGTTATAGTTTCGCGTTTCGAGACGTTCTTCGAGAAAATCGACGAGACCAACGAAGTACGCGAGAGCCGCATTGGTTCTGTCATTAAGTCACACGTCCGAGTGTTAAGGTGACATTCTATCTGGGTGAGATCAATTTTGATTTTAATCTGTGACAAAAATGTTGCTATTACATACTCGCTTTCTCGAATTACCGTAGATTAACGGCGATGATTGAGACCCTGGTCTCCGAGATATGCCTTGTAGAAGTCAGCACATCGATTATAACAATTTGCTTACTAGAATACTGCTGTCTGATGGTATTACGCGTTTTTTACCGTTCGTATTTTTCAAACTCTGTGGATATTGCTGATACGTGCATACATTTTTTTTCAAATTATTCAATTGAGACTTGGAACGACAGCGAGACCGTCGCAATATTTACTTACGTCGTATTGTTCACATCGTCGACTATGAATGTATTTATCTTCTGCTACATAGGCGAATTACTCAAAGGAGTATTTATTACCCCTATTGAATCTGTGAATTTTGATAGTGCCAAAAATCGATAGCATTCTAACCTACAAATCTCGGCACATGAAATATCGAAGTTCAAAAAACGAACGGTCAAAGGCAATCTTACGAAGAACATCACTTAAGTATCCGCCTTGGATTTTCTCGAAATTCACATATGTGAGAAAGCGTTGAAAACTATCAGACACGTATTTTTTTATTGGCGGAAAAACGGTTGTAAGGTGGGAAACGATCCCTCAAATAAAGGCGTGTCGACCGTTCATTTAATTCTCTTTCATTACGTCTATAGAGGAATTCTCAACGCTTTATATTTTGGTTTTTGTTTCATTCAGATCAAACTATAAGACACATATTAAAAATATGTGTCTTATAGTGTGCAATGCTTTATCACACATATGACTTTAAAAAAAATGGAAGGCGAACCCTTAAGTGATGTTCCTTGATAGTGCCCAATGAGTACGCGAATTGGTTCTCAGTGGCGTCGGAATCGAAATTTTTTATTTTACTACTTGGCGTCAAGACGCTGCAACGTCTCTTGATTTGAGTAATTTTCGAGTGTCGAGCACAAGAAAGCAATAGTGATTTCGTGATAAACGTCGAATAAGATATTTCTAAGACAAGACTCATTTCGACTATTGTTTTGGGAATGAATTGTTCCAATGAAGACAAGAATTGCATATATTCGATTCACTATATAATGAGGAAAGATAAATTGTGCAAAAATGCTCCCCCAATCGGCCAAATCTTCGAGTACAAGTTATACGAGAAAAAGGCAGTGCACGCCCACTCCTCCCGGAAAGAGATGTAATTAATGGAAATTTGGAATTTCGAAATGGAAGTAAAAAGTGAAATTTGACGACAATATTTCTTCGATTCACAAACAGTGTGCTCGAATTGCCGATGTAGCGTACATGATGGGTTGGTATCGGTTATCGGGCAAAACCGGTCTCGCTCTCATTATGATAATAGCCACTGCTAATTGCCCGCGTAAATTGACGGCCGGTCGAATGATTGAACTGTCAGTATACAGTTTCGGATCCGTGAGTACTTTAATGATTTTCCACGTGAATTCTTCTGTGGCTTTAGGGCGACGGAAACTCCGATTTTCTTTTCTTTTAGATAATGAGAACTTCAGTGGCCTATCTGAATATGTTACGAACGACGACTGGCTAAGAAAATCATAGTGACAAATGTCTAATTGAAAATAACGTCACACCTATTTCAAGCAGCAACATCTGTATAACAATATTAATGACAAATCAGGTTTGTGATATCGTGCACTGAACACCTATAGAGAAGAAGAAGCAATAAACTCAATTTAATTTAGAAGCAAAAAGTATGCAACCGCTCTACTTTTTAATATTGCAACGACACATCGCAATTTTCGTTTTGTTTATTTCGAATATAACGTACGCGTCTGAACCGTCGCCGCTATGCAATCGATAAAATCATCAATTCAGAAAGTGATTCACCGGATAGACCTTCTATCTTTCCGGTAACCTTCCGCCGTCATATTGTGGAAGAAATAAGAGATTCGAAAAACTCCCGTTTGGAAGACACAACCTTCTTCCAGCGATCCTTCCACTTATAAAAACACCCCTCATGTTTATCTTCCGCGCGAGGTAACAGCTGCGTCATCGCATACTGTTTCATTACCGCGCGAGTTGCGAATCGGCGTACAATCTAGCTTTCCGTATACTTTGATTTGTAAAAAAATTCAAAAAAATGTTCAGTAAGAATATGTATAGTTTCGATTTGACAGTAATGAAAATGAAGTAAATGCAAATTTAAGAGAATCGATTAAATAGAAAAAGCAGTTTTCTTTTAAATTTTCAAAAGTATTTCTCGTCAAGTCGTAGATAGTAATATTATCAATATTTCCACCAAGTTTCAACTTAATCGGCTTAATAGTTTTTGAGTAATCCTGCATGCAAATTTAAAAAATGCAGTTTTGAGCACAACGCGTTTGAAGTTTACGTAGAATCTGAATTAAATTGCACTAGGTTCTTGTAGTAACTAATTACTTAAATAATCTGTTACAAAGTAATTAAATTCTCAATTGCAGTAGTAATTGTACTTGTTGGTTGTTAATTTAATTACACTTTGCCCACCGCTGTCTGCCCCTCTGCGCTCTTGCTTCTACCTGCGGTGCCCGCTCCGAATCCGAGCGGTGAGGCATAGCGTTGACAGGCTGTAAACCTTTGGAGTGTTTCGATTTAGCTTCGGAACGTTCGGAAAATATTTTACACATACAATTCCATCGTTCAAAGAAAAAATGTCTATGTAAAAAAACTATTAAAAAGAAAAGCTTTCATTTAATGTACTAAAAAGTAGAAAATAATTTTTTTACCAATAAGTCACTTATATGTGACTATAAATAAAAGCTTGAGGCGCTCAACTTTTAAAATTTTTAATACATTTGACCAATTCAGTTTCATTAACCGTAATCAATTTCGCACTATAGTAATTCGAGAAAATATTATCACACCTTTATACTCAGTTTTAGGATTTTTATTTAAGAAATCTATGGTTGTTTCACAGTAAATTAAGTACAGTTGATATGTTAACGGATTTATGAAAATTAAAGACTAAGTGTCTAAATGTTAAGCGCCCCGAGCTATTATTTATGGTCACATATAGGTGACTTGGTGAAAAAATTCTTTTCTACTTTTTAGACATCACATAAAAGCATGTTTTCAAAAATATTTTGTTATGTTTAAATGATTTTCTATTTTTTAGTTTTTAACTGATTGTACCAAAGCTCTAAGATGTTTGCGAAGAGGTATCAATCAGATACTGTGAAGTTCGTATTATTAAAGGTATCAATAACACCATTATATAGGGCCATTAGAGATATTTTCTTATGAATATTTTTTAAAAGTTGAATCATGCACTGTAACCTCTTAGATCCATGTTTGCAAAATTTCAGATAAATAGTCGGTAAGTGGGTAAAATATCGATTTTCCGTTTTGCATCTCGCACGAACTCCCGTTAAAAAAAACCTCTAAAAAAAATCGATTTTTTCGAAATGATCGTTATGAATGTATATCCCGCCTTAATGAAATGTCACACATCTGGTTGGTAAGAATCCTATCACAAAGTTTTCTCCTAAACGAGTGCATTTCGGGCAAACGAGAAGATCGACGTTGTCCCTAACAAAGGGGAAAGGGTTTTTTTTCCAAAATGCCAGCCATCACGGATAACCACTGGGGACTTGCAAAAGAGCCAGGTCAGACTGTACGGGGCCTGACGAAACTGAGCAATGTCGTGCTTTGGGAGGAATTTTTCTAGATCAGTTGCCATGAATAGGCCGGTGCGTTTTCATGGTGAAGTAGCCAGTTGCCAGTTTTCCACGACGGGGACCGTTTCCTTCACATTGCTTCATGTAGTCCTTTCCAAACTTCTTGATAATACTCCTCCATCACCGTCTGATCTTTTCGAGGGCGTTCACGATGATTCACACCCTCCTTACGGAAAAAAAACACTGAGTATTGTCGTGATGTTACTTCAGCTCTGATACAATGGTCCATGCTATTCGGGCTTTTTCCCCATGAAGATTCGGCTTTTTTCGGCTTCACACTTTTCCCTGTGAAGATTCGGCTGGATCACAACCACAAAACCAACGACTAATCCCTAGTAATGATCTTTTTGAAGATTTGCGGCTTCCTTCTTATTGTTTCCAAAATGCCCTGGGTGACTTCCAACGTTGGGAGACGTCGCTAGAGTTCGACGTTAACTTAGCACCGTCCCGTTATCGAATAAAGATCTGCAGTACGGTTATAACTGGCGGGAGCACTTATAAAGGTCCCCCCGAAATTGTGA
Source organism: Ophion costatus (assembly GCA_951751655.1). Lineage (NCBI taxonomy): Eukaryota > Metazoa > Arthropoda > Insecta > Hymenoptera > Ichneumonidae > Ophion > Ophion costatus. The sequence continues at coordinate 24,283,001 of OX632364.1, read as the reverse complement.
AAGTGTCCTTTTGACACCAGCACACCTAGGTAGAACTTTGGGGCACAAAGTCGGACACTTACTGAAAAGACCTCGTAAATACAATGAATGTTGTTTCGGTGCATGCGTCTGCGCGACAGTAGGTATGAAGCCTTTTTTTCTTAAACTGTTACGGATCAACCGTACACTACGCTACCGAGTGTTTGTATTATCTTAGTTGCAATATGCCATAAGAGACCACATGAATTCCTCTAATTATTTGTTGTATCACATCAACTATATCAATCAGTCAATCAATCAATATTATCAATATCATTGTGATACTTAGAGAGTTTTACAAACATAACCTATATATATAATTTCTCTCTCTCTCCCTGAAACCAACTGGATCAGGTAAATCAAGGCACACCGTAATTCACTGATTCACCGTATTCACTGATGCATATGTCGTGTCGTAGCTCCTTACGCATTCGTTATTTTTTCGTAATACATGAAATTTCTTCTGTGATACTTTTGTAAAATGTTTCGCGAAGAAAATAATCGTATCTTATGCGACAAAAGTATCGGTGAAAAAACAAGTATCACACAATAAATGGATTGTTGAGCTAACAAACCAAACTACATGGACTGCCGACATCACAGTATCGTTACGAAAGCTGATCATTGTATGATGATTGTACATGATTGTAATGACACTTTGGTATGATGTTTGAACAAATATAGGTTTTGAAAGTTTGTTCCTGTATAATAGAAAAATATACAAAAAGTCGTTATGCATGTATACTTGGACCAGACCTTTGATTTGAGCCTAGTAAATGCTGTTTTCGAGCTCAGCGGTAAAAATATGTGAATAGCTTCCACGTTCGATCAATTGAACTTTTCGTTAATGTCACCGAGCTTTTCGTCTGATTCGAGGCCCATATGCGTGAAAAATCCTGCAAGCAATTCTTCTTTCATTCGTGAGTGTTTAAAAGTGTAAGTACCTGTAAGTGTAAGCTCCTGTCCAAAGCTCGACTGCAAAAGCTGTCATGATAAACAATGGGCTTTATTTACACTGAGGGACCATAGATGACGAAAGATGAATAAAGCACGTTGAATTTGACACGACACGTACGGAACTTGTCAATTTTTCAGGCAACTAAACGTCTTCTCACTTTTTTCACCGTTGAGCCGAAAATGAATGTTTTTGAAAAGTCTTTCGTCCTTTTTTCAAGAGAAGAGGAAGAAAACAAAACAAAGAACGCAGAAAAACCCTAATTCAATAGCTTTACGGGTACACTCGAAAAACCCCATCACTAAACTCGATCACTAGACCCCCTTGTCACATTTTGAAAAGCAAATCTCTTTCGAATCGGTTGCAAAAACCATTGTACATTATGCCTACTACAGCCGCACCTGTAACGAAATCAATAGGCAATGACACGAAAAAAGAAAAAAAAATTGTGCGGAACAGTCGTTGCTACGGAAACAAAGTCGCAACATTAGAGGGAAACTCACACAAATGACTCAATCATTTGTAACGTGTATCGAGGCATCGTTCAACCCTTTTCCTCCCCGTCGTTGACCCCAACGTGACTGCGCTGGTACGAAATGATGACAATATGTTAGAAATTGAAAAAAGTTTGTCCCCTATGATAACGCTACAGTCGTCTCGCGTTCAACAACTCGTCGTATATGTCAGGAAAAGTACAAATACTAATTATGAGTCTATTGACCGTGAAAGAGTGGCAAGCAGCGCAGCCGCAAGCACTCATGAAACTCGTATGTGTTTGCTCTTTCGAAATAAGAGACGGCAGAGGTCGGTCAGTAGCAAGCGACCGCTCGAGGTGGCATCATGAGTATTAATTTCAATGAGGAAACGCTAGAAGAGCATACGGTGATGAACAAAAATTACGCGTTGGATATGGCTAAAACATTGCAATACACTAGAAGGTTGCTGAAAGTTATCGGTATTTGGCCAATGGTGAAGCTTAATCCAAAGAGATGGGAGATTTACGTTGGAAAAATATTGATTGTCGCGGGTTTTGCACTGATGTCTTTCGTTCAGATACCCATGTCGTTGCACACGATTTGGAGAGAAAAAAGAGCACTCGAAAAAATCGCCCTGTACTGTCCTATGAGCTTTTACCTCGCCAGCATGATTAAGTATTTCTTGATGATAATTCGTTGTGAAGCCCTTAAACGCTGTATAAAACACGTTGAGCTTGATTGGATGGCGGTCGAGACGGAAAATGATCGGGAAATTATGTTGCGCAACATCCAGGGTGGACGTCGTATTACCGTGCTTTGTGGAATGTTCCTGTATGTCGGTGGTGCATCGTATCAGATGGTATTGCCACTGTGGCGAGGCAGTGAAATAAATGAGTTCAACAAGACTATCAGACCTATCTCTGTGCCTGGTTACGATATATTTTTTGATGTCAACGCAAGTCCGAATTACGAAATCACCTATGGCCTGATTTCTGTAACCTCTTGGCTGTTACTTACCGTAACGACGACCGCGTGCAATTTAACAGCGATTTTCGTAAGTCACGTTGGTGGTCAGATTGAAGTTATAGTTTCGCGTTTCGAGACGTTCTTCGAGAACATCGACGAGACTAACGAAGTACGTGAGAGTCGCATGGGTTTTGTCATTAAGTCACACGTCCGAGTGCTAAGGTGACACACTCTGTGGGTGAGATCAATTTTGATTCTAATCTGTGACAAAAATGTTGCCGTTATATACTCGCCTTCTCGAATTACCGTAGATTAACGGCGATGATTGAGAGCCTGGTCTCTGAGATATGTCTCGTAGAAGTCAGCTCATCGATTATAACAATTTGCTTACTAGAATACTGCTGTCTGATGGTATTACACGTTTTTTATCGTCCACATTTTTATATCTCTGTGGGTGTCGCTAATACGTGCATACGTTTTTGTCAAATTATTCATTTAAGGCTTGGAGCAACACCGAGTTTGTCGCAATATTTACTTACGTCTTATTGTTCACGTCGTCGACTATGAATGTATTTATCTTCTGCTATATTGGCGAATTACTCAAGGGACAGGTATTTATTATCCGCATTGAACCTGTGAATTTCGATAGTGCCCAATATTGATAGTACTCTAACCTACGAAACCCCGCGTATAAAGTACCCTTTCAAAACTTTTGAAAAAGCGAAACAAGAACGCCAAGTAATAAAATATCCTCCCGAAAATATTATCGCTTGTTTGACCATATGAAAAATTCTTATGTATATCAAAGTATTATCTATTTTAATTTAAAAAAAATGGTTTTATTATTTTTTTAAATTCAAACGTACAAAAAAGTGAAATGACCTTTTATAAAATAGCCAAGCAAGATTACTAGAAATGTTGTAAACGAAATTTTTAAACCGTAGGAATAATTTTCTAAATTTTATATTTTTATTTCGTAAAACATATTACCATTATAACGAAAAAATTGTATCATCATTATATATAGGTACAACGTAAGTACCAGACAAATACACTGGAAATGGTGCACAACGACTTGGCGTGCATGGTTAAGAAAAAAAACTCGCGCACCGATGGGATTTCCCGTTGCTTCCGCCTGCATAATTTTTTTTCTCGACAATATGTGCGTGCGCGTGCAGGCGTGTATGTGTGTGTGCAGTTTTGGATGGTACCGTCGCATGAACTCAAAGGACTATTAGTAATGCGATCCACTGTCTTTTATGCTAGCGTGATTCGGTCAGGGTTATATTGATATACTGCGACTGTTGAAAAAAAATGTTGATCAACCCTGATAAGGGCGTGTTTCATGGTTATGACATGGCCGAAAGACTTAATTCAATTGAGCAAACCTAGCAAGGGTCGAATAATATTCAGTGGTGAATTCGCTCGGAAATTCGGTGAATATTATGAGATCTCAGGATTGAGTAGTCGGATGGAAAAATCACCCAAACAAAATCAATAGGGAACGATCACATTACATTGGTAGAATGTCATTAGATTTTCGAATTGTCGCCGCGTTTTCGTGTAATATCGAGTCAAAGTTAAAAAATGTGTGCTAAAAGCCCATCTTACTGTATAAAGAGTTGCAACGTGTTCGTCAGTCCCTCAGTGGCGTAAAAATAGCTGACATCGATGAGTGGCGTCGCATTTTTTGTTTTTATTACCCGGCGTCAGACGCCGCCGCGTCCTTTGACCAAAATTATAAAACGAGCAGCAAAAGGCCACCTTAGTGCACAAAGAGTAAGCGGCGTGTTTGTCAGTCGCGATGAAATCGATTTTTTTAATTTATTACTTGGCGTCCCTTGATTCGAGTCATTTCCGAGTGTCGATTACGAGAGAGCAATGGTCATTGATTTTCGCGATAAACGTCGAGTAACATATGTTCAAAATAATATTCGTTTCATTTATTTTTGCCGAAATCATTGGTTTAATAAAGAAGAGAATTGCATATAGTCGATTTACTATGCAATGAGGAAAGATAAATTGTGATAAAAGTTATACGTGAAAAAGGCAGCTTACGCCCACTCCTCCCGAAAACAGATCTAGTGAATGGAAATTTAGAATTCCGAAATGGAAATAAAAGCAAAATTGCATGACAATCTTTCTTCGATTCACGAACAGTGCGCTCGAGTTGCCGATGTAGCATACATGATGGGTTGGTATCGGTTATCGGGCAAAACTGGTCTCGCCCTCATAATGATAATAGCCACCGCCAATTGCCCGCGTAAATTAACGGCCGGACGAATGGTTGAACTGTCAGTATACAGTTTCGGATCCGTGAGTACTTTAATGATTTTTCGAGAGGACTCTTCTGTGACTTCAGAACGACGGAATCTCCGATTTTGTTCCTTTTAGATAATGAGAACTTCAGTGGCCTACCTGAATATGTTACGAACGACGACTACCTGAGAAAATCATAGCAACAAATGTCTAATTGAAAATAACGCCACACGTATTTCGAGCAGCAACATCTGTATAACAATATTAATGACAAATCAGGTTCGTGATATTGTGCACTGAATTACTATGGAGAAGAAGGAGGAATAAACTCAAATTAATTTAGAAACAAAAAGTAGTCAGCTGTTCTACTATTTAATTTTACAACACATCGTAGTTTTCATCTTGCTGATTTCGAATATAAGTGATTCAGCGGATAGACCTCATATGTGTCCAAAAACTATCGGACCCTCGTGCTGTAGGAAAAATAAGAAAATCGAAAAACTCCCGCTCGGAGGTCACAACCGTTTATTCAACTTCCGGAATGGGCAACAGCTGTTTCGGCGCATTCCGATTAATTTCCACCGCGCAGTCGATTTTCCTACTTTTAAAACGGCATATACATTGAGACGGGAAACATGAAGCAAATTTGGGGTATAATTTAGGTTCTCAAACGTTAGGCATATCTTAATAGTATATTTAAGTACATAAAACAATTTATTTTTAATCCATTTATCATGAAAGTGGCGGAGCTGTGACAGAGTGTTACCGCAAGGTTGCCGCGGGAGTTGCGAATCGGCGTGTCTACCACCCCGTAGATTTTAATTTTTCAAAAAAATTCTAAATTTTCTTTCAGTCGGAACATGTATAGTTTCTATTTGATAGTAATTAAAATAAAGGAAATGCAAATTTAAAAGAATCGCATGCATTTACAAAAAAAAATCAACATTTCACGCAAAATTTCTGTAAAATTTGGATTAAGAAAGTACTTTTTTAATTTTAATTTTTCAAAAACGATCTTCGTCAAATAAGAGGTGGGAATATTATCAATATGCCTGCCAAGTTTCAACTTAATCGGCTCAATAGTTTTTGAGTAATCCTGCACACCAATTTTGAAAATAAAGTTTTGGGAAAAACGCGTTTGAAGTTTACGTAGAATTTGAATGCAATTGCACTAGGTACTTGTGGTAACTAATTACTTAAGTAATCTGCTACAAAGCCAATATATTGTCAATTGCAGTAGTCATTGTCATTGTTAATTGTTCATTTAATTAGATTTTGCCTATCTCCGTCTTCCCCTCTGCGCTCTCGTTATTACCTGCGGCGCGCGCTCAAAATCCGAGCGGTGAGGCACAGCGTTGAGGGGGGCTGCAAGCGTATGAAGTTTTCCGAATCTCGTTTAGGGACTTTGGAAAAATATTCGACATATTTAGTTCTATCGTTTAAAGAAACAAAAAGAAATTGATTTTTTATCGTTATTAATGTAATCCCGGCTTAATTAAATGATTCACACGACCGGTTGGTAAGAACCCTACGACAAAGGTTTCTCCTAAACGGATGCATTTCGGGGAAACGAGGAGATACACTAAAAAAAATACGATTTGTGATGATGGTTGCTCGATAATTTTCACTTTAGCCATTTTTATTTCTAGAAAAATCAATTGCGACAATACATTTTGTACTGATTTAAACTAAGCTTTGGTCATTTAGGAACATTGTTATAAATATAAATCTTAACTAACGCTCTCGAGAAATATTTCAAAAAAGCTTAATCTTAGGACTCGTCCCGTGCGTACTCTTAGGGTGTTGAAAAGAGTCCGCAGTGAGAACCTTTCATAGAAGCTAAGAGCAAAATGGGCGACATGGGCAAAAATTCTATTCGCGATATAATGAGGGTTAAAAAATTGTGGGAAATTACTCGATAATTGGCAAAGTATGCGAATGCAGATCATACGCGACGAAGCAAGCCGAAAATCTTGCCGAAAAAATATATAACGTGTGGAGATTTTGCATGTTCAAATGGAAGTAAAAGTGAAATTTATTGACAATCCTTCATCGATCCACAAACGGTGCCCTCAAATTGACGTAGTAGCATACACGGTGGATTGATATCGGTTACCGAGTGAGATCGGTCTCGCTCTCGTCGTAATATGATCGTAATGAGCCATGGCTAATTGTCCGTGTTGATAGACAGCGGACGAATAATGGAACTGCCAATCAACCATTTTTGATCTGTGAGTACTGCAATGTTGTTTTATCACGACTTTTCAATGATTCTAGATAATCACAAATTTTGTTCCTCTCTCTTCCAGATAATCAAAACTTCGGCAGCCTATGTACCTGTCGCACGAAGGATGGCTGTCTAAGGGAATCACAACAATCGTGTACTTGAAAGTGATTTCACACATATTTCAAGTAGGAATATCAGTTTAACAATATTAATAACGAATCAGTGTTGCCCGAAAAACGATGGAGGATAAGGATAAAAACATTCTCAAATTGATTTAGACGGAAAAGGCATACAATATTCTCACTTTGCATTGCAACACTACATTGAACATTCCACGTTGTTTTGTTTGAATATTCTATTCGTGATTTAACTGACACCACAATAAAGATGATAGCGTTGAGTTTGGGCATAAACTCTTGACGGTTTTTTTAAATTCGAAAATCATTTACCGTTTCGAGCCTAATTACAACGGGTATTGTCTTGATGCATGTGTCTGTAGAACAGTGAGTTTCGGCCCTTCATTGAAGATGTTTCAGATCGACCGTACCTAATGACTATGAGCGTTCGCGCAATAGGTTTATGAATGTAAGAAAATGCGGTTTGATACCACATTTACAAACTTACGCGATATTTCAGGAAGCGATATGTTTTATACTGTTTTCTCCGTTAGTGCCCTCAGGGAAAGTATCCTTGGGAAGAAAATCTCACGATCAATTGACGATCAGATTATGTATGTAAATCCGAATTATTAGAATTAACGGGAACTTGGTAGCGTTGCCGAAATTAATCACTGTATGCAACTTATTTCAAACGAACGTTTTTATATGAAAATTGGAAAATACAGAACTTGTGCGTTTTTCAAAACACAATTAAAAACATAACAATAAATACTTTCTATGCGTTATTATTTCGAAATTTTAATTGTGTTTCGTAATTACTCCTTGAAGCGTAGCAGTTTAAAATTGAAATATATTAATAGTTTACGCATTCGTTGAATTGAATTGTTCATCATCTGTTGCGGGCAATGCGCCTTATGCGAGGCGTGCGAGAACGAAATATCTCGCAAGAAACTGCCCTTTAATGGGTGGCTATGTAAGTGGTCAATTTGAAATTTTACTTGCAGAATTAGTCGACTCTTCAACGGATGGTTCATTTTTTTCACTTTTTTTTAGTGTAAGATGAGAAATTAAATTTATTCCGGCAGATTATTCGAATTTTTTTCATGAAAAGCTATTGACTTTCGTACTGGAAATAATTGAAATAGCGGAAGAAAAATAAACGAATGCGGCCACGCGGCGCGTTAAATGCAAACCTGGTGAGGCAGAACATCAATCCAATCGGTTTGAATTATCGGTTATCCTCGAACGTATTATCACCGAACTTGTTCACTGCAAAGCCTCGATCGCATTTCCTTAAAAAAAAAAACAAAGCAACGGACGTACGTATGCAGAGGGGCTATTCTTCACTGCGCCATTTGCAAAAACGATTGTGCCTTTTGCTGCCACGGAGCCACGACTGCAATGAAATCGATGGGAAAAAATAAATAATCGTGCAGTACATTCGTTGTCACGGGAACAATGCCACAACAGCGATGGGGTAACGACTTTCTCGAAGGACTTGATAATTGATAACGTGTGTCGAGGTACCGTTTTTCTTCCGCTTTTTCTTTCCGCCGTTTACTCTAACGGGGCCCCGCACTAATTTGAATTGGAGATCATGCTGTTATAAATTGAATAATTGTCCGTTGCCTGTGGCTAACTCTATGATCGCGCCGCTCTAACAACCCTTTAATCGCATACGCAAGGAAAAGTATGATTCGAAGTTTGAGTTTAATGACCGTGGGGGAGAAAGAGAAGCAAGCAGCGCAGACTCGAAAGCTCACGAGACTCGAGTGCGTGCGCTCTTTGGAAATAAGAGACGGAACAACACGAACAGTAGCACACGGTCGCTCGAAGTGACGCGATCATCAGTTCAAACATAAATTGACAAATGGAGGAAAAACCCGAGATATGGAACAAAAATCACGTAAAGGACGCGACGCGCGCGATGAAACACGCCCGTATCTATTTCAGTATTCTCGGTATGTGGCCTCTGGTGTCGCCTACTCCAAATAAAATGCACGGTTACGTGTCAATATTTTGGATCCCAGCGTGCTTTTTATTTTGCTTGTACATCGTCATACCCTCCTCTATACACACGATTCGTGTAGAAACAGATCGTCTGAAACAACTGATAGCGATCGGCCCTGTTAGCTTTGCCACTGCAAACATATTCAAGTTGATCGCGATGCTGTTTCGCCGCAAAAAATTGAGGCAGTGCATAGAGCATCTCCAATATGATTGGGCAACCCTTGAGACGGAAGATTATCGGCAAATTATGATCCGGAACGCCACCGTTGGTGATTTTTTGAGCACCATTTCTGCAGTATTCATGTACAGTTCTGGTTTTTCGTATAACGCGATAATGCCACTGGTAAAGGGTTCTGTAATAGACGAATTTAACGTGACCCACAGACCTCTCAATTTGAACGGTTACGATTTATTTTACGATTATAATAAAAGCCCATATTACGAATTCACCTATCTCGGAACTATTTTCTCCGCTTTCGTGATACTATCCGTTACATCGGCCACGTGCAGCTTTACAGCAACTTTCGTGCTTCATATTTGCGGTCAGATTGAAATAATGTTGTCGCGTTTTGAGCACTTCTTCGACGACAACGATCTTACAACCGACACGATTAATAAGCGCATCGGTGACATCATTCGGTCGCACCACCGAGTGCTAAGGTGATACTCATTATCGGCTATGGCGATTTTCATTGTGACCACTCGACGAAAATCTGTCGTCATTGAATTCTAGTGTCATGAAATTCTTGTAGATTAGCGGATATGATTGAAGCCGCGCTTCGTGAAATATGTTTCGCCGAAATTACCTCATCGATTCTCGTTATTTGCTTAGTCGAATACTACTGCCTGATGGTATTTGCATATTATTCAACATCCACGCTTACCAATCCGTATGTATCTATGGCTAACGCGTAGACATTTGTATAAATTCATCATTTCAGGCGTTAGGTGACGCTAACGTTCTCTTGATTTTTACTTATTTCGTATTGCTCTTATCATTGATGTTCAACGTAGCAATCTTCTGCATTATCAGCGAAATACTCACGGGTCAGGTATGTATTGTATTTGTTGAATTTGGGAATATGTTTGTCTCGGAATCGTTGGTGACCGGGTCAAAAACCTCCGAATTAAAATTCTTTATGACGTCTTAGAGTGCCGTGCATTAGAAAGAAACATAATTATTGCGTATCAAAATTTTCGCACATCGTATGTGTTTCCTTTATCATTTCTTGGCAACTATCTTTTCAACGGAGGCAACGATTTCTTACGTTGAATTCGGGCTATAAATGTCATAGTGTGTTCGAAAGTGTTCAGTAATTAGTAACTATTTGAGTGAAGGTCACGCGAAAAAAGCCCACTCCCACTCTTTTAAAAAAAGAACAAGTTAAACGGGACTGTAATGGCAATTTTCGTTCAATCCACAAACAGTGCGCTCAAATAAGCGAGGTAGCTTACATGATGGAATGGTATCGGTTCCCCGGTAAGAGCGGTCTTGTTCTCGTCATAATAATTGCCATGGCTGATATTCCGCGTAAATTGACGGCTGGAGGAATGATAGATCTGTCCATATACAGTTTCGGATCGGTGAGTACTACAATCGTTCTTCATTGTGACTTTTTGATAACTTTGAGTCATTGCAAATGTCGTTTATTTTCTTTTTAGTTGATTAAAAGTACAGTGGTTTATCTGAATATGTTACGAGCGACGACCGACTAAGACAATTATTGCGACCATTCTGTAATCGAAAATTACTTTCACGTATGTTACAAGTTTAATAAAAAAAAAAACAGCAACACCGGTATTACATTGTTAACAAAAATATTTGCGACATTGTTCAGTGGAGAACGATGGGGGGCAAGGACGCACGAATATCCCGAAATTTCTTTAGAAGCAAAACGCATGCAATTTATGTATACAGCAACAACACGTTGAAACTACTGCTCCTGCATTTCCAATGCTACATACGGGCGTTAACCGCGCGGGAATCGAAGCAACAGCGGTGACTCTTAGAATTTACCCGCAATGATTTTTCAAACGTGAAAATAATTCATCGTTCCAAGCAAATATATAACAATGCTGGCTCGATGCATAAGTCCGCAAGACAGTGAGTACAATTTTTTTCTCTTAAGCTCCTTAAAATGAACTGTATACTATTATTATGAATACTCGCTCGTGCTTACACGATAGATTCGTATATCACAAAAATTAACCAACGATGTAACACGACACGCACAATGTACTTGATATATCGAGGCACCGTTCCTTTCATCCCCTTTGCCGCTGTTTCCTGATCTTTATGTAATATCGTAAAAATTCTTGTGCGTACTTTCATAAAATATTTTGCAAATAAAAGAGAAAAAGCCCCCCCCCCCCCCCCCCCGCCAAGTAATATTGAAATGTATCAGCATGGACGGAGCGATATCGATGATGCTTTGTCGCGGTATCACGTGAAAGTGAGGTTATGTTTAGTGCCGTAAATAACGTCCCAACGTACGTCATTCCTCGACCTAACAACTGATAGCAGCACCTAACGGCTGACAGCTGTTGCACAACGGCGTTCAATGGCTGTAAGCGTCAGAAATGATCACGGTCAAATTTTTAAGGCCTAGGCCCCGAAAGACGTCGTTTAGGTCCTGTTAAAAATAGTTGCGGTATACAAAAATATTGATGGCAAAGAATATTTGTAGAATTGTCAACTGAAAAACCGTGCCGGATGAAAGGGATTAAATCATTGACATTTCTTCGCAGCAAATAGCATACATTTTTTCAAACTGCAACAATACATTGAAGCTTTTGGTTTATTTGGTTTCATAACTCATAAAGTCTCGAGTGTTTTCAAAGTCAGAAAATCGTTCACCACTCTATATATAAACACAAGAAAATTAGCATTAATGCATGCGGCTGTAAGACAGTGAGTTTGCATCAGTTTTATTTTGAACTGTTCTAAATCAGCCGCAATCCACAGTAATCAATATTGACTTGCACTTACACTACAGATTCATAAATCACAAAAAAATTCATATGGCACTAACAATGATACTTGACCCATCGACGCACGATTCGTGTTGTATCTACACATTTGTTATTTTTCGATATTACATGAAATTTCTTCCGAGCTACTTTTGTAAATTATGTTGTAAAGGAAATAGACATTTGTTATGCAAAAAAAATGTCGGCGAAGAAAGGAGTATCACACAATAAATTGACGACCAGGTTAACAACCCGAACTACATCATCTGCCAACACACAGCACGATACGGAGGTGGATAATTGTAACCACCTTGTATTAAAAATTATGTATTCGTTTTCTGTTTTTATTTAACTTATTTTACACATACGTTTTTGAACGATAGCTACAAAAATGTAGTATTTCAAAGTTTGTTCCTGTATTATAAGAAAATAATATATAAACAGGCATTATGCGTGCATACTTAGGGCACAAATTTGATTTGCGCTTATTAATTGCTGTTTTTGAGCTCAGCGGTAAAGGAGAATATCATAAGTCTCCACGTTCGATCAATTGAATTTTTCTTTAATGTCACCGAGCATTTTGTCTGATTCGAGGTCCATAAAAGTAGAAAATCGTGCAAGCAATTTTTCTTTGATTCGTAGATGTTTAAGCGAGTAAGTACTAATCTTTTTTTCGTCCCTGTCCCTCTCGAGTCTCCTCTTGTCGAAAGTTCGACTGTAAGCTGTTATGATAAATACTGGGTCGCTTTTACACATAGGCACCATAGATGACAAAAGAAAAATAAAACACGTTCAATTTGACACGATACGTACGGAGTTCGTCAGGACTGCAGGCGATTAGACGTCCTTTCACTTGTTTCACCGTTAGGCAAGAAATGAATTTTCTTTTCACGGTCTCTCGTAATTTTCTCAATAGAAAAAGATTGAGTGGCGTTCTCAAAAAAAAAAAACAAAAATGCACAAAACCCTCGTTCAATAGCTGTGATGGTAGAGTCGAAAAATCATATTACTGAACTCGATCACTAGACCTCCTTGCCATATTTTCCTCGACGCAACAAGTATTTGAACCAAAAAAGGAATTCTCCTTCGAGTTAGTCGCAAATACAATTGTGCATTATACCAATGACAGCTGCAACGCACGGGAATCGATAGACAATAAAATGAAAAATAACTGTGCGGTACAGTCGTTGTTACGGAAACAAAGGCACAACATAAAAGGGTAACTTACACAAAGGACTCGATCATTTGTCGGGTGTATCGAAGCATCGTTTATCCAACCCTTTTCCGCCACGTCGTTGACCCTAACGTGGCTTTGCGCTGGTAGGAAATTATGACATTATGTTAGAAATTGAAAAACTTTGTCCCCTCTGCTAACGTTGTTAGCGTCTCGCGTTCAACAACTCCTCGTATATGCCAGGAAAAGTACAAATCGAATTCTGAGTCTATTGACCGCAAAAGAATGGCAAGCAGCGCAGACGCGAGCACTCATGAAACTCGTATGCGTTTGCTTTTTCGAAATCGAAGACGGCAGAGCTCGGACAGTAGCAAGCGACCGCTCGTGGTGGCGCAATCATGAGTTCTAATTCCAATGAGAAAACGCCAGAAGAGCATACGGTGATGAACAAAAATTACGCGTTGGATACGGCTAGAACATTGCAATACACTAGATGGTTGCTCAAAGTTATCGGTATTTGGCCAATGGTGAAGCTAAATCCAAAGAGATGGGAGATTTACGTTGGGAAATTATTGATTGTCACGGGTTTTGCACTAATGTCTTTCCTTCAGATACCCGTCTCACTACACACAATTTGGAGAGAAAAAAAAGCGCTCGAGAAAGTCGCCCTGTTCTGTCCTATAAGCTTTTTCCTTGCCGGCATACTCAAGTACTTGTTAATGATACTTCGTTGTGAAGCCCTAAAACGATGTATAAAACACGTTGAGATTGATTGGATGACGATTCAGACGGAAAATGATCGGGAAATTATGTTGCGCAACATCCAGAGTGGACGTCGTATCACCGTGCTTTGCGGAATGTTTCTTTATATCGGTGGTGCATTGTTTCACATGATATTGCCACTGTGGCGAGGCAGTGAAAAAAATGAGTTCAACGAGACTATCAGACCTCAGGCTTTACCTGGTTATGATATATTTTTTGATGTCAACACAAGTCCGACTTACGAAATTACCTTTGGCCTAGTTTCTTTGTCCTCTTGCGTGTTGCTTACTGTGATGACGACCGCGTGCAATTTAACAGCGATTTTCGTAGGTCACGTTAGTGGTCAGATCGAAGTTATACACGGAGAGAATTAAATGTTAAAAATTACCGTGCAGTAACGGTAACGGGATGACAACCCTGAAACTTCGCTTATTATTGTTGGGTAGAACACAGATTTTCACGAAAATAAAATAAAATTTCTTCTTCAGATAGAAAATTTTACCAGATTTTCTAGTAAATTTCGATGTGTAACAAAATACGCAAAACTTAAATTTGAAAAATATATAATATCAGCGAAATTTTACTGTGCATTTTAGTATTTTATGCCTTTCAGAAATGTCTATAAAAAAGTATCGTCTTTATAAAAGTTATTTTAAGATTTATTATAAAATTTAATGAATGTTACAGGAAAATGTATTGTGCTCTCGGTAAAAATTATCGTGCGCGCTTGGTTAAAATTATCGTGCGGTACGGTACGGGAACTTTGAGGCACTGCATTGTAAAAATTCCCCTTCATTTCTTTCACTTCAGAATGGTATGGTGGTGGGGGTAAGTAGGGGAGCGCGATTTCTTTATGGCACGATGGGACTTCCCAAAAAAATTTCGTCTAAACTGCGTACATCGCCGGTTCAGTTTAGCCTGAAGCCTCAGTCGCATGCAGTGTCTCGCTGCGAGAAAGTGACACGTAGCGATCATGTTAAATGATGACGAAGTAATATGTGCGCAAATTAGTCACATCACTCGAGCCTACGATGGTACAAAATGTATTATAAATAAATGTTATTATTAAACGAAAATTAAATTCTAATGATTAAATTTGTCTCCTTATCCGTTTGTTGACTATACCAATTTATATGGAAGAAAAAAATGTTCCCAACAAAAAACAAACAGCATTAATTTGTACCAATTTTTCAATAGTAAATAATATTCATTATTATTATTATGGTTATTGTTATTTCGGTTATTATTATGATTATTATAGCACCAGTTTTTGAAGAAAAAATACATTTTACTAAGGATTTCTTCAATCGAAGAATTAAAATTTTACCAGCCTTATAGGGAATTGTATTTGACGATTCGGCTTCGATCCGGCCAGTGAAGGTTATTCCAAAGTCAACAGTGGAATTAGAAGATGTTTACTTTCGGCCCTCTGGTTCGGGTCCTCTTCAGAAATATGATTTTTCTGTATATAATATGTTTGTTTTGTCATAATAATGTAAAAACATTATTATGACAAAATGTGTATCATATTATATACAGAAAAATAAAATTTCTGAAGAGGACCCGAACCAGAGGGCCGAAACGTAAACATCTTCTAATTCCACTGTTGACTTTGGAATAACCTTCACTGGCCGGATCGAAGCCGAATCCTCAAAGGCTATCTTGTCATCTACACGGCCGCACACATCTCTGACTCACTTATAGGGAATTTTTCTTCCGAGGTTGACGCAGGTAAATTTTACTGTGCAGCACCGTAAAAATAACGTACGGCGCGGTTGGTAATTTTTAACCGACAGTAGGTAAATTTTCGAACATACATGCTAAATTTTACTGTCACCAATTTTTACCCTTCTTGTATAGTAAAATTTGAACTACGTATTTGAAATTTTCTGTAACGTGAGTTAAAAAAAACTTGACGCATACGAATTATTATGTTTTTCTCACTTGTCACCACATTGAAATATATCACGGTAATTTTTACCGTGAAATTCACCACAAAAATTACTTTTTAATTCTCTCCGTGTAGTTTCGCATTTCGAGGCGTTCTTTGAGAAAATCGACGAGACTAACGAACTACGCGAGAGTCGCATTGGTTCTGTCATTAAATCTCACGTACGAGTGCTAAGGTGACGCTCTCTATGGAAGAGATCAATTTTCATTTTAGAACGTGACAAAAATGTGGCCATTACATTCTCGCTTTCTCGGATTCACATAGGTTAACGTCGATGATTCAGACCCTGGTTTCTGAGATATGCTTCGTAGAAGTCAGCACATCGATTATAATAATTTGATTGCAAGAATACTGCTTTCTGATGGTATTACACGTTTTTAGCGTAGACATTTTTCAAACTTTGTGGATATCGCTAATACGTGCAAACATTTTTTTCAAATTATTCAATTGAGGCTTGGAACGCCAGCGAGACTGTCGCAATGTTTACTTACGTGGTAATGTTCACGTCGTCGACTACGAATGTATTTATCTTCTGCTACATAGGCGAATTACTCAAGGGACAGGTATTAATTATCTGTATTGAATCTGTGAAATTTAATGGTGCCGAAAATCGGTAGCACTCTAACCTACACATCTCTGCGTATAAAATATCAAAGTTCAAAAACGAGCAGTAAAACGCCATCGTACAAGGACCGTCACTTAAGTGTCAGCCTTCGATTTTGTTGAAATTCACATATGTCATACAGCATTGAGAACTATTTTTTTTATCGTAGTTGCCCCTGTACGGGGTCTTTCCGCTTATTACACCACCACCACCCCCTCCGCCCCCCCCCGTATTCCATTAATCATCCCATAAGATAACATGCTCAATAGCAAAGAAAACTATTGGAGACGTATTTTTTTTTTCGGCGGAAAAAATGTTTCAAGTGCGGAAACGACGCTTGAAGAAAGGCCCTTAATTTTTTGTACAATAATTCAATGATGCAATTTTCATTGCTTTACGTTAGAGGAACTGTGGTTTATGTTTTATCCAAATCGGAGGAGTGCTTGGGGGTGAAACTGCTACACCACCCTTCGCCCCGCCTTTCTTTGAAGGGTGGTTCCCCCCCTTGAAACCGGATTTCCGTTAATTAAAAAAATACGTGTCTAACAGTATGCAATGCTTCATCCGAATGATTCTTTGAAAAAATCAAAGGCGAACATTTAAGTGATGTTTTTTGTTAGTGCACAAAGAGTACACGGAATGTTGGTCAGTGGCGTCGAAACCGAAATTTTCTTTTTTATTACTTGGCATCAAGTTGCTGCGGCGTCTCTTGATTTGAGTCATTTTCGAGTGTCGAGTACGAGGAAAGAATGGTAATTCATTTTGGCGATAAACGAAAAGAGATGTAATTAACGAAAATTTGAAATCTCGAAATGGAAGTAAACGTGAAATTTAGTAATAATTTTTCTTCGATTCACGAACAGTGCGCTCGAATAGCCGATGTAGCGTACATGATGGGTTGGTATCGGTTATCTGGCAAAACCGGTCTCGCTCTCATCATGATAATAGCCTCTGCTAATTGCCCGCGTAAATTGACAGCCGGGCGAATTATTGAACTATCAGTATACAGTTTCGGATGCGTGAGTACTTTAATGATTTTTTCATGAGGACTTTTCTGTGACTTTAGAACGGCGGAAATTCCGATTTTTTTTTTCTTTTAGATAATGAGAACTTCAGTGACCTATCTGAATATGTTACGAACGACGACTGGCTGAGAAAATCATAGCAACAAATGTCTAGTTGAAAATATCGCCACACGTATTTCAAGCAGCAACATCCGTATAACAAAATTAATGACAAATCAGATTTCTGATGTGGTACACTGAAGAACTATAGAGAAGAAGAAGGAATAAACTCAGATTAATTTAGAAGCAAAAAGTATGCAGCCGTTCTACTTTATAATATTGCAGAAACACATCGCAGTTTTCGTCTTGTCTATTTAGGATATGACATACGCGGCTTAACCGTCGCCGCTATGCAGGCGATAAACTCGTCAATTCAAAAAGTGATTCACCGGATAGTCCGGTAACCTTCCGCACTCATGCTGTAGAAGAAATAAGAAATTCAGAAAAGTCCCATTTGGAAGCCACCACCTTCTTCCAGCGATCCTTCCACTTCTAATAACACGCCTTATATTCAGCTTCCGGAATAGCTAACAGCTGCGTCATCACATTCCGTTTCATTCTCTCCCCGCAGTCGATTTTTGTCCCTTTGAGGTGACATATACATTTAGACGCGTGAAATTAAACAATTTTGAGAGATTTTTAAAACTAAGACATAATTATTCTATATTTATCAAACGGAAGGTATACTTTAATAGCATATGTCAGGTATATAAATTTTTTTCAAATTCATTTCTCATCAAAATGACGGAGCTGTGGCAGAATGTTACAGCAAGGTTGCCGCGGGAGTTGCGAATTTGCGTGCAATCTAGCCTCCCGTAAACTTTGATTTGCAAAAAGATTCAACAAATTTTTCAGTAAGAATATGTATAGTTTTTATTTGACAGAGATTAAAATGAAGTAAATTCCAATTTAAGAGAAAATTCCAATTTAAGAGAATGGTTTTTGTAAAATTTACATTAAAAAAAGTCGTTTTTTGTCTAGCTTTCCAAAAAGATTTTCGTCAACTGGAAAATACAAATATTATCAATATTTCTACGCAGTTTAAACTCAATCAGCCTATCAGTTTCCGAGTAATCCTGCACGCCAATTTTCTCAAAACTCAAATCTTTAGGAAATTATTCTCCTCCACAGATAGTTCCATCCTTTAAAGAGAAAAAAGAGAATTCCTTTCTTTATTCCGATAAATCTATATCCCGCCTACGAATGTATATCCCGCCTACGAAAAACCTACGAATAATGCCTAGTAATGATCTTTCGATTTGCGGCTTCCTCTTTATTGTTTCCAAAATCCCTTGGGTGACTTCCAACGTTGGGAGACGGTGCTAGAGTTCAAAGTTAACTCGGTGAGCACTCGGTAGCGCAGTGGTAGCATGCGCCACGGATCGGCAGATCGGTTCGATTCCAGGTATAGTCGGAACATAATCGAAAATTGATCCAGAAGGGCACGAAATGATAAAATATAATTTTGAAAACCATTAAAAACAACTCTCGTTGGAGAATTATATTTTACTTCGAAATGATCAATATTCTATGCATTTGACAAACATTTGATCCGGGCCTCTACACAGGTTGGCACATCTACAACTATACACAGTTTGGCCCCTTCCACACGCCTAACCTCTTGTCAAACACCGGACGAACTTTATATCGTCGTCAAAATGTCGAGACATATTGTCCACTCGATGCATACATTTTTTATTATTCCTAATAAATCTGCGATTCGGTATCGTCTCTACTGAATTTGAAAAAATTTATATTCAATAGACTCTTTGTAGAGACTAACATTTTTCTATTTGCTTGAATTAATGGTGTGCCTCTATTGCACTACACACATCCCCGAGGAGGGGCGGAGAGGGGGGGAGAGGAATATATATAGGTTTCGTTTGAAAAATCTATAGGATGATATTCGATAAATCTCTCTAATTATCACAATGATATTAACTAATTGATATCGTTTATGCGATACCACATGTAATCATAGGAATTCGCGTGGTCTCTTATGCCATATTTGCGACTAACGATAAGATACTAGGAGCACTCGGTAGCGCAAGCTTCAAGAACATTTCAGAAGGCCAGAGAATGAGGAAGTATGATACAAAATCATTGTAGTAGAACTCGAAATTAAATTTCATTTTATTTTGGATGTAGGAAATATTTTTTTCTATATTCTACATTCTAAACAATATATTTGAAACAAATAGGATCGTAGTACGCCGTGAGAAAAGGAAGGAAACCAATTCAAATTGAATGGATCTTATTTAAATTAAACATTTTTAGGCAGGGCAACGATGAATCTGAGGAGATGGTGGTTTCCAGGGTAACAGCGAACTTCTCTCTTCGAACTGCATGTCAGGCCTTGATTTTGTGCTCTGATGAGGCGTTTCAACAATGATCAGGGCTTGATACAAAAAATCCTGATAAAGGCCGGAAAAAGAAATCAGGATGCCTGATCAGGTCTTTCTTGTAACCGGAGCAAGTTTCTACTCGGGACACTATGTTTTGAATTTTAACCCTAGGACCCCACACATGAGTATCCCAAATCCCATATAATTGGTGAGAAATGCTAAAAATGATTTTTCTTCCTTTGTTCAACCGCATTCTTCACGGCGAAAATGTCGTATTAGCTTTTTCTCGCATATCCTATTCCACTTTCGAATCGAATTCTCTAACAGTCGAGATTGCTAGGAACTCGCTTATTGAAGTTTAATTCGTTTGAACTGAGCAGAAAGTACAACTTTCACTGCAGTATCAAACGGTGCTCGCTCTTCTCATGCGAGGGAAGTTTAAACTGTTTGAACTTCGTGGAAAGTAAAACTTTCTTTGCCGTATTGAACCCTACTACGAAGCCCCTTGGTTGGGGGTGGATGAAACTTATAGATACGCTTGGAAAAGTTTCCTTTACTGCCCAGCAGGGTTCTTTGTGGTTATCCACGTGTGAGAAATATTCTATGGGTTCGGTACGGTTGCCATTATATAATAGTCATGACACGTTTGTCTAGGGGCGAAAAAAACTGCTCGCTAATCAATGAACTGCTCAATTAGACGAATACCTGAAATGGGGACGAGAGCATATCGAAACGAGCAGAATAAACATACATAACCTCAATATTCCTTGGAGAATAGGTTGATTGGGCCAATCAATGCGTGTAACCATAAACTACATTGCAAAACGCGAAAATGCAAAATTTATAAGAAAAAACTTACAAAGACTGGTTACTCAATGAGCTCCCAGATGCCTTCATCGAATAAAACGGCTGAGGTCTCAATATGTTTGTTTTTACTCACACTACAATGCCTCCCTATTTGTTGGACGGCCACGGCCACCAAAGGTTTTTTTCGCACTGTAGTTACAAGCCTTTCCTGAAGAAGGACTCTTCACATTTTTTGTCAAAATCGAGAAAAAAAATACGGTATAGACGCTGTACGATTTGCCGTCGATTGTGGAAATTCCGGGACATTCTGTGGAGTCGCCATCGAGAACTCGGAACACTTGTAATCGTGATGTTTGTACCGACCGAGTCCAGTGGTCCATGGGCGAAAATTCCATTCGCGATATAATGAGGTACGAAAAATTATGGGAAATTTCTCGGTAATTGGTAAAGTATGCGAATGCAGATCATACGCGACGAAGCGAGCCGAAAAACTTGCCAAAAAAAGATATAATGTGTGGAGATTTTGAATGTCCAAGTGGAAGTAAAAGTGAAATTTATTGACAATCTTTCTTCGATCCATAAACGGTGCCCTCAAATTGACGTAGTAGCATACACGGTTGAATGATATCGGTTACCGAGTGAGACCGGTCTCGCTCTCGTCATAATATGATCGTAATGAGCCATGGCTAATTATTCGTGTTGATAAACAGGCGGACGCATAATGGAACTGCCAATCAACCATTTTTGATCTGTGAGTACTGCAATGTTTTTTATCACGACTTTTCAATGATTCGAGATAATCACAAATTTTGTTCCTTTCTCTTCCAGATAATCAAAACTTCGGCAGCCTGTGTACCTGTGGCACGAAGGATGGCTGTCTAAGGGAATCACAACAATCGTGTACTTGAAAGTGATTTCACACATATTTCAAGTAGGAACATCGGTTTAACAATATTAATAACGAATCAGTGTTGCCCGAAAAACGATGGAGGATAAGGATAAAAACATTCTCAAATTGATTTAGACGGAAAAGGCATACAATATTCTCACTTTGCATTGCAACACTACATTGAACATTCCACGTTGTTTTGTTTGAATATTCTATTCGTGGTTCAACTGACACCATAATAAAGATGATAGCGTTGAGTTTGGGCATAAACTCTTGACGGTTTTTATAAATTCGAAAATCATTTACCGTTTCGAGCCTAATTACAAAAGGTATTGCTTTGATACATGGGTCTGTAGAACAGTGAATTTCAGTCCTACATTGAAGATGTTTCAGATCGACTGTACCCAATGATTATGAAATAGCAATAGATTTATAAAAGTCGAAAATAAAATGCGATATGATACAACACTTACAAAGTTACGTGATGCACCGGGACGCAATCTTTTTTATATTGTTTTTTTTTCCGTTAGTGTCCTTAGGAAAGGTATCCTTGGGAAAAAATCTCACGATCAATTGACGATCAGATTATGAATGTAAACCTTAATCATTTGAATCACCGGCAATACGGTATCGTTACCAAAATGAACGTCCGTATTCAACTCATTCCAAGCGAACGTTTTTATGTGACAATTAAACCATGTATAACTTGTGCGTGTTTTCAGATGCATAATTAACAACATCACAATAAATATTTTGTATGCGTTATTATTTCGTAACTTAAATTGTGTTTAGCAATTACTCTTTGAAGCCTATCCGTGGAAAATTGAAATATATTAATAATCTACACATTCGTTCAATTGCATTGTTCATTATCGTCAGCGGGCAATCCGCCTTATGGGCGGGGTAAAGTATTAAATTTTTTTTTTCATTTAAAAAATTTTTTTAAATGAATGCATAATATATCAAGAATAGTGTGTTAAAATTTCAAGTCGATTGGAGTAAAATTGACGAAGTTATGAGTATTTGAGCGTCTATTGCTCCATGCCGGGTTTTATACATGGGCGGCAGCTGCGCGGCGCGCTATTGTATTTTTCGACCTCGAATAAATTTCGTGATAAACGGGCCTGTTCCGGTTCCGGTATGTATATTCGAGGCATGGTGTATATTAGTATACACATTAGCCTGTATACAGTAAAGAAGAAAGAGTTTTGCGTAGACAAACGCAAAAAGATGCTCTCGATCATCTTGATGGAAGCCTTTTGCTCTACGGACCTGGCATCGACGACTTTGAGTGAGTATAAGAAAATTATCGAGTTTTATTTTGAATTTCTAAAAATTCAAAGATAATTGAAAAATCTGAAAAAATTCATACGTATTCAGAAAAATGAACGAATCACGAAAAAAAATTGGGTTGCGGGGAAATTTGTTGACTAATTTTTTTTTTTCATCATTTTGTTAATAATATTTTGGAATTATTATTATGCAAAATTAATCTTTTGAGTACCTTTAATTTGCATGAATTTTCTCAAATTCTTATGCAATCGAGAAGTGTTCTCAAACTTATGTGCAATGAGCGCTAAGCGACCAAACTCTTCTGCTTTTTTCAAACCGTTTTTCTGAGACTTGTCATATTTGAAGTCCGTGTGCACGATAACTCAAAATCTACTGGACCAGTCGCTTTGAAATTTTGCTCAGTACTTCTTCACATAATTCACCAGGTATTGTCGAGAGCTTTTTTGTTTTTTTAAATAATTACTAATTTTTCAACAACAAATTAGCCGATCTTTTTTAGCGAAAACCGGGTTTTTGGCTCCCAAGTGTTACGAAAAATCGAAATATCGAAAAAAAAAAATCCTCCCGTCATTACCTCGAGAAACATCTCCTTTAACAAATGCATTTTGATTTTTTTGTTTCGGATCATTCTGTTGCGAGTTATGGTGCACACCGCAAACCAATTTTTTTTCGAGGCGCCTCCGGGGTTTAATTTTCACCCGCTCAATTTTGAATATTTTGCAATGCAAATTTAGGAGAATGTTGTTCAAATCTTACTTTATTATTTGTAAATTTGTCAATAAACGAACACTATTCGTTACGCTAAAAAAAATCTTAAAAACATGCCTTTTTTCGCCGAATTAACTTTACCCCGCCCTTATGTGGGGCGTGCAAAAACGAAATATCTCGCAAGAAACTGTTCTTCGATGCGTGACTGTAAGTCGTCACTTTGACATTGCACTTGTACAATTAGCCGACTCTTCAACAGATGATTAATTTTTTTCACTTTTTTCCACTGTTCGATGAGAAATGAAATTTAATCTAGCAGATTTTTCGAATATTCGTTCACGAAAAGCTTTTGACTGCCGTACTGAAGATAATTGAAACAGCGATAGAAAAAGAAACGAATTCGACCACTGTGCGCGTTTGATGCGAACCCGGTGAAGCGGAACATCAATCGAATCTATTTGAATCACCGGTCCTTCTCGAACATATCATCACCGAACTTGTTCACTGCAAAGCCTTGATCGCATTTCCTTTTAAAAAAAGCACCGGACGTACGTATGCAGTCGGGCTATCCTTCACTGCGCCATATGCAAAACCGATAGTGCTTTTTTCCGCCATGAACCACGACTGCCACGAAATCGATGGGAAAATTAGAAAAAATATCGCGCATTGCATTCGTTGTCACGGGAACGAAGCCACAACAACGATGGGGTAAGAACTTCCTCGGAGGACTCGATAATTAATAACGTGTGTCGAGGTATCGTTTTTATTCTCTCCTTTTTCTTTCCACCCCTCACACTAACACGGCCTCGCGCTAATTCTAATTGAATATCATGCTGTTATTAATTGAATAATTACCGGTTGCCCGTGGCTAACTCTATGACCGCGCCGAGTCTAACAACCCTTTCTTCGCATATGCAATGAAAAGTTCGATTCGACGTTTGAATTTTATGACCATGAGGAAAAGAGCGGCAAGGAGCGCAGACTCGAAAGTTGACGAGACTCGAGTGTGTGTGCTCTTTGGAAATGAGAGGCGGAATAACGCGACCAGTAGCACACGGTCGCTCGAGGTGAAGCGATCATCAGCTCAAATATAAAGTGACAAATGGAGGAAAAGACCCAGATATGGAACAAAAGTCACGTGAAGGACGCGAAGCGCGCGTTGAAACACAGCCGACGCTATCTCAGTATTCTCGGTATTTGGCCTCTGGTAACCCCTACTCCAAATAAATGGCAAACTTACCTGTCGATAGTTTGGATTCCCGCGTGCTTTTTATTTGGGTCATTCATCATCGTACCCGCCTCCATATACACGATTCTTATAGAAAAAGATCTTCTGAATCAACTTATTACGATCGGCCCTATTAGCTTTGCCATCGCAAACGTAACCAAGCTAATGGCGATGGTGTTTCACCGCAAAACAATGAGGCAGTGCATAGAACACCTCCAACACGATTGGACAACGCTCGAGTCGGAAGATCATCGGCGAATTATGATCCGAAACGCGGCCATTGGTGATCATTTGAGCACCCTTTGTGCAATATTCATGTACAGCTCCGGTTTTTCGTACAACACGATAATGCCACTCGTGGAGGGTGTTCAAATAAACGAATTTAACGTGACCATAAGACCTCTCAATTATCCCGGTTACGAATTATTTTACGATCGTAATAAAAGCCCGTATTACGAACTGACCTATTTCACAATTTGTTTCGCCGCTTTCTTGCTACTATCGATTACAACGACGACATGCAATATTGCAGCGACTTTCGTGACTCACATTTGCGGTCAGATTGAAATAATGACGTCGCGTCTCGAGCACTTCTTCGACGACAACGATGGAACGGACGAAACAATCAATAGGCGCATCGGCGTCATCGTTCGCTCGCACAACCGAGTACTAAGGTGGTACTCACTATCGGTGATGGCATTTTTTATTCTGACACTCGACGAAAATCTGTTGCCATTGAATGTCAGTGTTCTGAAATCCTTGTAGATTAACGGCAATGATTGAAGGCGTGCTTAGTGAAATATGTTTCGCCGAAATTACCTCATCGATTCTCGTTATTTGCTTAGTCGAATACTACTGTCTTATGGTATTTCCATATTATTCAGCACCCACGCTTTCCAACCTGTACGTATCTATTGCCAAAGCGGATACATTTTTCTAAATTCACCATTTCAGACGTTGAGTGGCTCCGACGTTCTCTCGATTTTGACTTATTTCGTATTGCTATTATCATTGATTTTCAACGTAGCGATCTTCTGCATTATCAGCGAAATACTCACGGGACAGGTGTGTATTGTTTTTGTTGAAACCGTGAATACGTCAGTCGCGAAATCGTCGGTGATCGGGTCCAAAAATCTCCGAGTTTAAAATCGTTGTGACGTTTTGGGGTGTCGTGCATGAGAGAAAGAAAGTGCAATTGATTATCGCGATGATCATGGAGTATCAAAATTTTCGCTCGTCGTATGTGTTTCCTTTATTGTTTCTTGAATTGGGCTGTAATTGTCACAGTGGGTTCGAAACCGTTCAGCAATTGGAAGATCAAGCGAAAGAATCCCATTCCCATTTTTTTTGTTGAAAAACGATAAGTTAAACGGGAATTACATGACAGTTTTTGTTCGATCAACGAAAACAGTGCGCTCACATTAGCGAGGTAGCCTACATGATGGAGTGGTATCGGTTCCCGGGTAAGAGCGGTCTTGCTCTGGTCATAATAATTTCGATGGCTGACGTTCCGCGTAAATTGACGGCTGGAGGAATGATTGATCTGTCCATATACAGTTTCGGATCGGTGAGTACTGCAATGATTCTTCATTATGATTTTTTGCATAACTTTGAATCATTGCGAATGTCGTTCATCTTCTTTTCAGTTGATCAAGAGCACAGTGGTTTATCTGAATATGTTACGAACGATGGCTGATTGAGACAGTTATTACGACCATTGTATAATCGGAAATTACTTTCACACATGTTTCAAGATTAATAAAAAACAAACAGCAACACCGATATTGCGTTGTTAACAAAATCATTCGCATCATTGTTCACTGGAGAACAATGAGGGGGCACGAATATCCCCAAATTTCTTTAGGAGCAAAACGCATGCATTTTATCTATACTGCGACAATACGTTGAAACTTCGGTTGCTGCAATTCAAATGCTACATACGGGCGTTCACCGTCGCGGCAATCCGGGCAATAGCGATGACTCGTACAACTAGATGGGAATGATTTTTCAAACGAGAAAATAAATCATCGTTCCAGGCAAATATACAACGAATTTTGGCTCGATGAATGAGTGAGTACAAATTATTTTTCTCTTAAGCTCTTTTAGATTGAGTGTAAACTATTTCGATATGTGCTTACACGATAGATTTGTATACGACAAAAATAACATACGATTTGACAAGACACGCACAATTTATTCGTTACATCGAGGCACTTTTCGTTTCATCCCCTTCATCGCTATTTCTTCACCTTAATGCGATATCATCAACAATTTTGAGCGTGCTTTTATAAATTATTTTGTTAAGAAAAAAATCGCAGGCAAAGGCAAAAACAATACGGGTACACAAATTCAGTATCTTATATTTAACGGGTTATGCCTAGTTGCAACAGTCGAAAACTGCTAATTTTTGGAATTTTGTCAAAGAGGTCTTCTCACTTTAGACGCTACAAAAAGGCTATCTCCATCATTGCTTTTGATAGGTTTATATTATAGATATTGATATAAAAGTTGTTAGACTTAATAAATACACTTTCAAAATACATTTAAAATAATGTATTAATATGTTTATGCAACCCAAACAAACTTTGAACGCTTTTTTCTCGAAACAACGTTTTTGGACGGCTTGTTGATAAAATCTTCAAAACCACTGAACCGATCCTTATGAAGTTTTAACCACATAATCTTTAGCTATCCATGTAACTATCGCGCATATAAAGGATTTTTTTTCGAGATTTTGATATTTACTATTTTTTTCTGCCCAAAACAGTAAAAAACACGTTTTTTCGAAAAATGTCCGCCATTTTGTTATTTTTGCATATATAAAAAATTGTATGATATGCGCTACAGCCATTAACATACTGAATCTAAAACCGTCTGATTTTTTTATTTCGGATGATCCATCTCCGAGATTTCATCAACAGCGCTGACCTACAATTTTTTAGGACATTTTTTTAACTACCATTTTCGTCTATAAATAGTGACTTAAATGAATTAAAAAAATATGAATGTATTGCGAAAGTGTATTTTTTAAATGTAACGACTTATATGTCAATATCTATAATGTAAGCCAATTTAAAAAAATCATGAAAATAACTTTTTTTATCGTTTAAAGGGAGAAGACCCCTTAAACAGAAAATGGCGATGATGAATTTCTAAAAAATTTAGGTATTTGTAAAACTGTCATCTGGAGGACACTATGTGTTTTTTGTGTAAAGATAATTAATTATAATCGATTTACAGCCGAAAAAATCAAACAGATTCGTTGATACAATAGTTTGTCCTATCATTAATCAAAGGAATTTCCAAAGTATCAAATTTTTTTTTAATGGCACGTGTTCAAAGTGAGAGTTAATTTTTGCGAAAAAAACTGAGCATTGTTCATTCATCAAATCGAAAGCATACATTGGGAAAAAATCTTTCGATCAAATACTATATTTTTACATCCCGAAAAGCCCGAAAAATTTCAGAAAATTCGATGCAATAGTTTTTGCGATATTTTCCTCTCCGACTTTGAAAACGGGTTTTCGAGAATAAAGCGTTTGAAGTTCTGAACGAGGCTCCGAGCCTTCCGACGGGCATCAACGTAACAGCCTATAATTCCGTCAATTTTGATCCGATCACCTTAGATCCTCAGGGAATATTTGTAAGATGATATATTGTCAACCATATGGGTTTTGTAAAAAATAATTTTTCCACACTTAAAACTAGTCATGACCCCTTTATTAATCACGACAATTCCTGACAATAGATCATCTTCATCAAGGTCGATCGCCGTATCCACCTTATTCCATTTCGTTTGTAACATCCACAATGAAGACTAATGTGTGCTGTCAAAATCGTGCATGCACAATTTGCAATGATCGTACCTTCCTTTGAGTATAGTCGTGACTGCAGCCGCATCAATAGGGAAAAAAAACTACAGTTGGCAATAACTCATGTCAATAATGACGTGTGCACTGGAAAATTTGTAGCATGTCGATGAACCATTTTACTTCCCCTTTGCTTCTTTTCCCACGCGGTCGCTCTGACGCTATTTATAACACTAGCAAGTGAAAAAGAGGATATTTCGTTACATAAAAAAAATCGTCTCAATCAAGCTGAAAGTTATGACATAGAAAATGATATTTTTCGTCCGCTGCGTTGAAGTTGGGAGTCGAGTCTAACAACTTTCTATCGAAACATTGAAACGGAATTGCCATTGACGAGGAACATTCTTTGGATTTTGGGTCTGTAAGATGGTGAGTGTTAGTTCCCTCCCCTGCTGTCACGATAAATCCTGGTTCACGCTGCGGGACCACAAAATAAATTAAAAAAGAAGCACGAACCATATCACACGATACTTACAGAGCTAGACCATTTTTTAGGGGACTATGCATCCTCTCACTTTGTTTCACTTTGAGGCAAAAACCGAATCGCTTCTCAAAAACCTCCATAATTCCTTTGATGGAAAAAAAATTAAAGACTTACTGAAAATTAAAGTAAAATAACGAAAAAAAACCAAACTCGATCACTGTGCGCGTTGGATGCACCAAGGGTGAATCAGTTTATTGACCCAAAGTATTTGAAGTATCGGATACTATTGAACAATATCATGACATAAATTGCTCTTCCACGTTGCTCTTCTAGCATTAGCCGGAATAAAACAAAAGTTACGGGAGTACCCCTTCCGAGGCGTCGTTTGAAAAAACGATAATGCATTGGTCTGACATAAGCGGGGGCTGCAATGAGATCAATGGGGAAGAGTAAATCTTGCCGAGTAGTCGTTGTCACGGGAACAAAATCATAACAACCATGGGGTGACAACGTCCGCAAAGGACTCGATGATTCATAACGTGTGTCGAAACATCGTTATTCTTCCCCTTTTTCTTTCCGCCCTATGCTCGGTTTTGCACTCGCCAGAAATAAAGATAATGTTGAAAACTGGAAAAAAGTTCCTCGTCGAGAACAACCCTCCCTTCAAGGTATATTCAAGGAAAATAATCGTTCGGATCAATTGATTAATCGTGAAAGAACGGCAAGCCGCGCAGACTCGGGCAGTCACGTGACTCGAATGTCTTTGCTCTTTCGAAGCAATAGGCGGAAGAGCTCGCCCAGTAGCACATGGTCACTCGAGTCATCACGACCATGAGTTTTCATTTCAATTTCGAAGCAACGAACGAGAATGCGATTTCGAACGAAAATTACGCGATGGACACGGCCCACACGTTGCAATACACTCGATTTTTTCTTGGGATTCTCGGTGTTTGGCCAATGGTGAAGTTCAATCCGACGAAATGGGAAACTTGCGCGTCGAAAGTTTTAATCGTAACGTGCTTTCTTCTTTTGGCGTTCTTGATCGTACCCTGCACATTGTACACGTTTTGTATAGCAAAAAATCCGCTGGTCAGACTAACGATGTTTGGTCCTATCGGCTTTTGCCTTACCAACATACTGAAGTATTGCTCGATAATATTTCGTCGTGCGACGATAAAAGACTGCATGGCACATGTCGAAATTGACTGGATGAAGGTCGAGACGAAAAATGATCGGGAAATAATGATCCGGAATGTCAACATTGGTCGTCACATCACGGTTCTTTGTACAATTTTCATGTACACCGGTGGTATGTCGTATCACACGGTGATGCCCCTCTGGCGTGGCAATGAAATAAACGAATTTAACGAGACCGTCAGACCTCTCCCCAATCCCGGTTACGAGATATTTTTCGATCCAAACGCAAGTCCGATTTACGAAATGATTTTTTTCACGATTTGTACAGCAGCTTGCGTGATGTTTACAGTAACAACGAGCGCTTGCAATTTAGCAGCTACTTTCGTAGCTCATGTATGTGGTCAGATTGAAGTAATAATCTCCCGTTTTAAGAACTTTTTCGGGGAAATCGATGAAAAAAACGAAATACTCGAGCGTCGCATTGGCACCGTCATTAAGTTACACGTCCGAATGCTGAGGTGACGTGAATTTTTATTCGAACGTAAAACAACGTGCTGCTGTTTAATTCTAGATTTGTGATATCATTGTAGATTAACGTCGTTGATTGAGACCCTGCTACGTGAAATATGTCTCGTAGAGGTCGTAGCATCGGTTATCATAATTTGCTTACTGGAATACTACTGTCTGACGGTATTGCGTGTTCTTCAGCACCCACATCTCTCGAGCAGTGAGTGTATTGCTAGTGCGTAGATACATTTTTCCAAATTCTCTATTGCAGACGTGGAATGACAGCGAGACTGTCGCAATAATCACTTATCTCGGATTGCTCACCTCATTGACTTTCAATATATTTATCTTCTGCCATATTGGGGAACTACTGAAGGGACAGGTATTTACTATCCGCGAATCTGACAATCTCAAGAATGTTAGCAATCTTGCCTAAGACTGTCCAATAGTAAAGTCTTCGCGACGTAAAAGCGCGCATGCGAAAGCAATTATAATCGAGTAGTATCAAATTTCATAATCATAATCAAGAGTATCAATTTCCCAAATTTCCCAATTTCGTTTCTGTGATGGTGTTGAAGTTTGCATCGTTGGGATGCAACGAAAATTGTTCTTTATTTTTTCAGTTCTGCATTTTTATTACTATCTGAACCCTTTTTTTTAGCAGGTTTGGGTTATGGATCTCTAATAAGGATATTCAAAAATGTTTTAGGCTAAATGTAGCCTAAATGCGCAAAAAAATGTGGTGGGGGAAAATAACTATTTTCGTTGCGTTCCAACGATGCAAACTTCAATGCCATTCGTTTCTGTTAGTATTTGTGGATCAGAAGGCAGGCTTTATCTCATACTATCTTCACTTAAATGAATAGCCAATAAATGAACCGCGTCAAACAAATTGGCTGTTAATTCAGTTGAAGATAATATGAGTGAAGCTTGCGCTCTCACCCGTGCTGAAAGAATATATGCCAAGAGAAGATTTGCACCCTAGGAAAGAGTGCAAAACGGAAATTGAATGAGAATCTTTCTTCGAACTACAAACAGTGTGCTCAAATTGGCAAGGTAGCGTACGAGATGGATTGGTATCGGTTACCGGGTAAGACCGGTCTCGCCCTCGTCATGTTAATAGCCATGAGCAATTGTCCGCGTAAACTAACGGCAGGGCAAATGATGGAACTGTCAGTCAGCAGTTTCGGATCGGTGAGTTATTGCAATGATTTTTCATGACAACTTTTCAATGACTTCGAAGCATTGAAAATTTCGATGTTTCCTTGCTAGATTATAAAAACTTCAGTGGCCTATCTGAATATGTTGCGAACAATGGCTGACTGAGAAAGTTAAGACGTCCATCGTATAATTGGAAATAAGTTCACACGTATTTCGAGTGTACAAAATAGCAACATATTACACCGTATTACTAACAAATATGTAACATTGTTCCATGAAGTACCACAGAGAATGAGGAGAAATAAAGTTCTCGACATTTATTTAGAGGCAAACAACATGTATTTCTTTTGTTTTGTATTGCAACAATGGAGTACAACTTTTCTATCATTTGATTTATAATATTACATACGCGCCTCCTCCCACACAATAACCGTGATTCTCGGTACAAATGCGATAGAAAAATAGCTCCGAGTGGTCAAAAAATATTTAGAGGTCGCTCAAGCCTCCCCCGAATCCAAATTTTCATTAAAAAGGCGATTTTTTTCATCCTCTTCTCACCCATGAATTGTACGCTTTATAATTTTTAAATTAAACTCGCGAAAGGTCTAACCGGTCAATGAATATTTAGTGGTCGCTCAAGAGCTTCGAAATTTCCAATTTACTCCTTTTTTACTCTTCTCACTAGTAAGTTTGAAGCTTTGTAAAATTAAAAAAAAAATTAATCCCGTTTTCTTTAGAAACCGATTTTTCAAATTTGCCGCACACTTCTAATCTTAATATTGGCGACACAATAACGTTTACTCCTGGTACAAATGCAATGGAGGAACGTTACATCAAGCCCAATAATTTGCGAAAACGATAGTGCGTTTTACTTGAGAATAGTCGCATTGCAGCCGAATCTATATCGAAATTAAATATAGTCTGAAACCAGCCCCTGCCACAGAAACAACGGCAGAATACCAAAAGGATAAGAATTTGCGCAAAAGAACTCAACGATTAGTAACAGCCCGGAGCATACATTTTCTTCCCTATTTTTTTTCTGCCACTGCTGTCATTCTGACGTGACTCTTTACGCTATCTAGTAACGGAAACAATGCTTTGATCCATAAAAAAACGTGTTGGTTGGACAAAAAGTTATAAAATGAACAATAAGTTTCGCCCCGCTGAATCAACATTGAAGTTTCGAGTCGAATCTGACAAACTTTTCTCCGTACGTTCAAATAAAGGTGAAATTTGAAACGTGGGTTGATTAACGTACGACTAATGGAACGTCAAAAAAACACAGCCTTGAAATGCTCGCTAAACAAAAAAGTATCGAGATTACACAATCTTGAGGTGTGTAAAAGAAACAGTGAAGTTCAATGAGGCTTCATCTTTAATCGACAGTGCTTTAAATCAGTGCTTACATTATAGCGATTTATTCATTTTTTTCGTCATTGCTTGTTACATGTGAATCTTATAACTATGACAACTCACTTTTTGGCTTATTATTTCGACGAAAAGTCACTTGTTTAAATCGGGAAGCACGTCTCAATTTCCGATTTCGAAAGTATTGGAGTGCAAATATACCATAAAAATAACATGTGAGTGACCGACACTGGTGGATGGGCGGTTGGGGTTCGGCTCCGGCGGCACTTTCAGTTAAGTAGCATTGTGCGCGAGCAATACTCGGAGCGGTGACCGCTTAGCCGTGCACCTGCTGGCGCATCAACCAGCGAGCGGGAGGCCAATACGTCTGATACCTCATTGAAAATTACTCTACGCATATTTCGAGTCTGATAAAAAATAACATCGGTACAACAGTTTTATTATTAAGAAATAATAGCTGGAACATTTTTTGCTGAACAACCATAAAGAATGAGAGGGAATTGATTTCTCGAATTTTCTTCGGCAGCAAAAAGCGTATACTTTATTTGGTACAGTAAAAAGTACATTCGAGCTTCTCTGTTGTTTCTTTTCGAATATCATATGCATGTGTTCACCGTCGCCATAATCCGAATTTTGTTTCATGGACAATGAGATTTTTCGTTCGCTGCGTTAAGGCTGTGTTGTAGTGTGAACACCTTGTTACAAAGTGATGCTTTGGGAATTAGATTTAGAGAAACGGTTTAATCTACAGTGTTAATATTTCACAGTTATATCGATGTTGCGCTGCTCATCTCGCGAATTTTTGTCATCGTCCAACTTTGTGATTGCGGCTATGCTTTGTATCAGAAACAAACGATTTTTGTAAAGTTCTATTTTTTTACGAATGTCGTTATAGTTTAGCCCTCCATCTTCTTTATTGCTTTACAATTTTTCCACCCCGCAAGAAGTGAACATTTTAATCTAAAAATCGGAGTATTCGATTTCAACCGCCACCATTTTGTAATTTTTTCCTAACTTCTTTTACTAGAGGGCCGAACGATAACCAGATTCGTAAAGAATAGAATTTAAAAAATCGTGAGTTTCAGTTGATAAGGACGACCGCAACGCCCGACGATGATAACATTTCGGAACATGATCCGCGCAACATTAAATATCATGTACAATTTCGATTGAAATGCCTTGAAAAAATGTGAGATGTCACTTCGAACATGTATAAATAAAACTGTCAACTACTAACACTGCGAATTTCACCGTTTCTCTACATTTAATTGCGAAAAAAACTCGTTGAAAATGGGTGGTCACACTGGAATACGGCCTTGACATCAAAGTTGAGACTCGAGCCTGAAAACCTTTTGCGTGCGATTTGAGGGGCGAGTACATCAACCCGGAAGTAATGGAATTTTTATCATTCCCTTTGCAATATCTACGAAACATCGAGCTTCCTCTACCGTCATTTGCGCTAGTGGACACGCATGCTCATTAATCTCGTGGAGACGGCAGCGGCTACCATCAACCCTTGAGGATTTTTTTTCCAACAGACATTTGTTCATCGCTGCAGTAACAAATACCCAAAACTTTTACGCGTGAATTTGACAGATAGTCAGTACTAATTATTTTTCTCTTAAGCTGTTTGGGTCAACTTACGTTGGGTACGAACGTTGTCTCGTATCCTCACCATAATTTCAATGATAAAAAAATTCGACAAAACACAGCCTGCACCTTCTTTTATTTTTACACTGTTTTATGACGTGGGGTGCGGGATCAAATTTATTCGTCGAGATGCTTATAATTTATTTTGCAACGACAGATTGAGTGGGGTACGACAGAAAAAAAATTACTCAACGAAAGAAAGATCATAAATGGTCGTAGTGATGACAATTAGACGCGATTCGAGCGATGCATGGTATCAATTTGAATTGTTCGAGTCATTGGCTGCACTTGAATAATGTTTCCGCAAAACTCAGTCACAGCATCCTTTTTGTTGTTGATCTTCGTTACATATTGTTACATGTTTCAACGATAAAATAAATATGCAAAAGCACGATTTTACGCCGTTTGTAAAAAATGATTGTGCACTCATTCCGGAAAAGCCGCGACTGCGATGGAATCGATAGGGAGAGAAAGAGAAACGGTGCGGCTGAGCCGTTGTCACGGGAGAAGAGTCGCAACAACAAAGGGGTAACTTGCGCAAAGGACTCGATCATTTCTAAGGGATAGCACCACTCTAATGACGCAAAAAGAGGCCTAACTTTGACGATTTTTTTTTCGATAATAAAAGGAATGTGCATTTTCTTAGATATTCAGCATATATTTAAGTGCAGCATTTTTTAAAATTGTTATTATTGTACAAAATGGCGGCGAGGCAATGTTCGAAGTTATCTTTAAAAAAAAGACACCTCCAGAAGCGGACAAATTTCTCGTGAAATATAAGATCAGGATCAAAAAACCAAAAAAAATTAACCTATATACTATTGGCTACAGAAGTCCGTAGGGATTTTTCATTTAATCACATTTTGTCAAAATGGTGCACTTTTGCCAAAAAAAAATCGATTTTTCTGAAAAAAATAAGCAGTTAATTCGTTATAAAATGAAAAGTTTACATTGAATCGAGAAACCGTTACGTACTTTTATAAAGAAGGTATTTGTGAAGCTACTGTCGAAATTTCAAACTGATTCATGCAACCGTGTTGAGGTAATGGTTCGCTTAGAAAAAAATGGTTTCGAGAAAAACGCGTTTATTATGATGTTAAATCATTGTTTGAACAATTTAAAAAAAAACGACGTTTTAAAAATCCTAGAGTGATGTTACTTAAACGCGTTTTTACGCAGGTCTGAATATGACGTTGCTACGAATTGAAAGGAAAAATGTCCAGTAACTCTCCCTCTGCATACTCGAGAAAAAATTCGATTCGAAGTTCGAGTTCATCGGCCGTGAGGCAAAAGGCCGTCAAACAGCGCAGACTCGGACACCCTTGAGATTCCAGTCTGCCTCCGCTTCCGGAATGAGATGGCTTCAACAGTTGCACGCGATCGTTCGAGTCGTGCGATCATGACTTTTGATTTGGATCTGTCGACTCCGAACGAGAATGAGATACCGAACAAAAATTATGCGGTCGACGTGGCGCGTACGTTACGATATACCCGTTGGTTCCTCGAGATTCTCGGTGTTTGGCCAATGGTGAAACGTAATCCGAAAAAATGGCAAACTCACGCGTCGAAACTGTTGATCGCAATGTGCTCGGGACTTTTGGCTTTTATCGTTATACCGTGCACCCTGCACATGATTTTTAGGGAGAAAGACACGATGACCAGAATAATGCTTTTCGGCCCCGTTGGATTCTGCCTGACCAACTTGCTCAAGTATTGCTCGATTATCTACCGTCGCGAAACCATAAAATCCTGCATGGGACACGTCGAGATTGACTTGATGCGTGTCGAGACGGATAATGATCGGAAAATCATTAATCGCAACGTCACTGTTGGACGTCATCTTACCGTGATTTGTGCAATTTTCATGTACACCGGTGGTCTTTCGTATCACTCCATAATGCCACTCTGGCGGGGCAGTGAAATCAACGAATTCAACGAGACTATCAGGCCTCTCGTTTATCCCGGTTACGATAGATTCGTCGATTCACAGTCAAGCCCGTATTACGAAATTATCTTTTTCACGAATTTTCTCTCCTCCTGCGTAATGTATACCGTGACAACAGCCGCGTGCAATTTAGCCGCGACTTTCGTAGCTCACGCTTGCGGTCAGATAGAAATAATAATGTCGCGTCTCGAAAGCCTCCTGGACGATGAAAACGACGAACGGAGCGAAATAATCAAAAAACGCGTTGATTTCGTTGTTAAGTCACACATCAGAGTGCTCAGGTAGACTCATTGTGGGAAAGATGAAAATTGGCTTAAGCGTTGCAAAAATATGTTATCCTTGGTCTCCTAGATTTCATTGAATCCTTATAGATTAACATCGATGATTGAGACGTTGCTTCGCGAGATATGTCTCGTTGAAGTCGTAGCATCGGTCATCATTATTTGCTTACTCGAATACTACTGTCTGACGGTATTTTTCAGGTTTTTCCCTAGATTCATAAACATTTGTTCAAACTTTGTCGGTATTTTATTTTTATTCACACACACGCAAACACGAATATATTATTTTTATATAATTGATTTCAGACGTGGAACGATAGCGAGACTATCGCAATAATAACTTATTTCGTTTTGCTCCTGTCGTTGAGTTTCAATATATTTATATTTTGTCACATCGGTGAATTACTCAAGGGACAGGTATAATATCCAGATTAAATGTGCGAGTTTGACACTTTTGGCAATTGTGAGCAATTGAGTCCCCGAACATCGCGCAATTTCTTATTCAATCAATTGATATCCAAAAAAAGTAATACTTAGTATATTGAAATCGACGGCAACCAGTATTTGGCCATTTTTTTTTAACGTTGCCCCTTATTACGGCAAGCATTGTGCAAGTTTAATTCGTATTTGAAAAAAATCATTGCAATTAACCTGCGGTCAACTACTCGAGTAGGAAAAACAATTGTGTTTAAATTTTAAAAGCTCGAATCAAGATAATGCTGTGAGGAGAGCTTCGAAATTTCGAAATCCAAATGACAGTACATTTTGATAATGTCTATTCAATCGACAAACAGTGCTCCGAAATTGGCAAAGTAGCGTACATGATGGATTGGTATCGATTGCCGGGTAAGACCGGTCTCGCCCTTGTCCTAATATTGGCTATGTCCAATTGTCCACGCAAGTTGACGGCTGGACGAATGATGGAACTGTCGATAAGCAGTTTTGGATCTGTGAGTACTGTAACGGTTCTTTATATGCAATTTCATAAACTGCGGATCATCGGAAATATCTAATATTTTTTTTTAGATAATAAAAAATTCGGTGGTCTATCTGAATATGTTACGAACGATGGCTGACTGACAAAATCGGGGGAACTAATTCACAATTGACGATCACTTCCACACACATTTATAGTTTTGAAAACATGGCAATGACAATATTATTGATCGCTTTTGAAAGGGATAAGAAATAAATTCTGAGAAATTTTTTTGAGCGTTATTGAACTTTTTTCATATCGCGGAATGAGCCACGCTGGCCGGATTATAACATTTTATAGCTCCAGCGTATGTCATTTCCCCTTTACGTGCCCGTCTTATTCCATTTCCGTTTTTTTTCCACTGTTCGAATTATATTTAACTTCTAATATTACAAATGCATGTGCATTCGTAATATTACTTAACTGCTCAGCATTAGCAGTTAAGCCTTTCTGTAAATTATACGTAGTTTTCAGTCACGATTAGCGAAATTTTTGCAAAGATGTACAAATTTCTAAGCTGGTGAGTAACGAATACTTTTTATTCTTAAGCTATTTTGGATAACTGTCTAGTATAATTTAAAATACTGCCTCATGGTTGCACCGTAAATTCGAAAATTGCAACAACAAATAAATGCTTGCAATGTTTCTTGATTCATCTAAACACGATTTTGTGAAACGATCACGAAATTTCTACAGCGATACTTTTATCATGTATTCTATCAAGAAAAAGGGGATATTATAGATTAGGCATAAAACGGTCGGTAAAAAAGACGAGAGAATTTTCTATTGCGATGTTTTTACCATTTATTTTGTCGAGAATAAGCGAATATTATAGCGTAGGGACAAAAATATCGGTACGTGATCGAATAATGAATCTATTTCCTCTTCACTGCATCAAATCAACTTTACTATACGATTATATAAAAACTGGTACATTTTTGCACTATACGCTTCCACACACACAGAAAAGAAGCCCCAATGATTTGACAGGGCTCTCGCACCGCAGGATCATTTTTCCAAGGTACAATTCGCGCCTTTCTTTTTTCCACTATTTTCTCATTTTTTGGTGAAGAATTTTTCCCCGAAAACGCTTATAGTTTATTCCATGGCCATACATTTCACGATATAATCAAACAAAAATTTAATAACAAAAGCACGAAACTAATATGTTAATTATTACTGTGCGCGTTTGACACAATCCACAAGCAATGGGGATTATCGACGCAGTGATCGGACTATCGGCACCGATAAATTGCTTCGATGCATGGGTTAGTAGAATAGTGAGTACGAATTTCTTCTCTGTTAAGAAGTTATGCCTAGTTGTAAAAGTCGAAAACTCACTTTTTTTAAACCTATATATTTTGACAGTATATCATCTTTTAAATGTTTCCTGAGAATTTCAAGATGATCGGATCAAAATTGACCGATTTTGGCTGTTATGTTGACGAAAATTTAAACGCTTTTTTCTCGAAAGTACGTTTTTGAAGTCGGTGAACAAAATATGTGAAAAACTACTGCATCGATATTTCGGAAATTTTTAGGGCTTTTTCTGGACATAAAAAAATAGTAGTTCATCAATGGATTTTCCTTGTATGTATACTTCCAATTTGATAACGAAAAATGCCCAGTTTTTTCACGAAACTTAAGACTCTCACTTCGAACACGCGCAATTTTTTCAAATTTGATATTTCGGAAATCCCTTCGATTAATCATGGAATAAATCAATATACTAATGAAATTTGTTTGATTTTTTTATGATACATAACCTGGATCAGAAAGGAAGATGTCAGAGCTCGACGCAAAAGACGTTTTCGAGAGGAGCTTCCCGGACATCAGCTATGAATCGTTTATAATTAAACAGCTTTACACAAAAAATTACAGTGTTCTTCACCTCATACTTTTCCAAGTGCCTAATTTTGT
The DNA here is from genome assembly GCA_951751655.1 of Ophion costatus. Taxonomy (NCBI): domain Eukaryota; kingdom Metazoa; phylum Arthropoda; class Insecta; order Hymenoptera; family Ichneumonidae; genus Ophion; species Ophion costatus. The sequence continues at coordinate 24,242,938 of OX632364.1, read as the reverse complement.
AGAAATTTATCATCACACCTTTCTTTTTTAAAAATCCAAAAACAAATCCAGAACTAAGCGAAACCCGTTAAGATGTTCGAGATCAACTTACGATTCCAAATACTGATTCGCCTTCTCACTATAAATCCACAAATCACATTCTTCAAAATACGACCCATCTCTTTCATTTCACCACTATATTATCGCTCGTCGAGGAATCAAATTTATCCGTCAAGATATTTATAAATTATCCGACAAGGAGCGATTGCAACGATGCACATCGAAAAAGTCAGACGGGGGAAAACACTCAATCACTATCCTCATCACTATAACGTTGCAGACTATCAAACCAAACAGTGTTAATTATTGACTGTATCAAAAAAATATCGCCGCAAAACTCGATCACCGTATCCTTTTCGTTGTCCCCTTGGGAAAGGTCCTTGTTACTTCTACTTCCCAGCATTGGCAATAGAAAGTCATACTCGAAGAACGGTGGTGCGTCCATCCGACAAAAGTCCCGACTGCGATGAAATCGATAGGGATAAAAAAAACGTGGAATGGCCGTTGTCACGGGAATGAAGTCACGACAACAAAGGGGTAAGAACTGGCGGAAAGGGCACTTGATATTTTGTAACATAGGGAGGCGTCATTTTCTTCCCCTCTTGTCCATCCCCCCATCGTTTCGCCAGGACCGTCCGCATTGGCTAGTCGCGAAGACGGCAATTGGACAAGTTAAAAGCGTATCGGCAGCGAAGAATCTTCGCATCAGTGTGTTGGCAAACTGTCATCTTTTCATGACAATGTTCAACCGAGGAAGCTGGAGTTCATTGGCCCCGAGGTAGCAGAGCGTCAAGTGGCGCAGGCTCGAAGCCTGGCGAGGCGCCAACTTGTCGTCAACGCTCTTTGGGACGAGGGAGGTCCTCAGAAAGTAACTCGCGATCGCTCGAGGTGTGCGCCTGGTCATGAGCTTCTTCGGAGCTTCGCGCGGACATGTGACGGCAAACGGGAATTACGCAGCGGACGTGAATCGAACGTTACAGTATACGCGATGGTTGCTCGAGGTTCTCGGTGTTTGGCCAATGGTAAAGGCGAATCCGGGAAAGTGGGAAATTTACGGATCCAAAGTTTTGATGACACTGTGCTCGTTACTGATGGCTTTTATCATGGTACCGTGCACAATGCACATGATTTTTATTGAAAAAAATCCCCTGGTCAGACTAATGCTTTTCGGGCCGATTGGCTTTTGTCTGACCAACATACTCAAGTATTGCTCGATCATATTTCGTCGGGGAGTAATAAAACGTTGCATGGAGCATGTCGAGATCGATTGGATGGAAATCGAGACTGAAAAGGATCGTGAAATTATGACGCGGAACGTCAACGTTGGACGTCGTCTCACCGTACTGTGTACAACTTTCATGTACACCGGTGGCCTCTCCTATCACACGATCATGCCACTCTGGCGTGGAAGCCAATTGAACGAGTTCAATCGGACTATCCGTCCTCTCGTTTATCCCGGTTACGATATTTTCGTCGATTCCCAAGCAAGTCCCAACTACGAAATGATCTTTTACACGAATTGCGTTTCCGCGTGCGTCACGTATACCGTGACAACGGCAGCGTGCAATTTGGCCGCGACTTTCGTCGCCCACGCTTGCGGTCAGGTTGAAATAATGATGACGCGCCTGGACGCACTTTTCGACGGGATCGACGAGACGAGCGAAGTCGTCGAGGCGCGGCTTGGCTTCGTCGTTAAATCGCACGTCAGAGTGCTCAGGTGATCAAATTAACTTCTGGTGCAAAAAACAACAATGGACAACATTTTTTAGTCTTTGCCGATTTTTTCCTCATCGAATCCCCGTATAGATTGACGGCGATGATTGAGACTATGCTGCGTGAGATATGTCTCGTGGAGGTCGTAGCATCGACTCTCATTATTTGCTTGCTAGAATACTACTGTCTGACGGTACAACCATAATTTGTCTTTTTTTTCGCATTTTAATCATTTTGGGCCTCGAAATTGGCGAAAGTGTCTGCTTTTGAGTAAGCTTTCAATTGGTCTAAAACGCTTGATTTCAGGAATGGAACAATAGCGAGGCCGTCGCGATATTAACTTATTTCGTACTGCTCATGTCGTTGAGTTTCAATATATTTATATTTTGTCATATCGGTGAATTACTCATGCAGCAGGTATATGGTAGACATATTACATCAGTATTTTTTGAACAACTTTCTCGAAGTACCATGACACATTCTTACCACTTTTTTCCCCATCGTCTCGCCTTCGTACGTGTGGAAGTAAAAACAATCGGGTCTCTTAAGGGGGAATATACTTTTGTGAGGGCAAAATCAAGGGTCTTTTTTGACAATTCATTTAAGAAAAACAAAACAATATTTATAAATTCGGTTTTTTATGCATGTTAGTACAAGTCTTAAAGTAAAAGAATTTTTTTTCCTTAATGATTTTGAAACAAAATGGATTTCAACGCGTTTTTCTCGAAATTATGTTTTTAGACACGGGCGTATGCGTAGCGCCTCGAGTTTTCAATCGATTGACTTGAAATTTTAACTGTAGCTTTTTGACAACATTTTCTAGTGCAGTACGTGGGTTTTTGCTCGATAAGTTGAAATTTAAACATTTTATGATCGATATTCGATCGATTTTTTTACGATTTTTTTTCATGTCAACGTCATTTCGTTTAATCTATATTTTTTAAAAACCCCTGCGTACTGGACTAGTTTTTTTATATCTAACTTCAAAATATTCTTCGTTTTTTGTTTTAACTTGCAAAATTATGACCTGTGCGAATACGCTCGAAGAGGACTGTGGAAAAAAGGATTTTTCTTTCATCGACTGCTGCGCTGCCATTTCGTTTCAAAATGATTTTAAAAAATTCTTTTACTTTAAGACTTGCACTAACTTGTATAAGAAACCGAATTGAAAAATATTGGTTTGTTTTTATTTAACACACTGTCCAAAATGACCCTTGATTTTGCCCTCACAAAGTTATATTCCCCCTTAATCACTTTGGAGTTTCAAACACCCGTCATCATTGCGTTTGCCATATTATTCCTAAGTGTCGCTTTCGATCTGATTGTCGTTTCGTCAAGATTCGATTCAATTTTAAAATAAGATAGAAATAAGATAGATATTGCTTATAAATTTCGATTATAGACTTGGAAATAAGAAAATGTATAATTTTGATGGAGAAAAGAACTAGAACGTTGAGTATACAATTATGCTAATTGCCATTGCCGAACAGTGTAGCCGTATTGGCAAGGCAGCTTACATGATAGAGTGGTATCGATTACGGTGCAAAACTGGTCTCGCCCTCGTCATGATAATCGCAATGGCTAATTCTCCGCGTAAGTTAACGGCCGGAGGGATGCTGGAACTGTCAGTGAGTAGTTTCGGAACTGTGAGTATTTCGACAATTCTATTTCGTCGAATTTTTAGACTTTTTGAAATTCTCATTTCTCAAACCATGTTCGAAGCGCATGATTTTTGTGCCGATTTTTTTTTAGATATTGAAAACTTCGCTCGTCTATCTCAACATGTTACAAACGACGGCCGACTGAGAACTACTTCGTGAGGTGAGATGCGTAATTGACGATCAGTGAGTGTTTCGTATTTTTAGGGAAAAAAACATCATCAGTACTGTTAATTTAATTTGGATCACTTTTTACTGTACGATCGTGAATAAAAAACGAATATTCGGGAATTTCTTTAGAAAAAAGTCGAAAGAAAAAAGTTTTGGTGTTTTTTTAATATTAAAAAAAAGTTCCTTGTCTCTTTTCGATTTGTCGTCTAATTTTGCGAGAATAGAGGACGTCCTATTCGTTACATTTATTGTCAACGACATGGGCACGTACGTTGATCACTGTACAGTTCGTCTGTAAGCGAAGGCTATAAAGAAATTAGATTGGATTTTAATTTGAGCGAGCATCCAGATAAAATATTTTGTCATTCTATAATTTCGAACAGCAACTTTTTCGGTAAAATAAAGAAAACAAAATCTAGTCACACTATACGATTCAAATGTAGAACGAAAAAAATTTATTTGGACACGAATATTCCAGTCGCCAAAGTTCACATTTGATATTCGAGAGTAAGATATATTTCTCACTGGAAAATATTTGTTCTCGATATTCCTCCAGTTTCTAAATTAAAATTCGAATATACGCGAGCCCTACTTTTCAAAATGCTGAAATAAATTTAAATTGATAAAAAAAAAGTTGCATGCGAAGAGAAAGGGTTCAGGTCCATTACGAAATATACAGATATGATTTTCACGTTGACGATTATTATTTATTACATTTTCGACCTTTTCAATGTTTTTATTTTTCGTAATATGGAGTAACACGAAAAGATACGTATTTCGGAGGTTCGAACAATTCACAACTTGAGAAAACGATGAAAAAAAAACATGGTCGCCGCATGACGAAGGCCTGTTGAATACATTTTTTAAAATACTGAACGGTAGAGATTTAACAAAAATACATTTTACGCATTTCATTGTGAATTTTGCCGCCGACAATTTCATTCATCACAGTTGAAAAAATCGATTTTCCAGTGATCTAGTGTTTTTTAAGGGGGGAGATCCTTTAAACGCCGGAAAACGAATCATTTTTCATACTTTTTTTAGTGGTGATTAAATAATCGCATCATTTTTTAATTTTGCCATTATCTTATTACAACTTTCAAGTGTTAAACATTTTTTCTTTTTTAAACATAACAAAATGGCGACGTTGTAAGGTATTTCTTTAGGCGTCGTTTGAACATTTGCACATTTTATAGCTCAAAAAGGTATCGATCGATATGGCTGAAATTTTGGGAGGTTCCTCACTATAACATCATCGAAAGGATATACCTAAAGTTTTTAACTTATCGCGTAAATAAATTATTTCGTTTGGGGTTCAAATTGTCGAGAAAATGGTCAAAAATATGAAATTTCGATTACAAAGCTTTTAATTTTATACTTTTCCGTATGTTCATAGTCCATATGTCTATATGTTCACATCCTTGCAATGATATTATAGTGAGAAACCTCCAAAAATTTCAGCCAGATCGATCAATAACTTTTTCAGCTATAACATGAGCAGTTTTTCAAAAAACGCCTAACGGAATACCTTACAGCGCCGCCAATTTGTTTTGTTGCAAAAAGAAAAAATCCAACACTTGAAAGATGGAATAAGATAATGGCAAAATTTTAAAATGGGGCGCCCATATTATCACCCTTAAGAAAAAGCATAAAAAATGACTCATTTCCAAGCGTCTGAAAGGCTGTTCCCCCTTAAGGCCAACCAGCATAACGAGCGGAGGTACAACATTATTCCTACTATACTTTCTCACGTCGACTCTATTGCACTATCATTACGTAAAGTGGCTCGTAGTTTCACCAGGCCTATGACCGCACAGAACTAAACAAACACGGAAGTTCCGACAGAACGAAGCCTGCACAGCTAGAGACTTTGATGCAACTTCTGCGCTGTTCGCGATTCGAATACGTTCCGCGTGCAACGGAAAACGATAGAACGAAAGATTAATCACATCAATGACACTATTCGTAGGATTCAGATTATCGATCGAAACTCTGAAAATTATCCCCATCACGCACGAGGCAACACGTCATCACGGAAATCGAGTACTTTTTTTAATTTGGCTTTAAACGCTGATAACTGCGAGCAGCGCGTCAAGCCGGAATTTCCATTCCGCCGTTTGCAGGAACGGCAGCACGTTCATCCGACAAAACTCGTGGCTGGAGTGGAGGAATCAATAGAGAAAAAATGATGGTGCGGAATCTATCCGTTGTCATGGAAATAAAGAGACATCAACAAAGGGACGAGAACTTGCGCAAAGGACCCTTGTTTGTATCGCATCATATAGTTCTTCCCCTTTTTCCTTCACCCTGGAAAGCCACCCTTGGACTGTTGGTTAGCTGGAAACCAACGCTATAGTCATCGCGTCTTCATAGTCGCAGAATTCAACGGGAAACTATTTCGAGATGAGACTGCCCGAGTGTTCCTTATCATTTTTTTTTACACGCATCGCGCTAAACGTATAGTTCTATTCGTTAAGAAGTTTCGCGACATTTGACGAGGTGTTACCATTTGATTCAAGTTTATACAGTAAATTCTGGGTCATCCACTGAATGCACCCTCCCAATTTTCGATCGATCGTGTACACCGTTTCTATCAAATTTTCAATTCAAGAAACACTTTTTAACATCGCTGGATGGCAGTTTTGCGCACGGAAATAGTGCGAAAAATGTATAAATATCATGAAAAGCTGTCAAGTCACTCACAGGCAACATCACTCGAGTGTCCGCCGTTGATTTAGTTGAAACTCACATATGGGATAAAGCATTGAAAACTATTAGACACGTATTTTTTGTTATCTGCGGAAAACGGTTTTAAGGGGGAAAATCACCCCTCAAAGAGGTGGTTTTGCAATTTCAGCCACAAGCAGTCCACCGATGTGAGTGCAACGAAACCAAAATTCGTCTAATGGAAAGCGATGGAAAATCCACTATAGAATAAATGAAGAAAAAAACCATTTAATTAAGGGGTGACACGCCTTTCTTTGAGGGGTCGTTTACCCCCTTGGAAACATTTTTTCGCAGATAAAAAAAATGCGTGTCCAATCGTTTTCGGAGGCGGACATAAGTGATGTTCCTTGTGAGTCTACTATGACAGTGATGACAAAATCGTCATGATGTGCTGAGTGAAAAACTGTCAAATCACTCAGTACATTGTGGCCGTTTGGTCTCCCTTGAAATTATGACACTTGGACGTTTCCCTGTGTTAAAAAGACTTTCCACAATTGTTAAGGATGTTGAGTCCCAAATCGCAAATGATGATAAAATTCTGAAAATTTGGTATGTTTTTGTATGAAGTATTTCAGAGGTCGTGTAAATATTTCACGATAATTAGGAAGCTCGTTATTGAACAATTAACATTCACAAATTAAATGTTGTTTTATGGAAACTGATGTAACGTTGCAATAAGTTTTTTTTTTGACCTCTCAATTTTATAATATCTACAATATACTGAAAGCAACGAAAACAAAACGAAGTTTATTGCTAAATGTTTTTTTATTTCTTTTAAAAATTGTTCTTAACAAAATATTAATTTTTTAATACCAAGCTTCCTAATCGTCGTGAAATTTTAACACGACCTCTTAAATACTTCATACAAAAACATACCAAATTTTCCGAATTTTCTTATCATTTTTTATTTCAACCCTTAAGGAGGTTGAAGTAATGATGATAGAATTCTGAAAATTTGGTATGTTTTTACATGAAGTATTCAGGAGGTCGTGTAAAAATTTCATGACGATTAAGAAGCTATTTATTGAACAATTAACATTAACATGTTTGATAGGGACTCAACATCCTTAATTTCAAAGAAACGGTGTAGACGGGCGATAAAAAATTCAAAGGGTGGAAGTACACGACAAACAATTTACTGTACAAATTTGAATCAATTGGTAACATATCGTCAATTACCCCAAAACCCCTTAAGCACTCGACCGGTCGAATTATAAGAAAACCAAAATTCGCCACTCTCTACAAACACAAGTGATGACGCCCTGAACGATGAGCAACACCATAAATTCAGAGTCGAAGGTCCATTGTTTCCCCTTTGCGTGGAGGCGCGAGTCCGTCGACCTTAAGGTTACGAACGTCGCAAGCAGCGCAGACTCGACGAGGGCTTAGGAGACGCGCGTCTCGACGCTTCCGTGACAAGGGACAGAATGGAAGTTCGCGGACAGTAGCTGGCGAGCGTTCGAGCTGTCAGCATCGATCAGGATCAGCGATCATCATGGGCTTTGATTTGGATGGGGGAGCTGCGCACGCGAGGGTGACGATAACGAACGAAAATTACGCGTTGGACGTGGGCCGTACGTTGCAGTATACCCGATGGTTGCTCGACTTGCTCGGTGTTTGGCCGATGGTGAAGAAAAATTCAAAGAAGTGGGAAATTTACGGTTCGAAGATTTTGATCGCGACGTGCCTGACGCTTATGGCTTTTATCATGATACCGACCACTCTTCACATGATTCTAATGGACAAAAATTCCATCGAGAGGCTCATGATTCTCGGCCCAATCGGCTTTTGTCTCACCAATATGCTCAAGTATTGGGCCATTATATTCCGTCGAAAAATCATAAAGCGCTGCATGCGCCACGTGGAAATCGATTGGATGTCTATCGAGACGGAAAAAGATCATGAAATAATGACGCGTAACGTGAATTTTGGACACGGCGTTACCGTGATGTGCGCTATTTTCATGTACGCCGGTGGCTTGTCCTACAACATGATAATGCCACTCTGGCGTGGCAATAAAATCAACGAATTTAACGAGACGGTGAGGCCTCTCGTTTATCCCGGTTACGATTTATTCGTCGATCCACAAGCAAGGCAATTACGAAATTATATTTTATATGAATTGCGTATCTTCTGCTGTCATGTATACGGTGACAACAGCCGCGTGCAATTTAGCCGCAACTTTCGTCGCGCATACTTGCGGACAGATTGAAATAATGATGTTTCGCCTCGAGAATCTTTTCGATAAGGTCGACGAAACGAGCGATATTCTTCAAAATCGTGTTTGTTTCGTCGTCCATTCTCACGCTAGAGTGCTCAGGTCAGAACTATACCGACGTCAGATTACACGAGTGAGAGGAAAAAAAATTGGATCTCGTTCGTGGAGTTTTTGAATTTTTGTAGATTGACGTCAATGATTGAGATGCTGCTTCGGGAAATATGTCTAGTGGAAGTAGTGGCGTCGACTATCATCATTTGCTTGATCGAATATTATTGTGTCAAGGTAACGCTTTGTTTTTGTTTATTTTTTCCTTTCCATTCGATACTGTGCTTGGCTGTTTTCTCACGGAGATTTCAATTTTCTTTCCTACCACTCGGTTTCTGACTTGGAGCGACAGCAAGTTCATCGTGATAATGACCTACGTCATATTGCTCGTTTCGTTGAGCTTCAATATTCTCATATTTTGCCAAATCGGCGAATCGCTCAAAGAACAGGTGTGTACAATACAAATCGCATGTGCAATTTTTTTCTCAAATATTTGCATGCACATCGAAAGATCATTTTTTTCCACGATTATTAATTCCGCGAAATTGTGGGAATAATTATTTTCGGCCACTCCTTTCAGTGGCACTGATTTTTATTCGGAATATATCGTTGCTTCAATGAGGCATTTGATTTAACGTAAAATTAGTATTATAACGAGTATCGTATAGTAGAAGAAAAAGGTACAAGGCAATGAAACATGTGAACAATAAATTGGAACAGAGAGGAAGAGAAATAAAACATTTACCGATAGTTTTTTCCTCGACTTGGCAGTGCTATCAGATCGGCAAGGCAGCGTACATGATGGATTGGTATCGATTACCCGGTAAGACCGGTCTTGCCCTCGTCATGATTCTGGCAATGTCTAATTGTCCGCGAAAATTGACGGCCGGTGGAATGATCGAACTCTCAGTCGGTACTTTCGGAGCTGTGAGTATTTTTTTCTGTACTTCGTGTACTCTGCGCTCATGCGATTCGTTGCAAAGTATCAATGTTTATTTACTTTCTAGATAATAAAGACTTCCGTAGCTTATTTGAACATGCTACGAGCGATGACCGATTGACAGAGTCAAATGAGTACATGCGTAATGGTCGATGACTTCCACATACAAATCAGTTTTTCGTTTGTTTGCCAAAAGAAAAGCCATATCGTTACTTTTTCCATGACGTTTTAACCCTTCTTCACTGTAGAGCTATTGATAGTAGGGAATGAAGATCCTGAACATTTTTCTAGTTGGTGGTATACATTTTTTTTCAGCCTTCAGTTTTTGCAAAAAAGTATGTACTCTGTGCCTGTTGATCGTTATACTGTCCAATTAATCGTACTGATCCATCAGCAGCTACATCTGAAATCAGAAACGAATTCGTCGTTGAAATTTCGAACGAACGCTTATTGCATTACCGTCGTTATGTCAACGAATGTATATAGCGCTTCAATTAAATAAGATTTCAAAGCATGACAAATTACGAAACGCAAAACGTATGTATTGAATACAGAGAAAACAATTTCTTCGTTAAGGCCTTAGGCCACAGTAACGGGTATAAAATCATGTGCGAATTCAACAATTTTTTTTCGTATGAAAAAGTGATTCACTCATAAAATTAATTACACATCTATTTAGTATGAATATCAAGCTGTTAGAAAATATATTTTTTTTCGATGTACAAAACGGCCGACTACTTCAAACTTCTCGAAACAGCTTTTTTTTTTAATTGGCGTGACAAATAACTTTAACAATTTTCGCTCGATTTACGTCAAATTTAAAATTTATGTTCCTAATTGCATTTAGCAGAGAAGTACGAACTGAATTTCTGATTAATCGAAAACTTTTCATTTTATGAGCAGTTATAATGAAATTTTTCACTGAAAATTCATTTTTTAAGTTCAAATGCCTACAACTTTTGGATGAAACAATATTTTTTTAATTCCGTACGTACTTTTCTGGGTATTCTAATGTAGATTGACGAGAATTTCTGGGTTTTGTTCTAGGTCAAACATTGTGGATGCTAAATGTCACGCCACGGAGCGCTTTAAAAAAATAACAAAAGAAAATATTAGTAGTCGGCCATTTTGTACATGGAAAAAATAAAATATATTTTCTAACAGCATAATATTCATACTAAATAGATGTGTAATTAATTTTATGAGTGAATCACTTTTTCATACGAATAAAAATGGTTAAATTCGCACATGGTTTTATACCCGTTACTGTGGCCTAAGGCCTTAACTTTGCTACTGCGCTTTCCGTGAGAACAGAAATTCCATTCAATTGTTACACAGTGCTAATGCAGCGAGCTAAATCAGGTGACCAAGTTTCTGTATTCTAATCATTTTTACCCGCAGCGCGTTTGCAACTGTTATGAAAAATCTATTCCCCGGGTACCACCGCGCAAAATGAATTAAAAAATCGACGAGAATCGCGTTAGGTTAGTAAATTCGAATCGAAGTGGAGAAAAAAAACATCACACGAACATCGACGAAATCCAAAAACAGAACACATTTTCTACAGGTGTTTCTGCGCAAATAAATCGTATAGTTATAATTGTTGAGTTCAATACAACTTCCTCCCAAGAAGTTCGCTATTAGCACGACAAGCTTTGGAGTGAAATAAAATTGCCGAGGGCGTGTAATTTCGCAGATTTATGGATCGTTGGAAACGAAAAATCGTAATAGTTATTTTTTCCTTCACTCCAAATGCAACCCAAAATCTCGTTGCACATCTTCGCCTTGCGGATCTCCAAAAAGGATGCTAAAAACACTTGTCGATTTTCGTAGCCTAAAAGCTGGTCAAATTGTACGGATGAAATAAGAATGTTGTGCATTCCATTCACCTTCAACATCATCAGGATTCACTGATAAAGCGACGACGCACTCTTTGAATGCCGTTCTATCCAACAAGGAACATCACTCTGTTGTCCCCTTCCGATTTTGTTGAAACTTTTTTATGTGGAAGCTTATCAAAAACTAAGAGACAAGTATTTTTTTTTATCCGCGGAAAAACGGTCTTAAGGGGTGAAACGCACCCTCGAAAAGAGGTTTTTCGTCGATAACGTTATCGTCCTGATCTCCAATGTATAGTACACGAAAAAATAAACATTGTTGCACTCAGACATTTTTTTATATCTCGTACCGTTACAACGTTGTCGACGAAAAACGAAAAACATCCCCATTTTTGAGGGTGCGTTTCACTCCGTAAAACCGTTTTTCCGCCGTTAAAAAAAAACACGTGTCTCTTAGTTTTCGATACTCTTTCACATAAAAATATTTCAACGAAATCGGAGAAGGGCACCAAAGTGATGTTCCTTGCAAGAACATAAAATAATTGCAAACGTTTTGCAATCGTGATTGTTCAACGGTTCGAAACATACCGAAAACGAGAGTACACATCCTTTGGCAAACGAAGTAACGTTCCAAAAAGAACACTCCCTCCATCGTAGGAAGCAAATTACACTCGTACGAGGACAAAGTCTAGCACCGCGACTTACGCAAAGTTCTCAAGGATCCATACGGCAGGAGACTTTCCCGATAAATGAAACAGCAGCGGAAGCTCTAGGAGAGAGGGGGTGGAAGAGGGTGAGGCGAGGAAACTCAATGCAACAATACAAAGTCCCCCTAACCGCGCATGTCATTTGTAGCTAGCCAATGCGAAGAAAACGCATTCGATGTTCACCCAAGGGGAACACAGCAAGGGAGTTTTCTCCCCATCAAGCCTTCCGCCCAACGAAGGGGAGTCGATCAACCAGGAAGTGCAACAATGAGGCAAAGGGACTACGACCCTCATGACTCATGCATCACGAGCACGTAACTGTCGAGAAAGACGAAGAAGAAAAAGGCTTTAAAAAAACGGCAACCACTGGTGTATTCAGCGAGACGGAGAAGGGTTTCGATGGCCAGTCTTTCCAGCAGCGAGTAAGATGCAAGTCGACAACGAACGTTCGAAGATCGTCGATTACGAGAAGGGTATAAAGTATTCTCTGCGATACACGCGATGGTTGCTCGGAATTTTGGGAGTTTGGCCCTACGTCGCGCTCAAATCGAGTCTTCTCGAGAAGCTCACGGCGTTTCTCTTATTTTTTATATCTACCGCGTTCATGACAATGTCGGACGTTCCCTTGCTCTGTCAGATTCTCCTGAGGCCGACGAACGTGCGTATATTTACGCGTTTGATCGGCACCATATGCGTTCGCACGACGAACATTTTGAATCTCCTGGTGATATTTGGGCGACGCGACGCTATCAAGAATTTCTTGCGTCACATGGAGGCGGATTGGCGTCTGATGAACGAGCCGAACGATCGGTCAATCATGCTGAGGAACTCGCGAACCGGTCTCGATCTCACGATGACCTGCATGATTTGCATGTACAGCGGTGGTCTGTTTGTCCAAATAATGCCGCTCACAGCCCCCAAAAGAACGAACGCTATGAACGTCAGCGTTAGGCCGAGTCTACCCGGCATCGATATGTTCGTCGATCCTTACGCCGGCCACAATTACGAGATCATTTATTACGGCAGCTGCCTGTCCACCTTCTTTCTTTACTCCACCGTTTCGGCTATCTGCAACTTGGCCGCCATGTTCATGTCACACGCGCGCGGACAGATCGAAATAATTGTCGCCAGGATCAGGAGCCTCGTCGATAACGAGGACAAGGATGTTGATGTTGCCGTCACCGAGACACGGTTAGCCTTCATCATTAAAACTCACGCCAGAGTCCTCAAGTAAGACGAGTTGTGTATGCCTCTCTCTCTTTCTCTCTCTCTCCCTCTCTCTATTAACTTTAAAGCTATTAACATCAGTAGTTATAGTATGGTTAAGAAAATCATCTTCAGTCATAAGCACCCAAAGCCTATTTATAGTCTTTAAGGATGTTGAGTCCCTATGAAACATGTTAATGCTAATTGTTCAACAAATAGCTTCTTAATCGTCATGAAATTTTTACACGACCTCCTGAATACTTCATGTAAAAACATACCAAATTTTCAGAATTCTATCATCATTACTTCAACCTCCTTAAGGGTTGAAATAAAAAATGATAAGAAAATTCGGAAAATTTGGTATGTTTTTGTATGAAGTATTTCAGAGGTCGTGTTAAAATTTCACGACGATTAGGAAGCTCGTTATTAAAAAATTAACATTCTGTTGAGAACAATTTTTGAAAGAAATAAAAAAAAATTTATCAATAAACTTCGTTTTGTTTCCGTTGCTTTCAGTATATTGTAGATATTATAATATTGAGAGGTCAAAAAAAAACTTATTGCAAAGTTACATCAGTTTCCATAAAACAACATTTAATTTGTAAATGTTAATTGTTCAATAACGAGCTTCCTAATTGTCGTGAAATTTTTACACGACCTCTGAAATAGTTCATACAAAAACATACCACATTTTCAGAATTTTATCATCATTTGCGATTTGGGACTCAACATCCTTAATTGTAAGAACAATATTGTTATTTTTATTTATTTTATTTCGTTTTGTTTCTCAAATTGTACACCATTTGCCTCAAGGCTTTGCCAAGGCGTAGTTAATAAATAAATAATCAATCAATCAATCAATCAATCAATCTCTCTCTCTCTCTCTCTCTCTCTCTCTCTCTCTGCAATAACGGTCCCTCTGTCGATCATTTCCCGGTCCAGTACATTCCAAACTTGAATTGGTTTTTTTTAAGTCCACATTTAACGACTCTAGAAGCTATTTTATCCGCCCATAAAACATGGCTTCTGCAATCAATTCTTCGCCACTTGTGATTTTATTTAGTCCCACCCTACTTTCTTCGCAGATACAATTTTTTGGGGTATTCAAAGCTTAGTGGCTATTTTTGTTTTTCATGTTCGAACCTTCTCTCTATTCGCGCTTTTTTTCTCCAGATCGTAAATACGCATAACTATGATACGTTTTACAAACACATGCGCTATTGCGCATGTTGATTTATCGTGCGGTCGCAAAACTGCAACGAGAGCGTGTTTTTGTCGACCGTCGTAAAAATAATATATATAAATGCATTGTTTTGCCAATTAATAACATTAGATTAATCATTGAAAATGGATCATTATGTAATTAATTTGTTAAGGGGTCAGCTCACTTTGGACGCTAAAAAAGGGTGTTGTCATGAATTTTTTTGATAGGTTTATATTATAGATTTTGATATAAAAGTTGTTACACCTAATAAATACACTTTCGAAATACATTTTTTAATTTATTTATCTAATTCACTATTTATAGACGAAAATGGTAGTTAAAAGAATGTCCTAAAAAATTGTAGGTCAGCGCTGTTGATGAAATCTCGGAGATGCCTCATCCGAAACAAAAACATCAATCGGTTTTAGATTCAGTATGCTAATGCCTATAGCGGATATCATACGATTTTTGATATATGCAAAAATAACAAAATAGCGAACATTTTTCGAAAAAACAAAAAAATAACGTGTTTTTCACCGTTTTTGGCAGAAAAAATAGTAAATATCAAAGTTAGAAAAATCCTTGATATGCGCTATAGTTGTAAAGCTATAGTTGTAAAGAATATGTGGTAAAATTTTTATAAGGATCGGTTCAGTTGTTTCGAAATAAGCTTACAGCAAGAAAACAAGTTTATTTTATCACCAAGCCGTCGAAAAATGTTCTTTCGAGAAAAACGCGTTCAAAGTTTGATACATAAATACATTATTTTTTAAAAATGTTTTCTAATAGTGTATCCATTAAGTGTAACAACTTTTATATCAATATCTATAATATGAACCTAGGAAGAAAATTCTTGTGAATAGTCTTTTCTTAGCGTCTAAAGTGAGAAGACCTCTTAATTAATAGTGCAGCTAATCTGTTAATTAACGATATAATTGATCTGTTAATTAATGGTGTAATTACTCTGTTAATTAATGGTGTAATTGCTCTGTTAGTTAATAGCTCTTAATTACGTAAATAATCCGTTTATTAATATTTAATCATGTATAATTTATCATTTAAGCACTAATTTATAATTTGATCATTCATTTATAATCACGAATCTCAAATGATAAATTTGTTTTTTGTGATTAATCTGTAAATGAATAGTTCGTAATTATGTAATGAGTATGTGAATTAATCATTAATAACCATGTGATCAATCTGTTAATTAATAATTAGTGGATTAATTGGATAACAACAGTCAGAAAACTGCAATGGGAGTGCGAATACGTCATCATTAGAAATCTGATGCGTACTTTTATAGATTGAGTAATGGTATATAGGAAACTTCAATGACAGCCTATTTTTCGGCGGTGCAAACATCCATTCAACGATACGAAATAATCTAGCCGAGACATCGCGATAAATTCATTTCGGACAGAAAAATGAGAAAATTTGCATGGTCGATGGGGCTGATTGAAAAAAAGACTTTCAGAGCAGTATAATATTTGTGCGTAAGTTTCGTCGTTTTTTCTCAGTAAATTCAGTAAATTTCAGGTTTATATCCGGCATCGATGAGCTCCTGCGAGACATACTGTTGCTGGAAGTTGCCACTTCGACCCTAATAATATGTCTGCTGGCCTATTACTGTCTGGAGGTATATATAAACGATATTACGAGTTGAGTCGATGCTCAATACACAGATGCTGCGTGTATACACTATTGACGAATAATACGAACAAAATTTTCGAATTTTTAATCTGTACGAAGAGTTTACCAATTTGAATCGAAAAAAACGTAAGAGAATTTTCGAAGTAGAATTTCAACGATGAAAGTAAGCCCCGGCATGCCTCTTCCTTATTTTCGTCGTTTTCACTCACGAGGTCATTTTCAATAGATCTTTTTGCGATTTACCTATTGTCATGAACTCGCGTGTCGTTTCAGGTCAAACGACGATAGAAATATTTTATTTGGAGAGACTCGGAGAGGCCGAGATTTGCCCCGAATTCGTCTCTGAGAATTCTTCAGATTTTATCTACAGACATTTTCGGACTTTAGTGAAACAGCAAATTTTGTTAAAACGTTCAAAAACAAAAAAATGTCGGGATCGAGCGGTTAAAAAGATGATTTAAAAAAAATGTCGGTGATTCTTTAGATAAGTGACTTTTCCGAAAAATGAGCCTAAAAACTTTCTTCTATCTTCTCATTTATTGGCTTATAAATTATGATATTCACGCGAGGGAAGTTGACATTCACCCCCTATAAAAAGTTATGGGGTTTTCAAGTTCGTGGAATCACGTCATAAAATAAGGCATTTTTTAACATTTCGACGCCTATATTGGGGGTGGAGGTTGGGGGGTTTTATAAAAGAAGCCTTCCTGCATACAAACGAACTCAACCCCCTCCGGCGTGAGGGGGATTGGTTTGTTCGGGTTTGTTTGTATTCAGGGAGGCTTTTTTTTTATAAATTCCCCCACGTTTGGGTTTTAATGCACGAGTTTTTGAAAAATTCGAAATTATCTTTAACGATTTTTTGCTCGTAAACGATTTATTAATGAAAATTGTTCGTGAAAGAATTGTTAATGAAAAATGTCAACTTCCCCCCATTGAATATCATGATTTATCACCCAATAAATGAGAAAATAGCAACAAAGAATGGTAGGCTCATTTTTCGGGAAAGTCACTTACCTAAAGAATTACCAAAAAAAAAGTTAACGACTGCTCGTGATCGAAAATTATGAAAAGTACTTTCAATAGATTCACCGATAGTGTATGTGCGTTTGGGTACGTGCAGTCGTCAAAGACAGAGTTTTATTACAGGAGTGGAAAAACCGTGCCATAGTGGCGATAATAACGTACGTGTTGCTACTCTTGAATGCTTCTTTCAACATTCTCATTTTCTGTAGCATCGGCGAGCTCATAAAGGAACAAGTAAGAAAATAAAACATTTCAACCGTCTCCATAAAAAAAAAACCAATCAAAACGAATCGATCACTTTCGCACTCTGCGGTATCGAGAGGCAACGTATTTTCGTTGCTCCGATATTTTTTTACCGAATCCCCCTCTTCTTCGATCAAAGAAACAAAGGAAAACTAAAGATTCACTGGTAAAAATGTGCATAAGTGTGCCGAGGTTGGTAGAGCGGCGTATATGATCGACTGGTACAGATTGCCAGGAAAGACCGGACTCGATCTCATTATGATCATGACAACGGCTAATTATCCTCGCAAGCTGACAGCCGGACGAATGATGGAACTGTCGATAGACAGCTTTAGCACGGTAAAGGAAGAAGTCTGTTTTTTAAAGAATTTTTTCGATTTTTGATTTTTTGCCGCCTCACTTTTCAGATAATTAGGACATCCTTCGCGTACTTGAATCTTCTACGAACGATGACTGATCTTTAGTTTAATCATTTGTACGATAGTACCTATAGAATAGTTGTAGATTCTGATACGGAAGAGTAAAATTGTAGAACGAATATACGATGCTATAGAAACGTTGGTTTAATTTTTTCCACGCAAAGTCCCGTTCTTCTGGTAACATAATTTTTTATTATTTAGAAAGTTAATTCTTATTTTTTACTATAATAAATTTTTTCATAATTTTAAAAGACTTTGATGCTATCACATTTTCAATTATCGCTCTTTTATAATGGTGATGCCTTCTCCTTTTAATTCTTGCACTCGAACGCCGGGAATCACACAATTATTAATTTATCCAATGTATAATACTATCACTATTATTTTTGCGTACTCAGAATATCTGAATTTCAATGTATATTATTGATCATTTTCATTATTACTGCCATTCTTGCTCACTCGCAATTTCTCGGTTTGTATGTATATTATTATTATTTCTATGATTATTAACTTCGCGAGCTGAAAATGTCTGGTTTTTAAAAACTAGTCCTCAAAATAAAAAAAATTAACAAATTTATGAAAACTATATTTTCCCGCATTCAGTACCTGCGAACTCAGTGCCGCAGGCACGAAAAAAAATCATTTTTCTCCAAGTACGCGTGTGAACGATAAATTGTGTACGATAATATACGACGAGTATTATGCACAAATGTTCTGTTAAATAAAGATCCAAAGTTCTCCAATTACTTTGCGCATTGCTCGATCTAGCAGGACGTGGAAAAAAAAGAAATTTTTTATTAAAAAAAAACTCATTTTCCTTATTCGTTATCACACGTACAAATCGTTTTTTATGCTTTATTTTCCAATTTAACTTCCCAGTTTTCCTCGCGGTTTCTTTTTTTTCGCCCCGGATCTCATGGCAATTCGGGCATATCGCTCGACGGCTCACCCCCGAAATTCACTCGATTAGTAAAAAAAAAGTGCACGATCAATCGATGTCCAGTAGACGGACGAAATTACGAAGATGTCATCGAAACGATGGACTAGAAAAAATTCGTGATCGAAGGATTCGCGGTTGTCGGCAGGCGCAGACATCGCGTCGTCACGGAAACGTCAGTTTGACAGCATATCAATTCAAGAGTTTCATTACGCAAGCTCTGGAATAATTGACCCTTCGCGAGACGTTCAACAGTTATTCCTTGGGGCGACAATGCAGTATCAAATAAATTAAAAGCGTGTGCAAGCTCGGCCTCCCTCTTCTCTACAAGTTCTCGCCACCCCCTCCCCAGCCCCGCCCACTGTTCTCTTCCTCTTTGCTTGATCGGCTTGATGTTCAACATGATACCGACGAGTGTCCACATGATAGGACGTGAAAAAAATCGTCAGGAGAGTGATGCTGCTCGGACCAGTGGGTTCGTGCGTCACGAGCTTCGTCAAGTACGCAATAATAATTTATCGCTCGGGGAGATTGAGGAGGTGCCTAAGACACATGGAGACGGATTGGACGAGCGTAAGAAGCAGCGAGGATCGTGCCATAATGAGGAGAAATCTTAATGTCGGACGTGGCCCCTCGTCTCTTGCGTATTCGTGTACACAGGTGACATGTCTTATCACACAATAATGCCGATACTCAAGGGCCCGAGAATCGATCAGCTCAATCGGACGAAAAGACCGCTCAAACGATGTCCATCAGAAAATAGCGCTGAATCCAACTTGAATTTCAATGTAGGCTCCCTAAGTGCGGCATCCCCATCAAATCCCTATAGGGACGTGGTAAGATCTGGTGACTACCCAACAAATTTTTGCACAGGATCGCTCACTTTTATTTCGCTGATTTAGGGTACGAAAACCACCCGAACGGTTTTCTTTATTCTCATTCGAGATCCACGAACCTAATCTACAAAAAAAAATATATAGATGGCAATAAAAATAGAGACGTTGAAAAAGAAATTGTATAAAACTTTCGTTATATTTCAACGATGCAAACTTCAACGCATTTTTTTCGGTGAACTTCTAGCGTTACGTATACTCAAGTATGTAGCTTTATGATTTTTTTCATTTTGACAATTCGTGTAGACGAAAATTTACAAATTTTCTCATTTTTCGTAATTTGCTAAATTTTCATTTGACTAATTTTGTTTATTTTTGCGAAATTTTCTAGACGCGTAAACATTGTAGTAAATTGCGATTCGAGATTGCGAAGTAAAGTGAAGGATGTTGAGTCCCAAATCGTAAATGATAATAAAATTCTGAAAATTTGGTACGTTTTTGTATGAAGTATTTCAGAGGTCGTGTAAACATTTCACGACAATTAGGAAGCTCGTTATTCAACAATTAACTTTCACAAATTAAATGTTGTCTTATGGAAACTGATGTAACTTTGCAATAAGTTTTTTCTTTGACCTCTCAATTTTGTAATATCTACAATATACTGAAAGCAACGAAAACAACACGAAGTTTATTGATAAATTTTTTTTTTATTTCTTTTAAAAATTGTTGTTAATAAAATGTTAATTTTTGAATAACGAGATTCCTAATCGTCGTGGAATTTTAACACGACATCTTAAATACTCCATGCAAAAACATACCAAATTTTCAGAATTTTCTTATCATTTTTTATTTCAACCCCTAAGGAGGTTGAAGTAATGATGGTAGAATTCTGAAAATTTGGTATGTTTTTACATGAAGTATTCAGGAGGTCGTGTAAAAATTTCATGACGATTAAGAAGCTATTTATTGAACAATTAACATTAATATGTTCCATAGGGACTCAACATCCTTAAGTAAAGTAAAGTAAAGTTGATCCAATTATTGTATCATGATTCATTGAGCGAAAAAGGTGACCGCGCACGGAAGTTGCGATCCACGAGCAGGAGCTTTGAATTTGTTTTTTTTTCAATCAATTCACTCCACTATTGATTCGTCTCGGGACAATAAGATGCGAGTTTTTTTTCAATTTTTATTTATTATTCGTTTTCGTTGTAGATTATCATCGAGAATTGACGAGAGTCGACAATGAGTATACGCCTATTTAGGGTTCACCTGAAAAGGTCCTTATGCCGTATAGGGTTGTCCCTATGAAAATTTCTAGTCGGTTAAGTGCGCAACTAAGTTCCCGGGTTTCACACATGGATGGCGCTAGTGGCACATGTAGTAGGCATACAGGTCTGAAACTGAGTGTCTTTATAGCTTGATCTGTTAACAATACCCAGTCGTAATATAAACAAATATCGCAACACAACGACTTTTTTTCTAACCTCGAAAATGTCAAAGTTTGTGCCAAATAAACAGCATTTGCGGCAAGCGGGAAGCCACTTCCGAAATGTTGCTTTTGCGGTAGAACAGAAAGAGTTTCCTGCATCGAATTGTTACTGGCGATGAAAAATGGATATATTTCGAGAATCCCAAACGCAGAAAATCGTGGCTTTCACTTGGCGAATCGTCAACATCGACGGCACCGCCAAATCGCTTCGGAAAAAAGACAGTGCTCTGCGTTTGGTAGGACCAGAAAGGAATCGTGTACTATGAGCTGCTGAAACCGGGCGAAACTGTCAACGGGCATCGCTACCGACAACAACTAATCAATTTGAACCACGCATTGCTCGAAAAACGGCCAGAATGGGACACGAGACACGAACGTGTGATATTGCAGCACGACAACAATCCGTGCCATCGCAGTTCCATCGTCCAGGTCACCATAAAAGCACTGAAATGGGATCTGCTACCGCACCCGCCGTATTTGCCAGACCTGGCCCCTTCAGACTATCACTTGTTCCGGTCGATGGCGCATGGCTTGGGTGGGCTACACTTGGCCAATTACGATGGAGTGCAAAATTGGTTGGACGAATGGTTTCAGTCCAACGACGCGTCTTCTTATCGTCGCGGTATTTATGTATTGCCAGAGAGATGGCAAAAATATGCAAATAGCGAAGGACAATACTTCGAATGAACCATTTTTTGTATTTGTCTTGAAATTTTCGATTTTTCATTGGTAAAAAAAACCGGAAACTTTGTTCAGCACCTAGTCTATAACATTCCGAAAATGCGACTAGTATGACCATTTCGTAAGGGCCGTCGAATAATGACAGATCTATATTGAAAAAAAAAGACGTAACCGGATATTCGACGTACTATTTGCGAAAAAAAGAACAAATTATTCTTTTCTTGCTCTTATTCTTTTTTTATTTACTTGGTAAACAAAAAGACGATTTTCCCATTTCCATAAACTCACGTGTATGAAAAAACTTAAATCGCAAAAGAATATTTTTTTTTCAAGGAACTCAAAAGGGCGATATTCAAGATGTTTTAAAAAGTATCAAGAGGAAAGAAAGCTGATCACCGAACAACTAAAAGATTCCACAAAATATATTTAGGAAAATTATATATTTGTATCCATATCTATGTTTCTATCTATCCATACACGACCCTGTCGAAAAAATCATAAAATTTTAATTGTGAGTTCCAAGTGTTATAAACAAATATAATTTTTCGGAAAATATTATAATGATAATTAATTCAAGAGGCGGTAGAAATGTTCCGTAATAATTGGATTGAATTTCAACAAAATTTCCCGATGGTCAAAAAATTGTTGACTCACGAAAACAAAATGCGGAGCAACCTTAAATCTCCGATCTGTGATGGTATCTAGTATCAAAGAGTCGGAAAAGCGGCGTATATGATCGAATGGTACAGGCTCCCGGGGAAGCATGGTCTCGCTCTCGTCATGGTAATGGCTATGGCGAGCTATCCTCGTAAATTAACAGGTGGACGATTAATGGATATGTCGATACGTCAATTCGCCACCGTGAGAAAAATCAATACATACATCAATGCAAACAAAACGTCACAATCGTGATTTATACATTTGGCCATTTTTATTTTTCATTTTTTACTGCAATATTCGTACAAAGTGACGCTTACTTTCCAGATAATCAAAACGTCCGCCACGTATCTCAGCATACTTCGAGCTACGACAGTTTGAGGAAAGTGAAAACAGTGGGTCCTTGTCGAGGGGTTTTCTAGTCGCTTCTGTAAATGGGCGACAAAATAGTTCTATCGTGTTCACTGGTGCGTCGATCATCAGCAATCACGTGACTTAGATGTTCTAATATTTCCAAGCTCGTTTACTCGTTGACAGATTATTTTCTGTTAGATGGTAGTCAAAAGGACTACGAGTCGAGAAAAAAAAATATAACACGTGTTTACAGTTGAAGGATCGATAGGTTGAAAATGCCAAAGTTACAATAAAAATGTTTACACGAGTAATGGAAAGTTACGGCAATACGGAGCACTGTACACTCGCGAATAAAAACCTTAAGGGCCTCTAGTACGTTTTTTTTCGAAAGTCACAAACGACATTGTCCGTTATTCATTTTTTTTTCCACGCACTCCGTAGACACGCGAAATTGGGAAATTCCGTATTTTTCCTCAGAGCGCGTAGCCGGACGTGCACTGTTCCGTCAACGGGAAGCATGTGGCCGAATCAATTAAAAGAAGGAGGGGGAAAAAATAAAAGAGTCCTAGTCCGTGGTAGGCGGAACACATCGTCAGGGAAACGTCGCGGCAACAAATTGCACAAAAACTTGTGCAAGTTGTGGGAACGTCCTTCCCGTTCGGACAGCGCATGCGTTGACGTGTCATTTCGCAATAGTGAATATTTCTTTACAATTTGCTACATGGGAAAAAGTGGATTTTTCATTAAAGGCAGACGTTGCATGTACCCCCGGAAGACTCGAGGGAAATGGCTGATCAGCGTGGACATCGATCGCGACACGAGTTTCGGCTAGCGACGATGCATCATCGCGAAGGAATAGCCGACAGTGAGACAGTGAGCATAAGAATAAAAAACGCAAATTACGAGAAGGACGTGAACCGGACGTTTCAGTATCCGCGATGGTTTTTCACTTTTCTCGGCGTTTGGCCAATGATAACGAGATACTCGTCGAAAAAGTCGAAATTTCTTTCGATATTTGCCATTCTCGTTTGCCTCTTGATAATCGCTTTTACCTTTGTACCTTCCACCCTGCACACGTTTTTACGTGAAAAAAATCCAGTTGTCCGCGTAATGTTACTGGGCCCTGTTGGGGCCTCTTTCGGGGCTATGCTCAAATACACCGTCATCATATTACGAGCGAACAGGATAAAGATGTGCGTGGAAGAAATAAAGAGGGATTGGATGAGCGTGGAGAATGACGACGAGCACGCCATAATGACGAGAAACGTAACGATCGGACGTGAAATTACGGTGATGTGCACATTTTTCCTGTACACCGGTGGCATGTCGTATCACGCGATGATACCGATTTTAAAGGGCACGAAATTGAACGAGTTCAACGAGACGATAAGGCCTCTCAGTTGTCCCGGCTACGATATTTTTATCGAGACCCACACCAGTCCCATATACGAGATCATATTCTTCCTCATTTGTGCCTCAACCTTCGTCAGATACGTCGTCACCATAGGTATATGCAGCTTGGCCGCGGTTTTCGTAATTCACGCTTGCGGACAGGTTCAAATCGTAATGCTGCGATTGGCAAAACTCTGCGATGGCATTGACGAACGTTTGACCGAAAGTGAAATGAAGGAAAAAATATCAATAGTGGTGCAGGGACACGTCAACGGCTTGCGGTAACTATCGTCTTTACTTTTCTCCCAAGCTATTTTTCAACTTCGTGTACCTTTACATTCTTCGTCGATTGAAGATTATGGATCTTCTGTTTATTGAAAAATGCATGCGTCAGATAATCGTACCTGCTCATTTGTACCAACTCGACCTACGCTCAAAGCCTTTTGCACTGTGGTAATGCGAGGAGAAAAAGAACACCCGAGATTGCACATTTATCTTCGTAAAAAGTTACCGCACCGTCTCTGACAGCCTTGTCATGACAGCTTAAAAAGTTTCCTCAATGTCCGTTCGATCAACTTTGGGCACAGACTATCGGCGAAAATCGAAGAAAGTTTGCGAGAGGTTTGCCTCATCGAAGTAATGTCGTCGACACTGAGCATATGCTTGCTCGAATACGCCTGCATGATGGTACAGACAATTTTGACATGCGTCGAATCATTTGTTTCTTCATTGAAGCTCACAGTCATGTATGTGTGCCAAAATCTTCAGGAGTGGCTGCACAACGAGCCAGTGGCTTTTGTGACGTACCTCATGCTACTGATATCGTACGTTTTCAACGTGTTCATATTTTGTCATATCGGCGAACGCCTTCAAGAACAGGTACCTCTTATTTTCACGAAAATTCGATCCACTCGTCTTTTTCATACGAAGAGCACGTGAAGTTTGCCGTTTTTTGATAAATTTTGGGCGGGGGGGGAGGGCTGGAGCAGTATGCGAATTTTTCGAGCAATTTGGTCAGCCTTTGATACCAGTTTGGCTACTTTTGATAACTTTGACTCAGTTGGATCGGCTCTTTCAAGATGATCAATCGGTCGATTATCGTCGATCAAAACGTATGATTCGAGTAAGACAATATCAAGAATGTAAATACGTGACAGCAAATACGTGGGGCTAACAACCGTCACGTATGGCTATACATTGACCAATTTTCAGAAAAGTGAAAACCGAAAAATCTTTGCTATTGCTGGATCGTTATTTTTGGGGCTTCGGAAAACTGTTTCTGCAAGCTTAAGGGTTAATAGAAATATGGATAATTTTGTCTTTAGTATCAGAGGGTCGGAAGAGCCGCGTATATGATCGAATGGTACAAACTACCAGACAGACTTGGCCTCGGTCTCGTCATGATCATGGCTATGGCTAGCTCTCCTCGTAAATTAACAGCCGGACGAATGATGGAGTTATCGATACGTAACTTCGGCACCGTGAGTAAAGCCAATTAATCAGAATTAAGGAAAATTTGTTTTTGTAATTGCGTCAAATATTTGAAAGCAATTTTGCTATAAATCGAATCTTTGACAAACTAACATAAAACATCATTTACGTGTCTACCTTCGATTTTGTTGAAACTCATATATCTGGTAAAGCGTTGAAAACTATTGGACACGTATTTTTTTTTTTTGCAGTCGAACCGTTTTGAGGGGAAAAACCGCCCCTCAAAGAAAGGCGTGTCAAAGGGTGATTTTGCAGTTTCACCCACAAGCAGTCCATCGATCTGAATGAAAAACAAACCAAATTTATTCTAATGTAAAGTGATGGAAAATTCACTGTAGAAGTATTGAAATAAAAAAAAAAAATTCAGGGTGACACGGCTTTCTTTGCGGAATGCTCCCCCCCTCAGAACCGTTTTTCTGCCGAGAAAAAAAATACGTGTCTAATAGTTTTTAATCCTTCACCACATATATGAGTTCCAACAAAATCAAAAGCGGACACTTAAGTGACGTTTCTTGTAAGAATAATACGTAACCACAACATTTCAAACTTCCGTTTTTTAGATAATCAGAACATCCCTCACGTATCTGAATATGTTGCGAGCTACGACGACAGACTGATCGGGCAGTAGAACATTAAGAACACAATTGCAAAAATATCCCTCAGTTACCGAGATAATAATCGATCAATTCGCATTGTTGTTGTCCCTAATTAGCATCACGAAAAAAGATTTTTCAAAAATTGCTTTGACGAAATAAATGGTTGTTTACACGGAAGAAATAAATACTTTTATGGATTCTAGTAGAAATGAATATTCGTGTGCACGGATGGATAAAAACCGTAAGAAACTTGGAAGAAAAAACTCACCATGTATATGAGAAAACGAAGATCATATAGGAGTGATGCATACATTTTAAAAGATGACAGTTGACAAAAATAAAATTATTACACGTTTCATTTAATAACCGTCAAACGTGAAACACTTCTTTTTTTTTTAACTCGAGACCCGCTTTATTTTCGTCATAAAATAAACAAAAAGTTAGTCTTTGTACGAGCTTTGTAGTTTGTACGAGCGATTCTTTGTGCAAATGTTAAGGGTTCTTACGTTGACAGTTGATCACTAACATAAAATGACTACACGATGCAACACATTGCCGTCAAACACTTCGCCTTTATAAAACTTGAGACTTGTTTTATTTTCGTTTTAGAATGAAAGAAAACTAGTCTTAGCTGTTCGTAGGGAGGATTTTTTGTACAAAATACAGGTACTTTCGCGAGAGAGAGAGATATCGCCGTCGTACACATTTGTTTGTCGGCGCGGCACGATTAATTGAATTCATTAGAGACAGAAGAAAAGGACCACGTCGGTTCGTTGTAGGCGGAACGTCGTCATGGGAGACCGCATATGAATACAACATATGAACCTTGCGCAATTCGTAAACGCCTTTGAACACGCATCGCGCATGTCTTTTCAATCGTCCGGGAGAATAATTTCCCATTGTTTGCTATATAGAAGGAAATTGATTTTTTTTCACAAAAGCCCCGCGGTTGCTGTAGGTACCTGAAAGACTCGGAGAAATGACTCAACCGCGCTTGGACGTCGGTCGCGATACGAGGTTTTCCTATTTACCATGCATGACATGGAGAAAACAATTGCCAGTGCAACAATAGAGGAAAAAATTAAAAACCCAAATTACGCGAAAGACGTGCAACGAACGTTTCAGTATCCGCGATGGTTTTTCACTTTTCTCGGTGTTTGGCCCATGATGACGAGATACTCGTCGAAAACGTCAAAATATCGTTCCCTATTTTCCATTTTCTCTTGCCTCTTGATAATCGCTTTTACACTCGTTCCGGCCGCCCTTCATACGTTTTTTCGTGAAAAAAATCCCGCCGTCAAGGTAATGTTACTAACGCCCGTTGGGGCCGCCTTCGGAGCCGTTATCAAATACGCTCTCATCATATTCCGGGCAGACAAGTTGAAGATGTGCGTGGAACGAATGAAGAAGGATTGGAAGAACGTCGAGAGCAAAGAGGAGCACGATATAATGACGAGAAACGTAACGACCGGCCGAGGAATTACGGTGGCGAGCACTTGTTTTCTGTACACCGGTGGTATGTTTCATCACGCGATGGTGCCAATTTTTAAAAGCACGAAAATTAACGAGTTCAACGAGACGATAAGGCCTCTGAGTTATCCCGGCTACGATATTTTCGTCGAGGCTCACGTCAGTCCGACATACGAGATCATATTCTTCCTCATCTGTGTCTCGACCTTCGTCAGATACCTCATTACGATAGGTATCTGCACTTTGACGGCGGTTTTCGTAATTCACGCTTGCGGACAGGTACAGATCGTGATGCTGCGATTGGCGAAACTCTGCGATGGGATTGACGACGGTTTCGGCAAAAGTGAAATGCAAGAAAAACTAACTATCGTTGTACAGGCCCACGTCACCGGCTTGCGGTAATAACGATTTTTATTAGCTTTCTCTTAAATTATTTTCTCACGCAAACATGTTTTCTATTCACTATCGGTAAAGTTATGAGAATTTATTATTTTATAACATTTATTAATTATAACTTATCAATTATAAGATGCAGGGATTTGATAATGCGTATGGCAGATAAACGGCTCTGCTAATTTGTATTTCCGCGATTGTCACACGAGGAAATGATTTGTACGAATTGACTAAATTCAGTCCACTTGACCTACGACGCAACAGCATTTTTATTCTCTTCTATCAACGTTTTTATTGCACGCGAAGAACTTATTATATTTCAAGCATACACCTGTCAGTCGAAATGACATTTGCATTTAGGGATATCTGGAACAAATAATTTATTCGAGTCAAATAAATTTCAGTAAGGTTTCAGTAAAATGTTGATTCATCTAGTGCCCGTTCGTTTGTTTTTGGTATAGACAATCGGCGAGAATCGAGAACAGTTTGCGAGAGGTTTGCCTCGTTGAAGTGATGACATCAACAATAAGCATATGTTTCATCGCATACAGCGGCATGATGGTATAGACAATTTTGAACGTATCGAATGATTCGTCTTTTCACTGAAGGTCACAGACATGTCTAAATGTGTAAATCTTCAGGAGTTGCTAAACAGGGAACTACTGGCTTTTGTGGCGTACCTAATTCTATTGGTATCGTACGTTTTCAACGTATTCATATTTTGCCATATCGGTGAACGCCTTCAAGAAGAGGTATTTTTTTATTTCTACGAAAATTCGGGTTCTACAGTTTTTTTTAATTGGACTGCACGAAATCTTGCGACGAAGGATCAGAAGTGTGCAAATGTTTGGAGAATATATTTTCCGCAGTTTTTAGCAGTTTGGCTACTGCTCAGTAATGATGGTTATAGTTGAATTATTGCTTGATAACTCCAATTTGATGCGTTTTTCAATCACATCAACCTCATGTGTTTTTTCCACGCAATCATATCAGTGATACTTTTTGAGAAAACAGTACGATTCAAATAATGAAGAAACAATTACCTGAATAAGTGACTCGCTATTTTTAGTACGCTTTGAAATGTTACCTTTGAGGATCGTAAGAATGAATGCATGATGAATAAATATGCATGATTTTGTCTTTAGTATGAAAGGGTCGGAAAAGTCGCGTATGTCATCGAATGGTACAAACTACCTGACAGATTTGGGCTCGCTCTCGTCATGATCATGGGGATGGCTAGCTATCCTCGTAAAATAACAGCCGGAAGAATTATGGATTTGTCGATCCATAATTTTGGCGCTGTGAGTAAACTGAATGAATTAGCATTAAATTAAATTGAGTTATTTTCATGTTTGAACGCAACTTCACCATAAAATAGACTCGTATCTCCAAAATACTACGAGCTGTACGTAATTGCTATATTTTAACCCCCCGTTTTGTAGATAATGAAAACATCCTTCACGTATCTGAATATGTTGCGAGCCACAACAACCTGAACAGGAACAGAAAATGATGGCCCCCGTTGCAAAAATTATTTTCTACTGCTGTTATCGGTGTTATTAATTGCACAGAATTCCAAGTTGAAGCTTAAATTGAAAACTCTTAAAGCTTTTGAAGTTTGAAGCGGTATTGCTGTATAGAGCGCTGTTTCCAGGTGATTTTTGGGACTGAGCTACCTTCAAACTGTGAGTTTTCTTTCTGAATTTGTTAACGTAAGTTTATTGATCTCTCAATAATTTGTACAAATCGGAAAAAAAAAAATTTATTGTCATGTATTTTTGCACGTTTTTTTACAACCCAGATAGACTGCCATGATTATCACGCCGTGAATATAATTGATGAAGCCAATTTTACAGCATATTGATTGCATGTCGTGATGCAAAGTCATCCAATAATTCGTGTTGGTGTATTCCCTGGGTTAGCACTGGTAGTAGACATGCCATGCAAGCAATATGACGGCGATATGCACATTGTTAAAAATCACGAGTGATAAAAAAAGGCAAAGAAATAATGAAAATTTACACAAGTGTTAGAATGGCTAAGTAGGTAGCGCGCTCGGCTCAAGGATTAGAAGACGTAGGTTCAACCCGTAACTAGGTGCAAACGTTAACGAGGCCGGATATGTTTTTATCCATTTATCATATAGGCAGAAACATAAATAAAGCATATGGAAACATAGTTACGTCACGTATATACATTTAAAATTAAAACATCTTCGATGCACAAATAACAGCACGAAGAAAAATGAATTAAATAAAAAATTGTACGTATAATGTGCAGGCATGGACTGTCGCAAGCATAGAAGGAATATTTCATAATTCCAAAATAAAATAAAAAGCTGCATTGAGAATTCTATCAATAGTTTCGTATTGAATTTCACCATTCCCTGGCCTCCTATGATGATTTTTTTTGAATCCAACATTTTGCCTATACATGGAATCGAATCCACTTCTCTCCTGCATATACTATTCACACGTTACACGATACATGCGGCGTCCGTATCATATCCCTTTAAGGGTGTGGTAAGATTTAAGGACTACTCAACAAATTTCTGCACAGAATTGCTCACATTTATTGA
Organism: Ophion costatus; assembly: GCA_951751655.1. NCBI lineage: Eukaryota > Metazoa > Arthropoda > Insecta > Hymenoptera > Ichneumonidae > Ophion > Ophion costatus. The sequence goes on along the minus strand of OX632364.1, from coordinate 24,212,254 downwards.
GCTGATTTAGGGTACGAAAACCACTCAAACGGTTTTCCCTATTCTCATTAAAACTCCACGGACCTAAACTATAAAAAATATATAGATGGCAATAAAATTTAAGAAATTAAAAAAATATAGAAAATAACTTTCGGTATATTCCGACGATGCAAATATCAACGCAATTTTGGTATTTGGTGGACAGAGATAATAATCGATCAATCTCCATTGTTGTTGTCGCTAGTTAGTATCACGAAAAAAGATTTTCAAAAATTGCTCTGACGAGATAAATAGTTGCTTACACGGAAGAAATAAATACTTTTGGGGATTCGAGTAAAAATGAATAATTGTGTACGCCGATAGATAAAAACCGTGAGAAACTTACGAAGAAACTTACTGCCACTAACTAAATTTTAATTATTTAGATTTTCTTAATTATTTAGACTGAATTTTAGTTATTTCGATTTTATAAATTAAAAATCAAATTTTATTTAATTATTTAATTTTTAATTACTTAGACTGAATTTTAATTATTTGCGTTTTAAAAAATACGAAAAAAAAACTGAAAAACGATCATCGTCCGTGTTGAAAGGAAAACATTACCATATAAAGGTACTACATGCGTCTCAAAAGATAGCACGTCGTGAGACAAAAAAAAAAGATTATTACACAACGCAGCTTCATCGTCAATCAAGAAACAATTCCGTCAGTAACAACTCGAGATCTGCTTCATTTTAGTTGAAAATAAACAAAAAAAAATAATCAGCATTCTAATACATTGTACGAATTTGATAAATCACACATACTTTTGCCAAAGCTATATCGCTACCGTAAAACTTGTCCGACGGTGCAACGCGGTTCATTGAATTCATTGGAGGGGGATGAAAAAGACCCTTTATTTGTAGGCGGAACGTCGTCAGGGGAGACTGCATATGCAAACAATTCATCAAGCTTGCACGAATTAAGAGCGTTTTTCCCCACGCATCGCGCATGTCGTGACTATGTTCCGAGAGAATAATTCTTTATTACTTGCCATGAGGCAAAAATTGAGTTTTCTCAAGGGAAACCTGCGGTCGCTCGGAAATCCCGCCAGATGGCTCGCATGAATATATTTCCTTGGGTAAAAAGGCAGCTTCATCAAAATTGGCGTTTTTTATTTATATTTTTGGTTAATATAACGATTTCACGGAAATAGCAATTTTTCTCAAAAACACAAATTTGTAAAGCCGTTCACTATTGAACTATTGGATCTTTCAATTATGCAATTAAATGATTTTGTAGAAAATTAAATAATCTACAAAAAGGTCCTATGACATTTTGTCGTAAAGCCGAAAAAGTAAAAAATCTTCAAATTTACTATAAATTTAACTTTGACCTGAAATAACTTTTGAAAGAATAGATTTTTCATAAAATGATAAAAGATTTTTTTTTAAAGCATTCAATTTCCCTACAAAAATGTATCTTGGACATTGTGGTACGTTTACTCGTTGACGAGTTATGAAATTCGAATGTAGCAAGCAAAGTTTTCCCCATGTTATATGGGAAATACATAATCGTGATGAGGAACCTCTCGATATCAATATTAAGGGCTGATATTTTAGATGGCGTCTTATTTGAACTTACTGCAACTATTTAATTAGGAACTTCGAAAGAAAAAAATTGTCAATTTTTTTCAATCGCTGATAATATACGCTATCGGCGGAATTTTCTTTCAAGACGAAAATGTACAAATCTCGGTGTAAAAAAAATCTCCACCGAATCGGTACCGTCCAAAAGATTAAAAAATATTATCTGGCGGTAATAATCTATACGGTTTGAAAAGACAACCCATTGAACGCGACAGAAATCAAATGAATAAACAGCACAGCATTGTAAAGGGAAAGAATACCTCTCTTGAAAAGAGCTCGAGAGCTCTCGCAGCGTAACATGTACGACTAAATCAATCCGAAAAAAGAAACGAAGTGACGTCCTTCGGTCCCTGTATGCGCGAAACGTTGTCAGGGGAAACGGCGTGGCAATAAAATGTATGAATCTTGCGCACATTGTGCCCTTCTCGTTGTCGGTGCGCATGTCCGGGATAAGGTTCCAAAAAGCACATCCTCTCCCTCCGATCGAGCTGAAATTTTCCACAAACCTTCCTTTCATTATTATAAGAAAACCCCTTAAGGGATTTTTGGCGACTCGCAATAGTTTTCGAGATATTGAATTTTTAAGTTTTTTTAAAGACAGGTTCCGAAGCCCCCCCGCCCCTCCGATCAAGCTGAAATTGTGCACAAACCTTCCATTTAATATTTCAAGACAATTCCTAAATTAATTTTTAGCGACTCGCAATAGTTGTCGAGATATTGAATTTTAAAGTTTTTTTTAACGAGCATCGACTATATATATATATATATATCTGCTACGTCTCTGTTCATACCTATATATGTGGTCGCGCGTTCCATTTTGTCGAAACAAAAATATCTAAACAAACCTAAAAACTATTGCACCTCGCCAACAATCCCTTTAGGGGTTGTCTTAAAATATTAAAACTAAGGTTTGTGGAAAATTTCAGCTCGATCGGAGGAGGGAGGGGCGGGGGGTTCGGAACCTTATCCCAATACTCTTGGTATCGTACATTTTAACGTATTCCTATTTTGCAGTATAGGCATTTTCCTTCAGAAACAGGTATCTTTAACTCTCAAGTTAAATTAGAATGTAAAGTCGAGTTAGACTTTTCTATGTTACTGCATACTAAAAAAAGTCATATTTAGGATTTTGTTAATCATTATTTGCGCTGTGGAGAACTATTTTGCTGTCTCATAAAAAAAACTTAGACCTTTGTGCAGTAAAATTTTGAGATTTTTATGCCGGAACGTGTTTACAGTAACGCTTCGAGTGTTCCAAGTAATGGGCAAAGCTAAATACGATTTGGTGTTTTACAATATTGCGCAGGTAAAAAAAAATCGCTCTTATTTGAAAATTACTTGAGCTTCAAGAGGGAAAAAAACGGCGAGAGAATTAGACAAAGTCACTCATCATCGCGATTTGTCTTCTTTTTTGTCAAATAATGTGTCGAATATTTTTAATTTTATCCAACTTCAAATATTAGAGTAATATTGATTCTGGAATACTTTTTATTCGTGTATATTTTGAATGTTAACATATCTCCTAAACTTCAACGACAGTGCTTAGCATTATCAAATGGATATCATAGGCGAAGACAATATTTAATTCTGATATTAATAAGACCCGGTAAAGGCACGTTTAAATTGTCTAGAATTATATATATTTCGAAAGATTACGTTTTTTCTTTAGAAATCTATAAAGTCAGAAGAATTAGGGAGAATGACATTTATAAACTGAAAAATTATTTACGTAACAATAATCAATGTTGATAAAGAAAGAAATAATGGCATAACTTAAATGGAAAGCTCTCTTCCACCTTGGCTTAAATAAATGTCTAACAAAATATACACGTATCTGTCAATACGATTTCAAATATATTTTCTTTAAACGAGCGGGCCGTAATATTCGCCGATTGCTTCCTCGTCATTTTTAACGCAATTTATGTCTCGTCATGTACCCGTAATTCTTTTTACTAATGTTACATCGGTCTATTCCTCAAGGAACAACAATTTCTTAAGTTCAACATAAGTTTAAACAATTATGCGCCAATGGCTAACAGAATTTTACGAAAAAGATGAAGAAAGAGAAACGAAAGAGAATATCAAATACAAAATAATAAGATCAATCAGAAAGATAACGTATTGAGAACCGCAAAAATTAAATTGTAACACCGCATAGCGTAATCGACAAAAAATTAATTTGTTAGAAAACAAACAAGACGCGAGGAAGCTACTTTTTTCGCTGCCTTTCTGAGGATCAAGGATAAGTAGAAATGTGCATAACTTTCTCTTCAGTATCAAATGGTCGGACATCCCGCGTATAGACTGCCCGACAAGCTTGGCCTCGCCCTCGTCCTCATTATTTCTATGTACAATTATCCCCGTAAATTAACAATTTCGGAGTCGTGAGTAAAATAATAATATATAAACAAGTTTTGAAAAACACACTTGAAACGTCAAGAGACAGGCTCCTCAAACAACCAGAAAAATTGTGTCCAGTGTAAAAGCAGCATTCGGCTATAGACTTTCTTCCTCCTAGTTGCATACCACGTTCTACAGAATGAATTCGGATCCTCCGATAACTGTATGCAAGGTAATCACTGAACATGAAACGCTCCCCATGAAAAAATTGCCGACACGAACAATACGGCCGATGTCCGGCCCAGTACTGGCTAACCGATTGTTGGCAACCAATGTTGGCCCAACACTGAAACAACGGTTCTGCCATTTTTCAGTCGACCCTCTTTTCGGAGCCCGGCATCCGACATCAGGCCGATGTGCGGACAGTACCGGTAAACGACCTAGGGCCGACTGTTGGCGTAGACGGAGAAGCCGACCGTGGGCCAATACTGTCTGCCATTATTTGTCCTGCGTTCATTTCTAATCCCGGCAACCGGTACTATACCAATGTCGGGCCAGTATCGGCTGCCCCGGTGAGCCGACTGTTGGGGGGGCCTACTGGAGCCGACCATGGGCCAATACTGTTCGCCAATAACTGTCCTACGTTCATACGTAATCTCGGCATACCGCAATATGCCAATGTCGGGACAGTATCGACTAACGACGAAGAACCGACTGTTCGCGTGAATATGTTGAACCAATCACGAGCCGGCATCACTCCCCGTTACGTGTCTTATGAATTGCTCGCCAGTCGCCATTCAGTGTCGTATCGATGCAGACCGCGAACTAAGAGTAGCGTCCATCGTCGCTTTTTCGTGCAACAGTGATTTTTTCCCTTATGCTCCTACCGTATTCGCAATTGAATAAACAAAAGAGATATGATAAACTGAAAAAAGTGCGAAAAAAATTATGTTGGAATAAACTGTTATTGAAGCACGAAAAATGTGTCATGAATCAAGAGTCATGTTTGACAGAGAAAAAAATCCTCGAAAATAATATTAAAAAAGCGAAGTGTGAGAACACTATCGAGTATGTGGAAGAAATTATTGAACACGGGGACGATAAAAATGATGAAAATGAACAACTAAAAAATTGTAACACGAGTGACCGATAATGCCCTGAGTTGTATCGGTCGATACTCGGGGCATTATCGTACCACTGTTGGTTATGGACTGGACCAAAGTTGGTACGATATTGGCTTGAACTTGGGCCAATGTTGGCACAGGCGTCGGGCCGCTCTTAATACCAACGATGGCATAGTCTTGGGCCGACCTTGGCACGACTGTCAGCACCAACGCTGGTACGATATTGGCTGTAACTTGGGCCAACCTTGGCACTACTGTCGGGCCGGTGTTGAGTCCAACGTCGGTACGATATCGGTAGCCAGCCTTGGCCCGAGGATATCATGCCGACAACGGTCCATTAATGGACCGACATTCATGCCAGAGAACGGCCAACCATACAGGAGAATTGGCGCACTACTGGGCCAATGTCGGACCAGTTGTACATTTTTTCATGGGTCGTTTTATAGACAACGAGAACATCAATTACATACCCGAATATGTTACGAGCAAAGACAAATTGAGGATGAAAATGCAAATGACTACATCATAATTTTAAAGCACTCAGTCGCAATTTTTTTTTGTTTTGATTAAAACATTTGATAAAGAGTTTGAAACCAAAATTTTATTACATACGAATTTATTAATTTCACAAATAAAACTATCTATGGCTATTACGTGGGAATTATAATTTTTATTCATTTTCAATCATTATAAAAAATTATTTTATCATAAAATAATGTTTAGGCTTTTTTCGATCGAGACCGTTCAGCATAAAACTATGATTTGCCATGCTGGACGTAACACTAAGTTCCTTGCTCATCGCTTGAAGATAAACTTACTTCATGCAAGTCACCAGGCATTTTCAAATCACCCGCGATATGACACGTTTCACTTTATCCTCCTATTGAAGGATTCGGCCGAAATGACAGATAGACGACGAGAATGAATATATTTTATTTGATTATTAAATACGTGTACTTACGAGTGTGTAAGAAATAGAATTGAAGAATGTAATCGAACGTGGTAAATACCTCTCGCGAGCTAATATATCACAGATCTGCACGGACAACTGATTCTCATCTTAAAATACTTATTTAATGTGTAAACGTGACGATCACTGGGACCCTGATAACCACTGGGCCGACTACCTCATATGAATACTGAAAAAAAGAATTCAATAAAAGGAGTGACACGCCTTCCGGAAAGAGTACGGTTTCCGGGGCACCTAAATTTGATGACAGATTTTCGGTCTCCGAGTCCAAACAAACCAAAGTTGAGGAGTACTAAAAGTTGATATCTCGAATAGTTTACGAGATATCGATATGATTATTATGAGATTTTCGATTTTTTTTCTTCAAATATCATGATGAATATGCAGTTGTCGTAAAAATTACAAAAAACATTTTTGCAGGATATTGAATTGCGTATAAAAAACATTGTATGCAATTTTTTCGGTAACAACATGGTTTCGTTAAAAAAAAACGATACTCTTTATTGACGATGTTCAGACGATGAAGCGTAGGTATATTATTCGTTCGGAGTTAGTAGACTGAAGATATGATTGGCAGAGTAACCGACTGTGTATCGTGATTTGTTGAGGCTATGACAATACACAGACAGTAAGTTTACCAATGATATTTCCGGTTGAAGCATTAATAAATAGCATATTACATTGTTGCGAATAATCTGAATATCCATATAATATTAGTATAATATAGTAGTCCATTCATATTAATATATGTATATAATCGTATCAATTGGTATGAAATCACATATTAGTCCATTGGAAAGCCTCGCCCCCCATACACGCATACCCGCAACAGACACACGTACACACATACACATGGAAGCACACACATGCATCATACATCACTCAAAAAGCATACACACGCACGACATTCACAAAAACACGCATACAGATCGCATACCTACACGAATACAATACGACTTTTTTTGTCGTTATTCCATTTGAAAAAAAAAGTGAAAAACCGAGACTTGGTGCATTCTGGATAACGCTAAAAGAGTAATTTTTCTTTTTTCGTGGGTCAGAAATGCAATTGACGAAAAAGGATATAGAACGTTTTGTGTAGAAAATTTAATTATCTTTAAAAAGTTTTTGCCATTTTTTTTTCATTAATTGCATATTTAACGGGATATTTTAAAAAAAAAGTAAATAAAAAAACGTATCTCTGTGAATAATTGTGATTAAGCCGAAAATATTAATAAGATGGTCTCTAGGAAATTAAATTTTCTACACACGTTATATCTGGTCATTTTTTTGAAAAAGAAATATTTCTTAAGATATTTGGAAATGTTTTTTTTTAAATTATCTTGATAGTCTCTTGATCTTTATTCTACTCTCCTCGCCTTTCTTTGAGGGGTGGTTTCCCTCCACGAAAACCGTTTTTCCGCCGATAAAAAAAAATACGTGTCTGATAGTTTTGAATGCTTTACCACGTATATGAGTTTCAACAAAATCGAAGGCGGCCACTCAAGTGATGTTCCTTGTAAGAAATCTACGTAATCGCAACACTTCAAACTTTTTTTAGATAGTCAGTTTTTTTTAAGATAGCCAGAACATCTCTCACGTTGCTGAATATGTTGCGAGCTACGACAGCCGGATCAGTCAGTAGAACAATGAGACCGCAATTGCAAAAGTGTCCCTTAGTGACCGAGGATGATCGATCAATTTGCATTGTTATTGTCCCTAATCAACATCACGAAAAAGGCTTCTTCTAAAATTGCTTTGGAGAGATAAATTGTTGTTTGCACTGAAGAAATAAATACTTTTGGGGATTCAAGTAAAAGTGAATAATTGCGTTCACGGATGGATAAAAACCGTAAGAAACATGGAAGAAAACAATCCACCATGTAGATGAGAAAGGGATGATCATATAGAAGTAATACATACCTTTTTAGAGATGCCAGTCGATAACGAAAATAAAATTATTACACGTTGCAGTACATTGTCATCAAACGTGGAAGACTTCGATTTTGAAATACTTAAGACCCGCCTCATTATCGTTTCAAAATGAAAGAAAAGTTAGTCTTAGCACTTTGTACAAAGCGTTCTTTGTATAAAACGCAGGTACTTTAACGAGAGAGTAATCGTCGTCGTAGACATTTGTTTGTCGGCGCGGCACGCGATTCATTGAATTCATTCAGGATAGAAGAGAGGGATCACGTCGGTTCATTGTAGGCGGAACGTTGTCATGGGAGACTGCATATGAAAACAACATATACGAACCTTGCGCAATTCGCAAACGCCTATGAACATGCATCGCGCATGTTCTTTCAATCGTCCGGGGGAATAATTTCCCATTGTTTGCTACATAGAAAGAAATTGATTTTTTTTCGCAAAAGCCTCGCGGTTACGTAGGTACCTAAGAGACTCGGAGAGATGGCTCAACTGCGCTTAGACGTCGGCCGCGATACGAGTTTTGCCTATTGACGATGCATGATACGGAGAAAATAATTGCCAGTGCGATAGTAAGGCAAAAGATAAAAAACCTAAATTACGCGAAAGACGTGCACCGAACGTTTCAGTATCCGCGATGGTTTTTCACTTTTCTCGGTGTTTGGCCCATGATGACGAGATATTCGTCGAAAACATCAAAATATCGTTCCATATTTTCCATTCTCACTTGCTCCTTGTTAATAGCTTTTACGTTCGTTCCGGCCGTCCTTCATACGTTTTTTCGTGAAAAAAATTCCGCCGTCAAGGTAATGTTACTGGCGCCCGTTGGTGCTATTTTCGGAGCCGTTCTCAAATACGCTCTCATCATATTACGGGCCGAGAAGTTAAAGATGTGCGTGGAGGGAATGAAGAAGGATTGGATGCGCGTCGAAAGCAAAGAGGAGCACGATATAATGTCGAAAAACGTAACGACCGGCCGAGAAATTACGGTGGCGAGCACTTGTTTTCTGTACACCGGTGGTATGTTTTATCACGCGATGGTGCCGATTTTCAAAGGCACGAAAATTAACGAGTTCAACGAGACGATAAGGCCTCTGAGTTATCCCGGCTACGATATTTTCGTCGATGCTCACATCAGTCCGACATACGAGATCATATTCTTCCTCATCTGTTTCTCGACCGTCATCAGATATCTCATTATGATAGGTATATGCAGTTTGACGGCGGTTTTCGTAATTCACGCTTGCGGACAGGTACAAATCGTAATGCTGCGATTAGCGAAACTCTGCGACGGGATCGACAAAGGTTTCGGCAAAAGTGAAATGCAGGAAAAACTAACTATCATTGTCCAGGCCCACGTCACCGGCTTGCGGTAATAACTATTTTTATTAGCTTGCTCTCAAATTATTTTCTCACGGCAGACATGCTTTCATTATCGGCAAAATTAGAAGAATTTATCATTTTATAAGACTTGTTAATTATAACTTATTAATCATAAGACGCAGGAGTTTGATAATGCGTGCGACAGATTAACGGTTCTGCCAATTAGTATCTCCGCGATTGTCAAACGGGGAAATTATTTGTACGAATTGACTTAATTCAGTACACTTGACGTATGACGCGACAGAATTTTTATTTACTTCTACCAACGTTTTTATTGTGCTCAAAGAAATTGTTATATTTCAAGCATACGCTTGCCAGTTGAAACGAACTTTTCATTTAGTGATAACTTCGAATAAATTATTTATTCGAGTCAAATAAATGTTTCGGTAAGGTGCTGCTTCTTCTAGTGAGTGACAATTTAGAATTCAATCAATGCTTCACATTTTCAGGCGGGATATTGTTTTGTATAGTGATTTTATTAGAAATAACTTCGCACCCCAATTTTAGAATTCACTTATACGAATTCAGTTACTGATATGAATGTTGCGTCATTCGCAATGAACATTTGAGGAGCAGGCCAACAAGACCGGACTTGTGCAAGGTGCCACTATTTTTTCCGTGCCTAAAAACTGTCGTTTCGCTTGAAATGGCGGCTTGTAATAAATTTTTAGGCGTTTAGAACCGGATTTGATTTAAGATATTTCGGAACCCAATAAATGTGTGCGTAGAGAACAGGAGAGAAAAAAATGAAGTAACGGGAGCAAGTCCAGGTTTGCTCGCCTGCTCCCCATTTCATTATTTCAATAGGAACAGTCGTCTTTTCGGAAGCGCGATTTTATCGCAACATGATCTAACATTTTTTGTAGAAATACCAAAAGCAATGGTGCTTGTTAACTCACTGAATTAACTGATGGCACTTGAATAAAACACTACAAAAGTCCAACATTTATTATTCCATCAGAAGCACTGTACTTTTTTGTCATCTAAAATATTTTTTTCAATTGAATATCACAATTGAATCATTTAGCTGAAATATACAATTTCATCGAATATCCAAAGTCTAGCAAATCGCCAATCAGCTAAGCATCGCCGAGTAGACAAACAGAATTTGATTTAACACGAACCATTTCTCTCGGTGCTCTAGATCTCTTATCCTCACTTGTTTTGCATTTTGCAAGCTTTTTGCACAACGACAATTATTGAAAAATATCGCTTGCGAAGTTGCACTTGTAATTTATCTTCTCTGTATAACATTTCCAAATATTATGCAGATTCAAGACGATTTTTTTTTAAGTTCCCTTCCTTTTTTTCTGGTATAGACAATCGGCGAGAATCGAGGACAGTTTGCGAGAGGTTTGCCTCGTCGAAGTAATGTCATCAACAATGAGTATATGTTTCCTCGCATACGGCTGCATGACGGTACAGACAATTTTTAATGGATCGAATCATTCGTCCTCTCACTGAAGATCACAGTATAAATGTGTAAATCTTCAGGAGTTGCTAAGCGGGGAAATACTGGCTTTTGTGGCGCACCTACTTTTATTGGTATCGTTCGTTTTCAACGTATTCATATTTTGCCATATCGGTGAACGACTTCAAGAAGAGGTATTTTTCATTACATGCAAATTCGGTTTGCCCGTTTTTTTTTCATTGGACAGCGCGAAGCCTTGCAATGGAGGTTCAGAAGTGGCAAATGTTTCGAGAATAGATTTTCGAACAGATCGGCTACTCTTTGATAACAGTTTGGCCACTGCTTGGTAACTATGGGAACAGTTGGCTTATTTCTTGATAACTTCAGTTTAACGGGATTTTAAATGCAATCAACTTAATGAGTGTTTTCCACATAATGATTATAGTCATAATTTTTTACAAAGAAGTTCGATCCCCATAATGAAATATTAATGACCTAAATAAGTGGCTCGCTATGTCTAGTACTCCTGGCAATATTGCCTTTGAGAATCATAAGAATCAATACAAATATGCATGATTTTGTCTTTAGTATGAGAGGATCGGAAAAGTCGCGTATGTGATCGAATGGTACAAACTACCTGACAGACTTGGCCTTGCTGTTCTCATGATCATGAGTATGGCTAACTATCCTCGTAAAATAACGGCCGGAAGAATTATGGATTTATCGATACGTAACTTTGGCGCTGTGAGTAAATCGAACGAATTAGCATTAAATGAAATTGAGTTATTTTCATGGTTGAACGTAACTTCACTATAAAATAGACTCGTATCTCCAAAAGAGTACAAACTGTACGTAATTGCTACATTTTGCCCTCCCGTTTTATAGATAATCAAAACATCCTTCACGTATCTGAATATGTTGCGAGCCACGACAGCCTGAACAGGAACGGAAAATGATGAACTCGGTTGCAAAAATTCTTTTCTACTGCTGTTATCGGTGTTATTGATTGCACAGGATTCCAAATTGAAGTTTTAATGGAAAACTTTTTAAAGCTTTTCAAGTTTGAACCAGTATCGCTGTCTTGCAGCGCTGTTTTTCAGGTGATTTTTGGCACCGGATTTTTGGAACCCTCAAACTGTTTGAGTTTTCTTTCTGAATTTTTTGACATAAGTTTATTGATTGTTGAATAATATGTACGAATAAAAAAAATCATCATTATGTACTTTTGTACGTTTGTTTACAATGGTGTGCGAACCCCCCCCCCCCCCCCCCCCCTCTAATTGGCGACCAGTGTTGTGGGCGTTGTATGAATACCAACAAACCGATCATCTTCTCAATTTATATCAGTGATGTGATGTTGGTTACTAGAATCCGCCAAAAGAAATTACGAACAACGGCATGCCAAAGTTTGATTACTCGTTTGCCCGATTTTTCTGACCATTTTGAGAATTATATAAAAAGAGAACAAAATTATTTTCACTCAATTCTGCTAGAATCATTAGAGAACAGTCTACTAACGATATACGCCAAACCTGAGCTCAATCGACCGCTTGGTTATCGAGATATCGTGATTGACGATTTGAAAAACATATTTTCGAGAAAAAAACGCGTTAAAAATGTGTATACCCATTTGTACCGCATACCCCAGCGCGTTGCTTAAAATTTCGATACAGAACTGTATATTTCGAGAGCTTACATTTTTCTGGAAAATTGGCGGGAATTTGAAATTTCTTCTGTGGTTCGTAAAAAAGTGTAAAGATAGAAGAATCAAAAAGAATGTCATTTATAAACTGAAAGATCATTCACGTAACAATAATAGGAGTAATTCTATTCCATTTTCATTGAATATCACCCAGCGCAGTAAGTCGAATGAGAAATATTATTATAAATCAAGTGGGGAGGTCTCTTATGTCTTCGTTTAAATAACTGTCTAGCAAAATATACACGTATCTGTCAATATGATTTCAAATATATTTTCTTCAATGGGGCAGGCCGAAATATTCGTAGATTGCTTCCTCGTAATTTTTAATGCGATTTATCCCACGTCATGTAACCGTAATTTTTAAATAATTTTGCATCCTTCTATTCCCGAAGAAACAACAATTTCTTAAGTTCAACATAAATTTAAACAATTATGCGCCGCTGGCTAAAAGTACACGAATTTTACCGAAAAGGACGAGGAAAGAGAAATCAAACGAAAGAGAATATCAAATACGAAATAATGCGTACGATTAGAAAGAAAATCGATTGAAAAACGCAAAAGAATTAATTCTTACACGGCATAGCGTAATTGACAAAAAAATGAATTTGTTGAAAAAAAAAACAAGACACGAGGAAGCTACTTTTTTCGCTACTTTTCTGCGGATCAATGATAAGTAGAAATGTGCATAATTTTCTCTCCAGTATCAGATGGTCGGAAATGCCGCATACATGATCGATTGGTACAGATACTACCCAACAAGCTTGGCCTCGCCCTCGTCCTCATTATTTCTATGGCCAATTATCCCCGTAAATTAACGGCCGGACGAATGATGGATTTGTCAATGCGTAATTTCGGAGTCGTGAGTAAAATAATAATATATAAACAAGTTTTAAGATCGCATTAAAAACGTCGAGAAACTGAAGAGTTCCTCAATCGATCGACGAGAAAAATGGTGTCCAGTGTAAACGAAAAATTCGGCTATAGGCTTTCTTTCTCATACTTGCATACGACATTGTACGGAACGAATTCGCATCCTCCAATGTCTGTATGCATGGTAATCACTGAACATTAAACGCTCGTTTTATAGATAATGAGAACATCTATTACGTATCTGAGTATGTTACGAGCAATGACAAATTGAGAATAAAAATGTAGTATGCGATTCAAAAGATTCCGAGAGGATACTTCAAATACGAGCTGGGTATTTGCAACAGTCCTATTTTGTTTTAGTAAAAGCCCACTTCATTTGCATTGTTTTGCACATTTGACTACAGTACTCTGACACTTTTCAATGTACATCCGAACTAATAAAAGTATAATTTATATCTCTTTGTATATTGTTAGGTACAAGCCGTTTGTTTAATAGATCGCGACATATTTCGTGGGCACATAAATTGTTAAAAAGTTAAGTGCTTATTTGTACAAAAAAATATACTTATGACAGTTGGAAAAAGAAGATAAGGCCCTGTGTATATATATATATATATTTATCGGGGCGAAAAATGACCGAAAAATTAGATAAAAAGCTCGGCAAATGTGGAATAATCTGTATGATTTCCAAGGAAAACAATCGTAGAACGTCAGAATTAAAATTATGGTACAGCACGTCACTCTGAGCAAGTGAAAAATTACTTTGAAAAATAAAAAATAATGCAACACGGAGTTCTTTTTTCTTCTATTTCTCTGAAAAATAGGAATAAAAATGTTGTTTTATCCCAAAGGCTTTTGCTCCGAAATTATTTATTACTTTTCACTTGTTTCATTTGTATACGGTGCAGCCTGTCGGCCAGGTGGCGTTGAAGTTTGCATCGTTGGAATGCAACGATATTTTTAAAAATCATTTCTTGTTTCTTTTTGATTTCCCAAAGCCTTTTTTGCAAGCAGAGGTCGTAAATTTCTAATAAGAATACGTAGAAGAGATTGAGCGATTTTTACGGCCTAAATCGGTCGAAAATATTTGATTAATTTAAAAGAATTATTTTTCGTTGCATTCCAACGATGCAAACTTGAACGTCATTCAGCGAGAATCCACGAGGGTCTACGAGAGGTTTGCATCGTCGAAATAATGTCATCGACAATGAGCCCACGTGTGCTCGAATATTCCTGCATGACGGTAGGCAAAATAATCCGAATTGTCAAATGACTTGACGTCTCATCGAAACTCACAGTTACAACGTGTCATCTTCCGGAGCTGCTAAATGATGAGCCAGTGACGTTCGTGACGTATTGGCCATTTGATATTGGCATATCATACGTTGTCATAGTCTCAATATCTATCCGCATCGATGAACTTCTTTAGCAACAGGTACTTTTTACTTTCAAGTTAAAATCAATTGCATGTACAAGTGAGCATTTTGCATCTGAGATACACACTGTCAAAATTTTCATCACATTCGCCACCTCACGAATCGTTAGTATTGCTGGACTAGAATAAGCTCGTCTGTCGTATAAAAAAATTATAATTATTTTTCTGGAACGTTGCAAGTGTTCCAAGCAATGGCAACATCATGATATGATATTGTGGGCAGCAGGAAATGTCTGCAATGGAAATCTCTAAATGCTGTGCTTTGATGATCAATTGAGCTGCGTCGAGGGAAAACTTGTCAGACCATAGCAGACACGCATCGTCGCACCATGACTATTCATTAATTCGCAACATTGCAGGTAGTACTTTAATTTTTGGCGCTGTCAAATCGTTTTCAACTTCACTATAATCGTTCTAAGCTCCGGAAAATCCAGAAATCAGGATCACGAGTAAACATTTTTTTTAAACCCCGAGAAAATGTTGAACTGAACCCTGAAAAATTTACCTGAGAGAAATAAAGATTTCCGGAGATCGCAATGAAACCAAACAATTCTATATGCGCGTGGATAAACACAAGGAAGGTTGTCGAAAAAATCGGCACCAACAAAAGACAAAGATTATCGGATGAAAATAATCCGCACGGTTAGAAAAATGTAGAGTCCAAAACATCATTCAGCTATTCTTTTTATATATTAAGGATGTTGAGTCCCAAATCGCAAATGATGATAAAATTCTGAAAATTTGGTATGTTTTTGTATGAAGTATTTCAGAGGTCGTGTAAAAATTTCACGACAATTAGGAAGCTCGTTATTGAACAATTAACATTCACAAATTAAATGCTGTCTTATGGAAACTGATGTAACGTTGACATAAGTTTTTTTTTTGACCTCTCAATTCTGTAATATCTACAATATACTGAAAGCAACGGAAACAAAACGAAGTTTATTGATACATTTTTTTTTATTTCTTTTAAAAATTGTTCTTAACAAAATGTTAATTTTTTAATAACGAGCTTCCTAATCGTCGTGAAATTTTAACACGACCTCTTAAATACTTCATACAAAAACATACCAAATTTTCAGAATTTTCTTATCATTTTTTATTTCAACCCTTAAGGAGGTTGAAGTAATGATGATAGAATTCTGAAAATTTTGTATGTTTTTACATGAAGTATTCAGGAGGTCGTGTAAAAATTTCATGACGATTAAGAAGCTATTTATTGAACAATTAACATTAACATGTTTCATAGGGACTCAACATCCTTAAATATATTGAAATTGAATAAATAAAGATTCAAGTCAAATAAATCTTTATTTGCCTACAATGTACACTGTAAATCTAAGTGTGCTATATGCATAGAATATTTCATAAATTCAAAATGAAATGGAACACTTAATTGAGAGATTTACGACAACGATTTTGTATATACGATAATTGAACCTAAAACCTACCTATTCGTAGCTACGCACTTTGCCCCTATACTACCGAGGGCTTGTAACATCTTATAATCAGTCGCAGATGTGGCATAAGAGACCAAATGAATTCATTTAATTATTACTTATATCACATCAACTGCATCAATTAGTTAATATCATTGTGATAATTAGAGAGTTTTATCGCATAACATGCCACAGATCTTTCAAATTGTTTTTTGAACAGATGAAACCGAATCACACATTTATCAGGATTAAATAAAATATTTAATTATTGGACGATATTCACCAGATTTCGACACGAATAAATAAATATATTCAAAACTAATCATTCCAATAGTGAAATGCAATAAGAAAAATTTGATTCCACGAAAAATCTAGTTAATGAACATTTTTTTAAATCAAATAGACGCGGTTAGTTAATATCAATCGAATTTTTTTGTCAGTGTAGTATTTAAAAAATCCCACCGGAAGCCTTGTTTTCCGACTATCCAAAGGTACATCAGACCTCAGAAGAAAAAAGCACTAAAACAAACTTCAATAACGACTTTATTTTACCTTCTCAAAAAACGATCTGTCTCGCGTTAACTTTTTCGATGACTATTTATCACATGAAAATGTCAATACAGCGTACGTACGATTCCCACGGCGGCATCACTCTTAATCGCACTTTTTCGACGACACAACGAATTTGATTGAATCAATTAGCAAGAGTAGCAAACAAAGGCCCACATAGGCTGAACGTTGTCAGGGGGAACCGCGTCACAACATATAGTAGACATTTTACGCAAGTTTTAACCGCTCTTCATGTTCGCAATGCGCATGTCCTCGCGACGTTCCGAGGGTATAATTATTTATTTATACGCGAAGAAATGGATTTTCACGAGAAAAAAAAACCTGCAGCCTCGGTAAGCCCAGCAAACGGAACAAAGAAATAATCTACCTCTGGCGCCAGTTGTGAAAAAAGCTTTGGCTACCGATGAAGATGCGTCTCGACCAAAGAACAACGAACCACACGATCGACAAGGGCGCAAAAAATAAAAATTACGAAAAGAACATAAAACGAACGTTTCAGTATACGCGATGGTTTTTCACGTTTCTCGGTGTTTGGCCGATGATAACGAGCGATTCGTCGAGGAGATCAAAATATTTGTCGATGTTTGCTATTTTCGCTTGCCTCGTGATTATAGCTTTTACGTTCGTACCGTCGGCTCTGCACACTATTTTTCGCGAGAAAAACCCGGCTGTGAAGGTAATGTTGCTTGGGCCGGTCGGCGCTTCGTTCGGATCCATATTGAAGTACGCTGTGATCATATCCCGTGCGCACACGATAAGAATATGCGTGGAAAAAATAAAGAAAGATTGGATGAACGTGGAGAGCGAGGACGAACACGCCATAATGACGAGAAATGTGACGACCGGACGAGAAATAACGGTAGTTTGTGGCTTGTTCTTGTACACCGGTGGTATGTCTTATCACATGATGATACCGATCTTCAAGGGTACGACGATCAACGAGCTCAATCAGACGATAAGACCTCTGGGCTACCCCGGTTACGACATTTTCTTCTCGCCACCCACGAGTCCCCTGTACGAGATCCTATTCTTTCTCATTTGCTTCTCGGCATTCGTCAGATACACCGTTACGGTGGGAATCAGCAGTTTGGCCGCGATCTTCGTTACACACGCTTGTGGCCAGATACAAATCGTAATGTCACGGTTGGGAAAACTCTTCGATGAGACCGACGGCCACTTGACCAAAGACGAATTGAAAGGAAGAATGTCAATTGTGATACGGGGTCACGTCAGCGGCTTGCGGTAGTGATGATTTACCTTTGTTTCAGTTCTGATGAAATAATTATTTATGCGGAATGTCATTTCGGTTTTTGCGATGATTTATTTGCGCTGATTTTATCGTCGTTTGTCCATTGGATTCTTTCTGAAGTGAATATCTCTAATATTAATATTCATCCTAATAACTATTAGACAATTTGTCCGCTTATTAGTCATTTTTATCTATTTTTCCTCTCCTCTAATGGCCATATTTAATATATATTCATTGATGAATGTTTGTCATATAAGGTACTGAAATTTGCATCGTTGGAATGCAGTGAAAATATAATTCTTTCGTATTTCCGTATTTTTTTTAAGCACGTTAAGGCTACGTAAGTCGCCGACATATTTTTGAGAATCCGTAAAACTTATAACCAAAAGTTAAAAAAAAAGATTGTAGAAAATAGTAAACATAAAGAAATTTTGAAAAATAAAGAAAATTTTTTGGTCTATTCCAATGATGCAAACTTCAACACCGTTTATATATGTTATTTATAAATTTAGAACATCCATGATGAACTCCAAACCTCTTTTACATACCGTTTCTTTTTTGTCGGAAATTGTTTCTAAATTATTTTTAATTATTTATCTTATTCTGTAAAAGGTCATATCGTGGGAGCAAGAAAAAAAATGATTGTGTGAAAGATAAAACATTGTGGACGATTTTTCGTCAGTAAGCATTTTCATTTATACTTGATTTATGCGCGTGGTTTAGTTTGTCAGCGAGAATAGACGAGGGTCTGCGAGAGGTATGCCTCATCGAAATAATGTCATCGACAGTGAGCATATGTGTGCTCGAATATTCCTGCATGACGGTAGGCAAAATAATTCGCCTTGTCAAATAACTCGACATCTCAACGAAACTCACAGTTATAACATTTCGTCTTAAGGAGTTGCTGAAACGTGAGCCAGTGACGTTCGTGACGTATTTGATACTATTGGCTTCGTACGTTTTCATCGTGTTAATATTTTGCCACATTGGTGAACTTCTTCAGGAACAGGTACTTTTTACTTTCGAATTAAAATCGATTGCATATACAAGATACACTTTTTCATCAGACCAATGCACTGTCAAAAACTTGATCATATTTTTACCACCCTACGAATCGTTATTAGTGCCGGACGGAACTTTCTCGCATACCCGTGGAAAAAGCGTGGTCTTTGTGTGAAAAATTATGATTATTTTTATGCAAAAACGATTCAATTGTTCCAAGAATGGCGAAATTCAAATACGATGCTCTATGCAACAAAATGTGTCGAAGGATATTTTTGAAATCCTGTAATTTGTGAATCAATTGAGCTGCACCGAATCGAAATTCGTCACAATATTAAAGCAAACACAAATTTTCGCGCGCTCCATTGTTTTTTCATAATATTCCGTCCAGTATTTCAATTTTAGCCTGTTTTGAATTGTTTTGAAATTCACTATGATTGTTCCAGATCTCGAAAAGTGTACCAAAGGTGTTAAACTTTTTGAGATTAATGTAATAGTGGACAACAATCTTTGACACGAAATTTGCGTGGTATCGAAAGAAGGCGTTTAGATTGCCCCAAGCTTCATATTGAATAAAAGTTTTAATTTTGTGACACAACAAAAGTATTTCTGCTTCTTTTCGTAAATATAATAAAAACAACAAAATAATGTCATTTTAAAAATAATCAATACCTTCAATAAAAATAATAAATAACCACATCATTGATAAATATCTTGTTCGAGGTGTCCTTGATATGTCAATCGACAAAAAAAAACGTGAATCAGGATAGGTCAGAAGTCTCTTGGGTTGACCGCAAAAAATCGCTCGAATCCTGACAAATTGTGATACCAATGTATGTGCTTTGCGAAATTAAAAATACGGAATCAGCCTGCCACGGAACGCCTGGCCAAATATAATCATGTTTTGAAATATCTTGCGCAAATTGGAAAACTCCAATTTGCAAAGTGAAAATTTGAAATGCCAAGAGTATCGATTTACGGTGCAAAAATGCTCTATTTTCGCTGATAAAAAAAATGTGAATAAAAAAAATCCTGTATCAAGCACTGCTTTTTGGGTATGTGAAAGAAGCATGGAAAATTTTAAGTTGATCGGTTGAGTGATTTTTGAGATATCGGTTTGGAGATTCGCCGGTTCGCAGAAACTGCCTACAGGCGCCCACAACTCCTCAAGTGTTCAACGAATCGTTTTGAAATTTTCGGTCAACATTTTTGGAATGTCATATTATAAGAATCCGTCGAAAACCGAAAATCGGTATTTGCAAAAATTTCAACTAGGCGTAAGGCCTTGATTTGAAACGTGGATGATTTTCTGTTTAGTATCAGAGGGTTGGAAACGCCGCGTACATGATCGACTGGTACAGACTACCCGACAAACTTGGCCTCGCCCTAGTCATGATTATCGCTATGGCCAGCTATCCCCGTAAATTAACGGCCGGGCGAATGATGGATTTGTCAATATGTAATTTCGGCGCCGTGAGTTAAATAAGTAGACTAAAGTTTTTAAAAAACCTCGTTTATGATCGTTTCACATTCTACCACAATTTACCGCTGGACAAACTCGTAGCCTGCGAACTCTGGAAAGCCTTGTAGCGATTGAACTTCGAACTCCCGTTTTTTTTTCAGATAATGAGAACATCTCTTACATATCTGAACATGCTACGAGCAACCACAGCCTGAGGGGAATAAACGGCGACGGACTGCGAAGGATCCTTAGTCATTGCTACCATCAGATTTCTATCATTATCAGGTTCATTGACCAGGCAACAACTACGATTACGATAATTAAATGTAGCTTCTTAAAAATCTCCTCGACCACGTTGAATTGTTGTTTACATAGAAGAAATAAAGATTTCTGAAGTTGAAAATCCAATTGAAAAATGATGTGCCAATTGATAAAAGTTGCACAAAAAGGAGTAAGATGAGGGTAAGAAAGAAGAAAAAAACATATCTCAAAGAAAATGATACATACGGTAATTTACAAAAACCGCTGCACTTGAACAATCTCGACACCTACGTTTTAAATTATTTTAAGTGATAAAAATGCTTTTATCTCAACTCTTCCTACGAGCGATACTGCATGAACATTTAAAAACTCGCACGTACTTTCCCCACCGAGATATCACTGACGTACGTACGCGTTCGCCGGCGCGATTTAATCGAACCAATTAAAAAGAAAAGCAAAAGTAAACCCTTCGGTGGGTATTGTAGGCGGTGCGTCGCCAGGGGAACCCGCGTGACAACACATATAGGACACTCGTAAAGATTGTAAGCACCCTCCGCGTTTGCATTGCGCATGTCACTATAATCCTCCAACGGAATAATTCTTTATTATTTGCTGCACGGAAAAAATTGATTTTTCGTGAAAAAAAAAAACTCGAGTTCGCTGTATAAGTCTATAGCAGAGGTTCCGAATATCATTCACCTCTGACCCCAGTCGCGACAAAAACGTTGGCTATCGCACAAGATGCGTCTCAACGAAAAAACCACCAATGACGCGATTAGAAAAAGCTTAAAAAATAAAGATTACGAGAAGAACATAAAAAGAGCGTTTCAGTACACTCGATGGTTCCTCACCATCCTCGGTGTTTGGTCCATGATAACGCGCGATTCGTCGAGGAAATCAAAAATTTTCTCGCTTTTCGTTATATTCACGTGCCTCGTGATCATCGCTTTTACTTTCGTACCGTCAGCCCTCCACCTGATTTTTCGTGAAAAAAATCCCGCCGTCAGGATAGTGTTGCTGGGCCCGGTCGGGGCTTCGTTCGGAGCCATACTGAAATACGCTATCATCGTGTTGCGCGCAGACACGATAAAGATGTGCGTGGAAAAAATGGAAAAAGATTGGAAGGAGGTGGAGAACGATGACGAACGCGCTGTGATGACGAAAAGCGTGACGGAGGGACGTGAAATTACGGTGGTGTGCAGTTTGTTCCTGTACACCGGGGGTATGTCTTATCACACGATGATACCGATCTTCAAGGGTACGACGATCAACGAGTTCAACGAGACGATAAGGCCTTTGGGCTACCCCGGTTACGACATATTCATCGAGGCACACACCACTCCGACCTACGAGATCATATTTTTTCTCATTTGTGTCTCAGCGTTCGTCAGATACACCGTCACAATTGGAATAAGTAGTTTGGCGGCGATTTTCGTCACCCACGCCTGCGGCCAGATACAAATCGTATTGCTGCGATTGGGAAAACTCTTCGAGAAGCACGACGGTCACTTGAACAAAGCTCACTTGGAAGAAAGAATGGCAATCGTCATACAGGGTCACGTCAGCGGGTTGCGGTAATCATCACTCATTTTTCATCTGCCGTGACTTCTACGGAAATAATTACTTATGCCAAATATCTCGCCACATCATTTTGCTTGAAATGAAAATGGATGAATCGTCGAGTGCTGTTTACTTGTACATTGAATTATCGCTGAAGCAACCCGTGCAGAAATTGTCGTGGGGATCCAATTGGATTCTCACACTTGTACCCTCTTCCTGATAGGAATCCAATGGGCCAGCGATTTGGATTCCTATACCAATAAGTGAAACATCACTTGTCCGCAGGACAATCAAGGAACATCACTTCAGTGTCCGCCTGCGATTTTGTCGAAATTCATATATGCGGTGAAGCTATGAAAACTGATAGACACGTATTTTTTTTTATCTGCGGAAAAACGGTTTTAAGAGGGGAAACCACCCCACAAAGAAAGGCGTGTCGAGGGGTAGTTTTGCACTTTCACTCACAAGCAGGGCACCGATTTGAACGAAACAAGAACCAAAATTCTTCTGATGTAAAGAGATTTAAAAAGTCACTGTAGAATTATTGAACAAGAATGTAATTAAGGGGTGACACGCCTTTTTTGGGGGGTCGTTTCCGCACTTGAAAACGTTTTTCCGCAGATAAAAAAATACGTGTCGGATAGTTTTAAGCGCTTTATCACATATATGAGTTTCAACGAAATCAGAGGGGGCACTTAAGTGATGTTCCTTGCAAAACGTCACGCTCGTACATTGGATTCTAATACGGATTCCCCATCGAAAACTAATCTACGAATCCAATTCGAATTCTAAACGATTCCCACATCATCAAACACAATTCGACACCATTCTTAATGGATTCCATCACATTCTGTAGGTTGAATTTTCAAATTCAAGATATTTAGATATACAAAATGAGTGAATCTTAAAAAAGTATAAATCTTTTCGCAAACAAGTATAAATCCAACGTATTTTCAACTAATTTATAAAACATATCAATTCGAAACCTTTTTCATTCTCAAATTTCTCATCCTGCCGCACTCATTCTGCAACCATTTGTACGCGAACCAATTTCTAATTGACACCCAAATGTGAGGAAAAATGTCATTACTTTGTCGTATGCGTGGTATTAACGAATAATTGCGGGAGTGAAACACACGGCGAGACAATTTACGACAACAAGTTTCGTAAGTTTTTCATTTCTCGATTGTTTATTTTTTTATACGTGCGGTGTAGCATGTCAGCAAAAATCGACGAGGGCCTGCAAGAGATATGCCTCATCGAAGTGATGTCCTCGACTCTGAGCATATGTTTGCTCGAGTACTACTGTATGAGGGTAGGAAAAATTATCCAAATTGACGGACAACTCAGCCCCTTATCGAAATTCATAGATATAACGTGTAATCTTCAGGAGTGGCTGAACAGCGAACCGGTGGGGTTCGTGACGTATTTGATACTGTTGGTTTCGTACGTTTTTAACGTATTCATATTTTGCCATATAGGCCAACGCCTTCAAGAACAGGTACTTTTTTATTATTAAATTAAATTCGATTGTAAATTAAACTTACAATCTTCCATATCACATATACACTTGAAAATCTTACTCAATACTATTCATCACTTCGTTAATTATTATTTGAGCTGGAACTCTTTTGCTTCGTAAAAGAACCTTTATTTTTGTACAATACAAACTTGGACATGTAAATACGACTTTGTATTTGAAAAAAAAACCTTCATTTTTGGACAATACAAATTTGGACATCGAAATACGACTTCGGGTATGAAAAAAATCGTTATTTTTGTACAATAAACGTTTTGACGTCTAAATACGAATTCTCGTGTTGTGACATTGCCCGGATGAATAAAAATAACGTCGCTGTCACTTTAGAATGAAATGAACTACCGAGAAAAAAGTTGTGAGATACTTAGATTTTTTAGATTAGATATTTTTTCGTTGAATATTGCGTGATATACTTCGAATTTCGGAATATTTTGGAATATTTTGTAATTTAGCATATTTAGAATTTCAGCATGGTTCGTCGGTTTTAACGAGAGACTTTCATATTATCGTACGTCAATGTGGTCGGAGACAAAAGTACTTGGTACTAAAATTAATGAAAAAACAACAATTTGTCATATATGACTTCTACATTTTGCCTGGATAAAGACAGATAAATTAGAAAAATGTAATTTTCTAATAATAACTTTATTTTGGACAACAATAACAATAAAATAACATTATGGTTCAAAATCGCCTTGGCTTTCTCACGTGAATGAAACATACCCAAAATCTTTCCTTAAAGATCTTAAAATGGTTCGAAACCCTTGAACTCGAAAATTTGATAATGTATATAATATATACGTAATATAGAGGTGAAAAATATATAAAGTCGAGAAAGCTTCTTTTGAAGATCGATTGATTTAATTGAAAGAAATGTGCATGATTTTCGATTTAGTATGAAATGGTCGGGTCCGCGGCATACATGATCGATTGGTACAAACTTCCTGACAAGCTCGGCCTCGCTCTCGTCATGATTATATCTATGGCCAGCTATCCTCGTAAATTAACGGCCGGACGAATGCTGGATCTGTCAATACGCAATTTCGGAGCTGTGAGTAAAATAAACATACTGCAAAATTTAACAGCACCGAGTACACTGGCACGCGGTCGATTGGGCTCTATGGGCTACGTGGGCACTCGGGATTAAAATCCACGATGGCATAAAACAAATTGCCAAAATGATTTTTCCGCAAGATCAGTTGCTTGAAACACTTAAAAATTGAAAGGCCCACCCTAATACAGCGAGGTAGTTTTCGTGAGATTTTTAAAAACCATGCAAACTACGAATTCCTCAAAGGAACCAAAAAAACCCACATGTATGAAGGTTTTTTTTTGTTATCGCAAACCTGGCACATTCAACTGAAATTATCGAAATTAATTACAATTTACCACCGTTATTTCTTCTATTATAATCCTCTTCTGCTATTATAAGTTTACACAAAAAGAATTCGCACCTTCCAATGCCTGTAGCCATCAAGCTTCAAACGCTCTTTTTTAGATTATGAGGACATCTATTACATATCTGAACATGTTACGAGCAATGACAACCTGAGAGGAAAAATATGCCGAATAAAAAACGTTCCTTTCAAACTACAAATCGGAAGTGTGTATTTAAGTAGTTGTGTGTTATCCTTACTTCTCACATTTATTTTCTCACTTGTATTATTGTAAATCCCATTTTATTCATATTGGACTATACATTCGAATCTGCTGTTTGGGTCTGTGTGAGAAAAAAATATTTCAACACATTTCTAATGTAGACTAAAAATACGAGAGGTATAATTCATCTTTTTTCGAACACTATTGCATCGTAACACATACATTGATATACTACAAGATAGCAGAAAAAATTTTTAAAAGCTGTCAGGTATTTACTCGAAGTATTATTTACCAGAGCGAGGATTCAAACCCATGATTTGGCCATCCAATACGTCTGTCGTGCTAACTCGGTAAGCTACAAGTAATAATACCTCCCATCCGAAATTCAATGAAATCACACGTACTATTATCATCAGTGATGCAAAATTTCACGAAGTTCATTTAAATTCACAGATTTCGTGGATTACACTTATGACAACGTTCAGTACTCGTTTGTACAAAATAAATATAGTTATTCCAGTTGGAAATAAAAAGAACAAACCTCCAATGAGTTGCATGTCAAAGCTCCTCTATTCATCTAAGTCTGCGCGCAGGGACTCAAAAAAATGTTCAGCTGTGAAATAATCCGAATGCTTCAAAAGTGAACGGTTTACAGAACACCTAAATTCAAATTATAATACGACGCGTCACTGCGTACGACCGAAAGAGCACAAAAAACATAAAATATAAAACGTCTGTTGTTTCCTTCGGAACGTTCGTCTTTCCATTTCTGAACAGTTGCGTATCAAAGCTCCCGGGTATAGAGAACATCGTACGTACTTCAACAGCTCGATGTGACTCGCGTACACGTACTCGTCCATCGACACCGAGCACTTAATTAAATCAATTAAATAGCCGAGAACGAAAGCTCCGCCGCTGAGGTGCTCGGTGAGGGGCGGAGGAGGCAAGGGTGGAGATTCGTTGTCAGGAGAAACGGTGGCACAACATGACAAAAAGAACTTGCGCAAAGTGTAAAAACTCTCGGGTGGTGGTTTTCCCGGGGTGCATGACCCGAAGAGAAAGAAAATCCGATGGAATGACTGATTAATTAGGGGGAGTGGTGATGACAATTTACTTCGACTGAAAAGTCGTGAGGTCGCGTTGTGAAATGGGAATAACCGCCTGGAAATAATGTTTTCGCTGTGGGGCCGACTGGTGAGACGCCGATGCAACTCGTTGTCGTTCGTTGCGAGTGATGGATCGTAGTGATAAATATACCGATGACGAGATTGGGGGAAACATGAAAAACGCGAATTGGAAGAGCGACATCGAGCGAACGTTTCATTACACGCGAATGTTGATGGGCTTTCTCGGCCTTTGGCCTATGCTGACGGGGGAGACATCACCGAAGGGGAAAATTTTGTCGAAACTGACGATGTTCGGTTGCCTCTCGATGCTCTCGTTTACTTTCGTACCTGCCACGTTGCACACGGCCTTTCGCGAAGAAAATTCATTCGTCAGGATGGTCCTGATAGGTCCTTGCTGCGTGGCGTTTGGCAATCTGATCAAATTCGCACTGATCATATTGCGGGCTGATACGATAATGATGTGCGTGAAAAAAATGGAAAATGATTGGATGAACGTCGAGGGGGAAGACGAACGGGCGATAATGACGAAAAACGCAACGGTCGGTCGAGGTATCACGGTGCTGTGCAGTTGCTTTTTGTACACCGGTGGCATGTTCTATCACGCGATGATGCCCATCTTCAAGGGTACCAAGCTCAACCAGTTCAACGAGACCATAAGACCCCACGTTTATCCCGGCTACGATATATTCGTCGATCCTCAAAAGACACCCACCTACGAGATCATTTTTTTTCTCACCTGCGTCTCGGCCTTCGTCAGATACAGCATCACCATAGGCGTCAGCAGCATGGCAGCTATATTCGTCAGCCATGCTTGCGGACAAATGCAAATAATCATATTGCGATTGGCCAAAATCTTCGACGAGATCGAGGGCAGTTCGGACAGAGAAAAACTCGTGAAAAGGATATCGAACATTGTGCAGGGCCACGTCAGTGGTCTCCGGTAATGGCTACTCCATTTCTTTCGTCTAATTTCTAGTCGCTTCCGAAATGCCCACTTCGCTCGGGACTGAAATAAGAGACGTTTTCTTTTGTCGATGAAACTCCGCGATGTGATGAAACTGCAGCGTAATTTTGCTATCAGGCCGACAAAATTTGTGATATTGAAGTTTGCATCGTTGGAATGCAACGAAATTTTCTTTTTCCAATGGCAATTTTTTTTTTTTGACAGATCAAGGCTACGATAAACTTTTTTTAAGATCCTCATCTGAGACTACAGCCTCATTGTATCGACAAATATTCTGGATAACAATTTTAAAAAATATGAGAAAATGAAATGAAAAAGGCATTTCCGTTGCATTCCAACAATGCAAACTTCAACAGCATCAAAATTTAGAATTATACGGAATATTTTTTATTCCCTGTAGGAATAACAACACGTTGAATTGACGGAAAATATTGTTACATTGACGGGAAATTCTATTACAGGTCTGTGTGGTCACATTTATTTGTCCGACCAATTTTTTTTGTCTCTGTATATCGTTTTGGTTTTTTTCGGTCTGATTTCTGAGAAAATTCATCCGCGGTGACGGTAATTTCGTTCTTCTGGCAAAATACCTGATGTTTATTCAATACTTTCTTATTTGAAATTTCTTTTTTTTGCGCTCTTAATTATTAAAATTGCTTCGCAGTAACGACTAAGTACGACAGTATTCTCATACGTGCCTTTTTCGTTTATTAATTCTTTTTTTCTACAACATCGAGGAATTTCGATTCATTTAAAAATTGTTTTTTTTTTGGAGATCACGAGTAATCACTATTCACATATTCCACTTCATCTTTCTTATTTTCCGGTTCATTTTTATTCCACCGGAAACTGACGCTCAAAATATTGGATGAAATTTCGTAGCCCGAAAATGTTGAAGATTTTTTTCGCATTTGCAAAAGTGTCTCGATGACCCCTGAGACAGAATTGTGAACGAACGATTGGTCTCTCACTGGTCGAGACACTGAATTCCAGAACATTTTCAATTTCTTTGATTTTTTACTCAGTATGGCATCGAGAATCGACGAGGCTCTGCGAGAGATTTGCCTGATCGAAGTAATGGCGGCGACAATGAGTATATGCTTACTTCAATACCTCTTACTGAGGGTGAACTTTTTGTTTTTCTATAATCGCCGAAACGATTCCGCTGCGAAAGTTCGCACAGTTTTAATGAAAGAAATTACAGGAGTTGGCGCACAGCAATCCGGTGGCTGTCATAACGTATATTCTACTACTGCTATCATACGGGTTTAATATATTCA
This sequence comes from Ophion costatus, assembly GCA_951751655.1. NCBI lineage: Eukaryota > Metazoa > Arthropoda > Insecta > Hymenoptera > Ichneumonidae > Ophion > Ophion costatus. The sequence goes on along the minus strand of OX632364.1, from coordinate 24,183,433 downwards.
TATTTTGCCACATCGGGGAAATTCTCCAGGACCAGGTATATTTTAACGTACAATATTAAAAGTAGTTAAAAATCAGGACAAAATTTGAGCTTTCAATTATACAAAATGGACATGGATATATATATATGCTGAATCCAAACGTTTTTTCACTTCCGATTGATTCGTCCTTTTTTGTTATATACGTATGTTCTCTTGTATGAAATTATATATATATATATAATTATATTATAATTTCTATATTATATATTATAATTATAATATATATTATAATTTCATATAAATCCGTCGCAAAAAGGACGAATCAATCGAAAGTCAAAGCAATGTTGGATGTAGCACTGAACGAACTAATTTTGCAACTTTTTTTGCATGTATCAATAAATGCAACATAATTTTAAAACATGGTCGAAATAACAAAACATTGAAGATTGAATAGAATTATAATATTTTATCATAGCAACGACACTTGACCAACAATCAATTCTGTACTGAACATTTTACATAAATAAAAAAATTCAAACGTGGATGCAGAGGAATTTGAGAAACGAAGCTCGAGTATTTTTGGAAACTCACAAAACTTTTTCTGCACGGAACACACACACACACATTTTTTTTTAATTCCGTGAAAATTGAATAAAGCTGTCGTAAGCGTAAAATTTTTTAGATTTTGTTCTACATAAATTAGTGAGAAAATTCTGTCACGTATCACGGCCACGTCATTTCCGAAAAAAAGTTACCTTAGAATAACAGAATATCAAGGCTTATAGTATATGGGATTAAAATGTTTTGAAGCAGCGTTGCAAAGCTAACGGCCAATTCATTAATGACTAATGTGCAAGACGACAAAAAGGTCGACATTACGAAATTTGAGAAACGCCGACCCAATATTTACGGAAATACGGAAGACTTTTCAGAAATGAAGGATAAGTATACCTAAAAAAATGTACGTGCTCTTTAGTACGAGACCATCGGGCAATCCGCGTATATGATCGCATGGTACAGACTACCCGACAGACTCGGCCTCACTCTCGTCATGGTTATTGCTATGGCTAGCTACCCTCGCAAAATAACGGCCGGACGAATGATGGATTTGTCAATACAGAGTTTCGGCGCCGTGAGTATGAGCATTAATTGCGATTTTTCAAAGTTAGTTATAATAACTAGTTATATATTAATTCACTTAGTCATATATCATTTCAATTTCATCATTACATTCGATTTGACTCGAATATTATAATTAGAAAAATATTAGATGTTGAATTAGATATTAGTATTATACTTATATTATATTATATTATATTATATTATATTTTAATTATATTTATTTTGTTTGTATTCTATAATAATTTGAATTTCATCATTATATTAGATTTGAATAGAATGTTATAATTAGAAAAATATTAGATAATAGAACGAAAAGTATATTGATTCAGGTCATAATCTCTCTACATGTCAAATTTAATTTAAATCAGTCATGCCGTTTTGGCTCAATTGAGTAACAGACATACATACAGACTTTCAGATTTATAATATTAGTTCGGATTAGGATATACATGCACACATATATATATATATATAATTGCATTTTGAATAGCTGATCCTTGCTGCAAATTTCCCAAAAAAAGCTTCGCATTGACAAGAGTTGATGGTAGATACATTTCATTTTAACTGTCATAATTTCTGTTTCGGTTTCTTAAATTAACTGTCATTAACTGTCATAAATTCTGTTTCGGTTAATTAAAAACTGATCATAATCGATTAAAGTAACAGTGGAGCGTTTAGTTTCAAGGAGAATGAAATACTGTTAATTTTTCATCGTAAAGTCTTTTTTTGCCTTCGCCGTCTACAATTTAAAGCTGTGCTCAATTTAAACGAAAACTCACTGCAATTGATACAGAACGCCGCGCGATGATTATTGTCGCAAAATAAATTGAAAAAAACACCTTGGCAACCAATGACGTTGAAGTTTGCATCGTAGGAGTGCAACGGAGAATAATTCTTTTTAATTGTTTCATTTTTTTGGCTGTGTGAATCATCCAAACATTTTTACGCATTCTTAGTAAAGATTTGCGACTTAAATTTGCAAAACAGGCTTCGGGTAAGTATAAAAATGAAAAAAAAAATGCTCTTGTTTTTAGATTTTAAAAACGTCGTTCACGTATCTCAACATGCTGAGAGCCTCGACGAACATGGACACTTGAGACGGCTTGTGTTCACGATTGAGAAGATTTCGTTAGTTGATTTCATAGGATGAAAATGTAGGTTTGTCGCAACCTCACATTCCGAGACAATGCGTCAGGTTGTTCTTCGTATAATTAAAAAAAACAGATATTACGATAGAAACAAAAATAAAATACCATTTAAAAACAAATAAAATAATCTTTCAAAGAAAATGAAAGCATACGACGAATTTAAGGAAATTAATTATTTAAAAAAAGAGAATATACGTACGTAGGAAAAGTCGGCAGGTGACAAAGTAGCAAATGGAAATTGCCGAACCAGCACGCCCAGTATCAGACAATTGGAGAAAAAAGATGTTCACTACCTTTCCGCTGCCAAGTGGCAACGAAAATATTTTCTCACTTCACCGCGTCTACTTTCAGTTAAAATCTTTTTTTTATGGATTCGAAAACAATGCGCGTTGTTACGGACGATAAAAGTGCCACGTACGTGTCCGCCCGACAGCTTGAAACATTTGACGAAATCGATTAGAAGGAAAAAGGAACAAGAGGCTTTTGCGGTTTGTCCGCACAGGCGGATCGCGTCGTCAGGGGAAATTGTGCTCGCCAATAATGTTGCGCTGACGATGAGCATGCGCGTCATTCGTAAGGGCGCGCGCAAAAAAAAATCCCACCGCGCAGGTCGTTTGCCAGTTCTGAGGTTTTCATAATCACGACGTGTAATTCGTATAAGTGACGCGGGAAGGATGATCGGCTTATCATACCGGAAGATCCGGGATCGAGATAGTGTTCCACCTGCGCCCGGCTTCGCAACATTGCCAATGATCGGCCCGAAGACCGTCATCTTCGCAGCGCGGACATGGCCATCCGTGACCCGAGAGAAATGGTTCGTTTTTTGAAAATTTGTTTTTTTTTCGATTCGCTAGTTTTACTCTTCATCTTTAATGGAGTTCAATTAAATAAATACCTTGTAATTATATTTGACACGGTACTTTGCATCGTTGGAATTAAACGAAAACATTTTTTTTCGTGTTGTATTTTTCTTTTTTTTCCACCTTTAGGCCACGAAAAACAATGAAACATTTTTGAGTATCGTAATTGGAAGTTTATAACCAAAAGCTACAAACACTGTGAGATAATAATAAAAATGAAGAAATGAAAAAAATCAAGACTTTTCGTTGCGTTCCTACGATGCAAATTTCATCACCATAATTCGAGTCCGCTAGTTTTAAAGTTTACTTCCATTTTTTTATTCTCAAAATATAATTCAATTAATTGTTTACTTACTTCAATCGAATATTTACTTCAATTAGAAGTTTTTTTAAAAATAATGTGCTAATTCAATGTAATCAATTATTTAAATTGTTAAAGATTTCATTAACGTATTGTTGTCACGTACGTTTTTTTTTTCATGCTACATACAATGCATTTGATCATTTAGACTTTAATAATTCGATCGAACTTCAGTAGTTTGAATTATAGGTTTCAAAGTTACTCGAATTGATTATTTATCCCATCTAAAAGTTTCAAGAGATTACAAATGGTTTTAGAAAAGAAGAGTGTGTGCGTGTGTGACTATAATGCACTTTTATTTGAATTAAATGCTTCTTTGCATCCACTGCAGGGAAATATGTTTAACCGGAATAAATTCTACACTTTGTCACAAAAGGTGACTGCCTCGGATACAAAAATATATGTTTGTCTCTAACAGTCTTTGTCGGTTCATCCAATTCGAGAAGTTATATTCAGTTCGTGAACAAATATTTGCGATTTTGATAATTGTGCACATCATTTTGGAGGTTACTATCGCCATCAGCTGGCAGATCCAAAATGACGACTAAACATGTGAATCAGTAACTGGATTTTCATTTAAAAAATGACAAAAATGAGATTTCAAGATTTTGGGATTACAATACGATGACTGAACAACTCACAATGTTCCTCATCAGAATGTGAAACCACGTTTATTGTCCTCAGCTAGTAAAAGTGTAACTGGATCCGAAAACATGTTTTTTGATGACGTTGAAGTTTGCATCGTTGCTATGCACCGAAAATTATTTTTTTCAACGTCCCAAATGTTCTATAGTAGATCTAAGCTACAAAAATGGGGTTAATATTTTTTCGTATCGTTATTCCTCGATCTACAGCCTAAATCTGCAAAAGACAATTTTGGATACTGATAAAAACAAAAAGTGAAGAAGCCATTCACGTCATTGTTTTTTGGCTGTACGAATGATTTCTTCTTCGAAGTGAACGCACAAACAAAAAATGTTATTTGAAGTGACACGAACGCCACAATCATAACTACCCCTTCAAGTCCAATAAATATTTTGATAGCAGTGTATAATAAGATACGTCAAACCCACCGCGTTTCATTGATTCAAACAATTCGTTTCTCCCAGTGCGAAGCTCGGGAGCATGAAAGAAACGCAAATTACAAAAACGACATAGAGGCAACCTTTCGATACACCAAGTGGTTTCTACTCTGTCTCGGTGTTTGGCCGTTAATGAACGGACGGGGATCGAGATATCTGTCAAAATTGACGATTCTCAGTTGCCTCGCGATGAGCGCTTTTACATTCGTACCGGCCGCTCTTCACACGATGTTCCGGGAGAAGAATCCCCTCGTGAGGATAATTCTACTCGGTCCGGTGAGTGCGGCACTCGCCAGTATCGTCAAGTACAGTCTAATCGTGTCTCGCGCGAACGCGCTAAAGTTCTGCGTCAATAGAATGAAGAGTGATTGGATGAGTGTCGTGAGTGAAGACGAGCTTGCGATAATGAGAAGAAACGCGAGAATCGGTCGGAAAATAACGATCGTGTGCAGTCTCTTCTTGTACACGGGTGGTATGTCGTATCACGCGATAGTGCCGATATTGAAGGGCCCAAAAATCAACGAATACAACGCGACGATAAGGCCCTTGGTTTACCCCGGTTACGACATATTCGTCGATCCCCAAACGAGCCCTACTTACGAGATCATTTTCTCTCTCATTTGTCTCTCGGCTTTCGTCCGATACACGATCACCATAGCCGTATGCAATTTGACCGCAACTTTCGTCAGTCACGTTTGCGGACAGATCGAGATCATGATGTTGCGATTGGGCATGATATTCGACGGGATCGTCGACGAGAAGAAACACCCGAATATCATAAGGGAAAGAATGTCGTTCGCGGTGCACTGTCACGCGAGAGGTCTGCGGTAATGGTGATCGATATAACAAATATCCTATACTCACAGAGAACATCACTTTTGTCCGCCTTCGATTGTGATGAAACTCATATATGTGGTAAAGCATTGAAAACTATAGGGGGCCTCTAAACGACCTGGGATTTAAATGTATCAATAAAACGTATTGTTTGTTTCGAACGTACGAATAATCTTATTTTTCTATATGGTTCAAATATGGAGGTTTTTTTTTCATTCAGATCGGCGGACTGCCCGTGGTTGAAACTGCAAAATCGACCCCGACACCCCTTTCTCTGAGGGGTGGTTTCACCCCTTGAAATCGTTTTTCCGCCGATAAAAAAAAATACGTGTCTAATCATTTTCAATGCTTTATCACATGTATGAATTTCGACAAAATCGAAGGTGGGCACTCGAGTGATGTGTCTTGTTAGAGCAAAAACGGTCATAATACGAAATTGCACAATTTTTCCATATATTCTAGTTTATGTATGGAAATTGACGAAGCTCTGAGAGAGATCTTCCTCATTGAAGTTGTGGCAGCGACGGCGATAATATGCTTGCTCGAATACTACTGCATGACGGTAAAACACGGTTTGCTCAAATTCTTTTTTGTCTATCTTTCACATCATGCGAAATATTTTCCACAATGTCACATTTAATTCTTTTCAAGGCTTTCTTTCTATCTAATTTACTTTTATTCGTGTTTCCAACACTCATTTATCACCAAACCCAGTTTCGGTCAGTTTCTCATCCCTTTCACCCAACAATTATTGGCCCAGGCCTACGTTGCTTGACACGTTTGTAAGCCGCAGCCCCGGGCGCGCCTCTGCTAACGTCGGTTCATGTATTTCCTCGTTTGCAGTCACTACCAATCAATGCGCTACCAATGAAAAATGCATTTATAACGTTACTGACATTTCATCATTTTTTCAACCCTTCGTTTATGATCTTATCAGATTTTAATAATCTTTTCGCTCATCAAATTGGTCTCTTTACCCTCATTTATTCACACATCACTTGCATTAGAATTTCCATTCAAATTCGTTGTTCCAGGCGTTTCAGAATTTAGAGTCACTTCGACGAAAACTTCAGAAAAATAAATTTATTTTGTCGCCAGTAAATTGTAGCCTCCCGATGGAGATTCCCAACGAGAGAATTTTCATTACAGGAGTGGAACAACAGTGACACCGTGGCGATAATAACTTATTTCTTGCTGCTGACATCGTACGTTTTTAATATATTCATATTGTGTTATATCGGTGAACTTCTCAAGGAACAGGTAAGAATTGGAATCAGGTAATAACCCAGTTACTCTTATTCGTAATTAATGGACTCTCCTGAATTTGCACCAGCTGTAGGCAGCCAAGTTGGACTGCTTGAAAATTTAATGTTGAAAAAGAATGAACACGATAACAGTCAGAATTGGAATTGATGAAAAGAAAACATTCTTTTTTTTCCTTTTTTCTAAAACTGTTGGGATTCAAGTTGAAAAAAAGACCATAAAAATCGGGTCATCCCAAACATAACTCATACCAAACCCAATCATGTTTTTGCACCGATATCGACAAACATGTATTTCATGGTGGATCGGGATAGTTCCAAAAAGTTGGAAAATCTGCGTATATGATCGAGTGGCACAGATTATCTGGAAAAAACGGTCTAGCCATTCTTTTGATCATGCTCATGTCCAACTATTCCCGTCAAATAACCGCTGGACGAATGATGGAATTCTCCATGAGCAGTTTTGGAATCGTAAGTACAACGTTTTGTCCAGTATATTGGTCAAACATTGACCGACGTTTCTCTCTTCACCTCTCATCGTGTTAGCTATTAGGTCCGACTTCTCTCAAAAGTAATTACATTTTTTCGAGCAAAAAGACCTCGGAGCTGGTGAATCGAAAGGCGGAGGGTTTAAAACTTAGCCCTGAACTTGAAACTCGAACACTTTCGAAAATAGTTGAGTGCAGGTTTTGTTACTGATTGAGCGAGCCTGACAGCATGAACACTGTTTTTGTAGAACGTTCGAAATTCATGGCGAAGAGAAACTTCGAAAAGAGACTCCAACATAAGTCTCAATAAAAACAAATATTCATTTGACACGTTGACGCCTTCGCGTATCACCAGTGGCTCGCACTTTCATGTCACATTGAACAGTACGCACCACCAAATATGTAGTTCGTTGAATTGGTTTTGGTGAAAAGTAAGAATTGCCACACTCGTCTAAATTGTTTTACTTATAGAGCTAAAAGTATATTTATTAAATTAAAGTACGATTTATTTCATTTCAATTCAATAATTATATATATATATCACTTATGATTGCTGATGTCGATTCCAATGAGACGACAATAATGATGCTGCAATAGTTATTTGTAATAATTGATTAGTTATTTGTTTTTATCTATTCTTTTTATATTTTAAACATAGTGCCGGCTGCCCCGCGTAAAGAAGACCGAGCGTCCATACTCTTTTAGCTTTCCTTATTGCAACATTTCTATCGCATTCTATTACAAGGCTCAATCTAAAGGCTAAACTCAATCACTCAGTCGATAACGAATTATAATCTGCTACTGATCGCAAGAAAATCGCCCGGTAAAGCCCACTAATGAAGCAAAGTGTTTATTTCCACGTAGTAAATTCCTAAAGTACAGCCGCCAATAAAAGAGGTCCGTGAAGGAACATTCATCAACGATCTGTCGGATAAATCTTGGAGATTAACCGTTTTTCAGATAATGAAAACGTCCGTGATGTATTTGAACATGTTACGAGCGATTGCAGTGTGAGGAAGTCACGAATGAATCGGTTCAATTGCTGACGATACGATTTAACTCACTTCGAAGTATACTGGATGCTGCCAAAAACAGCGATAGAAAAAACCGCGGATCCTCCTTATGCTGTCTGAGCGTAGCGACAGCATAGGAAATAACTTGCCCCCACTCGCGCTCGATAGAGCGAACGTATTGCTTACGGCGCGTGCGATTCGTCGTTTCCGCGGAAAGGAATCTCCCTCGTAGTGGGGTAGCACGGTCCCGCAAGTTCTACGTTACGCGGGTGTCAACTGTACATCCACAATACGGACCATTTTTCTGATCATTGAAATAGCAGCGATTTAGCTGCTTTGAAATAGCAACAACTTGTTATTTTTTCACAGCAATAAAAAGCTTTTCCACAGTAATGAAACAAAATCATGTCCATAATGATAAAGTTCTTTTATATATATATATATAATTGCGGGTCAGCACTGTTTCATCACTGTATGTTCGTCGTATTTTCTTATGCTGTATTGGACGAAGGGATACTCATATGTTCAACGATTTTGCCGGTTTAACACGCACTTTAAAATTCTTTTTTGGAAGTCATGTCAAGTGCCAATGCTTTCCATGTACAGAGAAGCGATATTTTTTATCTCGTTACAATCGATAGTCACTCAAGAACCGATTATTTCGTAAAAGATCATTCCAACCTCCGAGATGCGAATGAAAAATTAATTCTCACCTCGAAAAGTTGTTTATCGCTCTGGCTACACAATCCCACGTCTTGTCTGGCAACGTACAAGGTCATTTACACTTGTAAAGTTCAGCTTGCTCCAACGTCGTTGCACATCGGGTACTAATCAATGTGTAAAGTTTCGAGCCTCGGATGGTTTCCCCTCTCGCGAGCGCCCTTGGTGGGGAGATACGAATTGCCGTGCAAAACTGTATGAGAGTTACTCGGGGCCAAGCTATACTACGTACTCGAGGAGCAACAGTAGGGGGGCGGCTTTGGCCAGCTATGAACGCGTACACAGACGCAACATTAAATTTGCAATGTTCATTCGCTGACACCCCACTTTCCCTTCCTATGCCTGGTTCGTCACGATTTTGGCTCGCCTGACGCACCAAAACGACAAGGGGAAGGATTATTTTTCCTCGGCGCACGCAAAGACAAGAAATGTGGGCGTTTGCGCCCTCGCTTCTGAAGTTCTCTCTCTCTCTCTCTCTCTCTCTCTCTCTCTCTCTCTCTCTCTCTCCTCTCTCTCTCTCTCCTCGCTCTCTGCATCTTATTGATAACAAAAACGACACAATAGTCATAAAATAATAATTCAGATTATCTTAGCGAATAATTTCCAAAAAACGTTTGACTCACCTGCCTCTCGACCTTCGTCCAATTCAGTATCGCTATAGGCGTAAGAGATAACGCCGCCACTTTTGTGAGTAACGCCTGCGAACAAACAAAATTCATCATGTTGCGATTAGCCGAAATAATTGACGAAATTGAGGATGATTCGGACCACGCGAAGATTATGGTACGGATGTTTATTATTATACGGGGTCGCATCAGCTATTTCGGATAATTACGGTTTTATTGTCCTAATCATTTTTAAAAAGTATTTTTTGCTCTGTACAGAAAGAAGATTTTTATTTTACGGACAAAATTTCGCGGTCACAAAATTGCAGTCTGATTTTACGGTCAGTGCGAAAAAATGTATATTTATTCCAATTAATTTTTACTCTCTATGGAAATAAAAACAGTCGGCTCAGAAAAAAATTGTTACCGCAACGAAAAATTCAGATACGTGTGGCCGTAAAATTCGCACGAAAAAGTTGTTTTTTTTTCTTGTCAAGCTTTTTGCACATTTTTCGGACTGTTTCGACTGAAAACGCTTCCGCGGTAACGACAATATAACTTTCCTGATAATCTGCCTTTTTTTCCTTCAACTTCAATTATTCAGGATTTCGTGTGTCTATTCCGAAGTTCTATAAATCTTCTAATATTTCTATAAATCTATAAGATTCTATAAATCTGTTCCCGATAATGGCTACTCACGTTTTTTATATTTTTCTCTATGATTTATTCTAAACAATCGAGAAATCTAAGTCTTTTTTCACGACATTTGTCATTTTTGTAGATAACGAATAGTGACAGCTCCACATATTTAAAACGTTGTTTTTCAGGCATGTTTTAAAGCGAACTATTAACTCAACATGATATTAGAGCAAACTTTGAGCCACTGGTTTAAAGATATGCACATGTCAAGTACCCACACTTTTAAAGGATGTTTCAGAGGTTTGAAAAGAAGTTCCTGAGTGGAAAGAAGAAGAACAAGTATATATAATTGTATTGTATTCTTTATTTCTCGTTCTACAACGCTTTACGTTTTTTATAGGCTACACACGAAAATTACATATATTTATTCACTCAATTCTGCCGAAAAATTAACAAAGCGACGAAACGATGAAAAATCCTTTATTTGACATGAAATAAACGGATGTAAACTCTTCATCACGTATTAGTAAATCACTTATTTTCAACAATTATACAAGAGAATTACATGTTTTATGGCAACAACGCTTGGCTAAAGACTAAGTAATTAGTGAATACTTTGCATGATAACCAAAACATTAAGACGAAGAAATTTGAGAAGCGCCGGCCCATTATTTTCGGAAATCGGAAAATTCTTCTCCGAAATTGACCCCTAATTCAAGTTTTCCCCAAGTTTGTTTGCATTAACTGTAATTTATCCTAGATAGAATTGATTTTAATTTCGATGGCTTATAATTAAGTGTAACAAGAGTGTACTTTGATTCCAAGGATTCAATTTTGTTACATTTTTCTTGTGAAATCGTTTTTTTTTAGTCTTCGCCGTTCACAAAATGTTCCTCGAGATTATCTATCGATGAAAATACATATTTACATTGCGAAAAGCACTGCCGAATTTCTAAAGCTTCCGTCCTTTGGAGGTGTACCCGTTTCAATATTAACCAGAAATAATTTCAACCGACATGGAATTTCACGCAGTAATCATTGTCGCATCTTTATTCAAAATACTCCGACAAGCTAATTGACAAGCTCGCGCTTTCCCGATAACGAAAACGTGCAACGAACGACAACAAAGGCATAGAAAAAAAACCCTGCCGTTATTCATGGCGGGTACCGAAAAAAAGGCTTGTCGATTAAAGCAAATTTTCCGTCGTGTTTCGAAAATGATGCGCGTTTTCCCGTCTAGCGATTTGAGTCGCGCGTACCTGCCGGCTCGACGACGTGAAGCCTTTGGTCAAATCGATTAGGGAGAAAGGGAATGAGGGGATCCCTTTTGCTTGTCGACATTGGCGGATCGCGTTATCAGGGGAAAACTTGGGCGCCAACGATGCTACGTCGAGCATGCGTGCGATTTACTAGCACGCCTTAAGCAAAGGAAAAAAAGCCCACCGCGCATGTCGTTTAATGATCTCCGAATGCATTATAAATACGGCGTATATTGGCTCGAACTGACGCGGAATCGGTCATCGGCCTGTGAAACAGGAAAATTCCGAACGAAGATAGTGTTCTCACGTCCTCCGAATCCGCTGCACCGTCGATGATCATCGAAGACCGTAGTCTTCGCAACGTAGGTCTACTCGTTGGTGAATCGAAAGAAATGGTTCGTTTACATCAATTTCTTTTTAATTCCCGGCCTATAACATCTTCTTGATGCTCAACGGAATGATAGATTCACCTCAATTAAAAGTTTCGATACATTACAAATTATTTTGAGAATCGCTATGTATAGCTGACTCTAATGAAATTTCATTAAGGTTCCTCTTTTTTTTATTCACTGCATTGAAATTTCATACTTGAAGGAACTCTTTGTTTTGTCAAAAATGGTACGACTCCCTAAAAATGATTGTTACAGATGTTTGCCTCCAATAGTATTTTCTTTAAATCTCTGGTATCCTTGATCACCCCGTCACCAAATATATTTCGGTTTCGTTCTTTCTACACATAATTGCGGGTGACCACCATAAAAAGACACTTTAAAATTTGAATCGGTGACCAGACGTTTTTTGCTCAAGGACAAATGTTTGATTTCGCGATGATTCGCAACACGAAGTGTTCTTGATCGAAATGTCAAAGAACGTTCATTGTTCTTGACTACTAAACAGTACTTGACATTGAAACGAATGATTTCTCCCAGTGTGATGTTCGGGAGCGTGTAGGAAACGTAAATAACGAGAATGACATAGAGGGAACCTTCCGCTACACCAAATGGTTGCTACTCTGCCTCGGTGTTTGGCCATTGATGCACAGGCGGGGTTCGACGTATCTGTCAAAATTGACGATTCTCGGTTGCCTCACGATGATCGCTTTCATGTTCGTACCGACCGCTCTTCACGCGATGTTCCGCGAGAAGAATCCCCTCGTGAGGATAATTCTAGTCGGTCCGATCAGTGCGGCACTCGCCAGTATCGTCAAGTACGGTATAATCGTGTCTCGCGCGAACGCGCTAAAGTTTTGCGTCAATAGAATGGAGAGTGATTGGATGAGTATCGTGAGTGAAGACGAGCTTGCGATAATGAGAAGAAACGCGAGCATCGGTCGGAAAATAACGATCGTGTGCAGTCTCTTCTTGTACACGGGTGGTATGTCTCATCACGTGATAGTGCCGATATTGAAGGGCCCAAAAATCAACGAATACAACTCGACGATAAGGCCCTTGGTTTACCCCGGTTACGACATATTCGTCGATCCCCAAACGAGCCCCACTTACGAGATCGTTTTCTCTCTCATTTGTCTCTCGGCTTTCGTCCGATACACGGTCGCCATAGCCATATGCAGTTTGGCCGCAATTTTCGTCAGTCACGTTTGCGGACAAATCGAGATCGTGATTTTGCGATTGGGCGTGATATTCGACGGGATCGTCGACGAGAAGAACCAGCCGACAATCATAAGGGACAGAATATCGTTCGCTGTACACTGTCACGCGCGAGCTTTGCGGTAACGTCCAACGATGTGACAATTACCCCATACTTGTAGAAAAACAGTGACGATACGAAATTGCATGATTTTTCAACAAATTTCAGTCTGTGTATGGAAATTGACGAAACTCTGAGAGAAATCTTTCTCATTGAAGTTGTGGCGGCGACTGCGATAATATGCTTGCTCGAGTACTACTGCATGACGGTAAAATACGGTTTGGTCAAATGCTATTTTAATTATCCTTCAAATCAGGTCAAACGTTTCCCATGTTGCATTACTTTGAATCTTTTTGTACCTTTTTTAATCTCTAATGCACTTTCATTCGTGTTTGCAACCCTCATTTATCAGCAAAGTCAGTTTTGTTCAGCTTTTCAACCCTCTATCACCCAACTTTTGGCATCTTCATTTATCTTCTGTATTTATCAACTGTTCATTTATCTTCTTACTCGCAGTCATTACCAAGAGTTCGACGATTCCATAACGTCCAAAGCTTGCATTGTTGGAATGTAACGAAAATTCAATCTTTTTAGTTGATCTAACTTTTTTTTTTATCAATATAGACCGTGAAAATCGATCAATCGTTTCTACGTAGTCTTATTAGGGATTTGCGATCAAGATTTGAATGAAGAAAAGGTTTTGGATAATGATTAAATTTAAGAAACAAAAAATGGAGGAAAAATAATATTTGCATGCCAACGATGCGAGCCTCTACGTCATTTTATCGATTAACCAAACGCATTTATTACGTAACACAATTTTGATTGTCTTCTTGGTTCTCTATGAACTTATCAATATTTAATAACATTTTCACTCATTCAATTGGTCTGTTTACCTTTATTTACTTACACATCACTTGCAATGTTCCCAACCCTTATTGGCTATTCGATGCGTTTTAGAATTAAGGGTCAATTTTCCGAAAAGTTAGTCGAAATGAATGGACTTTGTTGCCAATAAATTGTTGTCTCGTAATGGAGATTCCCAACGAATTAAAGGTTTTTCATTGCAGGAATGGAACAATAGTGACACCATGGCGATAATAACTTATGTCTTGCTGTTGACGTCGTACGTTTTCAATATATTCATTTTGTGTTTTATCGGTGAACTTCTCAAGGAACAGGTGAGAATTTGAATCATGTAATAACTCATCTTTTTATATTGGGATGTTAAATAAGTTCTCGCAGTTTTTCGTGAGATGTAATGCGTTGTTTGGAAAAAATCGTTCCTAATGCTTTCAAACGTTTCGAAACTGTCGTGTCATCAATTCCTAATGATTCTGCAAGTTCAGCTAGCGTCTGACATGAGTCTTCGTAAAGCCTCCCCTTCATAATGCCTCCAATTCATCACATCGAAATCATTATTTTCTAAGTGTCTAACAGTCAATCTCTGCATGTTGTTTCCGACAGAGCATGGTCGCCATAAGTCTCAACAAGATTTCTGTGTGCTTTGGCTGTAGATAAAAAAAAATATATAGTGCCGTAAAATTCTCCGCGAATACTCTTTTTTCGCACGAAATTTAACATGTTTAACACCATGAAGAAAAAAAAAGTTGCTTACACTTTGCTGAATTGAGATGACACCATTTCAAACTTGCTTATGATACTTCTTTATAGATGCGTTACCATCTTTAACTACACGGACGTGGTTCTGGTAACGCCATCTGTTAGAAAACAGTGAGAACTCATTCAACGTCCTTATATTTATGAACAATGGACTGCTCTGAATTTCTGCCAGCAAGGCACTCAAGTTGAACTGCTTGGAAGTTTAATGTACAAAAGTAAATACAAAAAGAACGAATACGAAAACAGAATGTGAGAATCACAGCTGATGGAAAATATCGGATTTTATTTCATAAAAATGTTTGGATTTAAGATAACAAAAGAACATTAAGCAATGGATTTATAATTTTTCACGCTAATCGACAATTGTGTACTTTTTGCGAACTGGAATAGTTCCAAAAAGTTGGGAAAGCTGCGTATATGATCGAGTGGTACAGATTACCTGAAAAAAATGGTCTAGCAATTCTTTTGATTATTCTCATGTCGGCCAATTCCCGTCAAATGAACGCTGGACGAATGATGGAGTTCTCGATAAGAAATTTCGGACTTGTAAGTACAACGTGTTATCTAGAATTTTGATCAAACATTGATCAATGTTTCTCTCTCGATCTTTCATTCCGTCAGCTATTAGGTCATCTTCCTTTAGAAATGGACACATTTTTGAGAACAGGAGAATTTCAAAGCCTGCAGAATCGCATAGCACAAGTTACCAAATTTACCGCTGTCTCCAGAACTCGAAAACTTTCGAAAATAGTTGATTTTATTACCGATCGGCCGAATCTCGCTTAATCAGTATTTTGTAGAACTTTATAAATTAACGCTGGTATGAATCTTTTAAGAGAGACGTCAAGATAATTTTCAAAAAAAAATATTCACTTAATCTCCGTGTGGAAAGTTGCTAAAGTACAGCCGTCAATGAGGGAGGTCCATGGAGAGACATTCATCAACGATTTGTCGAATAACGCACATATTTTATGTTGTTTATAAAACTTGGCGATTGACTATTTTTCAGATAATGAAAACATCCGTGATGTATTTGAACATGTTGCGAACCACTGCACTGTGAAACAATCATAAATGAATTCGTTCGATGGCTAACCTTACAATTTAGCTCGATTCGAAATACATTGTATGCTGCCTAAAGCAGCGACCGCCAAAATTGCGGCTCCCCGTTATACTGTCTAATCGTCGGACAGCGAAGAAATTAACTTATGGCGTTGAAGTTTGCGTCGTTGGAATGCAACGAAAATTCTTTTGAAAAATGATTTCTTCACTTTTTCGTCATGCAAATTCTTATCCTGCGAATTTGTGCTGAAGATGTCTGACGACAATCCCAAAAAAACGGCTGGGTCGCTTTTGTGACCAAACATTGCAGAAGAGGTTTGCGCTTTTAAACTTTCGTTGCGTTTCAACGATGCAAACTTCAATGACATAATAACTCGGCGCCACTCGAGTTCGACAGATCGAACGTGTCCCTATCTATTTACAATTGTGTATCAGCACTATTTCGTCACTGTAGGTTAATCGTATGTTCTTATACTCTGTTGGACGAAGGAATACCCATGTCAAAGGCTTTTGCCGGTTTAACACGCACTTTAAAATCCTTTTTTTGAAAGACATGTCAAGTGTCAATGCTTTCCATGTAAGGAGAAGCGATATTTTTTATTCCGTTACAATCGATAGTCACTAGAGAACCGATTATTTCGTAAGAGATGATTCCAATCTCCGAGATGTAAATGAAAAGTTAATCCTCACTTCGAAAAGTTAATCCCAAGTCTTGTCTGGAAACATACGAGGTCATTGACACTTGAAAAGTTCAACTTGTACCAACGTCGTTGCACATCGAGTACTAATCAATGTCTAAAGTGGAGAGCCTCGGATGGTTCCCCCTCTCGCGAGCGCCCTTGGTGGGGAGATACGGATTGCCGTGTAAGAGTGTATGAGCGTTACTCAGGGCCAAGCTGTACTACGTACTCGAGGGGCAACGGTAGGCGCGGCTTTGGCGAGCTACGAACGCGTACACAGACACAACATTGAATTTGCAATGCTCATTCGCTGACATCCCACTTTCCACCCCTTATGCTCGGTTCGTCACGGTTCTGGCTGAGGCACCAAAACGGCGAGGGAAGGATTAGTCTTTTCTTAGCGCAGGCAAAGAAAAAAATCTGTGCGTTTGCGCCCTCGCTTCTGAAGTTTTCTCTATCTCTCTCTCTACCCCTCCCTCCCTCCCTCTCTCTCTCTCTCCTTCTCTCGTTCTCTTTTTTATTCGGTCTCTGCATCTCAATCATACCAAAAACGACACAATAGTCGACACAATAGTAAAAATAATTCAGCTTGCCTCAGCGAACATTTTTCAAAAACTTTGCTTCATCTGCGTCTCGACCTTCGTCCGATACAGTATCGCTATAAGTATCGGAGGTGAAAGCCCCATTTTGGCAAGTGACGCCTTCGGACAAATAAAAATCATCAAATTGTGATTGGCCGAAATTTTCGATGAAATCGACGATGATTCGGGCGACGAGAAACTTATGGTAAGGATATTGATCACTATACGGGTTTACATTAGCTATCTCGGGTAATTATTTTCTTTTCCTATTCATCGTTCGAATGTTTTCTTTGCTCTGCCTGGAAAAAAGAATTCTATTTCATGCACAAAGTCCCCCGCAGTCACAAAGTTGCGGTCCAATTTAACGGTGAATGCGCAAAAATGTACAATTATTCCAACCAGTTTTTACTCCCTATGGAAAAAAATAGTCACTTTGACAAACTATTTGATTGCAGGTACGTGCAGCCGTAAAATTCGCATGACAAAATTCTTTTTTATCCTGTCAATGTTTTCGTATTTTTTTCGTGCTTTGACTGAAAATGCATCCGCGGTAACGACACTATAATATAATGATAATATTTCGTGATAATAAATAAAATATAATATTTCGTGATTATTTGCATGAATTTTCTTCAATACTTGATTATTCAAAATCACTTTTGTCGCTACTCGAATGTTGAAATTCTGAAAATCCGTTCATGAAAATGACTACTTCATTTATCTTGCATTTGTCTCTATCAGATATTTGTTCCAAACAATCGAGATATCCCGATCTTTTTGCACATCATTTTTTAATTTTTTTACATAAAGAATATTCACTATTCTACATATCCAAAAGTTTGTTTTTCAGGCATTCTTAAAAACGAATTACGAACTCAACATAATATTGGAGCACACTTTGTACCTTCGACTTGAAGAGCTGCACATGAGTACATTTTAACAAGATGTTTAAAAAGTTCAAAGAGAAGCTCCTAAGCAGAAAAGTAAACAAGTTCATATATAATTTCTCTCAATTTAGCATAAAAGTGAACAAAGCAATCGAAACCGTAAAAAATTGTTAATTCGGCACTGAGTAAATCAATGTAAACGCTCTTTCACGTGTTAATAAATACCATATCATTAACAATTACGCAAGAAAATTACCTGTTTTACAGCCGCAACCGTAGGTCAACGAATAATAAATCAGTGAGTACATTGCATGACAACCAAAATATTGACGTTAAGAAATTTAAGAAACGCCGGCCCATTATTTTCGGAAGACGGACAACTTTTTCCGAAATCAACCCTTTCTGCGAGTTTGCCACAAAATTTGATTGCGTGAACGGTAATCGATCTTAAATACAATACATTTTAATTTCTTGCTTATAATTAATTGCGATGAGAGCGTTCTTTGATTCCGAAGAGAATTCAATTTTGTTCCATTTTTATTGTCGAATCTTTTCTTTTTTAAGTCTTCGCCGTACACAAAATGTTCCTCGAGATTATCTATCGATGAAAAAACATATTTACATTGCGAAAAGCACTGCCGAATTTCTAAAGCCTCCGTCCTTTGGAGTCGTACCCGTTTCAATATTCACCAGAAATAGTTCCAAGTGACAGAAATTCACGCAATAATCATTGTCACATCTTTAATCAAAACACTCCGACAAGCTGATTGACAAGCTCGCGCTTTCCCGATAACGAAAACGTGCAAAGAACGACAACAAAGGCACAGAAAAAAAACCCTGCCGTTATTCATGGCGGGTACCGAAAAAAAGGCTTGTCGATTAAAGCAAATTTTCCGTCGTGTTTCGACAATGATGCGCGTTTTCCCGTCTAGCGATCTGAGTCGCGCGTACCTGCCGACTCGACGACGTAAAACCTTAGGTCAAATCGATTAGGGAGAAACGGAATGAGGGAATCCCTTTTGCTTGTCGTCATTGGCGGATCGCGTTGTCAGGGGAAAACTTGGGCGCCAGCAACGTTACGTCGAGCATGCGCGCGACTGTCAAATCCCACGGCGCATGTCATTTATGAATCTCTGAGGGTTTTATAATCGCGACGTATAATCCCTCGCACTGACGCGGAAAGGGTTTTCGGCCTGTGAAACAGGAAGATTCCGAATGAAAATAGTGTTCTCGCGTCATTCGGCTCGACAGCACCGTCGATGATCGTCGGGAACTTGGCAACGCGGATGTGGCAATTCATGAATCGGGAGAAATGGTCCGTTTAAATCAATGTTATTCAAATTTCCGGTCTATAAGATCTTTTTCGATGTAGCAAGGCAATGATGAATTTACTTCAATTAAAAGCTTCAATAGTTTACATATTATTCCGAAAAAACACTATGTGTGAGTGATTGTAATGAAGTTTTTTTTTCGTCGCTCTCTCTTTTTAGTTTACTGCATTGAGATTTTTCACTCGAGTGTCTTTCAATATTCTTTATTTCGTTAAAAAAAGGACACAACTTCCGATAGAAAAATTATTATTATTATTATATATGCCTCTATTAGTACTTTTGCAAATCTCCGTTATACTTAATCATTCCGTCAAGAATTATACTTCGGTGTATGTCCATACAATTGCGGAGCATCACCAGGAAATGAGGGATCCAAAATGACGATTCAAAAGCTGAATCGGTAACTGAACTTTCATTTGGAAAATAACAAATGTTCGATTTCGAGATAATTCACAGCACAAGATGTTCCTCATCATGATGCAAAAGCACGTTTCATTGTTCTCAGCCTCCAAGCGTGTCATTTAATTTTCAAAAGTTCCTTCTTTTTCTCGAGTAATTTTTTTCGTCGAGGTCAACGCTGAGGATAAAAGTTTCTCACGAAACGACAGATATGCTGCAATAACCATTTCTTCATTGGCGATAAATATGTTTCTAGAATTAATGAAAAAAAAATCGTTTCCTTGATCGAAGATAGGCAAAACGCTTGAGCTGAATCAGACACGTGATTTCCCGCAGTGTGGTACTCGGGAGAGTGCAAGAGAACGTCAATTACGAAAACGACATAGAGGAAAATTTGCGATACACCCGATGGTTTCTAATTTTTCTTCGTGTTTGGCCGTTGATGACGGCGAGGGGATCGAGCTATTGTCTGAAATTTACGATTCTCGGTTACCTCGGGATCATTGCTTTTACGTTCGTGCCGACCGTTCTTCACACGATATTCCGCGAGAAGGTTCCCCTGGTGAGGATAATTCTACTCGGTCCGGTCAGTGCGTCCCTCGCAAGTGTCGTCAAGTACAGTCTCGTCGTGTTGAGCGCGAACGCGATAAACGTCTGCGTGGATAGAGTGAAGAATGATTGGATGAGTATCGTGAGGGATGACGAGCTTGCGATAATGAGAAGAAACGCGAGAATCGGCCGTAAAATAACGATCGTGTGCAGTCTCTTTTTGTACACGGGGGGTATGTCTTATCACGCGATAGTGCCGTTATTGAAGGGCCCAAAAATCGACAAGCACAACGTGACGATAAGACCTTTGGCTTATCCCGGCTATGACATATTCGTCGATTCCCAAACGAGCCCCAATTACGAGATCATTTTCACTCTTATTTGTGTCTCGGCTTTCGTCCGATACACGGTCAGCGTAGCCGTATGCAATTTGGCAGCAATTTTCGTCAGTCACGTTTGCGGACAGATCGAAATCGTCATGCTGCGATTGGGCATGATTTTCGACGAGATCGTCCACGAGATGACACACCCGGAGGTAACGTGGGAAAAAGTATCGTCGATCATACGTTGTCACGCGAGCAGTCTGCGGTAATTAATGGCGATTAATGTAGCGAGTATCGTGTACCTAGATTTTGTGAAGAAAAAAAATCTGATACGTAATCGAAGTATATTTCAACCAACGCCAGACTGTGCACGAAGATTGACGGTGCTCTGCGGGCAATATTTCTCGTCGAAGTTTTGGCAGCTACCACGATAATATGCCTACTCTCCTACTTCTGCATGACGGTAAAACGCCGTTTCTACAAAAGTATTATTTTCAATTGTCTTTTCCGTTACACAAAACGTTTTCAATCGCGTGGACGTTTTCAATTCCTCTTTTATAATCTGATGCACTTTTAGTAGGCGCCTCAAGCTCCATTTATCTGCGAATTCACTTTCTGTTTATTGAGGCGTTACATCTGAGTGGAAAACTTTTTTGGTGTTTTTCTTATAGGCTAAAATGTGCAAACAACACGAGAATGATATATGAAAAAAGTTTTAGGCGATATTTTAATTTTTAATTTTTACAGCGTACTAG
This sequence comes from Ophion costatus, assembly GCA_951751655.1. NCBI lineage: Eukaryota > Metazoa > Arthropoda > Insecta > Hymenoptera > Ichneumonidae > Ophion > Ophion costatus. The sequence continues at coordinate 24,162,224 of OX632364.1, read as the reverse complement.
CTTTCCGCTGGCGGCTTCGCTCGCGTAGACTTATGTTGAACGTCCCTTAATGAAATGTGCTCCTGAAATATCCCATTGAGGAACACGGTAGCACTGCATTGAAGAGCATTAATACTAAGTTTCTGGTCAATACAAGGATTATATTTTCATAGAAACTTGAACACTTTTTTTCACCCTTTAAATGGGGTTGTTTCGAAAAATGCTCAAACACGTGTTTAATTATTTGCCTCAAAGCTTATTTATACCGAGTTTCAAGCCAATTGGCCCAATAGAATAAAATGTTGCATGCAAAACTTTAACAACCCCTTTTATCCCTTTAGGGGTTGAATGTCACAAATTCTTTTCTCAGTGAGTGTTTACATCATAAAAGGAAACTACTGTCCAAATTTAACGTTTCTATCTTCCGTGGATTGGGCTGTGCGATGATCTGTCAGTCAGTCAGGACATGTCCTTTTATAAATGACGATCAGAGAGCGTTTCGGAGCGCCACCGGGCGCTTTTTATAAGCCAGTCAAGATTTTAGCGAAATGTTGTTTACTCAAATCGACGCAATTTTACGAAAAAGCAATATTTTTTAGTAATCGTGTGTACTCCTCTAGTAAAACTAATGTAAATGACGATATTTCGTTTTAATGTGATCTAGGTGCTAATCCATGAAACTTTTGCTTCTTTCACAAAGCGCCGAAAAACGCTCTGAAGCTGCGACTAAGCCGCCATTTGGTATTTTTGTTCGTGATAAAAAATGTGTTTGTATATGTCAACACATGTAGAATAAACCCGCCAAACTTCATTTATATGGCTTTTTTAGGATTCTCAGGAAAAAAAATTCACAAAAGAGTCTCTTTTTCCGGTAAGCCGCATTGATGTAACGCTTCAATCTTCGTTTATTTATAAGCGATATGTACACGGCTTTTCAACCCTTGATATTTTGCGCACTTTAGGATATCCTTTGCAGTCAGTTGATCGAAAAAATGAGGCCAGCGGTGGCGTCTCCTAATCTGATGATTTCTTCTACAGGAGTGGAACAACAGTGACGCTGTGGCAAAAATAACTTATTTCTTGCTGTTAACGTCTTACATTTTCAATGTATTCATATTGTGTCACATCGGCGAGCTTCTCAAGGGGCAGGTAAACAATGCTCACGCGAGCATAACTGAATTTCATGAAATTCTAAATGACGCACTCGGATGGCCTGTCCAAATTTTGTTTTCTGTACCAGAGCCAAATTGCCATTTAACGTGACTCTGATCAGATGTAATTTTGACGAAAAACAAAATTTGCTCTTACTGAGAGTCGAAATTGATGGAATGAAGCTTTCTGTTACGTAAAAATGTTCAGCTATAAAATTACAAAAGAACGAAAAAAAATTGAGGCATGTCAATTGCACTCACCGATCCGAAACCATTTTTTCTATTCTTCTTTTGTTTTTACATATATATCAATTTATTATTTGGGTAGTTTCAGAAAGTTGGAGACGCTGCATATATGATCGATTGGTACAGATTGCCAGGCAAAAGTGGCCTAGCCATTGGCATGATTATAGGCATATCTCACTACTCCCGGCCAATTACTGCTGGACGAATGATGGAATTCTCGATTGGAAGCTTTGGAATCGTAGGTGCACGGTTTTGTTTTTTTTTCAATTGTCGAAACATTGACTGACGTTTCTATCTCCGCTTATCATCCTATTTGCTATTGGATCGGACCGTCTTCAGAAGTAGATGAGTTTTTCGGTGGACTCCAGAATCGATGAGTGCAGGGAATAAAAGTTAGCCCTTTTTCGAAACAGACGCGAAGACAGTTGATTATATGTTTCGATACAAACTGGCGAGTCTCACATAAACTTTATGAGTATTTTGTCAAACTATATAAACTCATAGGGGTACGGAACATTACGATCAATGGCATGATTCAAAAGAATATGTATATTCTTAGGCCTGTGTATGAAAATCACGATGCCTTGTATCAATATCTATTCGAATCATCCCCCTATGAGATCTACGCGTTTTTTTAGTTTTCGAGAAAAAAAGCTAATTTTTTCTTTTTCTGTTTTGTGTATGTATTTTCCTGGCGATTGTTTTACCCGTGTTATCGTAATGAAGTGCACTGTTGAGTAATAAATGAATGACCGAGTAAACACTAACTCGAGTGCTTTTGATTTAAAGTTAAAAAAATGACAGCATCGGTGACTAAATTCAGATGGTAAAAATAATACTTACACTCGTAAAAATGACTCCCAAATGCTTTGAAAAACTCGTAAGAGGAAAGTACATATACAAAAGAGAAAAACAATGAAAATCTATGCTACAGGAAAGCCCAAAAACAAATTTGAAAAATGACTTCCTCTCGAATACTAAAAAATATCGTAGACCCTGTATTTTTCTTTTGGTCGTCACTTTTCGGGCCACCTTTTATACATACACATGTATCAGGTCCACACATGAGCGGTCCATGAAAAATCAGTAATCGATGATTCACGATACAGTACATACACAAAATAAAAAGCTATGCTGACGGGAAACCAGAAAAAAAAAACTTTTTCTTAAAAACTAAACAAGATCGTGGAAAATACATGGAGTTGATTTGAATAAATATTGATACGAGGCACCTAGATTTTCCTTTTCGACGTCACTTTTTGAGTCACCCTTTATGGCCATATACATACGAAAGGTCCATGACAAATCAGTCATCGATGATTTATGAAACAACAAACGCATGTTCATGCCGTTTGTAAAACTTCAGCATTAACGATTTTTCAGATAATGAAAACTGCACTGGCGTATTTGAATGTGTTACGAGCCTCTGCATTGTGATAAAATGCACAAAGAAAATACAGACGACAGTTTTCAACTCACTTGACAGCATATTGGATGCTGCCCGAAACGAAGATCGTAAAAATTTCGGATCTCGGACCCAAACAAACCCAAACAAACTCCAACTCGACAAAGCAAGCGCGCCCGTGATGGAAAAATCAAGGATAATAAAATTCGTTTCTTGTTATGTTTGCTCACTGAAGATTCTTTTAAAATTCATTTTTGTGTATATACCCGTGCAGAAATTTATTGTGGAGTCCTTATTTTCCGTTTATCGTCCTTTTAGCATTTTTCACTTTACATTCTCAACCAAAATATGTTGGAACTCCCAAAAAAATATCCATTCGTGATCCCATGCACAAGTTTTCGTTGGGGAGTCCCAAGATGCACCGACGTCTCTATAGGGACTTGTTAGGGGCACCGCACATAGGAGGTCTTCATCAGGATCCATTTAAATTCTGTACTGTTCCCGATGAACGCCGTTTGAAAATTCTCATCACATTTGAATCGAAAATATGCGAAAGGTCACGAGAAAAGACTGGGCGTGTTGAAACATCACCTGCACGCCTCGCGAGCCTGTGTGGTGATATTATTGCAAAGTGCAGTAAAATAAATAATAAACGATAGTTAGAGTGGATTTTTCAGTGATGAGATTCGAGTCGACTCTCAAGATATACTTTTTTAAGCAATTTATATTTTTTGAAGATAAGTGTTATACTCTCATAAGATCCACTCATTTCGTCTATCGAACAAGTCTGTGGGATCCATCAAGAATTCTATCGGATTCGGTTCGACAATGTGGGGATCGTTCAGGATTCAAGTAGGATTTATACATAGATTCCAATGGGGATTGTTAATTAGAATCCAATATACCAGCGTGAAGTTTTGATTGGATGGATCCAATGCGATGAGCCATTGGATCCCTATCAGGAAGTAGAAACAAATATGGGGAACCCAATGGGATCCCTACAATTTCTCCACGAGTAATTGCGCGTCATCACTAAGTCGTCACTGTTTGTCGATTGTATTTTGTTATAGTATACTAAACACATAAATACTCATACGTTAAAACGCTTTAGCCGGCTCCGCACGCGCGTAATAATCCTCTTTTGGAAGACACGTTCGCGTAGAAAGCATTGTCAGCTTTCTACGTATGGAGAAGCGCTGTTTTCGATTCCGTTACAATAGACAGTAAGCCACGCACCGATTATTTCGTAAAATACAATTCCAACGTCCGTGAAACGAATGAACAATGGATTCTCACCTGGAAAAATTGTACATCGCTCTGGCTGTACAATCCCAAGTGGTGTCTGGAAACGTGCAAGTTCATTGACACTTGGAAAGTTCGACTCGCACCAACGTCGTCGCACATAGAGTATCAATCAATGTCTAAAGTCTCGAACCTCGGATTGTTTTCCCACTCCCGCGAGCGCGCTTGATGGGGAGACGCGAATTACCGTGCAAGATTGTTTCGGCATTACGCAAGGCCTAGCTGTACTGCGTAGTCGAGGGGCTACAGTAGGCGCGGTTTTGGCCAGCTATAACCAAGCGCGCGCACATACGCAACATCGAATGCGCAACGCTCATTCGCCGACCCCCCACTCTCCACCGAGTATGCCTGTTTCGTCCGATTCCGGTTGCCCCGAGGCACAAAAACAATAATGCGAAGGGGAGGATTATTTTTCGCAGGCGCGCATGCATAGGGAAAAACAACCGTGAGCTTGCTCCCTCGCTTCTGCATTTTCGATGCGCTAGCCTCTCATAAATTCAAGATACAGTCATGATTATTCGAGTGAAATAACCTCGTGAATAATGCTCGTACGTGTCAGTAGTACATAAGCGCTTTGACGCGACGAAGCAACGATGATGATTCGGAACGATAAATTCGGGTCTGCGAAACCGGAAAAGATCTCCAACAAGGATTACGAAACGGACATAAAGTATATGATGCAGTATACTAAATGGCTTTTGGAAATTCTCGGTGTTTGGACAATGGTAACGAGTGATACGGGACCGCGAACAAAATATTTGTCCAAATGTTTGATCATTGTTTGCCTCGGGAGTATGGCGTTCTTGTTGATACCAACGAGCCTCCACATTGCACTGCGCGTCAGAAATCTGTCCGGGACTAGAGTCAGCATTGGTTTGCTGTCACCTTGCCTCGCTAGTATTCTCAAATATGCCTTCATTATTTACCACTCGAAGGAGATAAAGCTTTGCATGGAACACATGGAGACAGATTGGATGAATGTAGACGGTGAGAATGATCGGGTCATCATGCTGAAAAATGTCAAAGTCGAACATGTCATCACCGCTGCTTCGGGACTCCTACTGTACACTGGTGGCATATTTCTGCACACCGTGATGCCTTTGCTGAAGGGAAAGAGCTTGAATTCACTCAACGAGACCATAAGACCGCTCGTTTATCCGGGATACGATTTGTTCATCGACACCCAAAAGAGCCCAACTTACGAGATAATCTTTTGCACCATTTGCTTTTCGGCGTTTGTCAGATTTACAGTGACTATCGCAGCGTGCAACCTCACCGCCCTTTTCGTTACTCACGCCTGCGGACAGATGCAGATCGTAATGTCACGACTCGACAAGCTCTTCGATGGGATCAACGAGATTGAGAATCAAAAAGAAATCGATAAACGCATCTCTTTCCTTGTACTTTGTCACGTCAGAGGACTGCGGTAATTGATTATTTTTATATTTATTCGCACTCTCTCGTTCTCTTCTTACCAATCTCCTTCTGCTCTTTATATATATATATTCCACTAAAACCTCGTATCCGAATCACCTCCACGTATGTTCTACGATATTTTTCAGTTTTCGAGGAAAAAAAGCATAATTTCGCGTTCTTCTGCAGCATAGATTTTTATTTTTCGGTTTGGTGCATTTACTTTCCTCTTAACAGTTCTTAAAAGCGATTGGGAGACATTTAGACTAGTATAAGTATTCTTTTTATCATCTGAATTTTACCGAACGACCCTCGAACTTTTTTTTACTTATGATCAAAATCTAAGGCACTTACGTTGGTATTCAGTTGGCCCTTCATAATGATAAGACAAGTGAAAGAATCACGAAGAAAGTACATAGACAAAAGAGAAAAGTGAAGAATGATCTTTTTCTGGAAAACTAAAAAAGATCGTAGGACACAGGTACATGGGGTAATTCGGATAGGTAGTGATAGAAGGCTTCTAAATTTTTCTTTGGTCAATATTAGTGAATGTCAAATGAATTCTTGGAATAAGAAACATTTAATAACTTTGAAAAGTTATTTTTTATTATTTTCATAATAATGTATTGGAAGCCAATGTAATTCGTCACAAAATTTTGTCCGCTCGAGTTTTGTTGGATCTCTTCGAATCTGAGTATCAAATTTTGCTTATATGTTTTATTGTCTTCCCCTGCTTCACAAACGCTTTTATTCGAACGATTGTTCTTCGTCTTCATAACTTATGCAAACTTGGCAAATATTTTGACGCGTTAGAGAAGTGATCTTTTACAAGAGTTCTTTTGTGATGACGAAGGAAAGTAAAAATAACCGTTTCTTCAAAATCAAGTACATAATCAAGGGAAAAAATACTTTGATCCCGATCATATGTTTGTAGATGCTCTATGAGTCAGGCTACTTTCCATTCCGCGCTTGTACACGTGGCGTTTGTTTTTCGCATACACGTAGTAACTGTTTATTCGCAGGCTCTCGACGATAATCGACGGCGCTCTCAAGGAATTGTGCCTTGTCGAAGTTGTTACTGCTACACTGATATTGTGCCTACTGGAATACTACGTGTTGGTAGGATTTTTTTAACTTCCAAACCCATTGAGATGACAATTACTAATCTGCAAGTTGTCCATACCGTTCCTCTATTTTGTTCACAAACGGTTTTTCACAAACGTGTCTCCACTTTTGTTGAAAACTATATTGCTCGCCATCAGGAGTTCGCCATTCTTGTTTACCATTTACAAATTTATTATAAAATGAAAACGATTTTCTTCAGATCGTCACCACAATGGAAGCAGGCTCCATTGAGCAAAGTTGAACAATGAACAATAAGCATCAGATATTACGTTTCGTTTCAGGAATGGAAAAACGCCGGGACGGTGGCAACGTTGCCATATTTTTTATTGCTGGTGTCGTACACGTACAATATATTCATATTTTGTCATATCGGTGAGCTGCTCAAGGACCAGGTAATATACCATTTAATTCACTCGATTTGTTTACCGGAAGGGAAAAGGAAATGACAAATTCACGATATGTAAAACAGTTCGAGGAGGTCGGGAAGGCGGCATACATGATGGATTGGTACAGAATACCGAAAAATCAAGAACTCTGTATAGTTTTGATTATAGCCATCGCTAATTATCCCCATAAGATAACAGCCGGAGGAATGATCGAACTATCGATATGCACTTTTGGAGTCGTAAGACGTTGGAAATTTATTGATCAATAGCTATCGCTACGTTAACTCAACTCCGCGTTTTATCTCCGTTTTATTTTCTTTCTAGATTATGAAAACATCGATAATCTATCAGAATATGTTGCGAACCTTCGCGCAAACCGATGATTGAGATGACGCTCGTTTCAATCTCATTCGGTCGAATGTTGGATCACTGGTGACGAACTTTCGTTTACAAAACAAAAATCGAACATTTTTATTCGAAATGTAGTGATAGTGGATAAAATAAAAAGTAGAGCAACGCATAGCACCCGAAATATTTTATTGCTATTCTCTCGGGAATATTCCCAAATATTTTTCATTATTCTGCAGCGTGCCCTATATTTTTTGCACCAAAGACTATATTTTTTATCTTTTGGAAATTAAGAATTTAGGGAAGGATGCCTTGACGTATTCGAGTTAAACATTTAAACTTGGAAAATAATAAATACGTATGTTTGTGCATTTTGTTGAAAATTGAAGGATAATTTAAATCTTGGAAATATCAACAGCCTCCGCTAGGACGAGATCTTTGAAATTGTAATAAGCGAGAAAGGTTTTCGTTGAATGGAAAGTATTTTCGTTTCTGATAATCGTAAATATTAATAATTCGTTTTGTAATTCTCTCACTCTCTCTCTCCCTCTCTCTCTCCCCTCCCCCTATTGATTGTTTTCTCCGTCTCAATAACGACCAAAATGACATAATAATCATCAATGATGCAGATTACCTCAATGGATAATCGGGGAAAAAATCCGAGATAGTTATAAATAACCCAATAATAGAAACAATCACCAAAATCACAATACTCCTCAGCTGGGAGACTACAAATCAACAATGTTATGTAGCATTGTTGTAAATACCCCGACGCACTGTTTCAGGCATTCACGAGGTCATGAAAAACCGCCATCACGAAAAAAATCATGAAAAAAAAATAAATCGAGTATATGAAATTTACCTTGTGATCCCCTGTGGCATTTTTATCACAATAGCAAAATCTATCTTCAACCCCTTAGGTGTGTGAAGAAATGTTCAAGCTTCGCTTGTCGTTTCGATCTCGTCGAGTACCCCAAACGTCTAACGCTAAATCAATGAAATAACCTCAACGCTGTACAGCGAGCTGAAAACTGTGGGCAAAAGAAATAAGAAAGAAACGAGAAGGGAGAAATAGGGAGATAGAGAGTGGAAGGGAGAGAAAAAAATTACGCAGAAATCCGAGGGTACTGCAAGCTCATGAATACAGGGTGCATATGCAGGACTTTTTTCTTCCCGTTTGTTCAACCCTTCTGCATTTTAATGTGGAAGGGGTGGCCTCCCTGGTCTCCTCACCCCGGAGAGGGGCAGAGAAGAAGAAAATAAACAACGACAGGCATGCGCGGTTCGAGCCTGGTAAATCACAACAGACGTTCCATTCCGACCGTTCAATAATTCCTCGCGAGAGAAAAAATCGAAAAAAGCATGCCGAACTTATTATTCACTGTCAGTTGCGAACGAAACGCCGAGTGGGCGCACGATGCCTCGTAAAGATGACGAATCAGTGAGATCGGTTGAGAGAGCATCGAATAGAAATTACGTTGCGGATGTAAATTTCTCGATGCAATATACACGATGGTTTTTAACCCTTTTGGGAATTTGGCCGGACGTGATATCGAACTCGACGAAATTCGAAAAAATCGTCTCGAGATGCCTCATGCCATTTCCCGCGATCGTCATAACGTTGCTCGCAATACCGTTCGTATCGATACCGATCGTTCGCGATTTGACTCCAAGTCAATTCATCATGCTGCTCGGACCACTCAGCTTTCGCGTGTCGAGTGTCGTCAAAAACGTTATTCTCATATTCCGACGTCGAGCCATAAAGCTTTGCGTCGAGCACATGGAGACCGATTGGCGAAGAATCGAGAACGACCAAGATCGCGAAATAATGAGAAGCCATTTGAGGGTCGGACGGAATCTCACGATAGTATCCGTTACCTGCTTGTACAGCAGTACTATTTTTTACAATAGTTTGCCGTTCATATTGCCGAGAAAGATAAATGCACTTAACGAAACCGTCAGACCCATCACCGTGCCTGGTATCGATATTTACGTTGATCTTCGCGCCGGTCACAATTACGAAATCGTTATACTTGTCAGCTGCGTCTCGATCTTTTACGTTTCTGCCATTATCACCGCTATATGCAATCTCGCAGCTGTACTCGTTTGCCACGCGTGTGGACAAATTCAAATCGTTATGTCCAGGCTCGAGAGCCTGATCGGTAAAAATCACAAGCACACCGACAGTACGACGTTTCGCAACGGTGTCTCATTTGCGATCAGTATTCACGTCAGAGTACTCAGGTGAGGAATTATTTTGCTTTGGCCATCTTGTGCAATGGTATTTTCTATGGCAGACCACCGTTTTATGAAAGTGTGGCTGAATTTTTTTTTTAACGCTATTTTATCACGGGAAAATTTTATGACTAATGCTGTAAGGGGCAAACAGTTTTTTGTTGTGATTTTATTTTCGCCAAAACTAACTGTTCTTTCCCGAAGTTTCGAAAATATCACATGGGCCGGGCTGCTTTGGAATGTTTTTTTTTCTTGTATACTGCACTTTTTACATTCTTCAATAATTATTTGTCTTTTTTCGGATACGAAGGACCAAGGAAAAGTTTTTAAAAAGCTTTGTGGAGTCTCGACTTTGAATTTTGAGCCATTTTTGCGGCCGCGTGGTTGAGCTTTTTCACATGAATCAATGTAATCATAAGCACATCAGATATAATAATATTTCAGTTAAATAGATATTTATTTCATCTGATCTTTTGGAATATTCATTAACATTGTTCCTCGATCCGTTCTCACATTGAAATCGCAATATTGTTTGAAAAAGGGAATAATCAAATTAACTGTACGCCATGGAATTTTTAGGTTTCGCATTACTATCATTTTTACACCGTGCAAATATTAAATAACATAAATCAAATTATGAACTTTCGAATTCAAATAATGTGGCAAAGTAGCCACAAAGACGGCGCGCATTGCTTCATTGCTAGTTTTTAAAAATAATTTACTAAATGCAGAGGTACATCGGATTACTAAATCCGATTCTTTATTTCTTTAATGTTTTCAATTTCAAATTCAAAACTCTTTATGTTTTGTTTCTCAAAGATTTGCGACCAAGATCGACGAAGTTTTACAAGAGCTGTGCTTTATAGAGGTGGTCGCCGCCACTTGGATTATCTGTTTGATCGCATATATATTTATAACGGTAAGAAGAACAAAGAAATTTCCGAATCTTGGATTTCAAGCACAATAAAATAGTCTTTTCCTTAAACTCCCGACGCTTGTATCCCCTTTGGGTGATCAATTCCAGCTTCGAATGAATTTTGAACAAGAAAAAAATTATTGTTCCGAGACTTCGATTAGTCGGCGATAAAATTTGATTTGTCTGCTTAAAAAATGCCTCAAGATACAAGTACGAAAAATGCACAGGTGTCATGATTCGTTGACTCGAAATTCACGACGTTGAAATTGGTCAATTGCCAGAAAGAATTACTGAATAATTTTATCGGAGTCGAGTTTTATGCAGAACGGTTGATGCAAGTTTCAATTATCCAACTCGTTTGCTGTTCCAGAAGGAAAAATACGCATATTTTAGTATTGGGCATTTTTAAAGATTGATAAGTAACCTCCATTGCCGCGCGATTGGCGTTAGAAAGAACCAAAAAGTCATTTTTCCAGGTAATGGTTGACCACGAAAAAAAAACTACAAAAAAAATTTGAGTACAGCCTCTCTCGGAAGAAAATCAGCAAAAAATTATATAATTCGAACGGACCGTCTAAGGTATTCCTTTCACGAACCTGAATATCTATCAATTAAATGATTTTCGTCCATATTCGAGTAAAAATCCATTCCATTAAACTGTTAAATTTCCAAGCCAAATTACCGAACTTTCAACGAAAAATGACAACTTTAAAAATGGTCTCATTTATAGGGTGCTTTACGGAAATGACACGCTGGCTGCATTTCTGTCTAATAATTTAACACTAATTAACTCTAGATGCCTGAAATAAACTGCTTATGCGTGTAAAAAAATTTAAAGATTCCGCAACGGCAATAAAAACACGGCGTCACCGAATGCTTAAAGAAAATATTAATGATAAAGCTTAGAAAGATATGAGTAGCAGAAGAATTTTCGTAGCCGTGACATTTCAGAGAAAATATAAAAACTTCTATATCTACTAAATTTGGGCGAATTTTTTCATTCCTTTTTATCGTTGAGTAGAATAATTAATTAACTTATTTTTATTACGCTTCGCTGTAATTTACCAGCTATTTAGAACGGCCCTCCTTATGCCCCCACGAAATATCCTCTGCGAAAGGAATACCTCAAAAGAATCTTTATTGCAGGAGCAAAAAAGCACGGGTATAACGTCATCGATATCATACATAACTTTGATGGTCTCTTTGTCTTTCAACATATTCATTTTTTGTTTGATCGGTGAGCTCCTAAAGGAGAAGGTGAATATACGATTTCATGTGGCGTTGAAGTTTGGAAGGTTGGAACGTAACGAAAGTTCTTTGCAATTTTTTAAAAATTTCTTCGTTTTCATCATGGTCTATAATATTTTTGATAGATTAAGTCCGCGAATTTCTAATCAAATTTGAAAAAACCTTCTAGGTCATTTTCGTATGTTGAATCGGCGAAAAGAAATATAAGCAGCAGAAGAAAAATTGATTTTCGTTTCATTCCACGGCTAATCAAATAAATCCAACTTCATCATCGTGATTTAAACTGAGGGCGCTTTGCTATCTTTCATTTTAATTCGTTGCGCGGCTTTCTTGATCTGAGATTGTTATAAATTATTTGTAATGGCAGTGCGAGGCTGTGGGTAGAGCGGCCTATATGACCGATTGGTACAAGCTACCGGGCAAATCCGGGCTCACACTCGTTATGCTCATCACCATGGCGAATTATCCACGCAGGCTCACTGCCGGACGAGTGATAGAACTTTCCATATCGACTTTCGGAGCCGTGAGTACGCGATTTTTATTTTTCCTCCGACCCCCGTTATTTCCCACTAATTCCTTGTTTTCAGATCATGAAGACTTCGTTCGGCTATTCGAACATGCTTCGCACAATGACCGAATAACGAATAAACATCGGTAGATAAGAAGCGCAGCCAAGTAACCGAACGAAACAATTCACCATTGACCCGGCTAATATTTTTCCGCGCTATTTGTTGTTACTAACGCATTTAAGATCAAATTATGATGGGCGTCACCAGCCTGTCACAAATAAAACTCAGTTTTATGAAGATCGTGCTTATTGATGCGGATTTCTTGCACTTTACCCCTAATTTCATATGAATGTTAGATGATCGGCGACAATCATTTGAAACACCTTAATCATGAGGGGGGAAAAAAATGTTAATCCGCCCACGAGTATTATGTATATTTATTATGAGCTACGCAATCTTCCCGTAGACGCCAATGAGAGAGGGCTTCTTGGTGTGAAGCGTACATTTATGTCGGTTGATTCAAATGCATTTAAGTACTATGATATTAAAGTTTGCATCGTTGGAGGACAACGAAAATAGATTTTCGAAATTATTAGCTCGTTATCATTCAAATTTATTGGTAGTTTTTAGCTACGAGCATCAAACGTTTTTTTGTGACTTTTTCTGCGTTTAACGACCGAAATGTGCTAATAAATATTTTGGGTGATAACAAAAATAAATAAAGAATAGTAATAATTTTCATTGCGTTCGAAAGATGCAAACTTCACGGCCGTTAATTACTAAAGATGCAATAATATGCAGAAGGTACTTCGTATCAGTACGATCAATATTGTCTTTTGTGGTGAAGATTTCTACTAGTTTAGATAGGAAGGGTTCACAATTCGTGGGAGGACGCACAGGCATTCGCAAAAAACGTCTTTTTCACGGTAATTAGTATACGAAAATCGGACAGCACTCGATGTAGATATTGGCCGCGCACATGGCTACGTAATCGTAAATTTTCGATCCGTGTTCACTGCAATTGCTTATCTCGTAAAGCGCAAAACTTGCAACAGTGACATCAAGTTCTCTGAAACACGAGTTAGAGGATTGGGATTCACCTTAGTTATCAAGTGCGAGAAGTGCGAGCAAAAGGAGATAAGTTCGAGTCCTTCGCCTAAAAGTTATTGTCACGAAATCAATCGCAGCTTCACGTTGGCTATGCGAATATCAGGTGTTGGATTTACGGGAATGAACATTTTCTGCGGTATTATGAATCTCCCAAAGTGCTTCAGTCAAACGCTCTACGAGAAAATTACCAAACAAATACGAGATGCAGCCAAAGAAGTTACAGATTCGTCTATGCGAATGGCAGTTTACAAAGAAAACAAAAATAACGACAGAAAACGAGAACACCAAAGACGCTAATGGAATCGCCGTCTCCGGGGATGGTTCTTGGAGAAAAAGAGGTTTTTCTTCACTGCAGGGTGTTGCGACACTTATCGGAATTTTGTCTGAGAAAGTTGTCGACATTATCGTCAAGTCGTCATTTTGTAAGGCCTGCTAATCGTGGAGTGAAAAAAGGGAACAAAAGAATATGAAGAATGGTACGCAGAACATGAAGATAATCCACAAGTAACCACGATGGAAGTTCTGGAAAGGTGGAGGTAGATGGAATGGTTGAAATGTTCAGCAGATCTGAAGATTTACACGATACAAAATATTTGTATTATGTTGGAGATGGCGATGCAAAAACATTCAAGAGCATAACAGAAGCCCATCCGTATGGAGAGAACAATATGATACGTAAACGAGAATGCATTGGTCATGTTCAAAAACGAATGGACAGCAGACTCCGAGACGTCAAGAAACAAACAAAAGGTCTCGGAGAAAGGGGCAAATAGACTGCAAACTTGATTGACGAATTCACAGTGTTTTATGGATTGGCTGTGAGAAATAGTTGCACGTCTATCGATGACATGAAGAAAGGAATCTGGGCAACATATTATCACAAGTGCTCAACCGATGAAAATCCTCAGCATGACAACTGTCCGTCTGGCAATGAAAGTTGGTGCACGTGACGACAAGCCGAAGCCGCAAACACGCGCGACTCATATCCCCATAAGCCTGCACTTGATAAAACTGTGGCAGAAGCGATCAAACCGGTGTATGAAGCACTTAGTAACGACGAGTTACTGGAGAGATGTTTAGGAGGCTTTGCACAAAATAATAACGAGTGTTTGAGTTCTAAGATTTGGAAAATTGCTCCGAAAAATTCATGGAGTGGTTTAACGATTGTTGAAATTGCCGCATATATTTCGGCTAGCACTTTTAACGATGGAACAGTCGCCTTTCTCCGAATTTTGAAAAACCTTGGTATTGCGATTCGGCCGAGCACGATGAAGACTTGCGAACATCTGGACAAATTACGCCTTACTGCCACTGGAATTCAATCTGAAAAGGCAACAAAGGAAGCAAGGATTGCCGCCAGAAATGACAAAAAACATGCTGGAGACGTTTTAGATGCCGAGGAAGGCCCCACGCATAGCGCAGGATGCTTTTAAATAAGGTAAGATTGCATTTATAATAGATAACCGCGCGGCGCGCCCGACCGCCAATTTCAAAGCCGTGTTTCCACGATTCACTTTTTTGAACCTTGTGAAAGTTCTAACTCTCGAACGAAGGTTCAGATCGCTTTGAAATTTTTACAACATATTCTTAGTATCATCACCTATCGTGTAAACCACAGAAATAAAAATTTCAACGAGACAAAAAAATATAAAAAATAAAATAACGACAGAAAATTGAGTAAAAAAATGTTAAGCTTCGTATTTTTATTATAATAATTTAGAAAAAAATAATATTGTTGGTTCACACCGAAGATACATTCATTATGCAATTATAAATATGTTTATTTTTTTCAGACACCCACATCGATGCTGAGAAATTTCACCATCAAGGTGCGCGCAAAAAAAATACATTGCTTTATTATGTTATATCTCCGCCATTTGTTAATATTTCTGATTTTCCTTTAAACATACACTTAACCATGTGCATAAATGATCTGTAAAAAAATGTTGTCAATATATGCGTCATTTTTTTTAACCGCGTCTAGAAAAGTACCTTCGAAAATCCGCGAAATCGCGTATATGGCCTTAATGTTAAGATAGAATGTGGCATCGCAAACGAAGTCTTTTTTTAACTTGGGAGTGCTGTGCTGGGACAAAACCGACATAAAAATTGAGTATGTTAATGAATATTGAATGCCTATGTATCGAACTTTTATTTTCAATTAAAGACTAATATCAATTAAGGGAAATACAAGCATCCCTCGGCGAATTATCAGATAAGACGACACTCCGACTTTCTCTCAATACACACTCCTTTCCCATTAACCGTGATTATTGCTCATAAACTCACATTATAATATTTCAGTTCTGTTTTTATCCTTTATCGTTGCCTACTCGAAAAAAGTAACTCTCCCTTTCACTCACGAATCATTTATTCGAACGACACAACAATCATAAAAACAATCAAGCAAATGAAACCCCGAAACAGCGAATGAATAATCCCGAAAAAAATTAATCTGCACAACAATAAGGCGGAACTCTGTTAGGGCACTCACTCACCTGATGGAAATATTATCTGCAATTCTTCATCGCAATAGCAAGTTCCATATTTATTTCCTCGGGTGAATTAAGAAAAGTTAAAAATCCGTCCGTCGTTGCACTCGCGCCAATTATCTGAAGACGTTTACTGGCAAATCAATGAAACAGCTACTGCGCTGTACAGTTAACTGTACAATTTTTGAAACCGAACAGACAACAAAGTAACGGAGCGGGAGAAGTGGGGAAAGCGTGTGGGTGGGAGAAAGCATAGCGAGCACGTAAAATGGACGCGAAATTCTTTTCTTGAACCCTTTTGAACTTAGAGGTGGAGGGGATGGCTCTACTCCCCTGCTTTTTTTAAGTCTTTTCGCCGCCGCGAACAGACTGAAAAACTACAGGCGGAAGAAGCTAAAAAAAAAGCAACGAACGACAAACAATTACCCGCTGGAGAAAAAACTAGAAAAGTGTTCTGCCGATACCATGACTCAGTTGTAAATGAAACTCAGAGTGCTAGCGCAATGCCCCGCGGAGATGTCAAATCGGAACGATTGGTTGAGACATCATCAAACGCGAATTACGTTGCCGATGTAAATTTCTCGATGCAATATACTCGATGGCTGCTAATTCTTTTGGGAATTTGGCCGAACGTGATATCGAACTCAACGAAATTTGAAAAACTAGTCTCGAGATGTCACATGCCGTTTCCATCGGTCATCATAACGTTACTCGTAATACCGCTCGTATCGTTACTGATCATCCGCGATCTGACTCCAAGTCAATACATCTTGCTGCTCGGATCACTCAGCTTTCGCGCATCAACTGCCATTAAAAACGTTATTCTCATATTCCGACGTCAAGCCATAAAACGCTGCATCAATCACATGGAGGCCGATTGGCGAATAATCGAGAACGACCAAGATCGCGAAATAATGAGGAGCAATTTGAGAGTCGGACACAATCTCACGTTAATATGTGCTTCTGGTCTATACATGAGTGCCATGTTTTACAATGTGCTGCCGTTTTTTGGGCCGAGAAAGATCAATGCGCGTAACGAAACCCTCAGACCCATTAACGTGCCCGGTATCGATATTTTCGTCGATCTTCACGCCGGTTGCAATTACGAGATCGTCTTTTTTACCAACTGTATCGCGGTTTTTTACATTTCTGCCATTGTTACCGTAATATGCAATCTCGCAGCTGTACTCGTTTGCCACACGTGTGGACAAATTCAAATCGTTTGTCCAGGCTCGAAAGCCTCATCGGTGAAAATCACAAACACACCGACAGTACGACGTTTCGGAGCGCTCTTTCATTTGCGATTAGTATCCATGTCAGAGTACTCAGGTAAGGAATTCTTTTGCTTTGACCATCTCGCACAAAGGTACTTTCTACGGCAGACAACCGTTTTATGAAAATGTGGTAATTTTTTTTTTTGAATCAATGTTATCACTGGAAAATGTTACCACTAATGCTGTTGAGGGGCATGCAGTTTATTTGTGATTTCGTTGTCGACAGAACTAACTGTTCTTTCTCGAAGTTTCGAACGAAGGAAGAATTTTTAAAAAGTTCCATTGCTATGGTTTCTTCGATAATTTACTGATATAAAAGTGCAGAGGTATATCTTATTACTTCATTTCTTATTTTTCGTTTCTCAAAGATTTGTGACCAAAATCGACGAAGTTTTACAAGAGCTCTGCTTCATAGAGGTGGTCGCCGCCACTAGTCTTATATGTTCGGCCGCATATATATTTATAACGGTAAGAAGAACAAAGAAACTTCTGAATCTTGGGTTTAAAGCGCGCGAAAAATCCGACACTTTTTTCCTCCTCGGACGATCAATTCCAGCTTCGAATGAATTTTGAATAAGCAAAAATTATTGTTCCAATATTTCAGTTATTGGGCGATAAAATTTAAATCGACTGCTAAAATACCTCAAGATACAAGTTTGAAAAGTGCACAGTTGCCGTTAGTCATTGACTCGAAATGTATGACGTTGAAAATGGTCAATTGTCAGGAAGAATTACTGAATAAGTTTATCAGAATCGAGTTTTATGCAGATTGTTTGATGCAAGTCCTAATTATAAGAGATAAGTCCGAATTATAATAATAAGACAAGTACCTAACCTCAAGTTGCAACCGATTGACCTTTGAAAGAACGAAAAGGCAATTTTTCCGAAAATTAATCGTGTTTAACTATGAATAAACACCTATAAAAAAAATTGAGAACGCCCTCTCATGGAAGAAATCTGCAGAAAATTGTATAATTCGAACGGACCGCTTAAAAGAATTTCTCCGCTCTTCATTGCAGGACCGAAAGAACATGGCTGTAACGTCATCGATATCCTACGTGAGTTTGTTGATCTCTTTCTCTTTCAACATATTCATTTTTTGTCTGATCGGTGAGATCCTAAAGGAGAAGGTGAATATACAATTTAATGTGTCACTGAAATTTGGAATGCAACGAATTTTTTAATTAATTTTCATAATTTCTTCATTTTTATCACGAATATCATTTTTTGATAGATTGAGTGCGTGTATCTCTAATGGAGATAATAAAAAACCGTTTAGGTGATTTTCGTACCCTAAATCACCGAAAAGAAATGTCAGCGACAGAAAAAAAATTATTTTCGTTGCATTCCAAGGGTAATCAAGTAAATTGAAATTTATCGTTGTGATTTTATCTCAAGGCGCTTCGCTATCTTTTATTTGATTTCTGTGCACGGCATTTCGTGATTTTCTTGATCCGGGATTGTTATAAACTATTTGTTATGGCAGTGCGAGGCTGTGGGTAAAGCGGCTTATATGACCGACTGGTACAAGCTACCGGGCAAATCCGGGCTCACGCTCGTTATGCTCATCACCATACCGAATTATCCACGCCGGCTCACTGCTGGACGAGTGATGGAACTTTCCATATCGACTTTCGGAACCGTGAGTACGCGATTTTCATTTTTCCTCCGACCCCCGCTATTTCTCACTAATTCGTTGTTTTCAGATCATGAAGACTTCGTTCGGCTATTCGAACATGCTTCACACAATGACCGAATAACAAATAAATATCGGTAGATAAGAAGCGCAGCCAAGTAGCCGAACGAAACAATTCACCCGGCTAATATTTTCCTGCGCTATTTGTTACCACTTACGCCTTTGATTTTAAATTATGATAGTGTCACTAACCTGTCACAAATAAAACTCAGTTTTATGAAGATACTGATACGGATTTCTTGCACTTTATCCCTGATTCTGTATCGATGTTGGATGATCGGAGATAATCTTTTCAGACACCTTAATCATAAGGGGGAAAATGTGTTAACCAGCCCGCGAGTTTTATGCATATTTACTATAAGCTACGCAATTTTCCCGTAGACGCCAATGAGAGAGGGCTTGTTGGTGTGAAACATACATTTATGTCGGTTGATTCAAATGTATTTAAATACTATGATATTGAAATTTGCATCGTTGGAGAGCAACGAAAATTGATTTTTTGGAATCATTAACTTGTTATCATTCAAATTTATTGGCAGTTTTAAGGAGGCGGTAATCTATTTGAATTTTATGTTTGCATTAAAAAAAAATTTTAATGAATGCATAACATCTCAAGAATATTGTGTCAAAATTTCAAGTCGATCGGAGCAAAATTGACAAAGTTATGAGTATTTGTGGCAAGATCTCACGAATGGGCGCGACAAGTTGACGAGTTGCGAATTAGTAGACCAGAGAAGCAAGCGGCGCACGACAGTAAAGAAGGAAGAGTTTTGCGTAGACAAATGCAAAAATATGCTCTAGATCATGTTGATGGAAGGTTTTTGCTCTACGGACCTGACATCGACGACTCTGTGTGAGTATAAGAAAATTATCGAGTTTTATTTCGAGTTTTTCAGTGTGCAAAACTTTAAAGCGTTTTTTTGAAACTTTTCATGATTGAAGTCCGTATACGCCATAACTCAATATCTACTGGACCAATCGTTTTGAAATTTTGCACAATACTTCTTCACATAATTCACCAGGTATTGTCGGGAGCTTTTTTGTTTTTTTTTAAACAATTATTAATTTTACCACATCAAATTAGCCGATTTTTTAGCGAAAATCGGTTTTTGGCTCCCAAGTGCTACGAAAAATTGAAAAATCGAGAAAAAAAATCCCCTCGTGGTTACCTCGAGAAACATCTCCTTTAACAAATACATTTTGATTTTTTTGTTTCAAATGATTCTGTTGCAAGTTATGATGTACACAGCAAAACAACTTTCTTTCGAGGCGCGTCCGGAGATTCACTGTCACTCGCTCAATTTTCAATATCTTGCAATGAAAATTTAGGAAAATATTGTTCAAATGTTGCATTATTATATGGAAAGTGACTGAATAAACTAACACTATCTGTATCGCCAAAAAAAATCTTAAAAACGCCTTTTTTCACCGAATTAACCTTACCCCGCCCTTAAGCTACGAGCATCAAACGTTTTTTTATGATTTTTTCTGAGTTCAACAACCGAAATCTGCTAATAAATATTTTCGGTGATAACAAAAATAAATAAAGAATAGTGATAACTTTCATTGCGTTCGAAAGATGCAAACTTCACGATCCTTAATTACTTAAGATGCAATACTATGCAGAAGATACTTTGTATCAGTACGATCGATTTGGTCTTTTGCGGTGAAGATTTTCGGAGCTCGTATTGCAACTTATTTTTCCACATATTGCTTCGGCACCGTGAAAAATTGACAATTTTAATTTTTAAATTGAAGCATTTAACGTTGAATCAATAGCACTGAGGAATTACGGAATTCGTTCACTTTATTTTCAGACCGCAATCCTTCAATAACTCGGGTGGGACTTAACGTCAAGATTGAATGTGACATCGCAAACGAAGTCTTTTTTTAACTTGGGAGTGCTGTGCCGGAACAAAATCAACATAAAAATTCAGTATTTGAACGAATATTGAATGCCTATGTATCGCACTTTTATGGTCGATTGAAGACTAATATCTGCTCATGTAAATAGAAGCATCCCTCGGTGAATTATCAGATAATCCGACACTCCGATTTTCTCTCAACACACACTCTTTTCCCATTAACCGTGATTATTGCTCATAAACTCACGTTATAACATTTCAATTCTTTTTTATTCTCCGCCTACTCCAAAAAAAAGTAAATCTCCGTTTCACTCTCGAATTATTTATTGGAACGACACAACAAGCACGAAAAAATTCCAGCCAACAAAAACCCGAAACAGCGAATGATTAATCCCGAAGAAAAATAATCAGCGATACGATACGCCGGAACTCAGTTAGGGCACTCACTCACCTTATTCTTCTTTAAATACACCAACGAAAATTGTGCGCTTTCACCGAATTATCCGCAACTTCATGGATGAAAATCAATTAACGATATGAAGTCCGTATAGAAATATTATTATCTGCAATTCTTTATCACAACAACAAGATCAATATTCATCCCCTCGGGTGAATTAGGAAAAGCTTAAAATCTGCTCGTCGTTTCACTCGCCCCAACTATCTAAAGACGTCTACTGGTAAATCGATGAATAGCCTCTGCGCTGTGCAGTGAGCTGCACATTTTTTTTCAACCAAACAGACAACGAAGAAACGGAGAGGGAGAAGTGGGGAAGGAGTGTAGGTGGGAGAATTTTCTCGAACCCTTCTGCACCTAGTGGAGGGATGGCTCTACTCCCTGCTTTTTTAAAGCTCTTTCGCCGCTGCGAATAAGCGGCGGAAAAAGATTAAAAAAATAAAGAACGATGAACGATTTCCCACTGAAGTAAAAACGAGAAAAGAGCTATGCCGATGCCGTGACTCATTTGTGAACGAAACGCAGAGTGCGAGCGCAATGTCCCGCGATGATGTCAAAACGGCACGTTCGGTGGAGACATCGTCAAACACGAATTACGTAGCCGATGTGAATTTTTCGATGCAATATACCCGATGGTTTCTAATACTTTTGGGAATTTGGCCGGATGTGATATCGAATTCAACGAAATTTGAAAAAATCGTCTCGAGATGTCTCATGCCTTTTCCATCGGTCGTCATAACGTTACTCGTAATACCGCTCGTATCGATACCGATGTTCCGCGATGTCACGCCGCGTCAATTAATCGTGTTGCTCGGACCGCTCAGCTTTCGCACTTCGAGTGTCATTAAAAACGTTATTCTCATATCGCGACGTCGAGCCATTAAGCTTTGCATCGAGCACATGGAGACCGATTGGCGAAGAATGGAAAACGATCGAGATCGCGAAATAATGCGAAGCAGTTTGCGGATCGGACGTAATCTCACGATAATATGTGTTTCCTGTTTTTACAGCAGTACCATATTTTACAATAGTTTGCCGTTCATATTGCCGAGAAAGATAAATGCTCTTAACGAAACCGTCAGACCCATCACCGTGCCGGGCATCGATATTTACGTTGATCTTCACGCTGGTTGCAATTACGAGATCGTTATTATCGCCAGTTGCATCTCGATCTTTTACGTTTCCGCCATTATTGCCGCAATATGCAATCTCGCTGCTATACTCGTTTGCCACGCGTGCGGACAAATTCAAGTCGTTATGTCCAGGCTCGAGAGCATCATCGGTGCAGATCGCAAACGCACCAACGATACGGCGTTTCAGAGTGAAATTTCATTCGCCATTCGCATTCACGTGAGAGCACTCAGGTAAGGAACTCTTCTTCATTGTCTTTTTCGTACAAAGATATCATTATGATGGACTTCCGTCGGGGACATTCGAAAAAATGCATCGGTTATACGGATGGTATTGATGTTTGCATCGCTCGAATGCCAGGAAAAGTCGGGGCCTTTTTTAACATTTCTTTACATGGATTACTATGTAAAGTTTTCTTTTGCAGGCTTAGATTAGCGATCCTTAATAATGATCTTTAAAAATATTCCAATAATAATTGTAGCCTAAATGAGCCAAAAAAAATTAGCAATATCGAAGAATAAATATTTTCGTTGCACTCTAACGATGCACTCTTCGATACTATGGGTATGATAGGAAAAAATATAAATATTGGCGATTGGCAGGCGCTTTTAAACGTTTTTTCACTTTTTTCCTCGAAGGATTTTAATGCGATTTTTTTGTACAAAATTTTCGTCTTTTCATCACAATTTGAAATATATGAAACGTTGTAGTTTGTACTGTTTTTTTCCTTTTCGAACGCAGGACTTTATACCGTTTACGTGATTACTTATATATTTTCTGAATATATGATAGACTAACGCAGAAGTTTTAGAATTTTATTGACGCGGAATGTTACTTTTTGATAGTCAGCCATTTTTGTCCGTGTCGTTTGTAATTTATTTATTCCATACCATCACGGATTATATAAACGTTTCTTATTGAGCACCAGTACACTAACTATAAGCCAAATGATTGATAGGTTTTCATGAAATTTTATCAATTAAATTTTTGATGTATAAAATAGCGTAACGACTGCTTATAAATTTGCAACTGGTTGATCGATTTAAAGATAAGGACATCGGAGGTACCAAAATTCGTTATAGTGCTTTCACTTTGTATACAATGAACTTTTATCCAATTTTTCGCATCCGAAGGATGTCAAAACGAACCTAAAAACCGCTTACACATTGCTTATGATTGTTGATAATTGGGGCAATGTGGGAATACATATTTTCGTTTCATTTTTTTTTCTCGTACCTCTCAGATTTGCGTCCAAGATCGACGAAGTTCTCCGAGAGTTGTGTTTCATAGAGGTGGTTGCCGCGACTTGGATAATATGTTTGATCGTATATATATTTTTGACGGTAAGAAGCGCAAGGAAATTTCCGAAAAATGTTGGTTTCAATCACGAAGCGCTTTCTCAACAAATCCTAATGCGTTTGGCTCGCTTGCGGCGATTAACTAGAACTTTGAGTATTGTTTCGTAAACTCCTATATTATAGTTTTTCGACAATATATAATTTGATAAAGCAATTTTGAAAAAGTGTTTAAATGCAATTCGAAAAAGTGAAGAGTTGTCCTCACAGATTGATACGAAAGCTTTTTCAACGTTGAATATCGTCAATTATTTAAAAAAATAAATGAATAATGTTTTTTTTCCAAAATCCAGTGTTATGCACAATATTCAATATAAACGCGAATGATCCAACTTTTTTTATTGGTGTAGAATAAAAAATATGTATATTTTTGCATTGCAATTTTTCAAAGATTGAAAACTAACCTCAAGGTCTAAACATCTAACAAAAAAATTGTTGAAAAATGACAAATGTCGATGCACACTGACCGCGCAGAAGAATCTTTATTACAGGATCCAAAAGGCACGGGTATAGCGACATCGATATCATACGTGATGTTGTTGCTCACTTCGTCTTCTAATATATTCATTTTTTGCTTAATCGGTGAGCTCCTAAAGCAGAAGGTAAGGCCGTGGCGCTTTCCCGTCAATGTATTCCTTTCACGAACCCGAATATTCAACAATTAACTGATTCTCGTCTACAACGAAATAATAAATCCCAATATACTGGTGAAATTTTAAGCCAAATTACCGAACTTTTAACGAAAAAAAAATTACGACTTTAAAAGTTGTCTAATTTATACGGCACTTTATGGAGATGACACGCTGGCCACATTTCCTTTTAATAATATATACACTAAATAACTTTAGATGTTTGGTATGAACTGCCCTACGCGTGTGAGAAATTCTAAAGATTCCGAAACGACAATAAAAACAGGGAATTCGCGAATATTTCAATAAAATATTGATGATAAAACCTGGAAAAATGTGACTGGGAAAACAAATTTCCTAACCGCGATTTTTCAGACAAAATGTAAAAATGCCTAAATATACCAAATTTGTGCAAAATTGTTTATTCCAGTTTATCATTGGGTATAATATTGGGCTTTTGAACAAGTACTGAAAATTTTTGTTCAAAAACTTGTTGGTGAAAAGTAATGCTTAATTTTTAAAAAAATCATTCCTAACGCTTTCAAACGTTTAGAAACCGTTGTGCGAACAACTCCTAATGATCATGCAAGTATGAACACAGCTGGCGAAAAGTTTCCCTGCCCCTTTATTATTTGTATACTGTAAATATACGAAATTCTACATAATATTTATTGTTCGATTTTTAAATCAGGGGGGAGGGGACATGCCAGCAGTGTATTAATCATCAGGGGGTTTATTTGCAAAGACAATTTTGCAATTTCCTCATTATTCTGAGATTTTTGGTAACTATTTGTTATGATAGTGCGAGGCCGTGGGTCAAGCGGCTTATATGACCGAATGGTACAGGCTCCCGGGCAAATCCGGACTCACACTCATCATGCTCATCATTATGTCAAATTACCCGCGCAAGCTGACCGCCGGACGAGTGGTAGAACTTTCCATATCGACTTTCGGGGCCGTGAGTACGCGACACACCTCCATCATATCGTTATTCGTCTTCCGATTCCCTTTCAATTCGCTTGCTTTAGATCATGAAATCCTCGTTCGGTTATTCGAACATGCTTCGAACAATGACTCAATAACGAATCGAGAAGACCCGACAGGAATCCCAGAAACCGAAGCATACAATTGACCAGTGACGCGGCAAAATGTTCTTTCGACGTTATTCGTTATCACTTGTACTGTATGAGTATGAAATTGTGACGGGTAAGGTGTCACGAACGTGAAACGAATAAAACTCCGTTTTATGAAGACCGTGTCTATTGATATGAATTTCTCATACTTTCCCTGTGCTCTCGTAGGAAAGTGATAAAAGCGAAGATAATATTTTGGGGCTCCTTAAGGACGTACGATCATTACTACGGATCCAACTTTCGGATTTGAAATTTTTATATGATTTTGACGAATACTTTTTGCGCCTTTTGCCATAATTTGAGCTATTTTGACCGTTTAGTTTTTTCAGAATAAAACTGCAAAGTCGAGCACTTTGAGTTACCGTCGCACGTCGTCTTATGGAGACGGTCAACCGGAAGTGCGTTGATCGTGATTTTTCTGCACACGTATCCAACTAAACCCGTTGGAAAACTGAAATTCGATAGATTAGATATAATAGATATTGTAAAAAATAAGAAAATCAATCTTCACCGTGTAGTTAAAGCACTACATTACAAGAAAGTTTCAATTTCCGGTTGAAAATGGTCAGATAACGACGAAATAGCATCCACAGACTTAGCAACGTCGCGAGTGACAGCTGATCCGTTTGGCGAACATAACCCAGCTTTGTTTTGAAATTAATTTGAATAGAAGCCACCACAAAATATGCAAACAACAATTTATGGAGTTTTATCATTTATCACGAATCAATAATATGTCCAATTATATTCTGCCTATCCCGTTAATTCCGCTGAGGTAATTCAAGCCTATTTCAATAGGCTTGAATTTTATTACGTTAATATTATTACGAAGATTACTACCGAGTTGTTGACAATCCAATTTTTCAGTTTTTATTTATTCACGTGCAATAAAATCATCATTTACCACAACATTTGGCACACTATAATCGATAATACGAATAATCAACATAAGTAACATCAATCAGAGCAGCTGCGGGTAAAATAAAAGTACAATTAGACTCTTTTGTGACCCCACGGAAGTGATCGTACCTGCTTAAATATGAAAGCCTACATTACGATGGCGTTGAAGTTTGCTTCGTTGGAATGCAACGAAGGTTTCTTTTTTTTCCGATCCCCATTGTTATTATGATCTACAATTTATCTTATAGACCAAGTTCGTGGAGCTTTAACGCAAAATTATAGAGGAACAGTTAACTTTCGTTGCATTCCGACAATGCAAGCTCGAACATCATAAATTATAAGGTATTTCTAGACATTTATGTACTAATGGTGCGGAATGCAGCAAATCTGTCATGATGTTGCAGTCGTTTATGTCTTTCGTGGTGACGACTCTCGGGACTCGTATCGCAGCTCTGGGCATGCAAACTTTTATTATAAAAATCAATGAACCACCGTGCCCGGGAGTGGAGTGGGGGCGAAGAACAGAATTTTTTTAAAGCGTTCATTTTATTGACCAGTAAAGGAAGAAAGGGGTCCGCGTTAGCTGGCTATAGCCGTAGACCATAAAAACCTACGACATTGTGCCCAACGCATTTGTTCATTCTCGCCTACCTTCAAGTAAATTATATGTGATGGTATTGAAGTTTGCATCATTGACGTGCAACGAAAATGATTTTCTTTCAATTTCGCAAATTTCCTTGAGCACATTTGAGCTACGAAAATCACGCAAACTTTTTTCAGGCTTCTTGTTTAGCAACCTACAAAAAATTTGCCAAATATGATTTCGGATAATAATGGAAACAAAAAATCGAAAAAAATTCTTTGCATTCCAACGATGCAAACTTCACCCCCATATGATATGAGTGTTCCCTTCTTTTTCGGTTGTCATTTGTTGTCCTTAATCATCGTACTTGACTGCAAGATCTCCTGGACGGTGATACGAAAAGAAGAAAAAAGGATGAGGAGCGATGCCCTGGCACGGAGTTTGTGCGCATGGCTGTTTAATAATTCCGAGGTTGGTGGCGCGTCGGATACGTTTTTCACAATTTACTCGTCTGCCTTCAACCTCTTCACGAGCGAAGAACAATTAGGGGGAACTCCCGTAACGCCGGACGGCACGTAGTGCCGGACACTCGTGCTATCGCGACAATTTCGTAGCGCGTTCGCGTAAAAATCCCATGAAAGGGGCGCAGAGTCGCTGCGGTCGATTGCTGCGTTTGCCGGGAATACACGGTGTCGGGTAAGATTATTCAGTTGCGAACGAAACTTTGAGTGCAATTGAGATGTTCAGTAAGAATAACGAATCGGGACGATCGCTCGAGAAAGTATTGAACAAGAAGTACGTAGTGGAAGTTGACTTCTCGATTAAACATAGCCGATTTTTTTTTACTATTTTGGGAGTATGGTTTGATTCATTTCACATTCAACCCAACGAGCCTTAAAAAATCCATTCTCGAAGATAAACTATTGTGAAATTTCGAGGATAAACTATCACAAAATGTCCTATACCGATTCCACCGTATCTCGTGATATTACTTATAATACCGATCTTCACTACACCGTTTGTGCGTGCTGTTATTCTGTGCGTGTTATTATGGAAAAACTTCTTCTCGGGTTCCAACGACCGGTTACAAAATGTCACGTCAAACGCCATGTGCAGAAATTGTCGTAGGGATCCAATTGGACTCCAAAACATGTCACTACTTCCTGATAGGAATCCAATGGGTCATCACGTTGGACCACTATACTGAAACGTCACGCTGATACATTGGAGTCCAATCGGGTATCCCGATTGGAATCCACTATGGGAATCCAATTCGACTGCTGAAAGATTCTCACATTACCGAACAGAATTCGATACGATTCCCGATGGAACCTACCGCATTTTGTACGTTGAATTTTCTGATCCAAATATATGGATACACAAAATAAGGGAATCTTAAAAAAGTATTGACTTCATCTTCAAAAAGTGTATCTTAAAAATCAATTTGAATCTCATCACTCAAAATCCACTGTAATTATCGTTTGTTATTTCTTTTACCGCACTTTGGCATAGCATCACAACACACGTACAGGCCCACGAAGCATGCGGGTCATGTTCCAACACGCCGGGTTTTTTTCGTGACTTTTCACATATTTTAGATTCGAACGTGGTAAGAATTGTCAAACGGACGTTCATCGGGGAACAGGACAGAATCCAATTGGGTCACAATGAAGACTCCCTATGTGCGGTGCCCCTAACAAGTCTCTGTAGAAGTGTTTCATCTCGGGACTCCCCAACGAATTCGTGCACGGAATCACGAAAGGATATGTTTTTTTTGGCGATCCAAAAAATTCCAAGTGAGAATATCAAAAACAAAATTGCCAAACGGCGTCTATCGAGTGGCGAAGAATCAAGAACGAGCGAGATAGCGAAATGATGAGGAGGATCAACAGATGAACATCGATGTTGTTTGTATCTACGACTTTTCAGGACGAAATCTCATTCATCGGTCGTCTTCATCTCAGAGTAATCAGGTAAAGTTTTTTAATTCTGTACCTGGTAAGAAAGTCTTTTTTCCATGCAGCCATCCGAAACGTTGCATTTCGCGAGGATGCGTATTTCCGTACGAGTCTTTTCACCTGAATCGTTTTTTCAGTGAAATATTAATGGGTCGGAGTATGTCACAGGAAGAATCTACAATGCTAGCCCAACATACCCAATCATATGCAATCGCAATAAAAGACGTAACATAGGGTGACCAAGTCGCTCTAACTATGGAGGAAGTTAAGTGAAAAGTGCATTTCCAACTTGTCTCCCTAACCACTGATGGGTTTTGAAAAATGGAGTAGAACGACGTACAACTGTGTATATCATTTTATACCCTCTGCAAGACATACGGTTTGCACATATGGAAAAATCTATTTGATCAAAATAAAAGGAATCTATACTAGTCGAATAAATTCTGGACACTTTTAATAGAGCTTGCTTTTCGAAATATTTATGCAGAAAATGTATATTTTGCTACGCCAAAATGATACTGTAATGTTTTTATTTTAATCTATAATGTTTCTACTTAATATTTGCCTTGATAAGCCTACTTCGATAAGAATATGAAATATAAGTCATCATAATTTAAAAGTAATCAATAGATGCGAAATTAAAAATGCATATTTTCCAGAATTAGTTTCACTAGTGTACATCGTAGAAAATGAAAAATAGACAACTTTGATATTTTCTCCATATATTAATTGTGTTTATTTTTCACATATATATATATATATATTACCGAGAATTGGGGAATTGTAAATGATTAAATAAATTCGATTATTATTTTGAATTGACAAAAAGTGAGTGGTTATGGGCAGGGGTAGTTTTATCTTGAGATTAAAATCTTCCTTCAATAGCTCGACGCGGACTAATATTGTAATATGCCTTTGCACATTCAAGTGAGAACTTAGCTATTTTAGAAAGTATTAAATGCATATGTTCCTCTATTTCATTGCGAATTAAGGCGAGACAACACTGTGACGGGTAAAAAAATCGAGTTTTTTGCATTTTCTCAAAGTAAACATATTCAAGAATATGTGAAAAAATGTTCAAGTTTAAATATTGAAAATTGACGAAGGTCCAAACGATTTAGTGACAACAGGTATCGCAACGATTTACGTATACTGAAACTTTTGATCGCGTTTTTCTCAAACCGACTTTTCTTGAGCTGGTCAGAATCATAACTCAAGCTATAGCTGTCGGATTTTCCCTTGTGAAAAACCAAAATTTCCGTATTTGCAGTAACTATCGTTATAGGTAGCCGTTTTTTTTTGTGTTTATAATTTAGTATTCTTCAAACCCCCGAGTAAAAGTAAAAACTTCGTGAAAATTACACTTCTTTGTTGAACACCCGCCATTTTGCGACTTTTTTAAAAAAAACACGGCTACTTAAAACGAGACCTACATTTATGCAGATGATGAAACTTCTTATTTTTATTTTTCGAACCAACCATTGTCATCGATCCAGCCGTTGGACCACACTTTTTGAACAGAGGCTCAATTATACCTCAACGATGTTGTTAATTTGCTTTTTTTTTAAACAAAAAATGACACGAAATACGTTCAATGCAGGCTCAATAACATACCGTTTTTTTTTCCAAATGCCACATAAATGATCTAGTAGTGAAAAAAAATTTGGGAAAAACGGACCTTTTGCGGCCCGTCACAGTGGTGTCCACTCTTAAATACCAATAATATTAATTGATGTAAACATAACACTACTTCATTGAAACGATATTTGTGAGATTATAATAGGTGAATTTCTCAGAATTTATTGCTAAATCATTTATTGAAAAAAGCCGGCAGCTAATAACGGAGAAAGCCAGAAAGAAAGCAAAAAAGTGGATGCAAGGAATGGATAGTTTGGCTATAAAGGGAGAAATTATAAATATGTTGGGTGGGAAGAAACAAGAAAGGACATGCGAGTATTTTGGGGAAATAGAGGGGAAACTGTGTAGAGAGATGTGCAAGGAGGAAAAGGGAGGAGAATTAAAATGAGAAAAAGAGAAAAATGTTAGATAGTGACAAGGGAAAGAGTATGAAGAGTGGAAAATAAGTTAAGGTGGATGTAAGTGAAAAAATAGCATTTTGTAGAAAAAAAAAACTGGTTAAAAAAGTTGTGCAAATGAAACTCGATTTGATTGACTGATATTCGATTATCTATTACAATTGTCTTTCGATGAAAACAATTTTACTTCCTCACAATCGATAGTATTGTTTGAAAAATCGCATGATAACGTCTCAATACAACCCCTCTTTGTTTCTCGTGTTTATCACAAGAACGATTCCATTGGCAAGAAAAATAAATCAAATTGAACAAAAATTGAAAAACCCAAAACAATCGATCAGTAACCAATTTGTACGGCCATTAATCGGCGCAGCATTATATCGGAACTCTACCAGAGCAGAACCTCACCGTTCTTTTTTATTTACATTCATCGATGAACATTTTTTTCCTTTCACTGAGCTCGCGCGACACGACAAAAAAAACAAAACAAAAACAATTGATATGAATTGTACGTAAAATCATTACTAACTGTATTTAAAAAAAATATAATACCACGATTGATTTTTATTTCCTCGTGAGGCAATTCACTCGCCGCTTTGCCCTCGCCGAGCATCCCAAAACGTCTATACACCGCGATATCAATGCCTCTGCGCTCTACTGCGAAGTGTAAACGTTTTTAAGAAACAAACAAACCTGCGCGAATCTCGAAAGAAGGGGAAGATAGATGGAGCGTGGAGGGGAGATAAAAAACGAACAAAGACAAAAGGTCGGAAGCACCGCAGCAAGTGAATACGAGAAGCAGGTAAATCTTTTTTCGTTCCGTCCCTCCAACCGTTCTTGCCTTACACCTGGAAGAGGTCGAGCCGCCTGAAACTCCCGCTCTTCACCGCGGCGAGGCGTATGAATAAATGCTGAAAAAAAAAGAGACATGCGCGGCTCGAGCTGCAATGAGTTACGAAGAATCTGCCATTTCGAGTAATAAATCATTCCTCGCGGACGAAAAAAAAAAAAAAAGATGAAAATAAGAGGTATGACGGGGTTGCGATTCAGTTGCGAGTGGGACGTCGAGTGCACGCGCGATGCCTCGTAAAAGTGACGTATCAGGGCGATCGGTCGAGAAAGCGTCGAACAAAAATTACGCGGCCGATGTTGATTACTCGATGCAATGTACTCGTTGGTTTCTGAGCCTTTTGGGAATTTGGCCGAACGTCGTGTCGAACTCAACGACGTTCGAAAAACTCGTCTCGAGATGTCTCATGCCGTTTCCCTCGCTCGTAATAACGTTACTCGTGATACCGCTCGTATCGATACCGGAGAGCCTCATCGACAAGGGTGATCACGAGAATACCGACCACACGACTTTTCACAGGAGAGTCTTATTCGTCATTCGCATTCACGTCAAGATCCTCAGGTAAAACGAAAAAAACTCGCTTTTTCTTTGTATCTTCAGCACGAAAGACTTTTTTCGCCATGCTCATTCACCGCAGATCCATTTCGTAACAACACACCTTGCAATTTCTTTCGAAAGATTCGTTTCACCGAACAATATTATTAACCCCTTCGGTGGCAGAGAGAATTCGCCAAAAAATGCCCAACATGGGAAGACATTTTTTATTCTGAAAACTTGTGCTCTGGGGTTTTTGAGGGTGATGATTACGAATCTGAAACTCAAAATTCAGGAATTCACGATGACGAACAAATGTGGCGAATGAAAATACAAATAACACAGATTGATTTGGATGAAACTTGGTACTAAGGCTTCATATATTTCCACCTATTTATTGTATTATGCTCCGTGTTATTGAATTCACCATAAAAAATTCCTTCATTTTTAGTTCAGCATCACACTCAGCGTCCCCGAAAATCCCCGAGTACCAAGATTTGTCCAAATCGAGCTGTTTTTTACACTTTCGTCCGCCATGTTAGATCCGCCATTAAAATTTTTTGAATTTTGTGTCCAGATTCGTAATAAGCGACCTCAAAAATCCTAGGGTACCAATTTTCATCTAAATCGAGTAAAATTTTCTATTTCGGTCCGCCATTCTAGCGCCGCCATTTTGAATTTTCAACTTTAAAGTTCAGATTCGTAATAAGCGACCTCAAAAATCGCGGAGTACTAATTTTCATCCAAATCGAGAAAAGTTTTTTATTTCTGTCCGCCATATAAGCGCCGCCATTTTGATTTTCCAAATTTCGCCTTCAAATTCGGATTCAGGGAGCCCGAAAACCCCCGAGTGAGGCTCCGATTTCAAATCAGAGCAAGCTAAATAGGGAAATAAAGGTTGACGCACTATTGCGTCAATGCCACACAGGGCACGGGATTATTTGACGCACTATTGCGTCAATGCCAACGAAGGGGTTAATGCTGCAGGTGAATGTTTGAGTATTGACTCGTAGCTTTTCCGTTTTTTTTTTTACAAAGTGCCCGCCTTTTTTAAAGATTTTCTGCAACATTGCCCGTGCCTCAGAGTTTTTGAGGAAATACATTTGGTTTCTTCGAAAAGGAGACTCTCCACATGTTTGCATGTTTATTGACGTCTATTCTGAAATAACAAAAAATAACGCGGATATTGCAAAAACCATTTTTTGACGTTTCAATACTGAACGTTTATTCAATTATGTTTTTCCTTCGTAATTCTCGTTTATAAGGAAATAACAGTTGATAACAATACTTTAGTTGAAGACATATTTATTTTCCGAGTCAATAGGAGTATTTAATGATATGGTTTATTGATCACTTCTCAAACATTTTGATACGATCGTTATTTAGAGTCCGGGTGAATTTTCAATTGTTGAAAAAGAAATTTTATTCGCAAATGGTTATCATCAAATCTATTGAAGAAAATGATCTTCGTGGATTATTCAACTAGCATAATTATTGCACCATGCAAACTTTTGGCTGATGAAGGTCCAGGAAGAAGTACGTCAGACTGCAATCAAGACTCGTTCGTACTCACCGTAAAATGGGTTTACTTTGAACAGGTTCTGGGAGTTATTGTTAGGTCAATTTTTTTTAACCTCCTAAATTCTAAGTTTTTTTTTGCTCCTATAAAACAATGTATCCGTGTGCTATCAAATGTATAAGAAAGTCAAGCCCCATCATCCACCACCATTTTTTTTCTTTAAAGTCTCAAAGTAGCATGGAGCGTGAGGTTTCTTCGACGAGACATTAAAATGCAACTTATGTCAAAGATTAAAGGCTACCTTGGCATCATGTTGATTGAAAAATGTAATATGTTACATAGAATGAAATGGAAAACAACGGTTTTTTACAGTCTAATTGTCATCTTTATTGAAGAAACATTTTACATAAATATATCGAGTACCTAGGGTGCTATTACAGGCACTTAATCAGTCTTATAATTATCATTGAGATCAAAATCATCTTAAGCAAGATTAAAATCAACTTCAGCAACATTATATTAAGAGTACAAACAAGTCTCCGTCGTTTTTTTTTAATCAAAAAGTGGCCATTTATTGCGAAAGAACGGTACTTTATGTTTTATTCAAATTGAAATGGCTTGTTAAGTCACCCCTAATGTAAGTGCAAATTCTTCGTGGGTTGGGCACGATTTTCACTCCAATAATGCTTCTAATTCCGCATCTTTGTACACTTTCGGCCTTCCGCTACGTTCTTTGTCTTCGACGTTAAACTCACCGTTCTTAAGGATGTTGAGTCCCTATGAAACATGTTAATGTTAATTGTTTAATAAATAGCTTCTTAATCGTCATGAAATTTTTACACGACCTCCTGAATACTTCATGTAAAAACATACCAAATTTTTCGAATTCTATCATCATTACTTCAACCTCCTTAAGGGTTCAAATAAAAAATGATCAGAAAATTCTGAAAATTTGGTATGTTTTTGTATGAAGTATTTAAGAGGTCATGTTAAAATTTCACGACGATGAGGAAGCTCGTTATTAAAAAATTAACATTTTGTTAAGAACAATTTTTAAAAGAAATTTAAAAAAATGTATCAATAAACTTCGTTTTGTTTCCGTTGCTTTCAGTATATTGTAGATATTATAAAATTGAGAGGTCAAAAAAAAAACTAATTGCAAAGTTACATCAGTTTCCATAAAACAACATGTAATTTGTGAATGTTAATTGTTCAATAACGAGCTTCCTAATTGTCGTGAAATTTTTACACTACCTCTGAAATACTTCATACAAAAACATACCAAATTTTCAGAATTTTATCATCATTTGCGATTTGGGACTCAACATCCTTAAACTTTTGAAACCACTCACGACAACTTCTCTCACTTAAAGCAGCCTCACCATATACTTCTACAAGCAATCGATGCGCCTCACCTGCAGATTTCTTCGAATTAAGGAGGTACGATCATTACTACGAATCCAACTTTCGGATTTGAAATTTTTTTATGGATACTTTATGCGCCTATTGCCAAAATTTGAGCTATTTTGACCGTTTAGTTTTGTCGCAATAAAACTGCAAAGTCGAGCACTTTGAGTTACCGAAGCACGTCGTGTCTTATGGAGACGGTCAGCCGGAAGTGCGTTGATCGTGGTTTTTCTGCTCACGTATCCAACTAAACCCGTTGGCAAACTGAAATTCAATAGATTAGATATAATAGATATTGTAAAAAATAAGAAAATCAATCTTCACCGTGTAGTTAAAGCACTACATTACAAGAAAGTTTCAATTTCCGGTTGAAAATGGTGAGAACGACGAAATAGCACCCACCGACTTACAAGGACCATCCCTCAGGTGACACCCTTCGATTTTGTTGATATTTGGATATGTTATAAAGCATCGAAAAGTAAGCGATTCGTATTTTTTTTATCGGCGGATAAACGGTTTTAAGGGGTGAAACCACCCCTCGAAAAAAGGCATCTCTAGGGGTAATATAGCAGTTTCACACACAAGGAGTCCACCGATTTTAATGAAACAAAAACGAAAATTCCTCTAATCCGAAGGAATGAAAAATCCGCTATAGTGACATTGCAAAAAAAAATTATATTCCGCCGATCGTGTTAATTCCGCTGAGGTAATTCAAGCCTATTTGAAGAGGTTTCCGGCTGATTTGTTTATCTTTTTAGTCCGTTTTTATGGTTGATATGTTAATATTATTATTACGAAGATTACCACCGAGTCGTTGACAATCTAATTTTTCAGTTTTTATTTGTTCACGTGCAATAAATTCATCATTAACCACAACATTTGGCACACCATAATCGATAATACTAATAATCATAAGTAAACATCAATCAGAGCAGCTGTAGGTGAAATAAATTTAGACTCTTTTTTGACCCCGTGGAAGTGATCGTACAATCAAAAGTTCCCGCAAATGACGCTTATTCGGCTCGAAGCTCGACAAAATTATTTTCCAAACAAAACAAAATGGGGGTGATATAAGGCATTCATCTTTTGCAGGTCGTTTGAAAAACTGCTTATGTTATAATTCAAAAAGAAACCTCCCAAAATTTCGCGCAGATCGATCAACAAGATCGATCGGCTGAAATTTTGGGAGGTCTCTCACTATAACAATATTTTTCCTCACTATAACACTATAAATCAGTTACTTTTTTGTGGTAAAAATTGTCGAGAAAATGATGAGAAAAATGGAAATTTGATTACAAAGCCTACTTAATTTTTAATTCATACTTTTTAACATTTTTTTAAGGTATATCTTTTCAGTAATGCTATAGTGAGAAACTTCCTAAAATTTCAGCCAGATCGATCGATGACTTTTGAGCTATAACATGAGCAGTTTTTCAAAAGACGCCTAAAGGAATACCTTATATTGCCACCATTTTGTTTTGTTTGAAAAATAATTTTTTTTAACACTCGAAAGTTGCAATTAAGTAATGTCACAATTTAAACATTATTCGATTATTTGGTCACCTTTAAAAAAAATCATGAAAAATGGCTCGTTTTCGAGCGTCTAAAGGGATTTGCACCCTTAAGTAATCAGTTACCACAAGTACCTAGTGCAATTTAATTCAAATTCTATGTAAATTTCAAACGTGTTTTTCTCAAAACTACATTTTCGAAACCGGCGTGCACGCGGAGAGAATTAAATGTTAAAAATTACCGTGCAGTAACGGTAACCAGATGACAACCCTGAAACTTCGCTTATTATTGTTGGGTAGAACACAGATTTTCACGAAAATAAAATAAAATGTCTTCTTTAGATAGAAAATTTTACCAGATTTTCTAGTAAATTTCGATGTGTAACAAAATACGCAAAACTTAAATTTTAAAAATATATAATATCAGCGAAATTTTACTGTACATTTTAGTATTTAATGCCTTTCAGAAATGTCTATAAAAAAGTATCGTCTTTATAAAAGTTATTTTAAGATTTATTATAAAATTTAATGAATGTTATAGGAAAATGTATTGTGCTCTCGGTAAAAATTATCGTGCGCCCTTGGTTAAAATTATCGTGCGGTACGGTACGGGAATTTTGAGGCACTGCATTGTGAAAATTCCCCTTCATTCCTTTCACTTCAGAATGGTATGGTGGTGGGGGTAAGTAGGGGAGCGCGATTTCTTTATGGCACGATGGGACTTCCCAAAAAAATTTCGTCTAAACTGCGTACATCGCCGGTTCAGTTTAGCCTGAAGCCTCAGTCGCATGCAGTGTCTCGTTGCGAGAAAATGAAACGTAGCGATCGTGTTAAATGATGACGAAGTAATATGTGCGCAAATTAGTCACATCACTCGAGCCTACGATGGTACAAAATATATTATAAATAAATGTTAGTATTAAACGAAAAATAAATGCTAATGATTAAATTTGTCTCCTTATCCGTTTGTTGACTATACCAATTTATGTGGAAGAAAAAAATGTTCCCAACAAAAAACAAACAGCATTAATTTGTACCAATTTTTCAATAGTAAATAATATTCATTATTATTATTATTATGGTTATTGTTATTTCGGTTATTATTATGATTATTATAGCACCAGTTTTTGAAGAAAAAATACATTTTACGAAGGATTTCTTCAATCGAAGAATTTAAATTTTACCAGTCTTATAGGGAATTGTTTTTGAGGATTCGGCTTCGATCCGGCCAGTCAAGGTTATTCCAAAGTCAACAGTGGAATTAGAAGATGTTTACGTTTCGGCCCTATATTAATATTATTTTTCTGTATATAATATGATACACATTTTGTCATAATAATGTTTTTACATTATTATGACAAAACAAACATTGTTATGACAAAATGTGTATCATATTATATACAGAAAAATAAAATTTCTGAAGAGGACTCGAACCAGAGGGGCGAAACGTAAACATCTTCTAATTCCACTGTTGACTTTGGGATAACCTTCACTGGCCGGATCGAAGCCGAATCCTCAAAGCTATCTTGTCATCTACACGGCCGCACACATCTCTGACTCACTTATAGGGAATTTTTCTTCCGAGGTTGACGCAGGTAAATTTTACTGTGCAGCACCGTAAAAATAACGTACGGCGCGGTTGGTAATTTTTAACCGACAGTAGGTAAATTTTCGAACATACATGCTAAATTTTACTGTCTCCAATTTTTACCCTTCTTGTATAGTAAAATTTGAACTACGTATTTCAAATTTTCTGTAACGTGAGTTAAAAAAAACTTGACGCATACGAATTATTATGTTTTTCTCACTTGTCACCACATTGAAATATATCACGGTAATTTTTACCGTGAAATTCACCACAAAAATTATTTTTTAATTCTCTCCGTGCAGGATGACTCAAAAACCATTAAGCCGATTACGTTGAAACTTGGTGGAAATATTCGTAATATTGCTATCTTCTACTTGACGAGGATGGATTCGGAAAAATTAGCAAAAAAAAACAACTTTACGAATCCAAATTGTACAGAAATTTTGCGTGAAATATTGATTTTGTTTGTAAATACGTGCCGTTCTCTTAAATTGTATTTTTTCTTCATTTCAATTACTGTTAAATAGAAACTATACACTTTGATGATAAATGAATTCGAAAAAATTTTTTGTATACTTAAATATCCTATGAACGTATACTAACCGTTTGATAAATGTAGAATAATGATTTCTTAGTTTAAAAAATTCCTCAAAGTTGCTTAATTTTTTCCCGTCTAAATGTATATCCCGGCTTAATTAATTTTTTTGCACGTGCTTTTAAAACATTTTCTTGTGATCCCGTGAAATAAATTAGGAGGGCAGCCATAAAAAAAATTGGGCCCCGTGAGGGTTTGAATATGGATTCCCTACTAGGGCTTTCCACAACACAATCGGACTAGGCCCCGACAGGGAAATAACAGGGTTAGGTAATTTATTTAAAAAAAGTCGTTGCGAGTAAAATGATAAAGGACCCAGACGGGATTCATCAGGGGAGTGGTTGTTACAAGGCATACAATATAAACTGTAAAACTGAACTTGTTTTTTATTTTCTAATTTCGAGGTGAATAATAAATAATCCCTTATTTGAAGAAAGTAGTTTTCATTAGTGTTAAACACCTCGCTTGCCACTAATAAATGTATCCACTAATAAAGTTGATCCTTATAGGGCAGTATAGGGTTGCTTCATGGTTTCGATTGGGTTCTGTTGAGGCAAACAGTCGGACCCTGATTTATAAGCCTCTTTAGGCCCTCGTCGACAAAGTGTGACCGGCCTCAAGGGGACCTGGTCGGGTGCCATTTTAGGGCCCTTTCAGAGTAAGGGAAAAATAATCGGGGCCTAGTCAAAGCCCTGGCTGAATTCTTTCACGGGTATTTCCTTTTACGATTTTCGGGTAGGGTTCCGACGCCCTCCCCCCCGCTCCGATCGAGCTGAAATTTTGCACAAACCTTCGTTTTAATATTTTAAGACAACCCCTAAAGGGATTTTTGGCAACGCGCAATAGTTTTTGGGTTTGGGTTTGGTTGTTTGGGTATTTTTGTTTGGATATTTTTGGTTGAACAAAACGGAGCGCGCAATCACATATAAGGGATTCTCCGTCAATTCAGCCACTTTTTTCAACCATCTCAGATCTGCCCCATAATTGGTTACATCAAAGTACTACTGAAAGGCATTTTATGTGATTTCTTCAGGTTTCTTAATTCAACATTTTAGAAAATGCCGTTTTTCTCCAAATTAATATATCTCGGAAACTCGAAGTAACTGAAAAAAATGTCTGTACATAAAAGTTGTAGTTTTGTGTTAGCTTTCGAGCGGACGACTTGAAATAATTTTTACGTTCCGGTAACGCTGATTTTTTACCAAAAAAGGGGGAAATTATTTTTTTACCACAAAACGGCCATTTTTTTTGGCTGAGTTGGCAGAGTCTTCCAGTATGTCTGACGATATCGCAAAAAATCGCCAGAGTGGCACGGATCGAGGTTCTAGGGTAAAAAAAAGAAACCACACAAATTAATTTTTTATACCAGAACCTCGCTCCGTGCCACTCTAGCGATTTTTTTGCGATATTGTCAGACGAACTGGAAGACTGTAATTTTTTCATCCAAAAAATGGCCGTTTTTAAATTGAAAAATAATTTCCCCCTTTTTTGGTAAAAAATCAGCGTTACCGGAACGTAAATATTATTTCAAGTCGTCCGTTCGGAAGCTAACACAAAACTACAACTTTATGTCCAGACATTTTTTTCAGGTACCTCTAATTTCCGAGATATATTCATTTGGAAAAAACGGCATTTTCTAAAATGTTGGATTAAAAAATCTGAAAAAAATTCACATAGAATGCCTTTTAGTAGCACTTTGGTATAACCAATTATGGGGTAGATCTGAGATGGTCGAAAAAAAGTGGCTGAGTTGACGGAGAATCCCTCATATATGGGTATGAACGGAGACGTAGCAGATATAGATATAGTGGACGAGCGTTAAAAAAAAACTTAAAAATTCAATATCTCGAAAAATATTGCGAGTCGCGAAAAATTCGTTTAGAAGTTGTCTTAAAATATTGAAATGAAGGTTTGTGCAAAATTTCAGCTCGATCGGAGGAGGGTGGGACTTCGGAACCTTAATCTTAACAAAGAACTTAAAAGTTCAATATCTCGAAAACTATTGCCAGTCGCCAAAAATCCCTTTAGGAGTTTTCTTAAAATAATGAAAGGAAGGTTTGTGCAAAATTTCACCTCGATCGTGGGGCGGGAGGGGGCTTTTCGGAACCTTATGCCGATTTTTAAACGATTTTGTTTTCAACGATGGCAATTGCAGTGCGAGGCCGTGGGTAAGGCGGCTTACATGACCGAATGGTACAGGCTACCAGGGAAGTCAGGGCTCACGCTCGTTATGTTCATCACAGATTATGAAGACCTCATTCGGCTATTTAAACATGCTTCGAACCGTGACCGAATAACATATATAATTCGGTCGAGAAAAATCGCAGAAGGGGAACCGAATAATACGAATCGGCTTTGATCAGACGAATTTTTCTTTTATTTTTATAGTTTAGATATACTTCACTTTAAGCTCTAAATATCAAGTAATTACGAGATATATAGCGCAAACATGACACAAATATAATTAATTTTTCTAAACATTGTGGTTACCGGCGTGAGTTTTTCGTGTCCTTTTTTTTCTCCTGCAATGCGATATAGAAGTAATCAATTGAGACTGATTAAATACAATAAACTATACTGGTTAATAATACTGGTTAAAAACAATAGGTGAAGGGGGATCTTTCCGACGTATTCCAGTGTGAGTCATTGATTTATATCAATTGATATATTCATTGAATCAGAGTGATTTTTTAAGCTGAAGCTTCCTTCCACCGGTACATTCGATTCTCTCTTTCATGGTAAAAACTCGCGTAGCTCGTATCGTAACCGTCCGCAAGAAATGCCAAATTTTCGTTACGAAAATCCATAAACAACCGTGTACGGAAGTGAAAGATGGGACGAGGATAAAAGATGTTCATTAATCAAGAT